>JAJMLR010000001.1:0-600000 GCA_030569745.1 Petasospora bimundalis
GGGGTGGGCGGTATGGGGAGGGGGGGAATGATAAGTTTTTGTTTTGATGTGCAAGTTTATATGTAATTGTATGCTCTCTGTATTTGGAGTTGGAACTGGGCGGTTAAATCCAAAAAGAGTTGAAAGAGGTGTTTAAAGAAAAGAGGAAGCTTTTGCGGTTCTTTTATTTTGTTTCTCTTATCAAAAAAAGTTTCTGGTGGTTTTGTTAAATGGAAACTCAGTTAATCTTTTCTTTGTTTCTTCTTTTATATAACAAAAAGATAATTTTAATCTTTAAATTTTTTATAAGGCAAAAGGTGGAGTTTCACTGGGTATAAAAATGACAACCAAAACGGCGCGCGCTCGCAAAAACCGAGACGCACAGAAGATTAACAGAGTCACTTATACGGGTAACTTTTAAAAGCTGAAAAGAAAAGCTGCTAAGAAAAGCTGCTAACAAAAGCTGCTAACAAAAGCTGAGAAGTGGGGGAAACAAGATAAATCAGAAGAAATATCTAATTAAATTATATAAAATATATAATATATAATATATAAATATAACTATAGAGGGATTCTAATTGGAAGTCAACGGTCTCGCCGCATCTTTAATGTGGAGCGGGTTTGTAGCCGCTTTAGGCCGAATGGCTTATAATCATGCTTTTCCGAGTCTTTTTTTTTTCATCCCTTGTTATCAACTTTATTTACAATACAAACAATATTAACTTAACAATTGATGATGATTAATTATTAGATAATCTTTCGCGATAATTAAAATGAATTTATATATACGGATAAATTTTGTATAGACCCGGATCAATTTTTACGTAGTCAATATACCTTTTGATGTTCATATATCAATATTGTAAACTTTATTTTGCCGTACCCGTTATAGACTGCATTTAAAGAAAGAGTTTATAGAATTAGCTAACGGCATATGTATGTTAATAAGCCGATCATTATTATTATTATAAAAGGATCGAGACCCTGTATAATGAGATCTACATCCCAGAAAAAAAATAAATATAAATCAAAAAATGGACCCATATAAAGATCGGAATATTATATAGAAGTTCTAGATCTCCCCCCATGTGTATATTTTCAATATATGATCGACACGGCTCAATTACTTAAACTTTTAGTTATAGTACGAAATTTGTACTATCGCGGTTATATGAAAAAAAAAAAAAACATATACGTGGGGGGTGGGTATAGAACGCCGTCCAGCCGTTAAACTTGTTGACAACTTTTTTTTATATCATTTGAAATCTGCACAATTGGTACCATGCGCTGTATAAGTGTCTTAACTATGAATCTTTTCTACAAAATTGTTTACCACATATCTTAATTCTTATCACTTTTTCATTGTAAATTGTGAATTCTTTCATCGAATATAAAACTTATAAAAGGTAAAGTGAAGGGCGCCAAATAAGCGGTTTTTTTTTTTCTTTTTTTTTTTTTGTGTCAAGATGCCTACTAAACAACACTTGCAGCCGGAATGTGAGCCGACTCGTCCACCGACATATTCGGGAACTTCTTCGTATTAATTAAGTATACAAATGAACTGATGGAAAAATATTAGTTAGTTAGTAATACAGTCGGAAAATAAAACACACTAAAAATTACCCAACTATAAAGAAAAAGCAAATGATCAATTCCCCCCTAATTTTAAACACCTTCATTCCCAATACATCGCGATTCTTTACATTTTTTGCCCTTAATATATTTACCGCCGAGCTTTTTCATGGAGTAGAAATGCACAGCATGCCCGTCCTCGAGCCGCCCCCGGCCCATCGTGATGAGACAATTCATATGTATGCGCACCAGTCCCGCAGTTTCAAAACGGCTGCTTGGATCAAAAAGTCCCTTTCACCTTTTCAATCCCGCGGAATTGTTCTTTTTATCCTTTTAATTGCGAAACAGCATTTCCTTTGAAAAAGTGTAATTGAAACTCACAGTGTGAAGTGGTCGGATTGGAGGGGGGGGGGCAACCCTTGTAGTGTGGGAGATCCATCGCCTGTGTGTGGCCTAACCAAATCATGTCCACACTAATTAGGAGGGGACATACTATATCAATTCGAGGTGTCAAGATAAAATTAGAAGCATTTTATCTCATTCCGATTAAATGTACGTTGAGCAAAAAACATCTTGTTATAAACATATTCCAGTGTTGCGCGTAAATAAACATATAATCAAAAAGCCCCCCCCCCCTCCGGCCCTGGACGATTCCTCTGTGATCGGCGCCAGCTTCCTTTAAGCGAGAAGCTTTCAGTTAAAAGGAGGATCGCTATGACAACGTTTATAATTAACTTCAAAGTATTATTTACATTCAGATGCGATAATATCTACATGATAATCAAAAATAAAATGGCCATATAACTTAATAGATAAAAAGGGAATCCAATATACCCACATGTATGTGTCTGTTTTAAAACCCAGATTCAAAAGAGATATAGCAGAATAGAATAAACTTGAAATGCAAAATGATAATATAATTTATAGTTGGGACATGAGAGAACGTAAATAGAGAAAAGGATGCAAGCAAAAAACCAATTTTTTTTTTTTTTTTCAAAAATGAACCCTAGTCAAAAATGATTGCACCTTCAAGGAGCAAAAAGAAAAGAAGTAAAAACTAATTACTTGGTGCTCTTGCTGCCCAAGTTGTCCCACTGCAAGTTGTATCTACCTTCTGGAACCTCATAGTTCTCAATGAGATCCAAAACTTCCTTGGCAGAAGTACCAACCTTGATGATCTCACCGTTCTTCTCACTGATGAAACCGGCCTTGATGGAGCTGGCAACAAACTCAAGCAATCCATCAAAGAATCCATCCATATTGTACAAAACAATTGGCTTACCGTGAATACCAAGCTGAGACCAAGTAATAACCTCCATCAACTCCTCCAATGTACCATATCCACCTGGAAGGGCAACAAAGGCCTGACACTCCTCACCCATCATTCTCTTTCTTGTGTGCATATCTGGAACAATAGTGGTCTTTCCGTATTCGACGGACAATGGGGTAGATCCCTTGTGGTTGTCAACGGAAGCCTTGATCTCATCGTTCCACTTCTCGACATCATCATCACGCTCTTTGGACACCAAAGCATCTGGGATAATACCGTGAACATAACCACCATTACCGGCACAGGCCTTAGCAACAGCTCCCATAAGACCAGTGGTACCACCACCGTAAACCAAACCCCAGTTCTTCTTGGCCATAAGAAGACCAAGCTCAGAGGCGGACTCAGCGTATTGTGGATCATTACCGAAGGAAGAACCACAGAAGACACAGACAATCTTTTCGAGGGACATTGTCATTTGAAATATAGTTGAATTGATAATTGATTTGTTTGATAGTTTGCAAGGATGTTGAAGTTTATAAGTTGTCCTTCAGCTACTCTCTGCTAATCCTTTCTCGAGATTCTTTTTTTTTGTTGAATTAAGTGGGCGGGTAGTCTGTATTTATACCTTTCTCGAGGACACTAGCTGCGTCAATAGTTACTTATCAAAAGTCTCGGTTTGTGGGGGAGCTGCACAGCTTATCAGTGGCAATCCTTCTGTGACGTAGCCGGCGATATACGTTGGCGAAGGCCAATTCCGCGAATACCGCCGGGTGACGGCCGGACCCGTCGGATTTCGCCGCCGGTTTACCAGGGCTCCGTAACAAAGTCACGTGTCGGGAGTAGATAAGCACACGTGACTTTGCTTCCGGCGTTGGAAATCGGGAGCAGGTAGGCTAAATAGCCAAGGGGCTCCCTTCCCCGACGGATGGACTGGATCACCACCGGTAAGGCAGACTTTTAATGGGCTTAACCGAGAGATGATTTAAACCACAGGCACGCTTAGGGTTTCCTCGGGTGGAGATATAGATTGCTTGCTTTTGATATCTACAACACTTTACTCGATTAAACTCTATTACTACATTATACCTATGAAACATCATTCATCATCAGAGAAATCTTCTGGTGGTGGAACGTATGGTGGTGGCTTGAAGAACTCCTGGTCCTCAACTACTGCCTGTTTGTAGGCATCTTTGTCATCCACATAGTGGTACAAGTACTCCAACTCGAGGTCATGCACTTGTCTACCAAGGATAATCAAAGAGTGTAATGGTTCACCAGCATCATACTCAGCCAACTCCTTCAATGTAGCAGCCTTAAAACTCTGAGTTGGGGCTCCCAAACGAGAAATAGCAACAGCTGGAGTGTTTGGAGTGTAACACTGCTCACCACGCTTCTCTTCAATCTCCAATAATTGTGATGCAGCTGTGGCAATATCCATGTATCTTGGTGGTTCATAGATCAATCTTCCTCTAGCCATGTTCTCAATACTCTGTTCCTTGACCTTAATATCGAGAAGCACCAATGTATGAAGACCGATCTTTCTGTTCTCCATGATTTTGTTGTAGAATGAGTCTGGTCTCCAGTTATCAGTGAAAAAGACTAATGAGACAGTTTGACCAAAGTTGTACAACTGCAAACCACAAGCACCAACTGCATTCATAACAGAGGCATTGTGGATGTTCTCAACCTTAATACCAAGCTCTCTGGCTCTGATGATCAGGTCTGTGTGGGTAGTGGCACCAAATGGATCACCGACAACCAAAAATGCAATATCATCCTCGTGAGCATTCTCCAAGATGATATCAGAACCACCTTCGACAAGTTCACGATCAGCGAGGATAACCTCACGACCATAGAATTTTTCAAGGGACTCCTGGTCAGCGGCCATAAGGATCGAGGTATAAGCTTCCAAATAGACACGCTTACAGCGCTTGACAATCTCCAAACCACGAACAGTTATATCAGACTCATAAGAGAGACCAAGACCAATGAGGTAAAGCATTTTGGAGTATTAGAAAATGGCTCGGTACTAAAGAAATGTGTCAAAAAGATGCCCAAAACAGAGACACACAGATTAAGTGCATGAAATTTTTTGGTCGAAAAATGGTTATGTATCACTGGCCGATTTTCTATGTAAGTTCTCAGCCTTCACTCGTGTGCAAAAGGTAAACACATTCTTTCATACCTGCAGCGAACAATTTTCGTAGAAAAAACACACGTACAAATCTTAATATTTTCTTTAAAAGGAAGAATTTACGACTTCTGGTATGAAGCCACAAAATCAGAGGAGGTGGGGAAAATCATTGGAGTATATATTCCCACTCGGAGTTTTCCTGGTGCTGGTGTACGGATCATGGGCGTACGGCTACTACGTTTGCTGGGGCGAAGTCAAGAGGTACCACTGCAAAGCGACCGCTGAGGGACTGCTAATAGGTGAGGTATTACTAGTAGTACTTGTATGCACCACTTGGTTTCAACTTGTTTGGTTTGGGCCTGGAAGACAACCACGTTTACCGTTGTACCGCTTAAGGCCAGATCCAGAGGAAAAGTCCGAGGATTATAGATCAATTGAACCACCAACTGTGTTCTCTTGTGATATACAAGGTTTCCCATTGTGGTGCACACAATGTCAAAGCATTAAAGCAGAAAGGGCACATCACTCGTCAAGACTAGGTTACTGCGTACCGAAATTTGACCACTATTGTACATGGCTTGGAGCCGTCATCGGTAAGAGAAACTACCGTCTTTTCGTTCAATTTTGCGTTTGGTTTATGTTATTCTTCTTGTATGTCCTGGTATCGACAGCAGTATTCACACGGGATATCATTAAACATACCGGTCACTTGAATGGGAACATCATAGCGATTTATATACTTTCTGGATTCTGGTTCATAATGCTCTATGCCATGTCCGGGCAACACATTTATTACATCTGGCTCAATGAATCTTCAATTGACGACATTGAGTTGAAAAATAACAAAAGAAGTGGTACTTTGGTGGACAAGTACTACAGTATTACTCAAAAAGATATCAGATATGTTATCAGAGTCAATCCGTTTAAGGAAAAAATTTACAACAAAGGGTTATCTTCCAATTGGACTGAGGCCATCGGTCGGAACCCAATCTTCTGGGTTATACCATGGGGACCTTCAGTAACTGAGCCACCATTTGAGTCAGATTCACGAACTCATGACTCGATTCTCGGAGATTACCTTGAGGTACCTTCAAAAAGATGGCTATCAAATGTTACAGAACGCATTGCTACCGGGGATTTTGTACATAAAGAGCCACTACCCCAGTGATGGGTGTTGCGCGAACCAATCTTCGCCCACAAAGTTCAGTGACACATTTTTTTTTTTTTTATGGAGCAGCAGCTCAGGAACTCTTACTCTGCCCCAAACGCATCAACCGTTTTAAAATAAAGGTTTACAACGGTGTTAACAATGTCACCTGAACCACAGATGAATGAGCAGTCACAACTGCTGCGTCCGTCAGTCCACGAGACGGTACGGTACGACTCGTTGGGTGAACCGCCACTGCGGTCCAAAAAGACATTGGCAGGTCATAAAAGATTGATTGCATTTGGAAGTTCTGTTTTGCTAGTTGTGATTGCAGTATTTATTGGTATTAACATCTGGTGGGTTTCCCAGCGCACTGAGGAACTCATTGGAAATTCTGTGGAGATGGAGGTTTATAACGTTTCCCTTGCTGGTGTCTCCACAAAAGGTGTTGATGTGCGTGTCCATGGCGCTACCTTGGTTAACTATGACTCTATCGAGGATGACTACTTCAAGAATATAATGAAACTGGGCGGTGGGATTCTTAGAACTGCTGCTCTCAAGATGGATTCTGTTGATTTGGAGACGGATGTTAACGGAGAAAATGTGAAACTTGGAACTGTTGACGTTCCAGATATGAATGTGAACATCGCACATGGACAATCCACCCCAGTCGATATGATTATCTCACTTCACCCAGATACTGCCAAGTTGTTGGGTATAGTGAAGAAGATCTTGACCCACCCAGAGGAGATCCTGAAAGTCTATGGTACTATTGCATTGAAGATCGCCGTTGGGGGTATTCCTATTGGAAAGTTCAATGTCAACTTTGAGCAAATAATACAACCAGACAGATACTTTGAGATTGATCCAGAAGATGTTGAGATCACAAACGCTTCCTTACGTCGCAGTGATGAAATTTCAGGGTACGATGCTTCCTTTCTGATTACTATTCCAAACCCTGTGAAGGAGAAGTTTATATCATTCCAAATTCCAGAACTTAATTGGAATGTCTTTGTCAATGATTGCAGTGGAAGCCCAACAATTGCTCTATTGGATAACACTGAAGTTATTACATCACGTGCTTTCAAACTTTCATCGCTGGATAAAACCATCACTGTCAATGTTACTACATCAGTGTCGGGTATGAATGAGAAACTCAACACTTTATGTTCAGATGGGGAATCTACACCTCTTAGCTTAGCAGTTAAAGAACTTATGGACAATGGTACACTTCCCATGCGTGTACAGAATATCGGTGGATCTGAAAAATATCCACCGTTTCTGAACGACCTACTGATGAGCAACTCTCTTGACTTCGTTTATCGTCCTAATGGCACATCCTCACAATTGATTCATAATGCTTCATTGGACAATTTGGGGTTTGAGTTCCTTAATGGTGATTTCAGTACCCCGGTAATTAACGGAGAAGTTAATGTATTTATTGAGGTGCCTATTTCGGGACTTGAGGATGGATTGGGTGTTAAATCCGCCAGGGGCCTCCCATTGTTATATCATGAAGGCTTCAAGTTTGGTGAAGTTGATTTGAGTAGATGGCATACATGCGGAAATGAATTTGTCTGGGATAACGGAGTTGAGTACTTACATGTGAAGGTTATATTGGATCAAGAAGTTGTTGTCATTACTGATAGTTCTGTGTTTTCTGAAGTTGTTAATGATGTATTGTTGGGAGGTGGCTCTAAGATTTTGGTCAAGTCGGACCTAGATTGTATTGTACAGACATTGATCGGTGACTTGGCTATAAATGGAATTCATGTGGAGAATGAGTCAGATATCAGTATGGGCTCATTGTATAAGAGAGATTGAAGGTATTATACCGAGATCTATATAAGGAAATTAAACGATGTTACGATATTATTACCAATTACATTTCACCGTAGGCAAAAGAAAAAACAAATATTCACATGGATTTAAAGTATTTACATACACTCTATGGGTTTTGTTTAAGAGTTTTTAAAAAAAACAGGAATTCGGTTATTTGGATCAGAGCTCATTTTCGTAAAGGAACAAAATAGGGAAGCTTGCAATCTCCCTTCAGGAAGAATTGAATACGAGCTTGTGAAAGAGCGTGTTCAAAGTGTGTTGCAATCTTCCTTCAGGAAGAATTGAATGCATTAGTTGATGATATTTTTTGGGGAGGGGGGGGTGAGGATTTGAGTGATGCGATTAACCAGGTGGCAAGGCAGAGACGTCAATGATCTCATCCTCGGCAATGACTTCATCAGCCTCACCAGAAGCGAGTGGAGTTCTTGGAAGAGCCATCATACCGGATCTAGCAGCCTCAAGGATACCGAATGGACGCATCAAAGTGAGGAAGGAAGAGATTCTTGATGGTTTAGCACTAAGCTCAACGATACAAGATCTCTCTGAGATGTCAACAATCTTACCACCGAATTGACCAACAATTTGCTGGACGGCACTGAGGTACTCATGCTTGAGTCTAAGAATCTCGGAAACGGTCATGTTCTTTGGGTGGTGCTTAGAATTGGAGCTAGTAGAATCATGAGAGGTGTTAAGGTCAATGTGGTGTTTGAGCAAATCCTCAAAGTACTCTGGACCCAAAAGAGAGATTCTAGCGAGGAGGAGTTCTCTCTTGATGATCTCAGCATTGGTGTAATCCAAGACAGCATAAACTGGGACCAAACCTTCGATTTGTCTTCTAGCTTGTTCGATAACTGCGTCTTTCTCTTTAAGGACAATAGTCATTCTAGAGAGATCTTTAACTTCAGTGTTGGAGACAACAAGGGAATCAATGTTGAAACCACGAGCGGCGAGGGTACCAGACACAAGAGACAAGACACCTGGCTCGTTCTGAACCAAACAGTTGAGCACATGTTGCTTGACTGGTGTCTTAGCATCGGATGGGGCCTCGTACAAGATAGAGGCAACGGCACCTTCAGCAGTCCATTTTGGTGTTTCGAGTGTTGGAAGAGGTGGACGCTGCTTGTTTCTGAGAAGCTTGTAAGCAAGCGCAGCAGTGGAAGATGAGTTGTATCTCACCTGTCCCAGCACAGCAGAGCGCACAAGTGGTGTCTTCAGCATTGTTGATTGGGGGGGTAGGGGGTTAAATCTCTTTCAAGTCTTTCGGGGGGCAGCGGTGACAGTTTTGGATGAATCATCTGAAAAAAAAATCTGGAGAAGCCTGGTATGTGGTGTCCGGGTTTCTTCCACAAACACTGGTCGGAGCATCGGAGCTGATTTGTTTATCTTTGTACTTTATATATTTATATATTTACATTTATATTTATATGTTTATATATAATCCTTATATATATATACATTTATATACATTTATATTAATCCTATTAATCCTTATGTATCATTTATATATCACTTATATCACTTATATCATTTATATATCACTTATATATTGCTAGTGGATGAAACCGGCCATATACAATTTCATTCATACAATTTAATCGAATACATAGAATTTGTTGTAGTTAATTGAAAGATTACACTTTAAAGCTCATTTTAATGAAGCGCTTCCATAATGAATTTTATAGGTTAAGATAAAGAGCGCGAAATGTAAACAAAAAATCGAGGAGCTGTCAATGATTCTCTAAAGATTTACACTCTTTTTATAACGTATCAATTTTGTTGGGTTGATTATTGCCAATGGTTGAAGCAATTGCAATTCTCGATGCAGATGCCAGTTGTCTTATAACAAGGACTTACACTCAAGACATCTTACCATTTGATGAAATGATGAGATCTTTTAAGAACCTTATACGAAATGATACCACAGAGGTACCCATATTAAGTGATGAAGTGGCACACTACATCTTTATCAAGAACAATGACATTATTCTATTGGCAATTGCCTACTATGAACATACAAATGTAATGACTGTTCTCACTTTCTTATACAAATTTAACGATATATTGATGAGTTATTTTAAAACTAAAACACTTAATAAAGATCTAATTGTGGATAATTTCAATTTAATCTATGAATTATTGGATGAAATCATGGATTTTGGTATCCCACAACTAACAGATACTCAAATATTAAAAGACGTTATCAAATTGGAATTGAATAAGAGTATTACAAATGATCCAGAAGATCTCTTATCAAATGAAATCAATACATCTATTTTGAAAACTACAACAAATTCAATATCATGGAGACCAACTGGTATTTTTTATAAGAAAAATGAATTCTTTGTTGATGTTGTCGAAAAAATTGCATTAACTGTCAATTCAAATCATAAAATTGTAAGACATGAGATTCAAGGTTCATTAAACGTTCAATGTTACCTTTCAGGTATGCCAAGTTTAAAACTTGGATTAAACAAGTTACTCATAGAAGATAATAACAAATTCTTCCAAAAACTTCATTTACATCAATGCGTTGAACTTCCAAAATTTTCCAGTGATCGATTAATATCATTTGTACCTCCAGATGGAAAATTTGAACTTTGTAATTATACACTCTCTGTACGTTCACCTCCATTATTAGAAGTAACAGAACATTCATTTGATATCATTGACAATAAACTTCTTCGTTGCAAAATAACCATTCATACAAATTTGAAAATGAGAGCTTTTATGCAATCAGTCATTATAAAAGTACCAATAGATTTGAAGAAATATGATGTGGATTTCAAAATAATCCCAAAATTTAAGACAAGACAAGGTAAAGTCTATTATAAGTTTGATGAGAACGTTATCCTATGGACAATTGACTCCTTTGGAGGTGATAGAACTTGTACAATGATGTCTCAATTTGCACTTCGTTCGGAGGCTTCGGATAGTAAACCGGAGTTGGGTATGGACCCTCCACCGAAGAGCACTAAGCCTGAGTTTGAAAAGATCAAAAAGACAGTCGAAGAAGATGATGATATCATAGTCAAAGACAAGAAAGATATCCATATCGAATTTGAATTACCAGATGTCACTTTAAG
This sequence comes from Petasospora bimundalis, assembly GCA_030569745.1. NCBI lineage: Eukaryota > Fungi > Ascomycota > Saccharomycetes > Phaffomycetales > Wickerhamomycetaceae > Petasospora > Petasospora bimundalis. The sequence goes on from JAJMLR010000001.1 coordinate 11,028, forward strand.
TTCTCTGAAAGTGGAATACTTAAAGATAACAGAAGATATCTTGAACTACACTGCATTCCCATGGGTCAGATACAAAACGATGAATGAGAATTACGTTTATAGATTATGATTAAATGTATAGATATGAGGTTCATGACTTCTATCGATGTATGTGCAAAATGTGTTGAATATGTATTTTTGTTTTCATTCCCATAGCGAATGCTCATAGTCCTAGATCACTCTTAAGAGCTTCAATAAGATTGTGTCTTTTCATGATTTGTTCCTTCTCAATCTCATACTTAATACTCCAGTCCTCATATAGACTTTTATTCACTTCCAAAAGTCCCAATCTTACTTTTTCAAAGAGGTCTTCTTTGAACTGAGAAATAAGCTTGAGCCACTGCTTAGAGATGTTGTTAAAACCAATAACTGCACCAACAGATGCAAGTCCAGCCATTGAATACATGGAGAAGTCATAAATAATGTAACCTGGAATACTCACCAACAACAAAGGTAATTGAATGCCAACAAAATTAGTCATCAGTGTCTTGACAGCCTTATTCTGTAAAGTAACCAAATCATTCTGGATCACCATACGCTTCAAAGTGGTCAATTCATTCTGATCCAATTCTGCCAAAGTCTCTTCAAAGCTGGTGACATCTTCAGTATGGAAACTTGTAAATGAATCAATCTGTCCCTTGACATAGCTGTAGTTTTTGAAAGAATCGTTCAGAAGTCCCTGTTGAAGCATCTGTGCAAGAATCTCTTGAACATCATCAACTCGATAGTAGAGCTTCCACCATGGAAGCTCCCTTTCCTCGTACTCAGTGACGTATGGCTTGAATTTAGTTTGGAATTCACGATGAGAAGCCTCATCCCAATTCGATATGTGTTTGCGTATCTTGGCGTCTCTGATTCTTAACTCTTCCAGTGTCATAGAATGGGCTTGGTTTTGTTCAGCCAAGTTCTTTAGAACACAATTATACAATTTTTGAATGACAACATCAGAATCAGAGATTTTATCCAAATATGAAGTGAAGTTCGTAATCTTAGATTTCGAATTGAGCTCTGTGTAAATGGTGGCATTTTGAGGACTCTCCGTTAGCAATTTCACTGCTTGATATGATACTTGTGATGATATTTCATTATTGGATAGAACAACATTATGAATATCATCAGTTGTGATATCGCTAACGTCATATACTGGCCATTTGGAAATACTGTTTGAAGTAGTATCTTGGAAAGAGATGTAGAGATGACAACCATCAGATGCATCCATACCTCTATTCAATTCTAAGAATTCACAATTCTTATGTTGGGAATCAAGATAAGGGGAAGGCACATTGAATTCGTTGTTCGAAGTCTCAAACGATTGGGAGAATTTGATTAAATTGTTCTCTGTAGTTGATCTCTTTGTAAGTTGCTGGAACCATGATTGATCTGATGCGAATGGGTCAGCTAAAATTGTATTGAGGAGTGATGGTTTTGATCCAACGAGACCAATGCGAATGGGTGTATCTGGGTTTCTCAACTGTTGTGAGAGAATCTCGATCTTGTTAAACAATCCATTTTCATTAGCAAAAAGAGTGCGGGCCCTCTCAAGGTGTACTAATGGATCATCATAGTCAATTACTGTCTCCAGTGATTTTGTTTCTTCGGAAGGAGGCTGTGAAGGTTGAATGGGGGATACCTTGATGTGTTGTGACTTGGAGACGGTTCCATGTGTGCTGATCGTAGAATACCGCACTGCTCTGTGCCATTGAACAGCCACAGACCTATTGAGCTGCTGCCCGAGAAACATTGCTTTTAGCAGATAATGTGGAATCAGGCAAAAATATGATTTCTTTCCCGGGTACTAAGTTGACTGTTAAAGCTGAATTGTTTGTCTTTGGGGAGCCCGTTCGCGCGTTGGTATTCATTGGGGAGGTTACTATGATGGTCAATTACATCAGTAATAAGTTAACATTAATTGGCTCTAAAGACATTCTATCGAAGATTATGAGAGTAAATTACCAAATTTGAAAACTTTACCAAAAAAAAAAGGTCGGTAAAGCTATTTTTCTCGAGGTTTTACTCATTTTATGGGCCAATCCCTTTCGCCAGTGCGCCCAAAGAGGGAATATTGCGCGGAGAGTGTGAATACCAACTCTGGTTTTGTGCTACATTATGCCACATTATGCCAAATTGCGCGAAAATGCCGCCTTGGGGAAAGTTTTAGCATGTGAAAGGCCCAAGGAAAATTGACAGGGCACGGAGTTCAAAGAAGTGAGCACCGATCACAATTATTTTTCTAACGAATACCAAATAACTGCGATCATAGTCAATTGATTTGTCTGGAATTTACTTCCAGCATACTCGAACCCCACATCTCTACCACTTAATACCCTTGTTTTTTTTTTTTTTTTTCGTTTCGGATCCATAAACTCATATCAAAAGAGTAACCACCACACAATATTGCAACCCCCCCTCCTCGTTTGAAAACAAGTTTGCGTATCGCAACGCACCACTAAACATCAGAACTTCTTTTTGATAGTGATCTTACTAAGTGATCACTGTTAGGATACTACACAAACCACAGTGTGTATTATGGCAACACAGAACCATTTGCTACCGACTGTGGGGAGCTACGAGATGAGCTATTCCCCAACCGCACACAACGAAATGTCACATGCCACTCCACCACCATCTGCCCTCTCGCCCTTATCACATGAACCTGAAATATACTCCACACCACATGCTGTGGATAACGAAGACGAGATCCTTGCTATCGATGCTCTAAATTTTATGAAGAACAGTGGTCATTCCACTCCAAGATTAGAGCAAAGCCAAATAGATACCACACCACCGCAACAGACTGATATCTCTATAACTTCTCAAAAAGAGTCACAAAACCTGTCAAATAAAGATATTATCCAAGATAACGAAGAGGAATACTTTGACCCTAGCAACGACTCAGATTCTATCCAAAGTGATACATCATCCAGGAGATCTTCATCCACAAGGTTAAGACTTTATAACAAGATGAGAAACCATCCTATTGTCAACACAGCAGTCCAGGCTTACAAAGAACATAAACCAGCCATCAAGTATGGTGTGGAAATGGTCGAACAGGCTGCTTTACCTGTTGTTACTATTTATGAAAACCACAAACGTAAAAGAAGACTTAAAAAGGCTAATGCAATGTTCCCTGATGAGGCCAAAGTTGACATATCATCTGCATCATCATTGTCATCTTTTTCTTTACAATCTTCAAAGAGACAAAAACTTCCATCTATTTCAGAGGCTCTTGCTGTTGGTAATGTAAACTGGAACGAATTAAGCATCAATATGTCTATTGAATCGAAGAAGAGAATGCAGACATGTTTACAACTACTCATGCTCGCTAATAAGCAACTCTCATCCAAAGTTGAGCATTTACAAGAAGTTATCGCTAAAGAACAAGAACTTCTACACAAGTCCAAACAGAACGTTGGCGAGCAAGATGCAGATGACGAAACTGAAATTTACCACGATGCCACAGAACAAGCAGTTGATGGTTCTGCAGCAGAAATTAAGCAAGAAATTGTTGGTACGATAAAGAAAGTTGTGACGTTCATCTCTAAATATGCTGGTACATCACTCCCAGAACCACAAAGAACAGACGTGAGAGAGGAACTTCTTCGGCTTCCTTCTAAATGGTCAAGTAGTGCTTCCAGTTCAATGTTAGGTTATAATACAAATGCAAAGGTTTTAGTGCTTGCTAATGAATCACTGGAGATGGTACGTTCTGTCATGTCCACTTTTGATGATACTTTGAGCATGGCAGATCTTTGGGTTAAGCAGAAACAAGAGAAACAATTGGCTAAGCAGGCAATTCTCAATAGCTCTTTACAGAGAAGACAAAGTACAAGTACCCTTACAGGTGTAACGACAACTGGAGCTACACCTATATCGGATCAACCTTTGGCTCCCTCGAACTCACAAAATCAAGTTGATGAGTATGCGAATAAAGAGCTTATTGATGACTAAAATGCATGCTGTTGTTCACTTTGTTACGTTTTGATGAATTTTCTATGCCCCCCCTCATTTCAGTTGGTTAGTTAGTCTACTTTTGCTTAATCTATAACTCATAGATGTCATTCATGTCATATTAACGAGTACTAATGTACAAAAAGAAAAATTACTTCTTAGTGGAAATGTAGACTTTAGTTCTGTAGGGCTTTTAATCTCTCTCTCATTTCGTTTAATACGTCTTCGTCCTCTTCCACTGTAGGCTCTGGCTCTGGTGAAGCCTCCAATTTTGTCTGTGGTAAGGCGTTGACCTTGTTCAGTTTCTCTGTAGTGAACTCAGACACAATCTTATTGACCTCTTCCTCAACTTCTTCATCCTCTTCTTCATCCATTTCATCCATCATATCGACGGTATCACCAACCATCTCGTTGATTATTCCACTCTTAACCAATTCTTGTTCCAACTCGCGCATTGTTCCTGTTAATTGTGGCAAATGAACCAAACTATTAACTTCATGCATTATTGTAGAGGACTTTTGCATATTCTGCTGTAGTTTCAGTAAACCAAAACTCTCCTCAATTTGCATTCCAACACTCTCTAACTGTGCCTTGGATTTATAGAGCCTTGTGTGTTGCTTCTTAATACTATAAAGCTCACGAGCGTAGATCTTCACACTCTTGATATCATTCTTCTTTGCACTTTGCTTAATCAACGTCTCAGTCTTCTTTTTCAAATCTGTAAGCTCTCTTATACTCTTCTCCAACTGACGGGAGTTCTTACGAATAAGGGCCCTGCATTTTCTGTGCTGTTCGTGGAGAGTATTAGTATCAGATTCCACAAGTGGGAGTTAATGAAGTGACATACCTGTTCTTTTGGGTCAGGACCCCAAATTGCCTTCTTAATGTAGTTCATTCTCTAGATATTTGCCAATTATAAGACACAATTGTTTTCACTACAATGTAGAGAGGTACTCTGCACCGTCTTTATCTCCAATCGAGCAGAAACACTGGCAGCGAATTATAAGCTGGTACGCGCCACACTTAGCGTTAGGGGGACGCCTACCCGTTTCTGTATGGCGAGAGGGACAGAGGTCGGTCAAGAAACATTGTGTGTTGGGCCTGTATTATTTTCAGATTGAACATTTGTTCTACAAAATATGTCAGAGTCACGTAAGATCATTAAGCAGTGCTTTGAATCTGTGCGGAATACTTTTGAGGATGATACGGAGCAAACCCTTAAACAGGTTGAATCATTGAGACAGTTGAATACTGCAACGACTCTCAAATACATCAAAAAGGAGGAAGATTTCAAATCATTGACAAGAAAAGCTGACCATATTGAAGCGTTGAGTGAGTATTCATAAAGAAATACTTACCGTTGAGATGTCTTTATAGTTTGATTTATACTAACATATTCATTGTTTCAAGGTAACGAGTTGAAAGAGCACAATGAAATGCTTGATCTGATGGAATCTCGTCTGGATTTTATGGAGAAGCTTGTCGATGAACTGGATGGGTATACAAAAGAGATGATCAACTGAAAACTCAGTATTTTATTTGGTGCTCAGCTCCCGGTGATTGTGTTCAGGTAGTCGCAAAACTTTGTTTACTTTTCCAATGATGAGGTCGGCGGCTAATGTTGCTATAAATAAGAGGGTTTTCCGCCTACGGTCCGTCACTGATATGTAAATCTTACTTCAAGAGATTAACAATTGTGACGAGCGGTTAATGTATATTCTTAGATTGTTGTTGATTTGGTTCGTCCTTATAACAACCACCAACTCAGATGAGTTACAGGACTTCATTGGAGATGACAAGGAGCTCGCTGTATTGAACTTGGATATGGAGGACGTTTTTAACTACTTCGAACCAGAGATGTTGATGGCCGAAGTCGATCCAGAGCAGTATGCTGAATACGATAAAATGTCACCGGATGAGATCAATGCTGAACTCGAAAGACTCTGTGACTCTTTGGAGCGTGTCTACAATGTCTTGTTGGCATTTGCACGCGTATTACTGAGTATGACTACTGTGGACTTCATTGAACTAGCAGATAACTTGAGAAGCAATGACACTTTGATGGAGAAGATGCTAAAAGACCATTTCATAAACACCAATGTTCCAGATGTTTTGTCAGCTCAAGAGTCACCATTTACAAATGGAGATGAGAATGAGGAAAACGACCCAGCAGTTAAAGCTCTTATGGATTACTTGAATGGCAATGACTTGATCTCTGAGGGAAGAGATGAAGCTCTTGACAATCAAGAGCAAATAGAGCTTATTGACTTAACCGAAGACCCGACTCAAGAATTTGGTGATTTGCGTGTCTATAACAAGGAAGGAGAACCTGAAGCCAGCGTTGATTACTGGGATCCAACGGAGGAGTACACGATGCTTCTTAGGATGATAAACCCCGATGAAGATGATATGGATGTAATTGAGAAAATGGGACTCCTCACGATCATTAAAAAGATCTTGAATAAAATCAGGGCCATCGTGAAGAAGGTTAAAAAGAAGATCGTGATAATTTTGAAGCTTATCAAATTGAAGGTTTACGTCAAGAAGATTCGTGTCGTGATATGCCTCAAAATAATGTATTTAATTGAAAAGATAAAAAGACTCATAAAATTAATCATCCAGTTGATAAAGAAAATAATCAGATTCCTCATCAAAGAACTTCCGTGGGACATTTTATGGGAGATCAAAGTTGTGATCAGATTCCTACTCAGGATACTTTCCGATATTCTTTGGGAGGCCGAAATTCTTCTTTTGGAGATTCTTGTGAAGGTGACCAAATTGTTAAAACTCTTAAAGAAAGTCCCAATTGAAATTGTTTACTATTTCAAGATGACTTTGCTACAGAAATTGAAGATGTTCAAAGAGAAGACCAACCAGAAGCTTCAGTTCCAGAGAATGGAATATTATAGCAAGGTGTGGTCTGGATATGACGAGGATGATTTAAAAGATATGGATGATGGATCTTTCGAAGCTGACCCCTATGATAATAAAGACGGTAGCGCAGTACCAGTAAATGATGGGGAAGAGATTGAAATGTTCGCAATGGATATTTGGGAATATGACGGAACCCCAGACGTGGTGTATGGAGAAAGCAAAGAAGTCCAAATTCCAGAGGAGTTCTTGGAGATTTTTGGTAGTGTTTTCACAGAAGAGGAAATGACTGAGTATCTTAGAGGGGAAGACTCCTTCACTTTTGATTTCGTGTGGCCAATGGCTGGAGAAGAATTTGAAACTATGGGCTCAGCTCCCTTGAACAGGACTATAGATGTTTCAATAATGGATGGTACAGTTCCCCAGGAATTGTCTGTCACACCTTCGGGGACGTTCAATGAGCCCGAGGTTGATGAGCCCGAAAACATATATGATACGAACGTGGAAACTGAACTCAAAAGCTCAGAAATTAGTGGTACTATTGCTGTCCAAGTTATAGATGAGCCTCTCTTGGAGTGTGAGTATGGTAATTGTGATAACAGTACTACCTCCTCTGAGGAGCCCGAAGTGGTAATTCAGATTTTCTCCAACGATCATACGTCTGATGCAAACCAGACTCAAAACGGTACGGAAGTTGAAAGTAGAACTAATGAGACTGAAAAAAGCTCTAATTTTGGCTATCCTATCACACTTGACTACAATATCTTCGTTGCTTCTGTTGGTGTTATTATTGCATATAGTATTGTCATTTTCTTCTATTGATGTGATTTTGCTGGTTATGGATCCGTATAAATTTAATGCAACGCCTCTACTATGTCTAAATCTATTTTCCAACACAGAAGCTAGAAAATACCACACCCAAAACTTCCTCTACACCTACAGTTTCTCCTGTGATTTTCCCGATACCTTCAATAGACTGTTGCAAACCTTCAGTAGCGATGACAACGTCATCCAAGTTTTTGTAGATTCTGAACTCTTCGAATCCATGAAGAACGTCATATGCTAGTATGTCTCTCACCCTGGCAGTGAGGATGATTGGGTCAGTTGATTCAGTTTGTGAGATATGTTTGAACTCATTCACAAGCACGTCGCTGAGATCTTCTATACCGCTGTTATTCAAACATGATACCGGAACAAATGCTGTTGCGTCCAAATTAAGCTTCACGGACAACTCGGATATCACTGATGAGACATCAACTTTCAAGAGATCGCATTTGTTGAGAATCACAATGACATCTTTGGTTTTTTGCAGTTCCGAAACATGTGTTCTCAGCTCTTCATCAATGACAAGATCATCAACAGGAAGGACTACTAAGACCATATCTCCTTGTTCAGAATACATTTTGGCTCTCTTGATTCCTTCAGCTTCGATAACATCGGCTTTCTCAAGATCTCTGATACCGGCCGTATCACCAACAATCACTTTGTAGCCCTTGATGTTTAGAGGTACGTTGATCACATCTCTGGTTGTACCTGCAATATCACTGACAATAGCTGCTTCTGTACTGGCAAGCTTGTTCAAAATAGAAGATTTTCCCGCATTTGGTGGCCCGAGTAAAATAACTTTTATACCTCTAAGCAAAACCTCAGATCTAGCACCTCTCTCTAGGAACTGTTGCATTTCTAGCTGTAGAGCATCAATATCTGTTGCAACGGTATCATAAATCTTTTGGATATCTTCAATCTCAGTATCTTCTGCAAAGTCAATAATCGCTGTAAGCAGTCCAACGTCCTTCACCAGTCTCTCCCTCCAGGATTTGAATAGCTTTCTGTTCTGTCCTGTGGCACTGTTAACGGCTGCAACTCTAGCACTCTCAGTCTCTGCATCGATTAATTCTCTTATTCCCTCTATCTCTGTGAGGTCAAATCTGCCGTTTTGAAATGCTCTTCTTGAGAACTCACCAGCTTCAGCGTACCTTATTCTTCTTTCAGGAGAGTGCAACGATTCAATAGCCTTCAAAACTGACTGGATAACAGCAACACCACCATGTACATGAAGTTCCACAAGGTCTTCTCCTGTATATGTACGTGGTTCAGGGAAGTATATAGCAAGTGCTTCATCCAGAAGCGTTTTGTTTTCTGGATTGTAAATTCTTCTTACACTGGCAGTTCTTGGATCGGGGAGCTTTTTGTTTAGGGTAAGCTGGTCCAAAACTGTCTTCGAACTTGGTCCGGAGATTCTAATCACACCAATAGCTGATCTTGTTAGGTGGGTGGACACTGCATATATGGTTGGTAAAGAGCCACTTGAAGAGTGCCGTACCTGTCTGAAAGCACTATTCTGATACACTGTTCTTATTTGAAGCATACTTGGAGTGACTTAAAGACCAAACAAGTAGTAAATCTTTTGGAGATGAGCACAATCAAAAGCCGACTGATGGAAAATAAATTTGTTTGGGCCACACTGACTGTCTCGGGGTGCTCCTCCCCCACCGCCTGATCTTTCCAACATACAATGAAAATGAGCAAAACAATGAAAGAAACCAGTTGAAAAAAAACAAAAATTACCAATTGATGATAATGCAAAGATTAGCACGTGGAATGGGACGTTGTCGATTCAGCTCAGGAGCCTCACTACGACATGAGAACCCATTGGTACGTAAAGCTAAGACCCCACAACGGTTGAGATCACTAACACTAAAATGAAAGGGGCTTCCCTTTAGTGGTGGTAAAGGCAGGGGCCTTCCAGTGAAACAAAAAATCCCTGGTGTAAGCAAGGTTATTCTAGTATCTTCCGGTAAGGGAGGTGTCGGGAAGTCAACATTGAGTGTCAATCTTGCGATGGCTATTCACGGCTTAGGGAAGCGTGTTGGCATTCTTGATGCAGATGTCTTTGGGCCATCCTTACCAACTATGATGAAGTTATCGGGAGAGCCTAGAATTTCATCGGATGGTAAGTTATATCCGTTGAGTAACTACGGTGTTCAAACAATGTCTATGGGTTATATGATCAAACCGGACAATCCTATTGTATGGAGAGGGTTGATGGTCATGAAAGCAATGCAACAACTATTGTTTGACGTCAAATGGGACAACTTAGATGTATTGGTCATTGACATGCCACCCGGAACAGGTGATACACAGCTGAGTATAGGTCAGTTGGTAAAAGTGGACGGTGCGGTCATAGTCTCAACTCCACAAGATGTGGCGTTGATTGATGCCGTCAAGGGAATCTCTATGTTTGAAAAAATGCGGATTCCTATCCTTGGGCTAGTTCAAAACATGAGTTACTATGTGTGTCCTAACTGCAGCCATGAAGCCCATATATTTGGTACGGATGGAGCTTTGAAGGCTGCTACAAAAAGAGGAATCAAGATACTTGGGTCAATCCCATTGAGTGAAGACATCTGCCTACAGAGTGATAAAGGGACTCCAGTTGTATTGGACCAAAACAACCCAGTGACAAAACATTACCATGATCTCGCAAAAACTGTGTTGAAGTCCATGGACTTATGAAATCACACTTCAATTTTTTGTCTTGGCCATGCTAACAAAGGCGGGGTTGGTTCCCCGTCGCTAACTATGATCCGGGATCGATCTTGGCCAACTGATACGTCTTTGTGTCACTTGACTGAGATATGATGACTATCACCTGTAACACAGGTGTAAGTCGCTAGATGGTTTTTATTGGCCGATTAGCTATTTTGCCGATATTTGACAGCTTTTAGATCTTGGAGTATGTGGTTTTCCAATCGTGTTCTTTTATCAGCTTGTACTGTTTGGCTGGCATTGGCAGAAGCATCTTCTCCCACTTCACCATCGCAGATTGCAAGCTTCGAATCTTTCAACGATGAGCCAAGATATCCAATAATCAATGATAAACCATCGACTGCGTTTGGTGACTCTAATGATTTGGATCTATTAGCACAAATGGAGAAAGATGAAAATGACGGGATTGAGAGCACATCAAAACTGAACGAGCCCAATCTGCAGCAACAGCCAGAAACGTCCAATGTTCCTAATGTGGCAGTGGATGTTACACCAGAAGCTTCCATCACCATGATCCTGGAGCCATTGACTATCGATTCCTCACCTCCTGGAATACAAGATACTATAACGGAAAGAACGACTTCAACATACACTGTTCCTGTAACTGAAACTACCACTGAGAATCACGTCACTACTGTTGTCACGCATACTGTGCACACTTTAACTGTGACTGCCACTTCTACTTTTCTCCATTCACCTATTGTTACATTGAGTACTCTTCCTACTATCATTGACACCACTGAAACACCACCATCCCCAGCTGAAAATTTACTGGAATCTATTCCAATTGACCCAACACTGCCTTTAGTAACCCCACCAGTGAAGCTTTTCCCTAGTGAAATTTCTAGTGATCAAGCAACGCCGACGCAAGTTACTATTCCTATTTCGACTGGTACTGCTCATCTGTCGGTCACTGATTCAGAACTTCATTCAACGCCAATCGAGCCTCGTGCACCTGCAGAAACTAAACTTGATATAAATCCAACGCAGGAAACAATAGTGGAAGCCACAGGGAAACTTCGTGATTCAGTATCTTTAGAGGATCTTAGAAAAATGTTTCAAGAACAGCTCCAAAAGTTTAAAGAGGAGGTCACACGCAGTGAGTCTATTGTTTCGGCTACTGTACCTCTAGACTCCAATCCCATGGTAACTTCTCTGCCTGCAATGATACTACCAACTCCCATTTCTACGCCCCTGATAAAATCTGGTGATATGGATTTCGGTTTTGGAAAGCCAGTGATGGAGACCGATCTGGACAGAATAATTTCTGAAGTATTACCAGGTGTTAATGAAGAGATCAAAAGTTCTATCAGAAAGGTATTGAATTCCATCTTGAAAGTGGATGATGGTCACACAAAACTGCAGCCTAACCTGACACCAGAGATATATCAGCCACAGAGAAACACCCATTCCACTGTACCTGAAATTGATGTTGATGATGGCAGAATGAATTGGATCAGACCTTCATCAGCATCGATTGCCTCATCTCCACTTCCAGCTTTGTCTGAATCTACAGATATAGCATCAGCTGGTCTAACGGATAAAGACCAATCTCAGGTTGAGAAATACTTTTCGTTATTAAACTTGGGGAGATTGAAAGGACTTCCTGAAGACTCTGTTAATGATCTTCTTGACTTTCTTCGCGCAGACGACAAGCACCAATTCATTGATGATTTTAGACAAAGACCATTCCTCAAAAAGATCGGGTTGGATGTGACAAGTATCCCATCTACAGTTCCAACCTTTACAGGAGACTCGGCATCTCAAGATATTCAAAAAGACCTGTTGGAAGTTACAGACTTTGATAGTCTAGAACATCAAGTTGACCTTTATCTCGCAGATCATCCTCTTGAGCTTGAGCGTGAGCCCGAGGAAGATCTGCGTACAGTGACTTCGATCAACAGTACGATGGGGAATGGGGCCATTGACAGAGAAGAAGAAGAAGAAGATGATGATAATGAAGAAGAAGAGAATGATGATAACGATAATGTTGGCAATAACGATGCAAAACATGATATTGAGACCACCGGAGTTTTCAGAGATGGTTTGCGAAGATTAACCAATTCTCCAGTTGATCCTAACTCCCGTAATAACAGAAGCGGAAAGTCGGTGAATGTCATATTGAATCATGCTGATGAGCAGCGAGATGATGATCAGTACACCTCGCTAGAGGGTTCGAAGTTCACCTCTAGAAGAGGCAAGAAGCCCAGAATCAAAAATATTTCTCCCGATGGTTATGAAGAAGACATAGAGTTCTATGATCCTGAGGCAGATTTGTTTCCAGGTGACCAGGTAAGGAAAGGTCTGAAGGATGGGAAAGTGAAGTCCAAGAATCAGAACTCTCCTTCACTGACTGATAGAGCTAAACTGGGTATTAAACTAGACAAGGAGACCACGTCATCTGGGGAGTTCCATCTTGGTGCCTCAAGTAGTAATGTTACTTCACAGGTCCTTCTGAACACTACGAGATCTGGGAGCTCGTCAGCCCATGACAAATTTGTGGATATGGTGAAGACCTCGAAATCAAGTGAACAATCATCATCCAAAGAAAAAATTGCCGGTACAATGGATCTGTATTTGCAGAATGTGAAAAAAAATCCATCTTCCTTGTTTCAAAACAGCGATGATGATGTTAAAAGAAAGGAGGAGGGATCATCCAAACGGTCCAAGAAATCCACTCCTGACGGTTTCTTCGATTTTACTTCCTCTGGCTCTCCCAGACCAAGGCTCCACTTTGTATCAACCAGTGTTGTCCCTACGGTGATTGTAATAATCTCAATGTGTATTATTCTGGTATAAATTATGATATTCTGAGTATTTAAGCGTAGCTTTTGAACATCAATGGAAAGCATCTCATCTGCCATTGGATCACGGTCAAATGGTGCGCGTCGCGGTGTGTTGACTGGCTACGCGTGAAGACGCGAAAGATTTCTTCACTACGCGCCACTTCAAGCAAAGGTCTAAAGATCACTAAACAGTACAAAGCAATTAACTATGTCTTTGTGGGTTGATAAGAGTCGTCCACACAATCTATCCTCTCTGGATTATCATACTGATGTTTCCAAGCGTCTTAAAGCCCTTGCCTCAACTGGTGACTTCCCACACTTGTTAGTGTATGGGCCATCCGGTGCTGGTAAGAAGACGCGTGTACTGGCACTCTTGAATCAATTATATGGTGCAGGTGTCGAGAAGATGAAGATCGACGTTCGTACTTTTCAATTGAACTCGAGAAAGTTGGAGTTCAATATTGTCTCCTCCCCTTACCATCTCGAGATCACACCATCTGACTTGGGTAACTCTGACCGTGTTGTGATCCAAGATCTGTTGAAAGAAGTTGCACAGACGGAGCAGGTTGACTTTTCAGGAAGTCATAGATTTAAGGTGGTTATAATTAACGAGGCCGATTCCCTTTCTAGAGATGCACGAGCTGCTCTTCGTCGTACTATGGAAAAGTACTCCAGAAACATCAGATTGATTCTAATTTCAAACACAACGAGTAACATCATCGCTCCGATCAAATCCAGAACATTACTCATACGAGTTGCTGCACCAAGTGTGGAAGAGATTGTTGGTGTACTCCAAAAAGTTGCACAAAAACACAATGCACCAATTGTCAGCGATGAAGCAGAGAGACATGAAGTGCTCACCAACATTGCAAATGCATCGAACAGAAATCTCCGCCGAGCTTTGCTACTTCTAGAGGCATTATCAATGCAAAATGAATCGATTACTAGATCAACACAGATGATCTCTCTCGATTGGGAGGGTGTCATTAAAAAACTTGCAAGGGATATCAAAAAGGATCGTTCAGTGTCACAAATTTCCAAATCCAGAACTGTTGTATATGAATTGATCTCACATTGTATCCCACCAAGAACGATTTTGAAGAACCTTTCATTCGAGTTGATGCATACGGTTTCGCCTGCTACCCAAATCCAAATTGCACAACTGGCTGCCACGTTTGATGAAAGACTAAGTTTAGGAACAAAGGCAATTTTCCATCTTGAAGGTTTCATTGCAAAGACAATGGTTGCAATTGAGACGGTTCACGGTTGATCAGGGTCTAAATTAGCTACAAAATGAATTCGTTTTCTTTAATATGTACATGATAGTATTAGTCGTTACAGTTGTGAATGTGGACATCCCCATGAGAGTATGGCAGTCCTTTAACGTCCTCTATATGTCTTAAAGACCTCTTCCTGAGAACGCTGTTTGTTAAGCCATTGCTTTGTTGGGTTCTTCTCCGCTTCTTCGAAGTGATTCACTGGGGCCTCCTGCTCCTTGAAAGCTCTTGGCGACACTCTAACTGGTGAGTCTCTTGTGATGAATTCGTAGTTTCCTGGGAGCTTATCAGCTGCTCTTCTCATTGCCTCTCTGGCAACTTTCTCGTGAAGGTTTTCACCGGCACACTCAAACAAAACTTTACCTGTTGGAACACGGGCCATCCAGTGGTCAATAGCACCTTTACCTTTACCCATTCTTGTCTCGTTACCCTTAATAGCAACTGGGATAGCTGTGGCAAGACGACGCCAAAGTTGACCACCGTTAGCTCTCATAAACTTCATAATAATGTTGTCTGCTTCTTTGAGCTGGATGGCTTTAAGACGGGTACCTTCACTCTTAAGACGAAGACCATATGTACCAAATGCAAGTGTGTTACCCTTTGTAGATCCACCAACACGCACAGGGACACGACCCTTCTGTGCTTTTCTGACTTGCTTAAAACGTGGTGCTAATGATATGTTAGTACGTTGATCATCATCATCACAAGACAGATCGTGATAACTTACCGTATTCGTGACGGAAACGCTTGCCCACAGCGAGTTGTGGAGCTGTTAACTGTGGTCTCGCTAATGATCCCTTGAGGAAGTTGATACCAGCAGCAAACATTGCCCTTTTTGTGAAGTATCGAGGATATCAACAACAAATTTAATCCGTGTTGTTTCGAGAACCCATTTTCAGGTTATGCTTCGAACGTTGAAAAATTAAGCCGATTCGCGATGACAAACCAAAACCCGAGGGTGGAAATCTCACCGAGTTCCGACCAATGATCTTATGGGTGAGGACGAATTGATTGAAGTGTTTCTTATATTCTACTGATTAGTAGTTTAACATTTGAACAGTGATGATGCTGAAGACGCAGTTGTTATTACAGGTGAGGCGGTCGGTCCGTTTCAATCATACAAGTATGTCTTTTGTTCTTTTCTAGCTTCCAGGACACTTATTAACCATCATCAGAACGTGTGATCCCCGAGACTTTGGAAGTCTGTGGTAAAGCTTATAAGACAGACGAATGGACTAATGTGACACCTTCAATTTTAGCACTTACTGAAAGATCATTACATCTTCAACCAAATCATCCAATCGGTATTCTCCGTGACCTTGTCGAGAAGAGATTTGCAGGACTTGGTTATACATTCTACAATGAGTTCAAGCCAGTAGTCACAACTTATGAGAACTTCGATTCTCTTGGATTCCCCCAGGATCACCCAGGAAGATCCAAGACAGACACGTATTATATCAACAAGGATACGTTGCTACGAACACATACCTCAGCACATGAGAAGGAATGTTTCAACAAGTGTCCAACTCCTGGTTACTTCATCTCCGCCGACGTTTATAGAAGAGATGAGATTGACCGTACCCATTACCCAGCATTCCATCAAATGGAAGGTGGACGTATTTGGAAGCGTGATGATTACGAAAGTCAAGAGGCTCTGGAAGAGCAGTTGGAAAGAGATATTGCTGCTATTCCATCTGTTGACATCATTGTTGATGATCCAAACCCACCATTTGACTTGAAGACAAATCCAAAGCAAGAGTATATGACCGATCGTGAGACTGATTTGGTTGCTCAACACTTGAAGAGAACTATTGAATTGGTTGTCAATGAAGTCTTCAACGAAGCGAAAAAAGCAGCTAAGCTTGCAGGAAGTGAAGAGGAGTACTTGAATGAGCCACTTAAGGTGAGATGGGTTGAAGCTTACTTCCCATGGACCGCACCAAGTTGGGAGATTGAGGTCTGGTGGAAGGGCGAATGGCTTGAATGTTGTGGATGTGGTGTCACTAGAGAACAGGTACTAACTAATGCCGGTATGACCAATACAATCAGTTGGGCGTTTGGTATTGGATTGGATAGAATCGCCATGCTCCTTTATGGAATTCCAGATATTAGATTGTTCTGGACCTTGGATGAGAGATTCCATAATCAATTCCAACAGGGTAAGATTTCAAACTTTAAGCCATACTCCAAGTACCCAGGTACTGTTCGTGACATTGCCTTTTGGGTCCCATCTGTCGATGAGAAAGTTCACATCAACGATTTAATGGAAATTGTTCGTGATATTGGTGGTGACCTTGTTGAGTCTGTCACACTCATTGATGAATTTACACACCCAAAGAATGGCAGAAACTCACAATGTTACAGAATTAACTATCAATCTATGGATAGAAATATTACAAATGAAGAGGTCAACGAATTACAAGAACAAGTCCGTTCGACAGTTCAGGAAAACTTTAATGTGGAGTTACGTTGAGCTACATATATATACCAAAAAACAACTACAAATTCATGTAAATACATTTAACAAAGACAAGAGTGTAGTTTCATTGTGGGAAAGAGACGTAAAGAAAGAAATATGTACAATGTAAGTCCAAGACAATCCCACGAAGGAACCAGCAGTTTTTTATTTTTTGTAAATGGGGGACATCTCAAAGGGGGGGGGTTCATTTATCATCATTAACGTGTGCAAAGATGGCTGAGTGTAAAGGAGTGATCCAATTTAACCCTGGACGATACCAACCTTAGCTGGGCGCAAGACACGCTTGTTAAGGTAGTAACCTGGCTGTTGGACAAAGAAGACGGTACCAGCCTCCTTATCTGGCTGTGGAACTTCAAAGGTAGCCTCATGAATGTTTGGGTCAAACTTCTCGCCCATTGCCTCAATTTGCTCCAATCCGTGACGTTTAAGTGTGTTAAGGAACATATTCTGTGTAAGCTGAACACCTTCAACCAAGTCATCAAGTTCCTTGACCTTCTTAGAGGCGTCATTAGTCTCCTCCTTAACAAGGGTCTTCAAAGCAATGTCGAAAGTGTCGGCAACCTCGAGCAAATCACGAGCAAAGGACTTGAGGGCAAGTTCTCTGGACTTCTTGATCTCACGCTGAGTTGAGTCTTGCAAGTTACGGAAGTCAGCAATAGCACGCATGTAGTGGTCTTTCATTTGGGATGTCTCCTTCTTGGCAGCCTCAACCTGCTCCTTGCACAAAGTGAGTTCATCCTTTGGCTCCTCAGATTCCTGCTTGGCCTCTTCCTTGGACTCATCCTTCTTTGCCTCCTCGGAGTAGAATCTGATGGAAGATGGGGCAACTCTGGCAGTTCTGAATGCTGGTCTTGCAGCAATGGCACTGCGCAATGGAGCACTTTGTGTTCTTAAAAGACCTCTGAACATTATGAATAATAGGTTTGTTTTTGGAGTGGCAAAATCGTTGTTCCTGTAAATGTAACAAGAACGACTTCACCCGCAAATTTTGTCTCCATCGTCGACACCTCGGGGCCCGGACGATCTGAGCACTCTTATGCTCTATCACGTGACTCACTATGTATTCCGACCTTATTCCGATTCCGACAAGTGCTGCTTAGTCACGTGCAGTGATGCATAGATCTTTCCGCTGGAGTTTTCCGAGCCAATGCCAACATCGATAGATGCGATTACGTTCTTTGACATAGAACAAGTGTGTTTAATACGTAAAGAGAGGCCAGTGAGCCCTTTGAGCGACATAGATTTACTTGATATCACACTTTCAGTGGTGCTCCCTAACCAAACTCCAACGTATATCGGGTTTCTAATCAATCATCTCCTTTGCACATCACACGACAGTACCAAAGAGAACAGGAAACAATGGACAGTAGATCCATCGCTGTACTGTATGGATCCGAGACAGGAAATGCCCATGACTATGCAGAGACTCTGACGGCCCTTCTGGAGCGTTATCATTTCCCTGTGCAGTGTTGCTCGTTAGATGATTTCGACTTGAAGGAGCTTGTCTCCACGAGGATCTTAATCGTCATGTGTTCAACTACGGGGCAAGGTGAGTTCCCAAAGAATGCTCGAAAGTTTTGGAAGTTTATGCTCAAGAAAAAACTTCCACATGACCTTCTTAATCATTTGGCTTTTACAACTTTTGGTTTGGGTGATTCATCTTATCCAAAATTCAACTGGGCAGTGAGGAAGTTACACAACCGTCTTGCACAGTTGGGTGCAGTCGAATTATCTAAGAGAGCTGAAAGTGATGAACAGAGCGAGCAAGGTATTGATGGATATTATATTGAGTTCCAGCGTCTTTTATTGGACAATATCCTAAAGGAGTTCCCACTCCCAGATGGTGTCGAACCGGTATCGGAAGACGTTATACCCCAGCCAAAAAATAAAGTTGTTGTTGACTTGAGGAAGCCTAAGAGGCTTACCACTGACAAGGTCAAAGATATTGCATTGGTGAGAGAGACTAAAGATAGCGATTATCTTATAACGGCATCAGTCACCCAAAACAGACGTATTACTAGCGATGAGCATTTCCAAGATGTCCGTCATCTTCAGCTTACACGTACCGATGAGGACGTCAAATTAACATATCAACCGGGTGACACCATTTCATTATACCCAACAAACGATCCTCGTGAAGTTGAAGCTCTTATTGACATGCAAGGGTGGACCGATATTGCTGATCGTCGTGTCTCCATTGAAGGTCAGCTTCCTAACTTGGATGGTGGCTATATACAGACAATGACATTGAGATCACTTTTCACTCATCATTTAGATTTGAAAGCCATTCCAAGAAGATCATTCTTTGCACTGCTACGTCATTTTGCATCTGATGAACGTGAAAGGGAAAAATTGGCTGAGTTTGCATCATACAAAGATCCAGAGGAGTTGTACAACTATGCTAACAGACCAAGAAGATCGATCCTCGAAGTTATCCAAGAGTTCTTCAGTGTTAAAATCCCATTGGATTATGTCTTTGATTTATTCCCAGTTATTAAGCCTCGTCTTTTCTCTATTGCATCATCTCCTAATCAGGAGAGTGTCGACCTAACTGTTGCGATAGTCCAATACAAGACGGCAATTCGTCGTATCAGACGTGGATTATGTACTTCATGGATCAAGACTTTGAATGAAGGCGATAAAATTGTTATTAAAGTGAACAACAACAAACTCAGATTACCGTCACTTGAAAAACCAATCATCATGGTTGCACCAGGTACTGGTATAGCTCCAATGCGGTCTTTGATATACGATCGTATCAGCCAGGGCTGTAACAAGGATCAACTCATACTATTTGCTGGATTCAGATATCATGATAGGGACTTCTTGTATGGTGAGGAATGGAAACAATTAGAGCATCAGGAGAAAATGACCTTATTCACATCATTCTCTAGGGAGAATGGTGGGTACGTTCAAGATGAGATATTCTTACAGGCAACTTCAATAACCGAATTGTTGACTCATAAAGACGCTACTATCTTCGTATGTGGTTCATCTGGTAAAATGCCTACACAGGTCAGGCTAACGTTTGAGTCTGTTTTGCAAGAGACAAGAGGCTTAACTTCCGAGGAGTCGAAGCAGTACTTGCTTGAGTTGGAGCAGAATGGGAGATATATCCAAGAGACATGGTGAGAACTAGCATATTCTTTGCATCGTTTATAGATTATTCAATTATTGCATTGAAGTATAATAATAAGCCATATCTGGGGCGCATTAATTCATATTTGTACTACGTTTGTAATATTCTGTATACGTTTATAATTACCATTCGTTAAGTTTTCTCTCTCTCTATATATATATATATATAATTCCATCAATCGAGATCAATTGAAAAGATTTCTGCAGCATACTGTGCACATGATCCATAGAAATTATATGTCTTCTTTGTTAAATCATCAAACTCCACCAAGAGACCGTTACTCACTGGGTCATCCACTCCACCAACTTTGTCATATGCACAAAATAAGAAATGTTTACATTCACCAACGTGTACCCAACCTCTTTGGTTTTCACCTGTTGTACTCTTTCTAAAGAATTCACCATGTTTTGGGACAATGACTGCTTCAATATGATGATAACCTTCATAGAACTCTTTAAACTTATCAACGTTTTCAAATACATTAACAAATGTTCCTCTATTGAAATCAACTTTGTGAGCTCCTTCCTTTTTACAGAAACTGAAACCTGAGTTATACCATAATAGGGTAGAATTATCCCATGGAGACATATGTGCTGGATGAGTTGAACAAACCTCATTTCCAATCAATTTGTTTCTACGGCTATCATCTTTATCTCCAGAGAGTCTTTGACTTCTTGGTGTAACGAAACCGGCACTACCTGCTGCCCAATGATTCATGTAATAATCTTCATCACCTGCAAGGGACATACCTAACCAAAAGAGTTCCTTATCACCCCAAACGATTGTAGCAGCTGGTGACCAAATTTGTAATTGAAGAGTAGATAATACACCTGTGAAATGTCTTTTCTTATCAATGGCAACGACACCAGATTCTTGTAAATGTTGGAATTTATACTTGAAGAATCTATTACCAAGTGTTTTTTCAGTAATTGGTGTGATACCAAACAATGCATTATCAATTTTTGATGGTAATAATTTACTAAAGAAACGAACATCTGATTCTTTATTTTGAACGTGTAATTCACGATCTTTAAAGAAGAAAGCATGATGTTCCTTATAAAAAGGTGATTTCAAGATATGTTCATCAATATTTGCAACTGGTACAGTATCTGTATCAATTAATACTGTATGTTGGAATGAAGAAAAGAAATAAGCCAAAAGTTTATTTGCATAAGCATTAAATTTTGAACGGAATTCTTTAGAAACTGCAAGTGAAACATCAACAAACCAAATTTCTTGTGGTGGGAAAAGTAATTCCACTTCTGAAGGTAAAACGTCTTCATCATAAGGGATTGTAAGGTTACGAAGGGCAAGAACGGTTTCCAAATTATCCACATGTTTAAGGTTCAAAGTGATTGAACGAGCAGCTTTAATAAGAGCTCTTTGACCATCATCTGATAAATCACCAGAATGTACGATTTGAATAGGTAAGGTATTACCCGAAGCTCTTAATACTGCTAATAATGAAAGTAATTGTTCAACGTGTTGATCTGCAGCAGATATGACTAAACCACGACCATTAAAAGAATCACGTAAATTTTTCATATAACAAGAAGAGATTGGTGGTAAATCATTTGTATCATCTTGAAACAAGACATTTTGATTTGGAAGGTAATCGGACATAATTGGCATTGTCTGTAATTTAGTTCCATCCCAACGTCTAAATATTGGACTTCTACCTGATAACCATTGGAAGAGTCTTTTTTCAATATCATGACAATTACGATTTTTATCATTTGCAGATTCCAAATTATTATGACCATATTGATCAAGGAAACAAGCACCATAAACTCTTAAATGTGTAGCAGATTCCGATAATTTTTGTTCAGTTTCACGTGACTCTTTAACTTTTTCTTGATATTGTATCTTAAACACGTTTTCAATTTGTTCATCAATTACTCTTTTATCCTTTTCATCTTGTGGAATATCACCTAATTTGGTTTTCCAATCATTGATTTGATTTTCAATCCATTTTTTCTCGGATTCAAAGATGTATCTTGAATATGGCAACCCATTAAAATTACCATTACCCCAATTAGGATCTTGTTTATAAAGTACATCAAAATAAGAAGAACATCTATCTGAATAAGAAGCAGGGATACCTTCTGGATGTGCATTTACCAGTCTTTGGTAAGGTGTTGGTACGGAATCACCATCTTCATCAACAAATATCTCTTTGGAAATCTTTAAAGGTTCTTTATAATTATTAAAGAAATGCATTTGGAAAGATAAAAAGCCAATAAAGCAAAAGATCTGGAGAAGAGTCTTTAGACTCAATCTCCTTACGACACCGATCCCTCTTATCATCCTCTATTATCTCTTTATCCCTTTATTATCTCTTGAAGAAAGAAGTATTAAAAAGATAAGTTTTTTTTTTTTGGCTCAGTTAATTTTTAACAGATAACTAAAATTAAGCCGCTTTTCACTATATAAAGATGGGCGATCCTGAAATTTGATCGACGGAGGGAAAAAACACACTTTCGGTTATATGAAAACACTGTATTATGTAATATCATACGATAAAGTAATAAGTAATATATACTACCATACTATTATATACTATTATACTATTATATACTATAATATATTATAATATATATTATATGTTAATAGAAATACGCATCCACTAAACTTTAACACATCGAGCATGTGACATAAGCGAACAGGGGTCATTTGTACCGAGGATCAGGGGTTTTCGGGACCATTTAATTAACCACTGATGCATTTTCAAACACTGATGCATCTTTAAACATAGTTTGATGCCTTAAACAGTCTTTGACGTAAACATACTTCCGGAGAGGACCTTGTATGCGACCCGTACCGGATCTACTCGGTGGTGATCGATCTGTAGAAATCATCAAGCAAGTACTCCACGTCCAATCCACTTTCTCTTAATTGCAATACTTGTCTATGGATAAGCAAGATACAACTCTCGAGTTGTTGAGGTTTCAATTTCACATTATCAAGTGTTTGTTTCAACGTTAAAATATGTGATTTAACTTCTTCAATTGCCCAATCAATTAAAAATGAAAGTGATTGATAATAACCTTTAAATAATCGTTTGTACATATCAATAGTATTTTTGATATTTTGAAATTTAACAATAGAAATGGAAATAACGTAATCAGATATCTTAGTCTTACCAAATAAATCCCTTTCTTCACTTACTCGACTAACCAAATTTTCAATATATCTTGTACGATTATTAAGGAAAAGTGTCATTGCAATATCACTTTTAGATAATCTTAATAATAACATAATAGTGGTTTCCATATCAATACCATCTTGACGCATCATATCAATAAGTTTTTTCAAAATCAGATCTCTCTTTGTGGAAATCTTTAATTGAACAACGTTATTAAGCATTAATTCATCTTTAGCACAATTAGATTTAGAATTTGATAACATTAATTCCAAATTATCCAATCTTTCCAAAGATTCATCATAACTCTCATGAAATATCAATACATCAATTTCATCAACTTGATCATCAATTTTCTTTAAAGATCTTAAAACATTAGAATTATCAGTACTTCTAGATCTGCTATGCATTCTCATACTCAAATCTTGTAAAATGGAATGACTGTTTCTATTTTGATGGAAACTCATTCGAGTTCCTTCATTCTCAGTCATTACCAACATATTTAAAGAATCCCTTAATTGCTTTTGCTTAATACTATCTTGTTCAAGAATATCACGAAGCTCATCACGAGCTTTTTTATAACCATCCATAATCTTACGATAATGATCCAATCTATCAGTTTGATACACATAACTTAAACTGTTATAAGTTATACTGATTGAATATGTTTGAGTATCACCAATTTTCGAATTAAGTTCAGTTAATTGCACTTCACGTAATGGCCAACATTGATCTGCCACTAATTGTTGAGATTTGTTATCCAATTGCTTCTTATGAGTCTTACGTTTTCTCGTTGCAATCAAAATTAAATCATTTAAAAGGAATAAATGTGCAGGTTGTAAAACTTTAAAAGTAGCAGCATTCAATTCATACCAACGACCACTCTCAGCTATAATATGACGACCAGGAACTGCTGCAATGTACTTTTGTGCACCTTCAACGTGTTTAAATAATGAATTCATCTCAGTTGCCCACATCTTTTCCAAAACAAGAATACTACTACGATCTTTAGCTCTTGTCATTTGTTTACGTTTGGATGAAGTCTTTGTAAGTTCCGTTTGATGATCAAGTTCAAGTTGTACACGTTTCTCAGCGGATTCTCTCATTTGATTAGTGATATCTGATAATTCATTGATTGCATTTCGAAGAAATTTCAATTCGGTAGTGGTGTTGTTTAATTCTATAGAAGCACCTTTAAGTTTTTCAAAAGTTTGTACTGATGTACTCTTAATATCATTTTGAACTTTAGCATTCAAACTTATCAATTGAGTATTGAATTTTTCAATATCAGATGCAGTAGCATCTGCAAGTCTTAATGATATAAAACTCTCGGCATCAAATGAAACATCACCGAGCATTTGATACACTTGAGGATCATGTAAATCAACCATTGCGTGTTGACGGTTCACATGTGCAGGTGGTCTTCCAGAGACCTTCCTTAGTGAAGGAATCGCAGATTCCGAAACTTGGTTCGAAGCTTGTGGTGTCTGATCCATATTCCCATATGGATTACCGGATTTGATACCCGACTGTTGAGCATATGGATTCTTCTTATCGGTTCCAGAATTATCGTTCCGGTACTGGTCAAGCAATTCAGTTGGCAAGGCAGGAGCTGACGGACCATTATTCAATCCTCTGATCTGTGGTCCATCTGTATAATGAACAGAGATCCTACGTTGCATGGCTTTCCCCATTTTGGCTCGATCCTTGTGGTCAAGAGAAGGCACTGCTCCCGGCACCGCCCCCGGCACCGCCAGTCTGCCACTATCCATATTGGAATATGGGTTCTGCGCCTTTTGGTTCTTCTTCTTCAGCTTTATCTCCACCATTGGTGTTGTTGTGCTTGTGTTTTTGGTGGTGGTTTTCTTGATTCCGTCTTCAAAGTCTCGGCTCGATATGTTTGTTGTTATTGTTTATTCGCGAATTCCTGGGAAACCTCCTGGACATAAAAATAAACAAAGGCCCTCTTCATCCAACAAAGACAGAAACCACACACACACACACAACAAAGAGAGAGAGAAGCAGAGATGTCGCTGACTACAGACGAACTTAACTATCTCATTTGGCGATACTTCCAAGAATCCGGGCTTGAGGTCTCAGCGCTTGCCCTGCTTGACGAATCCACTGTCGCTGACTTTGATGAGCGCTTTAAACATGGTGTGCCCATCGGTTCGTTGGTTAATCTCGTGCAAAAGGGTATTCTTTACTCTGATGTCGATAGAATGGTGAGGCCAAATGGTGAAGTGCTAAGTAAGGAAGAGTATCAGGAGGAGTTCAGTGTATTCCATGCGCTGGGCACAGATAAAGCCGTCAACGGAGCCATCACACCGAATAAAGGACGTTTTGTTGAAAATCACATGATAGATGAAAGTTCTGAACTATCGGATCTTCCAACTACAAGAAGCAGTGAAACAGATGCTAAAATGGAAGATTCAGATAACAAACCAATTCCACGTGAATCTTCTCCAGAGTTTATTAAAATTTTAGAAACTATCACAACAGTTGGACCAACAACAACATCACAATGGAGTCCAACATCATCTACAACGTATGCATTTGGTCTGACAGGGTCTCGTGCTAAGATTTCAATTCTTGCAAATGGTTCCCTAGAATCTCAACAGTTCAGTATTAGCCATCCACAGGTGTTTGGTGCTGATGGGAAAGAACCAGATATTACCACTTTAGCTTGGTCTCCAAATGGCCAATTTCTTGTTACAGGAGTCGAGTCTGGTGAATTACGTCTATGGACTTCAGAGGGTCGTCTCCGTAATGTTATGTTCCTTCATCAGGCCCCTGTAATTATGGTAAGGTGGAGTGAATCCGGTGATCACATCTTATCAACCGATTCTGAGAACGTTACCATTCTGTGGGATGCATCCTCTGGTCATGTACTTCAACACTATGATACATTGAAACACGTTGAGCCAATTCCACAGGTGGGAGCACCAAATATGACACCACTTTCTGTACCAGTTGCAGAGACTAGGGTTCTTGGTACGGATGCTTCTTGGATTGACGATTCTAAATTTATCGTTCCTGGACTTAATGGCTCAGCACTCGTTTGCAGTTCACGTGATCGTCAGCCTATAGGAACGTTATTCGGTCATACAAAACCACTTTCAACCATTGATTTCAACACAGAGTATTCCCTTTTATTAACGGCCTCAGATGACCGAACAATTCGTATTTGGAATGGTGCATCTTTCAATAACACACAGGTTCTTGTTGGACACTCTCAACCTATAACGTATGCTGGTTGGATCTCTCGTGACTTTGTTATCAGTTGTGCATTGGATGCTAGTATTAGAGTATGGGGTGTTGCCAATGCCAAACAAGCTGATATCGCCGTTACAGACGGTATTCCAATATTGTGTGGTAACATATCGCCAGATAAAAAGAAAATAGCAGTGGGGACACAAGAAGGTCTCGTGATGGTTTTCCTTGTTGATTTACACAGTGAAAGACCATTGAAGAAGTTTGCTGAGTATCAACCAGCAGTATCCGTGGAAGAAGTTCCTGAAAATGTGATTACAAGCCTAACTTGGAGTTCTGATTCTACTAAGATAATGGTTGGGTATTCACAGACGGAGAGTGTTGTCCTAAAGGGCGCTTAATTGTACTATAAAAAAAATTCCTTACGTTTTAGACATATAATATTTTAATGATTCATGAAAGTCCCAGTCTCGTAGTATTATATATATATATATCTTTTTGCAGAATTACATAGCGGCAGGAGTTGCTGGGGTGCTAGCAGGGATGGGAGTTGCAGGTGTACTACCTGCACCAGGACCAGGTGTAGGAGTAGAGCCATCCAACTTCCTTTTTTTCGATTTTCTCTTTCCCACTGCTGGTTTCCTCTTCAACTTCATGATGACATGAGAATCAAACTCACTGTCACAAGCAGGACATTTCTCGCTCTCTGGGACGGCACTTAAAATACACAGGCACACAGAACAGACGTATCCAATATCAACGACTTTTCCCGTTGTGAAGCATGAAGCTCTAAAATCAATATTTCCCGATGTGGGCTTTATGAGGATGTTTCTCAAAGTTGGATCAATGAAAAATGCAGTGGCAAAGTATTGTACAAGACCATCGAGGTCTTTAATTTGCAAGTAAACACCAGAAGTGGCATCAGCGGCTTGTTGTAAGAATGTGGCGTCTCCTGCTAATTGACAGACGTTGATTGGAACTTTCATCTTCTGGGCAGCAAAGATACAGTTCATGATTGGGATATATTTGAGATGTTCATCAGGGGAGATATTAACCATTAAGATTCGTGCCTTCATTGATGAGTCTGAATTTTGAGTCTTGTTGATATACGACAATGCTAGTGATAAAGATGTAGAAAGGTTGTTGCGTGGTGGTTTGGATGGGATTGGTTCTTCAAAGATTTTAAGAATGTTTTCAAGGAAGGCATCATCGACAACTTTGAATTGTCTATACATTTGTGGCTTAACAAATTTAGATTCCGTAGAAGCCCCCTCTGGTGATAGAGATCTTGATTCCGTGTTAGGTTCAGGTGTATCTGTACTCGATGTTGTAGTTGCCTTTTGCTGATAATGATCATCTGTTGTTGAAGGATAAATGAATTTTGCACCATCAGAGTGATTGGCAATAATAGCAACTCTGTTGGCATTGTTTAAAGCCAAATGCATATTCATGACTATTACAAGACTCTCTAACACTTTCCTTAGTGCCTTCTTATCACCAAGAGAATGCCATTGTACTGGATTTGTATCAAGAATGAGTGTCAACAATGATGGAGATTCAACTGTTGATCCCGTTAGTACATGCTATTGACACTTATTGGGAAAAAAATAGTAACATACCACTCGCCGTCCTTTGTGGAGCCTCAGTGGTGAATGCCTTATCTGCTATGGCGTCCATCGCTTTTAAATTGAAACTTTTGATGTTAATGACAGCTAAAAGAGATGAAGCTTTGGATGCTTTTGTACATATAAGGGACTATATGTGGTGTGCGGGTTTATTTCAGTCTCTTCGCGTGGGGGGGGAGAGCTTTTTGCCAGTGATCTCCTTAAACTTCAATTAATAAAAGAATATTTTGTAACTTCCTTAATTTTATAATTATGAAGAGGAAAGGATCAAATGGCAATGGAGAATCAAAGAGACATCAAAATGAAAGACAATTGGACCCTTTGTTTGGACAATACAGAGTTCTACCGGTGTCTCGGGAGGTATATGACAGTGTAACTGCAGATTCAACACCCATGGATGGTGAAACATATTTGGCAATTGTAAGGTGAGTTCTTTTATTAATTGTTATTGTATTTGACATGTGAAACTAATATACTTTTTTTATAGGAAACAAGCTGAACAGGGAAGTTCTGTTATGTTTACTCCAAGAGAAGATGTCAAAGAGAAAGTTATAACACCATCACAGATTGTAACCCTCGATGATCATACTCGTAAAGAACAATTTTCACTGTTCAAAGATACTGTTATTGATGAGTTTATGAAGCAACGTGATGAGTTACCAGAAGTTGGTGTGCTTGATATACCAAATGATTTTATATTCCCAGAGAATTTCACAGAATGGAGATCATATGTTATGGCTCATCCACCATCATCTGCCATAATTTCCAACATGGACATTGAATTAACATTAAAACTTGTTGTCTATTCTACGAGATGGCTTGCAGCCAATACACCACAACAAATCGGACCTTGGATCTATTCGTTGTTGGTACGAGTACCTGAAGTTTTAACACATACAGATGTCTCTGTGGTGCGTGATCTTGGTGTAAGAGCTAAAAAACTACATGACAGAGAAGAGCTTCCAGATCAGACTAGAATGTTATGTGCAACCATATTAGCCATAGTGGGAGGGGTTTTCCAACAAAGAGACCTGTTGATGTGATAAACAAAAGTTCATTGTAATACAGCTTACTACACGTAGTTTTCTTATCTTACAAAAATGATTATGCGATAGATCAGCTGTTTCTAGTATATGTTTCCCAAGAGGGAAATAACCCCGAGACCTGTTAAAAGCGTGCGCAGCCCCTTCAGGCCATTCAAGCAGTAATTGATAGGAAATAAAACCCCGTTTTTGCCATATATTTTCTCTTGGTATAATATAAAGTATTTACCTGTTGATTTAACATTCATAATAGTCTTTTTTTTTTAGTGCAAGAACTCGATATATAACTTTCCATTGTATGGGGTAAAAATGTAGGATATAGCGCTTATCGGCAAGTGATGGCGATCTCTGCGTATCGAGGAAATATATAAATCTCGCTCGGGGTGCATCAAAATTGCAGTATAAGATCGGTTTTAGAAAGTGCAAGAATAAATAACAATGGCAAAGATTGTGGTTGTTGGGTAAGTGCGTTTTTGGAGAACCATAAGATGCTGGTAAACTAACTACATTACAGAGCTGGTGTCTCCGGTCTAACTTGTGCCTTGGAGCTTTTGAGAGCTGGTCACGATATTACCATTCTCGGTCGTCATATCCCTGGTGATATTGATATTGAATATACTTCTCCATTTGCAGGTGCAAACTGGTCTTCTTTTGCACTTCCAGATGAGAAATGGTCTCAAGAGGTTGATCTCATCGGATATCGTATCTTAATGGAATTGGCAACGTCCAATCCAAACACAGGTATTCATATTGTCCCACATCATAAATACGTTACAAAGGAACAACTTGATAAAAATGGTAACATGGTTTTCCCATGGTTCAAATCTCACATGAGAAATTTCCATGTTTTAGACAAATCTGAGATTCCAACAACAGGTAACTTTGTAGGTGGATTCTCATATGATACTGTTACCGTCTCAACCACTATTTATCTACATTGGCTTCTCCAGCAGATATACTCTTTGGGTGGAATCCTCAAGAGAAAATCCATCAAACACATCAATGATGCTTTTACTCACCATGCATCTGGTCAAAAGGCAGATCTCGTTATTAACTGTACTGGTCTTGGTGCTCGTTCGCTTGGTGGTGTTGAAGATAAGAAGATGTACCCTATCAGAGGACAGATCCTTTGGGTTCGTAACTCTGCAACCAAACAAGTCTCCTGTAAAGTTGGGGCAGATTATGTAGGTGAATCATTCTACATGTTCCCACGTAAAGAAGGTGGTGCTATCATCGGTGGTACATTTTTACCTAATGACTGGTCTTCTCAACCAGATCCAGGTCTTACTAAACGTATTGTGGAACGTGCAAAGAAATTCGTCCCGGAGATGATTGATCCAGCACTTGGAAACCCTCCAGATATTGAGGTCTTTAGAGAAAACGTTGGACATAGACCAGCTAGAAAAGGTGGTGTTCGTGTCGAGAAAGAAGGTAAGATCATTCACAACTATGGAATCGCTGGTGCCGGTTACCAGGCTTCTTGGGGTCTCGCTGCCGAGGTGGTCAAACTCGCTGAAAGTGCCTTGAAAGCATCTAAACTCTAAGCCAACCAATCAAATGTATAAAGTATAAAGATAAAAAAAATATATTAAACTAGGAATGTTATTATGTAAGCAAGTGCGCGAGGCTATAAAATGTTTACATCTCCCCCACACTTTTTCAATGGAGAGATAAACATTTCAAAGAAGCAACACATTTCTTGGCTCTCTCTCTCTCATAAGATCATTGCTTGGCTCTTTGATAAGATAATAGCTTGGCTCTTCTTCAAGGACTTCGTATTCCTCTTCCAAATCTTTCCTTGAATCTCTCATCTTAAAGATTAATATTGAAGATGTCCATGCTCAACATTGGTTTTTCGCAATCTCGTGCGACCTACACAGCGCTGCCTACTTTATCTTATGCACCACCACACAGGGCAATTAAGCACGACAACGTATCAATCAGCTTGGATGATCCGCCAGATTTCTATACAAAGGAGTCCACAATATCGGGAGCTGTTTCCGTAAGGTTGAGTAGAGATGATAAGATCAAATCTATCAAGGTTGTTCTCGAAGGTTGGTGTAAGACTGAAGGTATAGCACAACATCCTGAAGCAACTCTTCAAGACGATTGGTCGGCCTTTGTCGAGAAACATCGATTGGTATATCAAGAGACTACACTTTTCCCACCAGCAAACGTATTGCAAGTGAAGAAATCAGATACCACTTTTAAAGTACAGAGGGGAAGCTATCAGTACCCTTTTTCATTCACTTTACCAGAATTCTCAGAATGTGGGGAGGGGAGTACTGCGCCTCATTTTCAGCACCCTTTGCCTTTGACATATCATATGGCTTATATATCTACTGAAGTTGAGATTGAGTATCGAATCCGCGTTACCGTGGAGCGTACGGGATTCTTATCAAAGGACTGGACTGTAACTCAACCGATCAGTTATCTACCATTGGGACCAACACCTGCCCAAGCACATCTATTAAAACACGATAAGATCACAGTGACTTCCAAAAAAATTACATTAACAATCCCAAAGAACAATGCAGTATCTATTGATAGAGAACTTAATGGAGTATATCCTAAAGATGAGATGATGGATGTGGATTTTTTCCTTGGTTGTATTACACCAGCCAAACTGGTTCCTGGATATGCTCCAAATTTCAGAGTATTTCTTCTATCTACAACACCTAACCTCACTGGTAAGATTCAAATGCACAGCTTGTCACTAGGATTAAGATCGTTTTTCCAATTCCGTGCTCAGTCTTTGGGACATGATGGAAGTAAAGAAATTGTCAATGATGTCAACTTTTACACTCTCAAGCAACCAATTACCATTGATCTCTCGGATATTCGTCGTGGGGACCATTTTGGAGAGTTACCATTTGTCAATGATGATGAATTGAACTACACTATGGAGCTCACTAGTTCCTTGAGAAAACAACAGTCTATCATAAACGTCGAGCCGACATTTACGACCTGTGCATTTGGTGTCTCTCATAAAGTCAAAATGACGTCTTCATTCAAGACATTTAAAAGTGGATTTCCTGCATTACAGAAGTCAGACACAGTCTCACAACTCGTTGAAGTGACTACTCGCACAATGGTCAATGGCTGGTCTACAGATGAAGAGTCTGTTGAGCAACTGCCGGTTTACAAGAGAGTTATGTCACCAACGCCTAAATTCAGGTCACGAGAGCACTCCCCAGTACCAGATACTAAGGATGAAAGTTCTGCAATACAGTCCAGTTGATTGTAACCCGACTCATATCTCTTCTAAAAGTGACATCATATTGCTGCTGGCTTCTCCAATGACGGACAGAAATCATTTCCAAATAATTCAGAAGCAACATTTGTTCCGAGTACATAACAGGTTAGTCCCTTTAGCACCAAGAATAATAGTGTCGAGTCACCTGTTGTAATCATGATAAGCATCAACAACAAAACCACAATTGTAAAGAGAATGTAGTAAATCGTGGGAATCTGCGTCATTCTAGAGTACCAATATTGCATCCTGGTCTCACTTGACTGATCCCTATCATTGGTTATTGGAAAAAGGGGCTGTCTTTCTAGCTCATCTGGTGTTCTTCGATAAGGCTCCCTACCAACAGCCTTATTGAGCCATTTCTTCAAAAGCCTCAATGCCATCAGTTCCATCCTATTGATTGTACTAGAGTGTTCTTCGCCTATAGACCCATATCCACTTGGAAGTTGTATGAAAGACATCTCATGATTTTGAATCTCCATCTGTGATTCTGACTGAGGTAGAATTGTAGCCGAAGTAGAAGAACTCGTGATTTTTGGGAACTCTTGATCTGGACTAGTACAAAATGGCTCCATTGCAGTCCGAAAACTCTCTGAAGTCGAATAATCAAGATCCGGTTGTTTAGGTAACAAAGTATAATTTTGAAACATATTTGCTGAGAGTGAAGGATGAATTCCACTTGATAGAGTGTTGATAACTGTAGGTGGCTCTCCAATGGATGAAAGATCACTGTTACCTTCTGATGTTTCTATACCCTTGTCAATTGCCGTTGAGGGCCTAGATGTAGACGAAATTATATCGATATTTTTGCGAACAAACTGAGACATGACTATTGTGGAATATAAGGTACCTCTCTTCTCCCATCTTATAAGTTTTATCCAAGATTTCCCGTTCTAAAGAACTACTCGTATTAATGAGAGATGGGATGCAAGGTGACACAAAAACGGGTTCTCGAGCCCCCCGGCCGGAGATATTTAGCATCGCCAGGTCGGGGGATAACTACGATCAATCAAGCTGAAACAAGAAAAGCAAAATCTATATTATTCAGCGGGGGAAAAAACACGTAGTGCTTAGACAATGGTATAACCACCGTCAACTCTAAGGTCGGAGCCAGTAGTGAAAGTTGAGGCATCAGATGCCAAGTATAGATATGCACCAACTAGCTCCTGTGGAAGACCCTCTCTCCCCATTGGTGTCAATGACCACCATTGTTTTTTTAATTCTGGGTCTGCAAAATTTGTAAGTTCTGTAGAAATATATCCTGGACTCACTGTATTAACTCTAGCGAATTCGGCCCATTCCACTGCAAGGGATCTAGCAAAGTGTAACACTGCTGCTTTGGCAGCATTGTAACCAGATTGACGTTGCGGTATGTTGACTATGTGAGCTGACATCGATGCTGTAAGGATATAACTTCCTTTCCCTTTTTCTTTGAAAACCTTGCCGATAGAACGAGAAATGTGATAAATCGAGTTGAGATCAATGTCCATGACGCTGTTCCACACCTTATCATCTGGTTGGTCAAGAATACTTCCACCAGACCATGCAACACCCGCATTGGAAACAAAGATATCAATTGTTCCAAAATCCTTGACTATCTGTTCAACTGCACTGTCAATGGAGTGGAAATCTGTGAGAGAAACTTTGTAGGCCTTACACTTAACTCCATATTTCTCGGCAATATCAGCGGCCAAATCATCTGCAGGTGAAGAATTGTACCAGATAGCAACATCTGCACCTGCTTGAGCATATGCTTCTGCAATTGCAAGACCAATTCCACGCGAAGATCCAGTGATCGATGCAACTTTACCCTTTAGTGAGAAAAGATCAAGAACGTTGGACGCAAGCTTTGGGTAAGGCTGAGGGGTTGAAAGACCAGTTGCAATTGAGTGTGACATTATTTATTACTTATCTTTATCGAATATGAATTGAGTGTAGTGGAGTAAATTGAACTTCGTATGTACCTTTCAAGATCAAACAATTGTGAGTATTGGGGTCACACTCTATACACCTTTCTTTATAGTACTCTAGCTCGGGACATCGCTCAAACTTATGCCGGGTGATTGCTCGCTTTATATAAGAGCGCGAGCTTCGGAGCGGGGGAGATTCGATGACGTAATCCTGGCTTATGCAGCCATATAATTTGTATCTGTCGGGTTAGGGAATTTTTATAGAGGATGAAAGGAATGATTGAAGAAAATGTGTCGTTAAATTTACAAAAGATATTCTAAAGGTTGTTATACTCGTATAAAATAGAGTACAGTTATAAACTATAATTTCATCTGACAGTTCTAAAATTATATATATGCAAGGGCCCCCCCTGGACCATAACGTCGTTACAAGGCGCAGATACGGGGCTTCCTATATCGATAAGACAAAAAAAAAATTCAATTCAAACCACAAGACCATGTAATATCCTACAGCTAATACATCAGTCTGTTTGATTCAGGATGACTCTATTCACTTCTTGGAGAGTCCTTATTCGCCGCCACAATCTAAAACCGGTCTTGATTATGTAAGCTACGGTGGTTTTTCTTATTCGCGAAAACGGGAAGCTGAGGTACGTAAATTTTTCAGTTTATATGAGAGCTCATCGCATCAACAAATGTTTAGCATTAGTTTTCTTTATACTTTTGACTTTTTTTTTTCACTGTTCACTAGTTGATTTCACATATCCCTGAAGATAATATGGCCAAGGTGACTACGCAGGGCTCTGCTCCAAAAACACACAAGAAGTTTGACGAGAGTTCGGAAGACAACAGTCAGTTGTTGGAACAAGAACAAGAGGAGGAAGAAGAAGAAGAATCAGAAAGTGAAAGTGACTCAGATGACGCACCAGAGGAAGAGAGTATTGGTGCTGGTCAAGCTGCACTCCAACGAAGACTAGTGGAGGAAAAGAAGCTAGAGAAGCAACGTAAAGATGAGCTGAAAGAAAAGAGAAGAGCACAACAAGCCAAGTTTGTTGAACAAGCAGAGATGAAGAAGGTCAAACAACAGGAATTAGAGAAGAAGCATCTTCTTGAATTGAAGAAAGCTGAGGAAATTCAAAGAATGAAGGAGGCTAAGTTAGCTGCTAAGAAGGAAGAGGAAGAAATGTTAATGCTTGAACTCGAAAAACAGAGAGAAAGGGAAGATAAGACACGAAGACTCAAAGAGAAGAGAATCAGAGAGTTTGGTACAAAGAAGGTAGAGGGCGGTATCAAAGTGAAAGTGTTACCTACAAAGAACAAACCACTAAAGATAGTAAAGAAGGATTCGCTCTTGAACAAAAGAAAGAAAAAGTTGAATAAGAGGGTTTGAAATATCATGGGTTATTAGCAGCAAAAATATAAAATATTGCATATATATAATTGTAGGGGGGGACTTTAATCCGGTGGTACACTATTCTTGTTTCTTTTTTAATAAATCCCAAGTATGAATATGTACGCCCGAAAACAATATCAAGCCCTGTAGACTAACTTGGGAAACAAAATGATCCATATACAATGTTGCAACATCCCAATGCACTTACCAGTGCGCCTTCAAAGTAATAATATGCACTTCTCCGAGAAGCCGAGCTGGAACTATTTGAAGTATGTATACATTTCCCTGACTGATCTATCAAGTTCCGGCCTGATACCTTCAAGCTGATTTTCCAAGTCATGCAATATTTACATCTAATTTGAGAGTTTCAGACTAAATTTTTAGCTCGATATCTGTCGATGATACTAATATTATCCATTCAAGACCTAGAGTATATACGAACTGTGAACGAAGGATACTTTCAGGATAATTCTGCATACTAGTCTGATCTATAACATATGCAACTGAAACTTTTTTTCTCCCTCGCCAAAAAGGTCGAGTTCTGATCGAATGCCTCCAATTGTCAGACACAATTTAAGGCACATGTATGCAGCTTATAGTGAACTTTTGTTGAAGTAATTTTGTTTCAATCATTCGACCTAGAATTAATCTTCAATAAGGTATTTCTTTCAAGGACTCAATGTCTCATAAATGTTCTATCCAGCTGATCCCGACTCTCCGCCCTTGATAATAAGGTGATTAATATGCACAAAATATATACTTGTTCGTAGCCCTGCGAGATCTGTGTGATGCGCGCGAAGGGCTTGCAATCGTTATGTTGTCTGGTGCATTACAATACGCGAGATCTGAGACTGTATAAGTTCTCTAGTTTTATAGATGCCTGTTCAAGTCATGAGGTTGACTAGCGAATTTCTCCGGTGATGTGGTTGATTTATTCAATGCGTGGTTCGATGTTAAGGTTAGGCGGCACACCCACCGGGCGCCGACGGTCTTCTGGGCTACCGCAGGATCACCATACACCTTATATAATATTAGACAAATTCGTATAATAGGGTAATGAAACGATAGGTTCAACATATAATATACCATTTAGGTCTATAGACGAATTTGGTGTGTGCCGATCCATGGATTTGCTATAGGAGAAAAAGAAAAAATACTTGCAAAGTATTATGCTGAGCTATAAGCCCTATCTATAAGCGTATG
The DNA here is from genome assembly GCA_030569745.1 of Petasospora bimundalis. Taxonomy (NCBI): domain Eukaryota; kingdom Fungi; phylum Ascomycota; class Saccharomycetes; order Phaffomycetales; family Wickerhamomycetaceae; genus Petasospora; species Petasospora bimundalis. Next base: position 47,898 of record JAJMLR010000001.1, read on the forward strand.
CCGTTCTAATATTTGATGTGATCTTATACATCCTTCTGGAACGATGTGGATTTAGGGGAGCACCATATAGAAACCTTAAGTAGATCTTCGTAACGGATTTCCAGAAATCCCTTATTTTTCTCCAAGGGACTGTCGTCAAGCAGATCTTGTGGGACCATATTGAAACAATGATCCATGATCCATGTCGAAGATCACAAAGTGTACAAGGGTTATTAAGCGAAACGTCTTTGGTTCTACCACATCCATGAGGTGCATAGATCAGATAAAAAGGTGGAGTAGTACACAACGGCCAATTCTCAATTTTGTAGAACCGATAAAATGAGATAAAGCGGTGCTTCGGAAACACGAATCGGCATCTCAAAGGAGGATCTGCGGCTACTGCTGATCCCGTTTGCTTGCCACTTGGTACGGATTCTGCACTAACAATGTAGACCTATGCACTGGATATGTATAACAACGAAAAACCCATATTGATGGGTTTTGCTCAATATCCGACGAAAACGAAGGTACCAGTACCATAACTGAGAAATGGGGGGGGGTAAAGTAAAAAGTACTATGTGATGCCTGCTTAATATGTATAGACATATGCGTGATATCATATGGTGATGCAGCTGATGAGGCGAGGGAAAGCCTTTGAAAAATGGCCCACTGCCGATGCAACAGGTATAAACTTTTAGCGCGTGCTTTAGCAAGTTTTTTTTTTTTTTTTTTTATTTTTATTATACCAATTCGATCTTATCCAGCAGACGTATACAATCAGCTATGAACGATATTTCCAGTTGTCGCTTGTGACCAAAAGGGGCAGGAGGGGTTTATCCCTTGAATGCCTGTCTCTTATGCGGATAAGCATCGTCAGCGGGGATCTCTAAAAGTAAAATCATGGCGTCGAGTCACTTTAACCTCGCTTCGAGCTCTAGAGATCTACAATTGAAGTAGACATGTTCCCGTCATGCATCGATCGTCTCGGCCGGATTGTGTCTGTTCTTTTAAAAGATGAAGCTGTTCTTTAATAAGTCCAACATATATATGGTTTCATGTAAAGACAATTCGCTTATACGACATAGTCCAAAAGACAATATATCCCTGTTTACTTATATAAGATTGTTTCATTCATGGCTGCATCACATATTTTTATCTAAAAGAGGACAGTACCGAGATCGTTTCGGGAAAGATATGAAACTGATCGAGATATGGACACTATCGGATATTACGAATGTACGGAGCGATTACACAATATACTCTAGCAATTCTTCGCATAACCTTAGTGCTGCATGGCGCTTGTCTGCTTGATATCTTTGACGGCGTACGATAGCCACCGGACATCTACCACAAAAATACGGCCCATTCTCCATGTGGATAAAAGCAAATGTCGAGATTTGGACAACCCTTGCGCTTAAGCGACGTCCGGTATCTAAAGTTGATACAAATTAACGAGGACCAGTCGGCCGTTCGGTATCTCAGGAATATTTTGAACACCTGTCAAACAAGCCTTTCTAAAGCGGTCTGCTGTGCCTTCCTGTGGGGTATCCTGCACACTACACACCCGGACACCTCTAGTTTTTTCCTGGCTAGCTGTATTTCGCGAAAGGAAAAATCAGGGCTAAGAAAACATATCGAACGAGGGCAATCACAGTTTGATGAAACAAGACAACGATTAAACAGCCAATACCAACCACAATCTACAAAGTATAGAGAATATGTCACAGTTCCCTGAACCACTCAGTCATGCGGAGATGAAGGAGCATAAGATCCCACTCGAGTACCGCGACCGCTGTGCTCGTTTGCTCGTGCCTTTGAAGAATTGTCGTCAAGAACACGTCTACATGCCATGGAGCTGTTCAGAAGAGAGACACAGCTATGAAAAATGTCAGTATCTTGATTTCAAAAGAAGAGTTAAAGAGCTGGAAGATTTGAAAGCCGCTCAGCAGTGATGATTTGGATAGATTCTATAGTGACAATGGTATTCCTTTATACCCCGCACTGAAAAACCATCACATTCCTCTGTCTTTCAATATTTATTTATTTTAAAAGGGATTGTACCCTCTATTTATTCTTATTTATTATATATATACGCCTTAGTGCCTACTTACAAAAAGATCACTCATAATAATCGTTAACATTCAAAGCATTAAACAGAAATATATATCCAGTATAAAAGTGGCTTAAGTCAGGTTTGAAAGATAGAAAAAACAGAAATAACATTGTCATAATAATAATAGCACATGGATAGAATTAAATCTCCATATAGGAGTATAGTACATTAAAGTTCCCTAATTCAATTAGGAGAAGGCCCATGGGGAGGTGGAAGTTGAGAATAACCCGGTGGTGGTGGACCATGAATATACCCTAGTTGAGTACCTGGAGGTGGTCTCTGTAAATGATATGCAGGGTGGCCCGGATGCTGAACCATCACATGCTGTGCGTTTGCAGGTATCATCTGCCCATTCATGGAGTACATTTGCAAATGAGGTGGATGTGGTTGCATTTGTTGTGATAGGTGTTGCTGCTGTTGCGCTTGTGGTGGCTGTTGTGGGATCGGTTGTGGCTGCGGAGTTGGCGTATGACTTTTTCTGTGACTTGGTTGTCTTCTCTTTGCTGCAGTATTCATGATGGCATAAGCAGCAGCCTCTGGACCTTCACGTTTAAGGACTTTAGCATGAAAGAGTCCACATGCGTTACAAAGTGTGCGAGCCCCATTTGGACCCTTACGCCATTCAGGAGTTTCTGTTATCCCACATCTTTGACAAGCCTGTGTAGTTCGCAGTTTCATTCTTGACAAAGATTGCCTCTGAATATGTTGTGATTGTCTTCGAGCCAAATTATGTTGGGGTACTGTCTCGAAGTGCTGAACAGCTGGTACTGTAGTATAGCTATTATAGTAAACCGGATGATAAGGCTGTGGTGGTGGATAATTCTGAGTATGATAGATTGGTTGTGGCGCAAAGCTCTGAATATGAGTTAGAGTTGGAGTCGGTATAAATTGTTTCGGTGAAGTAGAAGGTGAGTGTGCTCTCATCGGCATTGATGGGGTCTGATTGCTGACAGGTACTGTGGACAAAGGCGGCGTGCGTCTTGACGGCAGCGGGTTCTCTTTAGAAAAAAAATCAGCAGCAACTCTAAGAGTATTTAGTGGATCTTGTGCTGGTGGTGAGGCACGGACAGGTGCTGTTAGCTCTTGAGGAGATGATAATGTGGTGATGCTTGAAAGAGCTGGAAGTCTATCTGCGGATTGGGGAGAGAGCGATTCACTCAGTGGCTGCAGTGAGGTGATGGCAGATATTGAGGGAAGTCTCACTTTCTCCCTATGTGAGTTATTCATCACGGCGGCCATCTGGTCTCGTGATGGAATATATTTATCAGCTTCTTAGTGTATCTTGATATACGGTGGCGACCAAGTGGGGCCTGGGAATCACTTGCCTTTTTATATAACGACAGGGGAGATGCGATCAGCCAGGTTCCTACAGCCCAGGACAGGACAGCAAGGTGTTCCTGGGGGAGACTCCAACGCCTGTATGTACGATCTGCAAAGACGCAGCTGGCCGCGTGTGCAGAACATATCTTGCATTTTGCAGAGCCTATCTTGCGTGGCAGTGGAAACGTGTCTCACGTTTCCAGTTCCCTGTCTTTGATGTTCTGCACCAACTTGCAGGCAGTGGCGTCACACAACATACGAATGCGCATACTCGCATTTCGCTTAGCCCTTGTGTCTGACTGCGCTTTAAAAGACTCCACTATGTAAGTGGAAGCGGAGGTCTACGGACACACACTTTGCAAGAGACACCGAAGAATGTACCCTGCTGGGATGCTATGTTATGGTCTAATCGTAATTAAAAGAACTAAGCTATACAGGCTTTACTAACGGCACTTGTTTTCATGGTGATACCGCCAGAACTCCGAGAGAAGCTTGAAAGACAGACACAGAACTCTGCAGGAGAGGGCTAGAAGATCCACAGACCAGAATCTTCCGTGCCTGGGGGCTCTCTGTTTCTGGATGTCTGACTAATTTACAACCAAGAAAAAAAACGGCCGTGTAAGAAAGCCGTCCCTTTTTCGAGATCATTCTCATAGAATTAGGGTGCTGTGCATTTTGTTTAGGCATGATCTGATATTCTATAGTATACTAACACATTCTGGTGGCAAAGGCATGATAAATTCACTATCTTGTAGTGCAGTATAATTTTTGTAAGTTTTAAGATATCAGCAAGGAACCGCACTGTGTGCGGATATAGGCGACATATACGTTGTAAATGTTTAAGAAGGTTTGACTCTGAACCTTGTTTATCCAGCTATGTAATAGGTGGTTTAGTTAAGACACCTCTAGACATCGCACATCCTACTTTCCGGTAACTTTAGATATGCCCCTTAAGCCTAAGACCGTACGACTTTGAATACGCCTTCTGCACAAGATGTATAAATGTCGGTGTCTGTCTTCTTTATCCGGTTGTGGGAAATTTACAGACAACCGATCCACAAGGCACTATATCCTTCAAAAATCGCTGCAGCTATCATTCCGCATGTACATAGTGTTTCCGCACCCTCCCCCTCCCCTTCCTCCTCCCGATGAGGCTAACACTCTACATGATTTGCAGACAATTGTTTGATCTCGTACAGACAGACAAAGCAGCATATTCGAATGACAGACGAGTATATGGACTTGACCAGTTCCCTATAGAAGTAGCAAATCCCCGCAGTAGTTACATATTCCACTACAGGTGATAATCCTAGATTGCACAATTCCATTATCAGATGATAGTTCTACAGGGGTTGTCATTTGATCCAGAAATGGGTACCCTCCGTTTGAGGATATGGATAACAAACTTGCTACAATATCATGTTTAAAGTCTGATTATAGCAGTTACAAGGTTAAGATGGCAATTCAGGAATCGTTATGCAGATTGTGTGATTAGGTTAAGTGTAGATGACATCCCGATCTAGAGCTTTGTAGCATTCTTTCAACTTGGAGACCCAAAAAACATTTAGATGGACACTTCAGGATGTAAGAAAACCAATTGGGCTATTGTGAACAATTAAAAATGCGGTGAAGGAGAATGTCAATAGCGAACTTAGCCATATACCCTTCAAATTTTAGTCAGGAGTTCATGAAGGAATGCGTGTGTGTCAAACGTTATTAGATGGATCGCATGCGTTGTTATAGGCGCCTAACATTTCGCTGAAGATATGTGGGATCTGGACCCTTTCAAGCCTTGAGCCTCATATATAAAACTGTTTTGCCATTTTTATAGTAACTATATTAACCACAAGCTTGCTGTTCGGGTAAATTCCCCAACCTCGGTCTCTTCTGAAGCGAGAACCCAGATCAGTGTTCTATCTTCAATCAACGGGCTTGCACCCTCTCCGAAGTTGGCCATGATCTATAAAGATTGATTTCCTGTACAGTGGCATGCTTGGATTGACGTTATTTTGAGGCATCTGAAGGTTATCACGTTTTGCTGATGAGAGTTTTGGTATGATGCCCTCAGTGCTCCATATGAGTATGCGACGATTACAGTAGATCATTCTCCCCTGTTAAACCGTATATAAAAAGGACGATCCCACTTCAAACATGGGGAGAAGTCGAGCAACGATCTGGGCGCGGGGCTCAACGCCTCAAGGACTATTCATTATCCGATGAATGGTTGCATTCAAGTTTGTGATATGGTTTTGAAATTAGTCTTTTTGTCTGTCTTGTGAGTAGAATCAAGAGTTCAACTGTCATGGCGGCAGTGATCTCGTAAGTTCTGTCTAAGAGATCTCGCTGGATCTGGCCGGACGGCGGGCCTACAGCCTACAGGCGACCCCGCAAGTCAGTTAGACCCGTCAACGTTCGCGAATCTGGTAAACTCACACTGCGGTACCGGCCTAGGCTGCCACCCACGGTAACTTTCAAATGACTTTAACGGGTTCCAGAAATATCTTGACGTTTTCATTTACAACTTCCGTATTTTTGGTACAAAGCACTTTCAGGCAGGTGTAACTTAGCTTTACGCTCGCAGCCGTTGGCGCTTATAATATAACCATTTGGAGCAAACTAGTTATAGTGCTCATATAGTCTACCCATCGAGTCAAATTGCCTCCAGGTTAAAAGTTTTACTATAGCTGATATTCCTTCCACTTCAATATACTCTGCCTCTCGTAAGTGACATAAAAATTAGTGGAAAAACTGCATTGGGCATCGACCAGATCCCAGGACGTCGTTTACGGCCAATTTTACTCGGTGTTATTAGCTGGGATTCTCATCTCATCGCTGGGCTGAGAAAATGCTAGGGTCAATGTGTTCGTGCATTGGTTGTTGGACCAAATTATATAAACTCAAAAAAAAACACTTCGGATATCCTTTCCCTTATCCTTTACGTATAATCCCTACGTATAAATAATTTGTACCCTGTATGGAAAACAACTGACTGTGGCATGAGTTGTTCACTTTCATCAACATGTCAAATTCGGTAACAGAAGTACGATGCAAGTTTCTGCATCCCTTGTTGGCTGTTCTACTACGCATGCCTGATCGGACCTACAACGTATTCAGATCCTTTAGACTTACAAATGTTAGGGTTTGTTGTACTGCACTTTTTTTTCTCTTTCATGAGGTTTGATCTTTTTATTTGTGACTTATAACTTGTCTCAGGATCAGTTACCATATTGGACTCCTTCAAACGTTAAATGCAGCTCTGCGATGCCAAGTTGAGTAAGCCCCTTAACCTTAACAGCAGCGAACCCTTCAAATTGAAAATTACCGGCTGGACTGATCAGAAATATATTATGCGAGATACATCGACTTTGCTCGTTTATATAACTCAGATTGAATTAGTATAAGGAAATATCAGACGAGATAACATTAATTAGCACCATTGGCGTCTTCCTTTGACTTAGATTTTCTCTAGATTAATATACCTCGCGTAAATTAATCCCATGCAGTTTCCACTCAAGCCCGGTCCTAATCTACCCAAATGGTATTCAATAGTTTCGGATCTCTAACAGGTTGCACACCTCATTCACGTCATATTGGTGTCTCTGCACATTATAGCTGCAAACGATACCATCAAACGATGTACTACAATGCACTGCAGTTCGTCTTCTCCACCACTTGGGCTGCATATCTCCACGCAAGATATACCCGGATCAAACTCAAAGTGATGCATATTCCTTTGGCGCATTTACAGAAATATAACACTCTGTGCAGTAACGTCGTGCCATGAGAAGGAGACGTAAGAGGTCAATAATTAGCTTCTGGAGTGTCCTGGAATAAATATCTCAACTGGGAGCGGAAAACGAGTGTGCCTTTTGAAAACCATAATCTCTTTGAGGTCATTCGTGCCCAGTTCATGTCTACTCATTTTGTAGCTATTCGTAGTCTGGGAGGTAGTTACACAGGCGCTCTTATTCTAATTAGTATGATCTTCCCAGTGAATGCGCAGCAAGGATGGGTCTAGCGTTAGTCTTACGGTCGCTCACCGTCTATGGATTTCCCATGTCCCTTCGTCAGATCAGAGAGATCCGTAATCGGCATAAAACAATTAAGTTTCTGCGCAAGTCAATAATGTCCCTTCCATAACAGAAGATCAAAGCTTCCAGAACGTTTGGTGTCTGCACTCTACACATCTTAGCTTAGGATACCGTCGCCACATGGCGGCTATTGTGCAAGCGTGTGTATGCGGCATGTGGGAAAGCAGGGAGCTGCCTCTCACAACGGGATCAGACTACCGGGGATGACCAACCGGAAGTCAGTTGTCACCAATGAAGTACCTCCTCAACAGCCATTACCAAGCCCGTTGTCAAGAAGTTCTGCAGAAGCTTTGCTGTATCCAGTAAACAAGATGTCTTGTCTATCATAAATTCAGGTACAAATAATTTTATGAGCGTCTTTCCGCAACTAGGCTGCAGCACAAAGTTGCTCGATGACGATACCGTTGACTTGGGTATGAAACCTTTTTCACACTTGACAAGTATTGTATGGAACCTTGGCTGATGGTAAGGTTTGCCTCCCAAGTAAGCGGGGACCAAACTTCGTAACTATTATGCTTCCTCATAAATGATTTACGTACCATTTTGAGACCATGCGTTGATGTGGAACACCGCGGTAAGCCTAGAAGAATATTAAGGACCCTATTCCGTGCCTTCCACGCAGATTGAAACTGGACTTCCAACTCATCATTAGTCACGTCAGGGAACAAGGTTTGCGAGTGTATGTAGAGAGGCTATGTCAAAGGAAATCTGTGGTCCCCTCATGTGTGATGGTCAACCGTGTCAATTCCTAAATCCTAAATTTAAGAAATACAAATTTTGTCCGGCAACGTCCCTCGTACGATCTGAAAGCATGACTACGTCATAATGGTGTAGGGACATCTTCCATCATCAATATTTGATTCGTGAATAAACTGTACAGATCCGTGAAGTTTTCTATTCAGTCTTCACCGGCAGGCATTTCATCCTTCAGTACTTTGATTAGCTGTAACCTTAGCTCTGTTGTGTCATCTCCTCTGAGGACATCACTCACAAAATGCGCATCCACGTCTAGCTGCACCATTTCCAGTGCTCCCTTAAGGACGCCTACGAGAACGTTGGAATACCATAACTCTTTTGAAGCTCTCTCATCATCTGGCAACTCAACAAACTCCGCCAATGGGTTCTCCTCCAATATTAAACTAAACTCTTTACCATCCTGTGACCAGTTGGCCACTGTTGGGGAAATATTCAAAAAGATCTTGAATCCAACTTTTGACACAACCTCCGCTGTTTCCTTGAATGATTGACAACGGCCTGTCCCCGTCTTTGCCAAAAAGTCTTCAATCAATCGTATACCAATATTGTATCCCATCTTTTCTAACTGTTGGTTCACTTTCTGGTAATCCCCTTTGAAGTCACGTACAAGCTGTGCTACCACGGCACCATAAGTTAATGTGAACAGCTCGGCATTCTATCTTGGTTAATACACAAAACACTCAAATCATATTGAAGGAGACTTACCACTTTTTCAACACGGTTCTTCCATATGTCGTCTGTTGCCACTTTAATTGCCCTACTCATTTTCAATAGAGTCCCAATGCTTCGAGGTTATGTATAACAAACACCTTTTCTTTGGACATGAGAGTTTGTTGATGTATTGGTATTTGCTTCTGGAAATCGCGTATTCGCGGCATATGGTAGACGCACGCCTCCTCTCTCTTTCCTTCTCCTTTTACTTCCCAAGATAAAGTACACATCGATGTGCTTTTAAAGGGGGGGACACACACTCCAAATCGTATACAGTGTTTTATTTAATCAGAATTGAGGAATTAGCTCAAGAAACTAATGGTATAACATTTTCTTGGCTTATTGATTGGATGAATGGGAAGAATTGTAATAGGCGTAGACGATTTACATGTGACGTTAGTGATAAATGATTAAATTATTCAACAGCTAAAATTACATGATATATTACCTATTCGTCAAATAACCTATTCGGTCCATTTACATTCTACTTGGCATCGACTCTAATATATATCGAAAACAGTGTGCTCTGTCATTTTCCAGTAGTGTCAATTGCAGACTGTCATGACTGCACGTGACGGTAAGTCACAGCGACGTTCTGGTCCCAGCCACAGAACGCCACAACGGCTCGCCCGCCACAGTCGAGCAAGTGCAGGCGGAGAATAACAACTCCACGTGAGATTCGCTTATCTGCGGGGCCTCATCGCCCATACAAAAAAAATCTTTATATATGGACAACACCCCTTAGTCTTTTTATTGTATTTTATTTGATGTTTAATGCTATCTAAAGGACATTTTCAAATGCTTGTATCCCTGAATTGCTCGGATGAAGTTCACCTGTTGATTGGTGCCTCTCCGCTGGCTTACGTGAGAGCACAGAGTATCATCGCTAATGGCGCCTCGGCCATTGTCATCACACACGCAGATGATCTCTCAACTGTGCCGCAAGGTCTTTTGAGGATGGAAGAATCCAAGAAACTCACAATTTTGAAACGAAAGTTTAACTTGGAGGTTGATCTGATGACATTGGGTAGAGAACAAGTCGGTGGATTCGTTGATCGAGTCTACGTGAATCTCCCAGCTCAAGATGAGGATTTGAAGTACAAGATCTTTGAGAAATGTCAGATCTACAGAATACCCATTAATACAACAGAGCGTCCACAATTATCATCGTTCACAATGTTGTCTACATACAGAGATGGTGATTTCCAACTTGGTATTACAACATCTGGAAAAGGTTGTAAGCTCGCTAATAGGATTAAAAGGGAAATAGTTTCTCAGTTACCGAAGAATATTGGTCAAGTGTGTCAGACTGTGGGTTCCTTGAGGGAAAAGATTCAGACCGAAGACCGTGAATTGTTGGCGGGCAAACTCAGATCAGAATACGAGAAGCTACTTGAAGCAGAAGCTGGTGAGCATGAAGATGACGCAATTCAAACATCGGCATTCAACACATTTGTCTCTGAGTTCAACATGACAGAATCACAAAAGAGACATCAAAGATCAAGATGGTTGTCCCAAGTCGTTGAATACTATCCATTTGCAAAGCTTGCAACACTATCTATTGATGATCTTTCAAATGCATACAACACATCTAACTCTGAAGACCAAAAGCATATAGAGCCAGTTTCAAAAAAACAAAAGACCGAAGTAATAGAATCGCAGATCAGCTCCTCAAATTCGCCATCCACTGAAATAACAACAACTGAACGTACAACATCACAGTCTCCAAAGGGGACAATCTCTCTTGTTGGATCAGGACCTGGTTCCGTTTCGCTTTTGACGATTGGTGCACTCCATGAAATCAACACCGCTGATATTGTCCTGGCAGATAAGCTAGTTCCACAACAAGTCATTGATCTCATCCCAGCCAAGACAGAAAAGTTCATTGCCCGTAAATTCCCAGGTAATGCCGAAGCTGCACAGAATGAGTTGCTCGAGTTAGGTCTCAAATCATTAGAACAAGGAAAAAAGGTTGTGAGATTAAAACAAGGTGATCCTTATATCTTTGGCCGCGGTGGTGAGGAGTACCTCTATTTTAAAGAGCATGGTTTCGAACCTATTGTTCTCCCTGGAATCACATCTGCATTATCTTCTACTGTCAGTTCTTTAATTCCGGCTACCCAGAGGGATGTTGCTGATCAAGTGCTTATCTGTACTGGTACTGGAAGACGTGGTGTTTTGCCAAACCTACCGGAGTATGTTTCTACGCGTACTACCATCTTCCTGATGGCACTTCACAGAATTCAAGATCTCGTTCCAGCTTTGATTGCCAAGGGTTGGGATCCAAGAGTTCCAGCTGCCATTGTCGAAAGATCATCATGTCCTGACCAAAGAATCACCAGAACAAAACTCGAACACCTCGTTGAAGCTGTTGAGGAGATTGGCTCCCGTCCTCCTGGATTGTTGGTTATTGGTAAAGCATGTGAGGCACTTACAGGGACTGTGGATGAGAAGTGGAGAGTCGAAGAAGGTTATGATGTTGGTGACAAAAGCGTCACCAGCTTTCTCAAAGTATTGTCTGCCTAAGAGAAGTTCATAAATAAAAGGTCTCTTGCATTTGGTTCTATCCCATATCATCGTAGAGTTCTCAGTACTGTCTTTCAATGAGTACCTAATAGCTATAGTAATGCAGGATTAAAAGCAAAAGAAGACTGTACTCCAACTGATCATTACAGTTGGGCTCAGTTCTCGTTAATAAAACTATACACATCGATTATAGCAAAGTTAAATCACAAATTATTTCAAATAAACACAAACATAGGAAACAGGAAGGAAATCCTATATAGGATTAAGCTTCCACCGATTGGCCCTTGTGGTTGATCTCTTCGTCCCAATCAAATACATAAGAACTGAACTGTCTAGCTGGAATACCTTTCTCAAACATGACGTCCAACTCTGCAAATGATCTATCACGAGTCTCTGGAAGTCTGAAGTATGACCAGATGAGAACAAATACAGCAGTACCCAACCACACATAAGCAGTTTTACCTTTCAAGTCACCTTCACCTGGGTTGATCAAGTATGGTTCAACGATATTTGAGATCAAGGACACGACGGAGTAGGCACCTCTTGCAAGGGCAATAGATTGAGATCTGAGTCTGGTGGATGACATCTCACCAACGATGGTGAATGCCAATGGTCCAATTGTCATTGCATAAGTTGCCACCCAAATCATAGTGATACCTGCCTGAGCCCATTTGATTCCAGATGTCTGTTTAGGACTACCAAGAATACCGATCAGTAACAGTGCAGCTGTCAATACTGTGAAACCACCAATATAGATCGTTCTTCTTCCGAGTCTTCTAAGCAAGAACCAAGACAAGACAGTACCAGTCCAAGCAATACCAGTGACACCCAAGTTAAGTTTGTAAGTGTCAGAAGAATTCAGACCTGCCTCAGAGAAGAAGTAAGAAGGCGAATAAGCGAAAGTGGAACCAGAAAGCACCTGGCCTGCGAATGCAATACAGGCAATCTCTGTTCTTCTTCTGTCCGTTCCCTTAAAGCACTCCATGTAAGCTGCAATACCTTTGTCCTTCTCTCCAGCATTGGCCTTTTGTTCCTTTTCCAATTCATCAGTACGGATCAACATAGCGACTCTATTCTCAGCCTGGTCATGAATCGACTTGTGAGAGAGTCTTTTCACAGCTTTAACAGCGTCTTCGATTCTTCCTTTTTGGACCAACCAAGTTGGAGAGTCTGGACACAATACAGTGAGGATGAAAAGAGGTGGAACCCACACCCATTGGATTGCGAATGGAACTCTGTATGACCACTCGGTTGAGTTGTTAACATAAGCCTGTAAAACACCTGCAGCGATAAACTGACCAGTTGCCCAACACAAGTTAACATAAGCGGCCAAATAACCTCTCAATGCCAATGGCATAACTTCTGAAGAATAAGAAGGACCCATAACGGCAAAGATACCCCAGGTGATACCACACAAGACTTGACCAGCCATCAAATCGCCAACCTTATGAGCAAAGAATGGGATAAAGATGAAAGCTGCCATGAATGTTAAAGACACCAAAATGACCCTTCTGTGACCGAATCTAGCGGTCAAAGGACCATTGAACAAATTTCCAATAATACCACCAGCAGCAGCACCACATGCAAGTGCCACTTGCCAAGATGAAGTGAGTTCTAGATCACTGGTATCACCATTAACTGGTGATCCAAATTTATCTTTAAAACTCGGATAGGCGAAGAAGGAGGACATTAAAATGTTATCATAACCTTCCATAATAATGGTAGCTGACATGAGCATAGACCAGAAAATTGCAGATTTATATAACTTAATAGCTTCTCTGACGGTCAATTCGTGTTCACCTTCATTAGCATCCTGTGCGACTTGATTAATGGCTTCCTCATCCATCTCCTCGATAGTACCGAACTTTGTAGTGAAAGGTCTATCTGTTTTGGAGTCTGACCCCGTGCCCGAGGTGGTAATTCTCGAAGCATCCTCAAGGTGCTCAACACTCAATTTCTTCTCGTCCATTGTGTAAGAGATCTGGTGAACTTATTCATAACGGCTTGATACTCATCTCAGGGGAGGGGGTGGGCTCTTATTAGTATCTTATATAGAGAAATCACAAAGACCATAGGCACCAACACGTCATACCCCTCCACCCGGGGTAATACACATACGAATTTTCCCCCCCCCCAAAAAAAAATGGTGTGTCTATGTATGGTTGTGTGATTCTGCTTAATGGGTTGTGTCACTGCCAATCATTATCCGGGGGAGGAGTCACATTGAGAAAAGTATGGGGTAACACGCGTATCCGTGGGGCCGGAATCTCAGTTCCGGACAGATGAGATCGGAAAGAGATTCATCTTTCATTGTTCTATGACACGGATAGCGGGGTGAAGTCTGTTGTAGCGATATTTGTGCCGTTATTGTTGTGTTTAGGGTGTACAGTCTCAAAAAGGGAAAGCTAAATCGAATATTGAGAATAACGTTAAGGGTCTGTGTTTTTCTTTAATTTCTCAGATAGGCTAATAGCTGATGATAAGCTCTTGGCTGCTTTTTGTCTCATTTATATAGTGTATTTTATTTGCATTATATATAAGTTATTGCTGTGCCCTCAAAAATATTTCTCCATTGTGGATCCCTTCAGAAAATCTTTCTAATGTTAGCCCGTACTCATGGTGCACCTGTAAATGGGGCACAAAAGAAAAAACGACAGGGAATATATTCTCGCTGAAATTCTTGAAATGGTGTCTGGGCTTGTAATGTGAGCTTATAATGTGGTTCAAAAGTACCTTAAATTGTGTCTATCTTAAACGATTTGTACAGTTTGCTGTTTTTTTTAGAATTCTTGAAGGCCTTGTTTGTCTCTATCCGGTCACCGGTGTAATTCATACGTCCCAACAAAAAGAGCAAATTGATCCCAGCCCCTTCAATTGATGGTCCCCATTGCAGCTAAGTAAAGTGATAACTTATAACAAATAGAAAACTGCGTAGTATGCAAGGGAGTCATTTAGACTTTTCACAACAATGACTCCGTACCCCTGAATCTGGGGTAACAATAGCAGTCATCTGACTAATTGAAAAAAATTAACAAAAAAATAAGGAAATCCCATGGGTAAAGTGATAAGTTCAACAAACTCTCCTGGTTGATTATACCTTCTATCTGTGGAGAAGGTCAGTAGAATAGTAAAAACAAAGCGATCAACCCAGCGAACTGTACGGTGGCCTGAGCACGCACCCCGCATGTTACAGACGAACGTGGCCCCTCGGGAGTAGCGGACTTTTCTAAGCAAATGAAACTCTAAGAAACTCCGCTTTAATGACCAAATAGGTATTGCAGATCGGACCTTTTCTCTTACTTTCACTCTTTTTGTTAATTGGATGGTTTCATCTTTATCTGGGCATATGGTGCATGTGATGCTCGCTGTACTAACTAAATCGTCGGGGCAATGGTAAAGTTTACAAATGACTCCACCTTAAAGGAGGTTACATAAATGTGTTTTTGTATGCGTTTTAACTCTCGCTGTAATTCTACTCCTTCTAGCCCCCCAAAGAAAGAACCCGAGAAAGTCGCTGATCCCGATGATTTTACCCCAGATGCCAAGATACGCATTCATTGTCTCTGTTATAAAAAAGACTTGCTCAGCTCCTTGTTTCTATGATTTTGCAATTGACTACTCGGTCAATAGTATTCAAGGATGGCAGAACGTAACCAACATGAGAGACTTGTCGTCTCAGACACAAGGTTCTCAATGGGTATGTGGGAGAGTAAAGATGGCGTTAATGTCCATTGGGCACAGGACACTTTCAAGACCGAAGTCCAATCTGATGGCTCTCTCTATAACCTTGCAGCTACCACTTTCCTACCAAGTCGTGGAGCTCAATTAAACTGTCCAACTGTTTCTACAAAGATATCTTCTCCAATGGAAGGAGTTGTTGGTGTTGAACACTATCATCACTGGTCCAAGTATGCTAACTCAAAAGAACCACGTTTTGAACTTAAGACAAAGGAAATTGATACCAAATCATTCACTGCATCAACAGATGGTGATTTTGCAAAAGTTTCTGTTCAAGGTGATGTCTCCGTTTCTGTTCAAAAGAAGAAATGGGGTGTTGAATTCAAACATAAGGAGAAACTTCTTACAAAACTCGGTTTCAGATCGGTTGGTTGGGTTAATGATACACGTTATAAAAACCCAGATGGTTCGCATAGATCTTATACTACTTTCCAATTACATGTCTCTAATGGTGAAAAGTTCTTTGGTCTTGGTGAAAGATTTGGTCCATACGTCAAGAATGGTCAAAGAGTCGAAATGTGGAATGAAGATGGTGGTACTTCTTCTGAGTACACTTACAAGAACATCCCATTCTTCATGTCTTCCCGTGGGTATGGTGTTTTCATTGATTCTTCTGCAGATGTTGTCTTGGAAATACAATCTGAGAGAACAACAAGAGTTAACGTTGTCATCCCTGGTGAAGGAGCAAGATACTATATCATCAACGGACCAGACCCAAAGACTATTTTGGATAGATATGCTCAGTTGACAGGGTACCCAGCACTTCCACCATCCTGGACTTTTGGTCTTTGGTTGACAACATCTTTCACTACCGATTATGATATTAAGACTGTTTCCTCCTTCTTGCAAGGTATGAAAGATAGAAATATCCCATTGAGAACTTTCCATTTTGACTGTTTCTGGATGAAAGGTTTCCAATGGTGTGATTTCGAATTCGATCCAGATATGTTCCCAGACCCAAAAAAGATGCTTGCTGATTTGAAAGAGAACTTTGGTATTAAAGTTTGTGTCTGGATCAATTCATACATTGCCCAGGAATCTTCCTTGTTCAAGGATGCTGATGCAAAGGGTTACTTGATCAAGAATGTTGATGGATCATCATGGCAAACTGACATGTGGCAAGCTGGTATGGGTATTGTCGATTTCACTAACCCTGAAGCTTGGAACTGGTACCAGGACCATTTGGCAAGATTGATCGATATGGGAGTGGACTGCTTCAAGACTGACTTTGGTGAAAGAATTCCATGTTATGGCGTCAAGTACCACAATGGTAAAGATCCATTGGCAATGCACAACTATTACACTTTCCTCTACAATAAGTGTGTCTTTGAGATATTGGAGAAGAAGTTGGGTAAGAATGAAGCTTGTCTCTTTGCAAGATCAGCTACTGCTGGTGGTCAGCAGTTCCCTGTTCATTGGGGTGGTGATTGCGAGTCCAGTTTCGAAGCCATGGCTGAAACTATCAGAGGTGGGTTGTCACTTGGCCTCTCTGGTTTCGGTTTCTGGTCCCATGATATCTCGGGCTTTGAAGGTTACGACTTGCCAGATCCAGCTTTGTACAAGAGATGGGTCCAGTTTGGTCTCTTGTCCTCTCATTCCAGATTACATGGTTCTGCAACTTATAGAGTCCCTTGGAACTTTGATGATGAATCATCTGTTGTCCTTGCCGCCTTCACTAAGTTGAAGATTTCTTTGATGCCATACATCTATAAGCTTGCAATTGAAGCACATAATACTGCTGTCCCAGTCACTAGAGCCATGTTGCTAGAGTTCTTTGACGATGTCCCAGCTGTTACTGCTGACTGTCAGTATATGCTTGGTGACAAGTTCCTCGTTGCTCCAATTGTCTCTGCTGATAACGATGTTACCTACTACGTGCCAAAGGGTAAATGGTATGGTTACCTGGATGGAAAGATCAGAGATTCAACTGGTGAATACCTCACTGAGACCCACTCATTCATGACTCTTCCATTGCTTGTTAGACCAAACTCCGTGTTTGTCACCTCTGGTCTCGATGCACCAAATGACAAGCCAGATTATGACTACACTGATGATGTCTTGCTCAACATTTATGCTCTTGAGGACGGAGTCCAAACTGTTGAAATCCCAGATGCTGACACTCTTGGCAAGTTTAAGGCATCTGTTGTGGTCACCAAATCTGGTAAAAATGTCTCAGTTGAGTACAAGGGTTCTTTCAAGAAGTTTGCTGTCAGAGTCTTGGGTCAAAAGGGTGGTGACTCTCAGGATAACTTTGGTAATGCCGTCTATGTGTCTTCCGGTAAGACTGTCTCTATCTCTTTATGATAATGCTACAAGCACAATACACCATCAGTATAATACTTTATGATTATTCTCTTTTACATAATACTTCATTTCTAAGTCATCTAATTCGTTTTGCGGTGTATTAAACACCCGATTTCTTTTTTCCTTCAACTTTAGTCGTCTTTGTCCAAAAGGTTATCCAAGATCTTTTGGAACTTACCATTTGTGGCATTGTTGGCTCTTCTCAATCTTTTTTCGGCAACTGCATAAGCATCCTCTTGACTCTTACTCTCGTAATCATACAAGTTACCAAGGTCGATGACAGCCTCAGCAACGGAAACCCAAGTCTGTGGATCTTCTTGATCCTCTGCTCTTTCAAAGAACTCAACGGCTCTCTTTGTAAGCTTAATGGCTTCCTGCTGTGCCTTTTTAGCGTCATATCCATCAATCTCAGCATCATCCTCAACATCGGAATCGTAAGTGATGGAAGTGAAAATACTTGATGGCTTCTCTGCTGCTTGAAGAAGAAGTTGACCAATTTTGGTGGAAACTTGTTTAAAGAAGGTCAACGATTTCTTCTCCTTGTTGGTCAAGTCCTCAGTCTTTTTCTGGAGTAAATCTTTGTACTCAAGAGTTATGAAGTCACCAAAGTCGGAACCATGTTTGATTAGCCAGTCAAAGTACTTATCACTACTCTGGACTTTGTAAAGTGGGTGCTTTTTAGATAATTCCACAACTTGACCATCTTCTTCATCTTCATCATCACTATCCAATCCTTCGGCAAGAACATCTTCTTGACCAAAGTTTTTGATGATATCAAGCAAATCATCCAATGCATTGAAGACCTCAAATACATCATTATCCAAGAGTGTGTAGTTTTGTAATACCTTAACTGCCTCTTCGGCCTCTTCGTAGTACTTGAAAGCGGTATCCAAGAGTTTTGAGATGTTGACGGTCTTTTCATCCTTTTTAGTGTCAACATCCCATTGAGAGATGTATTCTAATGGGATTCTGTTTATAATGATTCTAGCTCTAGCAAATCTAAGATCAATTGATTCTGGATATTGTTCTGATCCCAAGTCAATACGCTCTAAGGCAGCTTCAAAATAATCTTTAACATTTTTACCTTCACCTTCATCTTCTGTGTGGAAGATTGCCAACTCTGCTAATGCAATTGCATACATGGCATGAAACTCAGCGGGGAGTTTTGCACCATCTTCTTGATTTCTCAAGAGTCTATCACATTCATGGATGACACCATTAAGCACAATCTCATTTTCCCTGTTTGAGGAAACATAAGTATCCCAAAGACCTTTAAGTTGTGTCAACTCATCATCTGGATCGACTTCATCATCAAGTTCAACATGGATCTCATTTCCCTTTGGAGCATTTTCTTCGGTGGACTCCTCTGTCTTAGGATCTTCGGATTTCTGTTTCTTGCGTTGCTTCGCAGCTTTACCCAACCCAAGTGTTCTCTTAGCCATCTTGTTTACTTCTCTTCTTCAAGTATTATTCAAAGAGTAGCGTCGAAGTGGGAATCAGCTCATCTCTGCATCGGGTTAACTTTTTTTTTTAAGAACCCCCCCCCCCTCGGGCACATATGTCTGGTTATGTAGCTCTTACTGTCTGTCATTAGTTTGACGTGTCATTAAGCGAGTATGCGCGCGAAAATTTGAGTCTGGGAAAACCTATTGAAAAGAGGACGCCACAACCAAGAAATTTGTGCGGGCGGCTAATCAAACAAGTTGGTCATCGCCTTTATTTTAAACAAGAAACAGAAAGCAAAGGGAAATATAAGAAGAGTTGTTGTTTTTTTTTTTAATTTCCTTCTCTGTTGACTCACACAAACAACCCACAACCGCAATCCAGTTTAATTGGAGACCGCCATACAACTAACCGCCCTTCCTTTTTTTTCTCCCCTTCCACCTCGTTCATTCAGCTCCTGATTACCCATGGAGGAGGTTAACAATAAGGCGTTTAATGCCAAATTCGATGACGAAAGTTTATCGCCTACCGCTATGGCCATGTCAAGTCTCCAGTGCCCTTCACCTCCACCAATCTTGAATACTACCGCCACAAGTGGTAAGACTCAATCGTCTGCTTCAATTAATAACATCATCCAGAGTGAGTTTCAAGGTAAGAGTATTAGCAATGACTCGCTCAAGAGCCCTACAACACCCGAACACGTTCTTCACCTCGATCAACCAACCCCTTCAAGACTGGCAACTATACAGAATGCTCTTCAAGCATCCGCTTCTCAATCATCATTGAAGGAGACCGTGCCAGCCGGTGGTGCACTTCTCAAGGGGCGTGTTGCTGCCACAGCAATTGCTGCTGCTGTTGCCGCCGCCACCGCCAGAGATAGACTCCGCTCAGTGAGTCCACCTTATGCTCATGGTCCTCTTACACCAGGTAGAGGCTCACCAGCTCATAATCTCAGTAATTCCTCATTATCATCTGGAACCGGAAGCAATGATCAAACTTTGAAACCAACCGATATGCACGCACATTTCTACGTGGAAGACACGATCCGTCACGGTGGTGTTAGATCAAGAAGTAACAGTTCCTCCACAACTAATGAACCAAGAAACATTGGTGAGGTGATTTTGGATGACCCTAAGGACATCATGAGCAAGTCTACGACATTGAAAAAGGAAGCATCTCAGAATTTGGACCCAAGATTACCTCAAGATGATGGAAAAATTCATGTTTTGTTTGGTGCATGTGGTTCCATTGCATCTGCTAAGATTAAAAACATTGTTAAAAAACTCGAAGAGATTTATGGAAAGGATAAGCTATCAATTCAAATCATTTTAACTTCTGCTGCGGAGCACTTTGTTTCCAGAACAGATTTTGCACCAGGTGTAACCCTTTGGAGAGATAAGGATGAATGGAGTACATGGAAGGCTCGTACCGACCCAGTATTACATATTGAGCTTCGTCGTTGGGCTGATATTCTTGTTGTTGCACCATTAACGGCTAATACATTATCAAAGATTGCTTTAGGAATTTGTGATAACTTGCTAACAAACGTTATAAGAGCTTGGAATACTCAGTATCCTATCTTACTTGCTCCATCTATGGTCAGCTATGCTTATAATTCTGTTCAGACAAAGAGACATTTGAAAACGATAAAAGAGGAGATGCCATGGATTGAAGTATTAAGACCTGCTGAAAAGATTATTGGAAGTTATGGTGATATTGGTATGGGTGGTATGATGGATTATAATGAGATTGTCGATAAGATTGTTCATAAACTTGGTGGCTATCCAGATGATGAAGAAGATGATGAAGAAGAAGAAGAAGATGAAGACAATAATGACAAGAATGACAAGAGCCGTAATGACGATGATGATGATGATGACGATGATGATGATGACGACGATGATGATGACAATGAAGATAATGCCATCGAAGAGGATGAGACCGATGATAATGGTGCCATTGTGTCACCTTTATCTCAGACGTCTTCTATGCCTATTCCTATTAAAAACACGCCTACTAAACTTAGTAAAGGTCTACGAAAGTTGACTGTTGCTGAAGAGGATGAGCTTGCCTCAAAGTCTGGTATGTCCGTCTAATCTCATACGTCATGGTGTAATTGTTATTGTTTTATATATATTTTTTTTCTTTTTCTTTGCTTTGTTGTTTTTTGGTTATTGGTGTTTTCTTGGTGTTAATTTTGCTGTATTGTTTCCTTAACTTAATAGAATTTCTCATGAGTTTACGTATTAACTGATCTTTGAAGTGCGGAGAATAATAATAATTTCCCACCGCAATTTCGCTTTAGTCAGCCGCTTTTAGATATAATTAAGCAGGATCTTTTTTGCAGAAAAGGGGGGGATTTTTAACTCAAAAGAGATAACGATTTAATGGACGAATTATATAAATCATTTGGTATCTCCACTTTCAAACTCCTTTGATCAGAAAAGATTTCAGAGAGTATCATACATATAATACCCATTGCCGTATTAGGCAGCACCCCATAGTTAACACAGTCACCCGGCCTGCCTCACTTGTATCGCAGTTGGAAAATTAAAAAAAAAAAAAAAAAGAGGTCACTTTTTCTGTTAGTAATACAACACTTCAGCTTCCTTTTTTTGATACTTCTTCCACTAGAAGATTTAACTACTCTTTCACCTTGAAAAAAAGACCATCATAATTTTTCATTTGATTTGTTTATTTTGCTATTAACAGTTTGGTTTTTTATTAAGTTTCAAAAAGAACCATCAGAGTTGATTACAAAGCCAAACGGAAAGTTCCACTCATTATCATATACACACCTTATTTGGACTATAAAAACTAAGAGACTGAAGAGAAACACATAAATGTCTAACGTGCTTCTTCTACTTAACCACACGTTTGTGGCTTCTCCAGATGCTGAATCCATCATTACACAGAAGAAACAAGAACTTAATACGTCTCATCCAAACGCCCAGATTGACCAATACTTACTCTCTAATATTGTGTTGGAGAAAGTTACATTGACGCCCAATAACTATGATTTCATTTATTATTTGGACCATTCTGGATTCAACCCAACGATACCAAACCATCCATCCATTAAGCAAAGTATTCGTACAGTATATGCACCAATCCCACTCAATGTTAACTTGAACAAGTCTGTTTCTAAAGTTGGATCTAAATTGTCTAAATTGAAGTTTAAGAAGTTGGCAAAGACTCCATCACCATCTCCATCACTTCCAGAATTGACCAAATCTCCTGTTTCTCAACTAGAGACTCAGAAGAAGTTAAGATATTTCAGTGATGATTCCGATGATGATGAGTTGATTGATGAAGATCAACTCGTTGAAAGTTCTATGTTGAACTCATCTTCTATAATTTGTCTTCGTGAACCAAACACGGGAGGAGTGAAGAGAAGAAAAGCTTGTAAGGATTGTACATGTGGTCTTGCAGAGAGAGAGGCATTTGCATTTGGTGAATCTAGTGAAGTTGAAGAAAAAGAACCTATTAAACCTCGTGTTGAATTTAGTTCTAAAGAATTATCTGAAATTGACTTTACCATTGAAGGTAAGACTGGTGGATGTGGTTCGTGTTCTCTTGGTGACGCATTTAGATGTTCTGGTTGTCCATTCTTGGGTCTTCCTGCTTTCCAGCCAGGTCAAGCCATCACTCTAGATGGTATTGATGATGATCTATAAATGAAGCGGGGGGCATATTTATTTCTGGTTTTAAAATGGTTTTCTTGAATTGTTTTTTTGTATGGTTTCTTGGGATTAATCCATATAAAAGAAAGAGGTTTTTCTATGATCTATAAAATAAAAAAGTACATGTTTTTTTTAAAGAGTTATGAGTATATGTAAAATGCATTGGTCTAAATAGTTGTGCTTATAGACGTTGCTCAGAATTAAAAGAAAAGAACCAAATAGGGGGGGAAACGTGTGTGCTTTAGAAGTTGTGTTGTATAATTATGGTGGCAAATGCCATTCCAGTGAGGTGGGGTAAAGAGATAGTTAAAAGCACTTGAAAGGAGAATGGAAGTGGGAGGTGGGGATATAAATAAAAAGAGATTAAGCCAAAAAGATACAAAAACCAAAAAAAAGAAGTGAAGCTAAATAGAAATAGCACAAATTATGAGTTTCTAAACCTTGGAAACAACGGTTTGATTAGCCTTGAGCTGTCTGGCATTACGTTCATGATAATCCCTTTGAACCTCTTGGTAATGAGCACAGTTGTGAGCCTCGAGTAATCTGTGACGGGTACAGAACTTGCCCTGGCAGAAAGTACAATCTCCTATGATGGAGTGTGCAGAAGTACAGTTCTTGTGGTGACAAAGCTTTTTGGACTTCTTCTTTGGCTTCTTCTCAAGTTGCGCCACTGGGATCTCAACGGTTTCTGACATGTTTGATAGCAATGTTTCTCTCTCTCTTTCTTTCTCTTTCTTTCTCGTTCTTTCTCGTTCTTTCTCGTCTTTCGGTGGTACTTTTCAAAACACCAAAAAGAGATGGAAAAAAGTCCTTTTAGTTGTAAGTGTTAAAGACTCAAAAGAAAATACCTTAAAAGAAGGGGGGGAGGAGGCGGTGTTATCGCTGCCAGAAACCTGCGCGCGCCACCCAAATTTCATACCTTTCTAAGCGCGATAAGAAATTACGTAATCTGTCTATTGTTTGTGTGCTTATGTAATCTCTCTTAATTTTAGAAGCCCAATTTGGATAAACCTGCTTTAACAACGGCTAAGACGTCATCTCCAACGACAGTTGGCCAACATGGAAGCTTATCACCGTCTTTGTAAACACCACTTTTCACAAGGGCGGTGTTCCAGCCATAGTTGAAACCTCCGATGATATCTGAAGCGGGATTATCACCAACCATAAACACTTGTTTCATATGAGAGTTTGCAACTTCTTGACCAAATTCATGTTCCAATTCATGTTTTTTACCAGTATGTAAGTATAATGAACGAGATAATAACACATGATGAGCATAGTCAAATGCAACTTTAGTTGGTTTCCCCAATATCGTTCTATTTAATGGTTTACCATGAATTTCTTGATGCATTTGCTCCAATATGAATCTTATAACACCTTGACCAAATCTTGGTTTGGAATAATCATTTGCCCATAACCAATCATTATTAGAAAAAATAACATGTGTATCTGGATCTCTTTGTAAAATGTCATTAATAACTTGAATATCAGTACCAAGATCTCTAGGATCATTAAAAACTAAAATGGCATCAATCTTCATTTCATCAATACCTGGGATCTTTTCACCAAATGTTAAAAGTTCTTTATTATGAAATGGCCAAATTGATTGATTTGTAGTTATAAAATCAGCAGAAATAAGACATTTCTTAAATCCATATTGTTCAGCAACAAAACGACTATAATCTCTATCACCACCAACAACTAAAACTGACATATCCTCTTTACCTTTCAATGATTTCATAGGAGTATGTGATTGAACAATCTGTTCAACATCAATGTCAATATTTAACTTCTCCCTTAACTTTAAAGCACGATCATTTTCAGAGATTCCACCACCATTGGTTAAAACGATCCATGGTACTTTACATTGATCCAAAAGCTTCAACGCTTCAGATGCACCAGGAATTGGCGTAGATCCTTTCAAAAGAACACCATCCATACTATTAAGAGTTAGTCATACAAACAGATAGAGAGAGATCGGCTTGGACTTACTCAAAGACAAATCCTGCTTCATAAGGCTGGATAGTTCTCAATACTGAAGAAGAATGAATGGCACGGAGACCAATTCTATTGCTTAACGGTCTCAACGTTGCAAGCATCTTTATATGTTCTGTTTCACCGTATTGTTTGTTTTGTGTGGGTGAGTTGGAGTTGTCAGGAAGTTCGCTCGAGATTTCTCTTATCGCCGCCGGCGATTCCCTCTCTCTCTCGGGATAGCGGTAGGGACACTACGCTCTACGGTAAAGGTCTCATAGATGCAGAAGATTCTGTGTTGTTTTTTCGTTTATATATATATATATTCGATCATTTCTTTCTCTTGTTGGAGTTGACAAATCTTCCCTTACCAACCTTGACACCTTGGTGTCTGAATGTCTGTGCCACGAAAGGAGAAATGAAGTTATCAGCGGAACCACCTCCAATGTAATCATTTAAGATCTTCTCATTCTGTCTTCTTAACCAATCATCATCCTTGATTGCCTTCTGGTATTCCTTTTGGTCTTCTCTTAAGATAGGTTCTTCAATCTCTCTCTGCTTATTGGACTTGTTATGAACATAACCTTTCTTTCCCATCTTCTTCAAAGTGTTCTTTGATAATGGTGATGCAATAGAGAAACGATCACCTCTCTTGTGCCACTCGAAATTAGACTTCAAATGTGGAGTGACATCACCAGTCTTAGAATCAACGGAAACAGCACATCTTAATAATGTAGCACCACCACATCTTGGACAGAAATGCTTTGGTCTTCCATTCTTTGGGATTGGTAACATTGTGAAACAGGCATGACATCTAAGCATATAGTTCCTCACTCTCTTGATCTGTAATCCAGACATTGTATTCATCAAGTTCAATCCAATTTGCATGGAAACATTTTGTACGGCGAAATCACCAGTAACTAAAGCTGCTTTAATCTTTGTGGTATCCTTTTCTTGTTCAATTTTTTCTCCACTGTCTCTAATCATCACTTCAATCAAGTTCTCGGTTGTAATCCATTCACCATCATCTTCATCCTCATTATATTCAGCGGCCAATTCTGTTGTTGTAGAGGTCTCTTCCACTTCAGAAACCTTCATCTCTTCAAGCTTCTTTGTAGCAGCAATAATTTCCTCTTCAGAGATTGCTGGCTCCTCTTGTGTTGTATCTTCATTAGCAATGACAGTAGCAGTTTCGGCTTCAGCTTCGGCTTCGGCTTCAGCTTCAGCTGCTGCCAATCTTTTTTCTCTAACTTTCTTACCACCTCTACGTCTCTGTTTCTTCTTCTTGATCTCACCCGACTCGGTTTGTGGTTCAGTAGACTCGACCGTCTTCTCCTCCTGTGTAGATGATGTCTCTTCCGATTCCTCTGGAATCACTTCTGGTAAAACCTTCTTCTTAAAGTACTCCTTCTTTTCACCAGGGAATTTTCTCAATCTCCAATCACCATTATTTAATTCCACTTCCAACTCATATGTTAATGCAATGATATGAATATCATTTGTACTGAGGACAGCATGATCACCGGTAAGTTTAGCAAAATCAGTAACTTTCTTAATGAACTCAGGCTTTGGATGTCTAACTTGTAATTTATCACCCCAAATCACCAAATTTCTCTTTGCATTTTCATCCTTAATCTCGTTGTAAACTGTTGGTGTAGTAAAGAACTCTGTGGCAAACGTTTGTAAAGTGGAAACGTGTTGTGTAATAAGTGGTGTGGCATCAAGTACCAATGAGTGGACTTTAGGTTCTGTCATTCTCTCTTATCGGTTATCAAAAGAGTATCCAATACCAATAAAAAAAAAGGAAACATTAAAGAGAATTCTTCTTCTTTGTAAGCTCATCGCTTCAGAAAGTTTTTCCTGTCCGCTTTTTGCCCGTGTGGAAAATGGCAGATCATTATTGCTGTCATTTCTTAGCGTGTCAATAACCCGCGCTCGCTTCTGTGAAAGGTCGCATTTTGAGTAGTTAAAGCTTCACTTAAAAGCTCAAAATTGATTCCACAAAACTCTTTTTTTTACTTTACCAACTCGAATTGTGAAGATACAGAAATGACTCTCGCTGGTGATATTATGGCAGCAGACAAGCTGCGTGAAAAGGGCTCCTTTGAAGAGGCTCTTAAACTATACAATTCCGCCATTGCTCAAGACAGTGGATCATTCAAGGCATTCATTGGTAAATCAATGGTTTACCAGAAGCAGCAGAACTATGATGGTGCTCTTGGATGCATACAAAGAGCAAGAGAGATTGCCACTGCAAGGGGCAAAAAGGAACTCTTGGATGACGTCATTTACAGACTCTTCACCATCATGAACAATAAGGGTGAAGTTCAAGAAGCTGTGAAATACTTGAACACGCATGCATCTCGTGGCCATAAGGATAACAAGTACGAAGTATGGATGCATCAGTTGAAAAACAAGGCTAACAAAAAGCAACTTGATATTGATTTTGATATGCAATTCGCCTCAATGGCTGACATTCCTGCCTTCAAGACAAATGAAGCTAAACTTGGTGATTCCGAGTTGACCCCAAAAATTGAGGAGCTGGAAGTTGACGAACCAGTTAAGACCATCTCTTCCTCATCTGTTTCCACTAATGTTGCAGATGAAAAGAAGGCATTGGAAAAAAAGATGGCCAATCACGATAACCTCTATCCAACTCCAAAAGATATTAGAA
This sequence comes from Petasospora bimundalis, assembly GCA_030569745.1. Taxonomy (NCBI): domain Eukaryota; kingdom Fungi; phylum Ascomycota; class Saccharomycetes; order Phaffomycetales; family Wickerhamomycetaceae; genus Petasospora; species Petasospora bimundalis. The sequence goes on from JAJMLR010000001.1 coordinate 75,210, forward strand.
TCGATTGGTTCCAATCAGGTGAAACAGTTACCATTTCCATGTTCTTGAAGCACTTGCCTAAGGATGACAAATTAAAAGTCAAGTACTTCTCTGAGCGCATTGAGATTGAGTTCCCAACCTCTCCAAGCTCCGAATTTGTCTATGAAATTGGTCCACTCTTCTCAAAAATTACCCCATCAAAATCTTCACACAGGGTCTTCTCCACAAAACTTGAATTATACCTCGCTAAGGCATCTGATATCAAGTGGAAGAAGCTAGAAAGGGCTGAACATGAAGATGCTGCCATTGGTAGCTCAATTGGTGCTTCCGCTACTGAAGATTCAGGTCTCAAATATCCAAACTCCTCTAAGAAGAAAACCGACTGGAGCAACTTCACCGTTGAGGAAGAATCCGAAGAGCCTGCAGGTGGTGATGGAACTGATGCATTTTTCAAGAGTTTGTACCAGGATGCTGATGAAGACACAAGGAGGGCCATGATGAAGTCTTTTGTTGAAAGCAATGGTACTGCTTTAAGTACAAACTGGGAGGAAGTTGCCACAAAGAAGTATGAGACCACACCCCCAGATGGTTTGGAACTAAGAAAATGGTGATTACTCTGCATCATACTAGTGATTTATACTTATCTAAAACCTAATAAGAAGTCTCTATCTTGCTGTAATTAAAAACATAGTTCATTGTCCATTATAAAAGATAAAATTGTTAGCTATTAAAAAAAAAAACCGGGTCATCAAAAAAGTTAATATAATACACAAACCAAAAGACCATTCACAAAAATAAAAATATAACATGGGAGACGTCGGGGGGTATCATTGCTTAAAATGTGTCAGTCTCCCAATTTAGACTATTTGCAGCCTGACGAGCAGCATTCAACTTCTTCAACTGCTCCTTTCTCCAATTGGAATAAGTATCATTATCGTCATCATCCTGATCTGAATTCATTTGTTCAGGTGCATTGTTCTCACGATTGCTATAATCATTATCAACAGAGAACGACTTCAAAGGCGAAGTAGTGATCTTTTCTGTTCTCTTTCTTGGTAATGGTAAATTGGATCGTGTATCGGTTTTCAATGGCGACACACGACCTCTCTTTGGGCTCGCGGTGGTCTCTGTCAGCTTCTGTAGTTGTGGTTGGAAAGTGCTGTGTGACCTAGTGAGGACTGCCGGAGTTCGTAAATGTCTCTTCTCTCTTATCATATCACTCGTTATACTGAGGTTCGCCTCACGGGTAGGACTGTTTAGTGGAGGTAATACACATGATCTCGAAGCTGTAAGGGTCGGTTTGTTTATCGTGGAGAGTGGTTTTCTCACAGGCTTCTGGATACCTTGAGTAACTGGGGCACGGGATGATGATAGGGTAGGGTTTGCCCTTACTGGTGATGGATTCCTGGATGGCTGGCGAGATGCCATTCGTGAGGGCGCTCTTGATGGCGCTCTGGATGGTGCTCTGGATGGTGCTCTGGATGGTGCCGCTGATGGGACTCGTGATGGTGCTCTAGATGGTACTCTTGATGGAGCAGCTGATGCGACTCGGGATCTTGTACCACTCATAACACGTCTTCCCTTTGATTCCAACTTTTTCTGTTCTTCATCCAATTGACATAAAAACTCCGCTCCCAAGAAATTTAGTGGTCCATTACCACTTTCAAATTCAATCATCTTTGTTTTTAAGTCTGCTACAACTCTAGGTAGCTGTCTAGTAAGGCGTTTCCTCGTCTTCTCCTCTTCCATCAAGATTTTGTGTGAGTTTCTTTGGAGTAGCCTGGATGAATCCTTTGTACTCTCCTCCAAATTGGTACGGTCTTCGAGAAGTGCTGTGAACTCTTGAACAAGGTCAAGAATTGGTCTGAATGAGTTGTAGACATTTGAAAGTCTCTCGATTTCATCTTCGTGTTGAGTCAAAAGGTCATCGGTGTAAATTTCATTGTTGAACGCCACAAACTTACCTCTCTCCTCATCAGAGAAACAGAGCTGGTCCCAAAGCTCAACAATTCTGGATCTTGCATCCAGGATAAAGTCCTGAAGGAACTCCTTTTTCTTCAGTTGTAGTCTCTGGTATTCGTTCTCATATGCTTCTATTGAGCTCATAGAGAGAGTACCATGAGTCTGCTTGAACTCGTTTATATAATGGGCATCCTCTCTAAGCTTGAGCCACAGCTTCTCACATTTCAAAGTGTAATCTCCAATCAAAGACTGTCTCTCCGTCCTCATCTCTTTCACATCCTCAAGTTGTTTGGCAAGCTCAGCTATGATAGCGGATGATATATCCAGCTCGTCACCATTTGAGTTTGGGTTGGCGTAGCTCATCACACGCTCTGAGATCATGAAGTAGTCATTCTTATGGTCAATCTCGAGCTCATCCCACAATTCCAAAAGAGATGTGGATGTCTCTCTTAGTGTCTGAAGCCTCTTATTCACCTCCGCTTTCAATTGGTTTGTAAGTCTTGTCATGTGTGTGAAACGCTCATCTGATAAGTGGTTCAAAGAATCTGTTTCAAGAAGAAGTTTGCTCTCATTTATTAAAATCTCAAAGACCTCTGAAGTACTAGTGTGTTTTTCAAAAGCCTTTAAGATCTTCAATGTGTGTTCCAAGCTTGGAATAGTCAAATTATCTGGTAAAACAAACCCATCAACTCTCAACGTGAGAATGTTAATTGTCTGAGAATGCTGTAAATACCTTACAAGTCTCTCTCTGTAGTCTTTGAGAACATTGCCCATGCTGGAATCAAGGCATTTTTTTAATGTGAGAAGTGTTGTACCCTCCTGGACGTTTTTGGTAATCAAATTTCTCAGATAGAGATCTGGTATTGTCCTTGTACCAGAATGATCGTTAATTGCCTTCAATACACCCCGTAAAATACTTGTGGTCCTTGAGTTTTCCTCAGTTAATTTCTGTTTGTAGGCCTTAGAATCACTCAAGAACTTATCAAATGTGCGTTCGATTAATGTAAACAAGCTCTTTTCGTTCTTCTCAATTTCTATCTTGGAATATCCAATCTCAGTGTATATCTCAGATAGTTGTTTCAAGAGCCCCGAAAGTTGTGTGGATAGCTCTGCAAATTCTTTATCTGATGTAGATGAGTCCAATACCTCTGGCGAGGACTTCACATATTTATTCGGGTTGTTGATCATTATCTTCGTAGGCGAAGACAGGAGGTTGAAAGTACGTAGCTGTGGAGAAGGACTGCGAAAGCCGCTTAGAAGACGTGGTGTACCAATGGCATTCGCACCCCTCTGCTGAGCTTCTTTGGCATCAATCATTGCGAGTGTTGATACGGTCGATAAGCTCCCTTTCCGTGACTGTATTGTTGTTATTACCTGTCGAGTTGTGTTGTTTGTAGGTTTCTCTACTGGCGAGTTATGTTAAATGCGGTTTTGTTTTGAATGTCCCAATGCGGAAAAATGTAAACAAAAATGCTGACTAAGTGATTATATAAGCTAACAATATCGTCCAAGAAACTGTAAAAACAATTATTTCAGAAATCGGCCGTATGGTCTAGTGGTATGATACTCGCTTTGGGCGAAGATCGGGTAAACTCGATCTATAAGCTACAGACATGTGAGTGGTCCAGGGTTCAATTCCCTGTCCGGCCCAATTTCTTTATTTTTTTTTTTTGAAGTATTTTTTTTCATACTTTTCACGCGCACACACGCATGTAACGCGACACCCTTTAACATTAATTAGTGGTCTCCTTAAATCTGGTAAGCCTGTTATAAAGGACAAACTCACATCTGTAGAGATGGAGTATGGAAGTTCACAATCTAGCGCTAGCAAAAGCTATTGTGGAGAGTTTGAGGTTCTTGAGTTTCACAGTTCACTTAACCTTAAAAACATCCCCTTAAGCAGTAATTGCAGTCTTTACATCGGGAGATCAACCAACAATATATTGGTGTTGGATCATCCTTCTATCTCGTCATTACACTGTATGATTTGGGTGGTTTTGTTTGATGGTAACTCTGTTCCGTTAGTATACCTTAAGGACTTATCGCTAAATGGAACACTTGTTAATAATCAAAAGTTGACGCGTAATCAAGTTGTGTTATTGAGCCATGGAGACACCGTTACCATCCCACACGGGGTAGAAATGTGGTTTCGTTCTTCTTGTGGATCCTCTGAGAAAGAAACATGTAGAGCATTGATTACTGAAAAGCACATTAGGAGGAAAGTGGGGCCATGGCTTATCAAGGATAGACTATTGGGTAATGGAACATTTGGTCATGTAGGGATTAACACCTTGAATCCTATAGTCTTTTTACTTGGAATCTTTAGGTTTTTTCTTCTTCTGTGTTGTACTAACGATCGGTATATCAGGTATTTGCTTGTGAAAAATCAAATGAATCAAGATTATATGCCGTGAAAGTTGTTACAAAAACTAATGACTTTGTACCATTTGAAGCTAAGATGTTATCGAAATTAAATCATCCAAATATTATTAAAGTCTATAAGACGATTTACTGCAGCAACTTCCTCTATATTTATGAGGATTTGTGGGTATATACCCTTGAGGATATGGCTTAGAAAATCTTATGAACCAATTACTAACATAAATGAAGAATTGCAGGTGGAGATCTCTTTTCCTATCTCTGTTGTGGATCCTCTCTCAGATCCATGCCTGAAACTGAAGCCTTAGTAGTCACTTACCAAGTGATGATGGCACTCAGATACCTCCACAAGAAGAACATTGTGCATCGTGACCTCAAGCTTGATAATATCCTCTTGGATACACCTCGTCCTTTCTCTAGAGTTGTTCTTGCTGATTTTGGCATTGCCAAGTCAATCTCAACCACAAAGAGACGGTTGTTTACAACAGTTGGTACACCAGAGTACTGTGCCCCTGAAGTTGGTTTCGAGCGTACTAAGATCCCACATTTCATGAGAAAAAATCCACATGGTGGGTCCAAATCTGTCAACTGGCCAGGATATGACTATAAATGTGATATTTGGTCCTTAGGGGTTATTGTTCATATCATGCTTAGTGGGGTATCTCCATTCTTTGAAGATGGAAATGAGATTAACATCGTTAGGGCAGCAAAAAGGGGATTGTTGAAACTTAACGACTCTAAATGGTCCAAAGTTCCCGAACGAGCAAAAGATTTCGTTCAAAGCTTGTTATATGTTGATATTTCCAAGAGACTTGATATCGATGGATGCTTCGAGCACGATTGGATTAAAAGACGAGGCACCGAGTTAACTGACACATACAATAAGATCATTAACGACGCATAACGAGCCTCGATGAGCATAACCCAATGGCTAAAATATATATAAAGACGCGTATCACTACCCCCTTCTTTCCACTAAATACACTCTATATAGCTAATCAACCACTCACATAATCGACCCAAAGTCATTTATTGTAAAGGACGCCCATGTACATCATATGATCATCGTGATCGAATACTCTCTGGGGTACGTTATCTACCAGACAAAGTGCACAAGCGAGTCACGTTGCCGTCGCGGTTGCGCGCGTTCCAGACGCGACTCGCGAAAATTTTTTGAGCCCTTTCCGTTTCCATAACAACAAAAAATGAAAACATTGGAAACCAGCCTTTTAAAGCACTCCAAGCAGCCCTTTTCCTCCTTGAACATCGCTTGCATTTTGCTCCATTTTGCATTCTACCTTTTCTCACTCTTGAGAAGTCTATCACTTGCACTCGCTGGACTCATACTTCCGTGTGCACACAAGTAACACCCTAGCGGAAACACGTTGCCCCCCCCCGAACTGTCTGACGCCTGTCATTGACTGACTCACGCAGCCCTGTTTCGCCTCCTATCCACCCACCACAAGAGGAAACAAGTAATAACGAAAGTAACTTCTGTCAAGAGATTATTGTCCTTTTACAGAGTAGGACATTCATTTATTTGATTTTATTGGTTTTATCGATTTATCGGAACAGGTTCACCCTGCGACGTTGAGGTCTTATTTACCACAACATACGCTTTGCATCTCAAACATCTTATACCATGGGTAATACAACCACTGCCACCGCCGCTCAAGTCAAAAGTAATGAGCTTGAGACACCAAGACTTATTCCTGGTACGCCAGCTACGCACCGTCGCACTTCCTCAGCTTCGCTAAGAAAGGATGAGAGCATCCCGAGTACACCGCCTCCAATCTCGGGGTCCCGTCGGTTATCAGAATCTTATCATTCACCTGACGCATATACACACACACATACGATCCTACCTCCGGTGACACCATCATCACATCAGTTTAATCATAATGACGGTACCAGGCTGAGTAACGTTCCACAAACACCTTTTGGTGTTGGTGCCACGCCTGCTTCACCATTGAAATCACCATCACAATTCAAAGAATCAGATGATGGGGAGATGCCACCTATCCGACATTTGACCTCTAAGTTAAAGACGAGGCTTAATTATGCATTTGTAAAGTATTCCAACGGTTGGACAAATCAGAGTATAGATGAACTGGAAAAATCTATGGTTAGTAATAAAGATCGTGAAGAGATTGATGAGAAGTTTGGATCAATATCACCGCAACGCCAGTCTGGATTATCGGCATCTCCTTTCAACAAAAGGAATTCCCCATCAAGGATCAGCAAACCGTCATCAGCCAAATCACCAGGACGTGGACATCGTCATTCCATGGATTTTGCAGAATCGAATGGTTCTGCACATGCTGCTTTCTTAAATGCTATATCGAAGAGCAAATCACCAATAAGGACGCAACAGCATGGTTCACCTACACGCAGCCCATTCCGACCACCACCTCTGATGATAATTACGCCCAATGAATCATCCACTACATCATCACAGAACCCTGCAAGATCGCCCGAAGCTGAAGCCATTGAAACTCTGATGTCGTTAGCATCTCCTCAAGCCTTCAAGCCTAAGTTGGATTTACCTAGACATAATCTTCCAAGACAGAGATTGTCATTTGGAGAAAAGCTCGCCAATGAGACGGCTGTGGCTACAGAGAGTGATACTGAATATGAAGGCACCGATGACGAGAGATCTCCTGTAAAGGAAAAGGGAGGGTTTGGAAGAATGATGGATGAGGATGTTCAAACCGATAGTGAGGATGACAACTGATAACATCATAATATTGTTGGTCACCCGTTTTAGTTCGTGTTAGAGGTGGTTTCTTAGGATTTTTGCATTCTGTATTATCTTCATACTAGTTTAAAGGATATGTTTTGGTTGGGTTGTCAATGAGTGGACAATATTTGTGTATTTTAATAACAACTGTTCTATATATAGAGTTGGAGACTATGTAGAGTATAATTCTATCTTATTTTTCAGCTACTCAAATGCACCTATTATAATAAATGTCTAGGCACTTAGTACTTATAGCTACTCAAATGCACCTGTTGACTAATGTCTAGGCACTTAGTACTTATAAATACATTAAGTGATATGTCTCAAGCATACAATGGTCACATAATACAGTGGGGAGATATGATATAAAACCTTCCATATTCATATTAACCTTTGAATTTAGTCCAAACCTAATCTATATATGTTCCCCGGGCTCAGTCACCCGGACACCACCCAACTAAACCCATAAACCCGAGCACCCATACTTATTTCGAACTGCTTTTAAAGTAAAGTTTATAAACGAAAATGGTTCCTTTTTTGATGTCATATTACTATTCTTTATGTAAGGATTCTAACCATTATACTCATTAGTCTGTATCTCTGCTTTTTTATCGAAAATTTTGAAGTTTACTCAGAAAATGGAGTCATACCTTCGAAGTTAAGCTTTCCAACTTTACTCAAATCTTCAAATTCCATTTTCAAAATTTAACCAGTTATGCTACAGATAAATAGATAAGAGGAAACAATAATTTAAGTAAACAAATACATCTTCCAATAATTAAACACCCATTTCCCCTACATTTAAAGCTCATTATATAATTAAACAAATAAAAGTAAGAGAGTTCCTAGGTGTCCGGGTTTTAATCAGCAGGATCTCCCGGAGCCGCGGCTGAGGGACTTTTACGTGTCATCCTCAATGTACTTGCACTGTGTGGGGGGGGGGGGTTCTCCGCATTTTGTGAGCTGTGGACTTTATATATAAAATGGAGGGGGATAAGCACATTTTTCTCTTTTTTTATAGCTGTTAGAGGATAATACAGAAAGAAAATAAAGATGTACGACAAATACACAAAGGTCGTTGAGGCCGAGTTTCCTAGACTCGTAATGCATGCAACTATTCCAATGGGTGCCCCCTTGGCAGTTGTATTCGATCATTATAGACTACAAAGACCCCGAGTTAGTGAATTTCGTAAGAAGGTTAATTTGTTTTTTCTTGCTGGAACAGGTATGACAAGGAGTGTTTGGAGATACCATATTAAAAAGATATTTGAGTACTCGGAGACAAATTCACATCTTCCTTGGCAAGTTGTTAACTGCGTTGCTATTGATCTTGTGAATCATGGTGATTCAGCTATTGAAAATGAAGGTGTATTGGGATGGCAGTTTGATTGGCGTGAAGGGTCTCATGATTTGATTCAAGTGGCTAAATCTCTCCGGTTGACTGGAGATAATGTTGTTATTGGTCATTCAATGGGTGGGTTTCAAGCACTTTATTCCACCATTATTTCTCCAATGATGTTTAAGTTTGTGATTAGTATCGAGCCAGTAATTTGGACACCTAAACCTGGTGCTCAGATATTTGAAAATAAGATAATACCTGCTTTGGCTGGTGCCATTAAGACTGAGTTTAAGACTGAAGAACAATACGATACATATATGAGGAAGATGAGTTTCTACAGAAAGTTCAATAAAGAGATACTTGATGAGTTTATTGAAAGTGAGAAAGTAATTCACAGAGATGGAACTGTATCTGCAAAGACTTCAAAGGAGATTCAATTGATCTGTTACCTTGCTGGTGTTAAGATATTCCCCTTGGGATTAGGAATTGTTAAGGCAGTTGAATGTCCAATTGTTTTCGTTACAGGTTCAGATGCAACATGGACACCACCGGAATCAACAACGGCTGTGGCTGGATGTATTAAGAATGGTGAACACATTGTCATTGAAAAAGGTGAACATCTTCTCAATTGTGAAATGCCAGATGAGACTGTTGATGTTATTTTAAAGAGTCTTTCCAAGTATATACAAAAGAAAGGTTCCGAAGACCAGAAAAGAACATTTAGTAAAGATGAGTACAATAGAATATTCCAAGAGAATTATTCCTTGATTTCAAAGTCATTTGCAAAAGGTAAAGGTAAGATGTGACCTTTCTCCCTTAAATGTTATTGTTTTCTATATCCCCTTTATAACTGTATTAATGAACACATATGAACTTGTTATTTTTAATAAGAAACCCCCCATGAAGACCGAGAGCTTATCAAGATGTGCCCTTACCATTGTATGCTGTTTTTTTTTTCTTTTTTAATTTCTCGATAGAAAAGAAAAAAGAAAATTTTATGTCAAAGCACATCGCGTGCAATTTGGTAAACCGCTACTATCAATTGAAAAATATAACAAATAAAGATGGCTTCCAAGGACGTTGTATTGGGCCTCGTGGCCGACTATTTGGAGCGTGAGGGCTTCACCGATGTTGTTTCCAAGTTGAAGAAGACCGCTGACAAGAAGAGTATTGAGATTGGTGATGTTGATGGAAAGCTCGAAGAGCTCATCAAGGCTGAATCTTCTTCTTCTTCTTCTTCTTCTTCTGACTCTAAGTCTGATTCTTCTTCCGAGTCCTCTTCTGACAGTGACAGTGACAGTGACTCTGATTCCTCTGATGAGGAGGCTGACAAGAAAGATTCATCTTCAGAGTCCTCTGACAGCGACTCTGACTCCTCTGACGATGAAGCTGATAAGAAGAAGGACACATCGGAGTCTTCTGACAGCGATTCCGATTCTTCTGACGATGAGAAAGAGACAAAGAAGGAGTCTTCCGAATCCTCTGATTCCTCCGACTCTTCTGACTCTGATTCTTCTGACTCTGATTCTGATTCAGACAGCGACAGTGATGATGAAGAAAAGAAGGATTCCTCCGACTCTTCCTCCGACTCTTCCTCCGACTCTTCTTCCGACTCTGATTCCTCTGATTCTTCTGATTCTTCTGATTCTTCTGATTCTTCTGATTCTGAGTCTTCTGAGTCCGACTCCGACTCCGACTCCGATTCCTCTGACAGTGAGTCTGAAGACGAGAAGAAGGAAACTAACACTAAGAAGAGAGCTCACTCTGACTCTGAGAGTTCAGACAGCTCCGACTCTGACTCTGACTCTGATTCTGATTCCAGCTCTGATGAGGAGGAGAAGAAGGAGAAGAAGAAGGTCACCAAGAAGCAGAAAACCACCACTGCTTCTGAAGAATCCTCTTCCAAGACCGAATCTACAATTGAGTCATCTTCCCGTGAGGAATCCGTTTTAACAGGAGATGAGGAAACTTTATTGCCAGGCCAGCGTAAGCATTTCTCCAGAATTGACAGATCCAAGATTTCCTTCGAGGCCGCACCTCTCACAGACAATACATACAAGGGTGCTGCTGGTACATGGGGTGAGATGGCCAACGAAAAGCTCTCTCAGGTTAGAGGTAAGGACTTCACAAAAGGTAAGAACAAAATGAAGAGAGGCTCTTACAGAGGTGGATCCATCACCATGGCCTCAGGGTCCTACAAGTTCAAGGACTGAACAACACATCGGGATCACTAAAACTGGTTCTTCTCTGCATGGCTATAGATTTGTAATTTATTCACTAACGACTTACGGTTAATAAAAAAGAACATTGTAGTACAAAAGTGCACAAAAGATGAAATAAAATAAAGTCACGTGACCATCTCATATTTTCGCGAATCACATCAGATAGTTAAGATGCGACTCTAACATTTCGCCACTCAATCAAATATGTCTCCTTAAGGTATCCGCAAAAGGTTCTGATCATCGAGGTTGTTGGTATCCCTGTGGTTGAAATTGTTATCGAGACCGTTTACTTTCCACTGAGCTCCAGCATTATCCGAAATGGCAAACCCAAACGATGAATTTTATGATGAGGATGAGGACTTCTCTGATTCAACCAACACAAGTTTCTCTGAGGCTGAAGAGGTCCCTGAAGACGAAGATGCTACTTACGGGTCAGCCAAAAGACCAAGAGCCAGTAATGGTCCTAGAGTGAAGAAGCAACTGGTGAAGAAGGCTGAAGATCCAGCTTCATTTGACCCAATGGCCGATATTCCTGCTGACTATGTTCCTGATGTGGTTTCCAAGATGTTTCACAGAAACGACTTTTCATATCTCAAACTTAAACCTGATCACGCTTCCAGACCTATATGGATCTCACCCAGCGATGGAAGAATCATTTTAGAGAGTTTTTCCCCTTTGGCTGAACAGGCTCAAGATTTCTTGGTGACTATTGCAGAACCAATTTCTAGACCAAGTCATATGCACGAGTATCGTATCACTGCTTATTCCCTCTATGCTGCTGTTTCCGTTGGATTGGAAACAGATGATATCATATCTGTTTTAAATCGTTTGTCCAAGGTTCCTGTTGCTCCTTCAATTGTTAACTTCATCAAGAGTGCGACTGTTTCATATGGTAAAGTCAAATTGGTCTTGAAACACAACAGATACTTTGTTGAATCCCCTCAAGCTGATATCCTTCAGATGTTGCTTAAGGACCCTGTCATTGGAAAGCTTAGAGTTGATTCTATTTCAACGGTAACGGACTCAAATGGTCTAACAGTTGACAGAGCACCGACACAAGGTGATTTAGTCATTCCAGGTACAAAACCTCTCAATGGTCAAGCACCAATGGAGGGAACAGTGGAGGATATATACGCTTCCGTTGTTGGAGAAAAAGAAGAAGATGATGATGATGACAACTTTGATGCTGTTCACGCATTCGAAATCTCCAATGACTCTGTGGAGATTGTCAAGAAAAGATGTCAAGAGATCGACTATCCAGTGCTAGAAGAGTATGACTTCCGTAACGATCAGAGAAATCCAGACCTTGATATTGATTTGAAGCCATCTACGCAGATCAGACCGTATCAGGAAAAATCGTTGAGTAAGATGTTCGGTAACGGTCGTGCAAGATCAGGTATCATTGTGCTTCCGTGTGGTGCTGGTAAGACGCTAGTTGGTATTACTGCCGCCTGTACCATCAGAAAGTCGGTCATTGTTCTGTGTACATCATCCGTGTCTGTCATGCAATGGAGACAACAATTCTTACAATGGTGCACTATTCAACCAGAAAATGTTGCTGTTTTCACATCTGATAACAAGGAAATGTTCCAGAGTGAGGCAGGTTTAGTTGTATCGACTTATTCAATGGTTGCAAACACACGAAACAGATCTCATGACTCCCAGAAAGTTATGGACTTTTTGACTTCTAGGGAGTGGGGTTTCATTATCTTGGATGAGGTGCACGTTGTTCCAGCAGCAATGTTTAGAAGAGTTGTCACGACCATTGCGGCGCATGCCAAGCTCGGTTTGACTGCCACATTGGTCAGAGAGGATGACAAGATTGGTGATTTGAACTTCCTTATCGGTCCTAAACTTTACGAAGCCAATTGGATGGATTTGGCTCAGAAGGGTCACATTGCTAACGTCCAATGTGCCGAGGTCTGGTGTCCGATGACTTCTGAGTTTTATCAGGAATATCTCCGTGAGAGTGCAAGAAAGAGAATGTTACTATACATTATGAACCCAACAAAGTTCCAGGCATGCCAATTCTTGATCCATTACCACGAGAAGCGTGGTGATAAGATCATTGTTTTCGCTGATAACGTTTATGCTCTGCAAGAGTACGCACTGAAGTTGGGTAAACCATTCATTTATGGTGGTACACCACAACAGGAACGTATGAATATTTTGCAAAATTTCCAGTACAATGATCAGGTTAACACTATTTTCTTATCAAAGGTTGGTGATACGTCTATTGATTTGCCTGAAGCCACATGTCTTATTCAAATCTCTTCCCATTATGGTTCTCGTCGTCAGGAGGCTCAACGTCTTGGAAGAATTCTTAGAGCTAAAAGAAGAAATGATGAGGGTTTTAACGCCTTCTTCTACTCACTTGTCTCAAAGGATACACAGGAGATGTATTACTCTACTAAAAGACAGGCATTCTTGGTTGATCAAGGTTATGCCTTCAAGGTTATCACCCATCTTCACGGAATGGAAAACTTGCCTAATCTGGCATACTCTAATCCTCGAGAGAGACGTGAATTGCTACAGGAGGTCCTTTTGAAGAACGAGGATGCTGCTGGTTTAGAGATTGGTGATGATGCCGAGTCTTCTGTTGGTCGTGGTAACAACGTTATGAAACGTTCACATCACGGAGATAAGAAGAAGATCAAAGCTCAGAGAACTGCCGGTTCTTTGGCAAGTTTGGCTGGTGGTGAAGACATGGCATATATGGAGTACTCTGCAAACAAGAACAAAGAGTTGAAAGAACATCATCCTTTGATTCAGAAGATGTACTACAAAAAGGGAAAAAAATGAATTATTGTTTCTGATTTCCATTTAATGACTTTCAAATACTTTGATACACAGTTTATGATTACGACTACAAAAATATAGAATCTATTCGTAGTCTACTTCCAAAATCAAGTTATATATTACACACATTGTCAAAATCAACCGTTCCCATTAAATAAAAAAAAAACCAATTAACAAGATATCACTGAGCTGAGATCTGCTCGTTTCTCTCTCTTTCCAGTTCATCAACTACCATGTTTTCAAGATCCTCCAATGAACCTTGAATGTTCAACTTGAATGTAATCACAGTGTCCATCATTTTCTGAGCCTTAGAATGTAAGAGTTCTCTCTCTTGTTGCACTTGGTTCAACAACTTCTTATACTCCATATCTACTGTCTTTGTGTGTTGATCCAACAGAAGTCTATTCTGTTTAGTGGTAGATTGCATCTGTTTCAACTCACCTTCATATCTTTCGATCTCTGCGTGATACGATGTCGCATCTCTAGTCATGGTCTCATAAAGCTCTTCGTAATCCATTTTCAAAGCGGATAATTTGGCTTCCAATGATTCCACTTGTTCAGACTTCTCATTAATTGTTTCCGAGATCGAATCAAGTCTCTCCTGGAGACTGATACCCTCGTCTTGTACTTGGTGGATTCTGGCACTGATTTCATTCTTGAGTTTTTGTAAGCTAAGACGAATGTCAGTCTTGATATCCTGACCATCGAGTATAGCTTCTGGACGGAGACCCAACCGTTCTTCATTCAGTAAGTTGTCCAGTTTAATGACAAACTTGGAGGCATCAATATCTGGTGATGTGGATGCTATTGTGTATATGTTGTAGTTGTATTCCTTGAGGGTGCTCGAAAGTTCCTCATATACGTGCTGTGCTTCCATTTCTTTTGAGTTCACAATTTCTGATATCTCACTCAATCTCTCATTGACAGCATCAATGGCTTTAGAAACACGATCTCTTTCGTTGTTCATTCTGTCAATGTCCTTTGGTGTAAGTCCTTGATCTGACACCTGTTTTTGTATCTGTTTCTTCTCCTCTTCTGTATGTACCAGTTCCAATTCCGAGTTCTCCATCTCTTGTTTGATTTGTTGCAAAACCGTATTCCATTTCAGCTTTCTGTTCTCCATGGACTCAATGTATGCTTTGAACTTGAACAAGTCACTATCAAGTGCTTCAGATTTCTTTTCGACAGAAATGAGAGACTCGGACTCAATAACTAACTTCTTATATACTTCTCTAAGTTGAGAGTTCTCTTTTTCAAATATCTCTGTTTGTTTAACGATATCCTCTGTGTATACCTCATGCTCCGACTTCATATCGTCATAGAACTGTGAGTAGTCGTCAATGTTATTGAGGAACGCGTTATATGACTTCACTATGTAGCCAACAAATATTTTCTCCAGTTCAAGCTCATTGATATCAAGATCACCATAGTCACCATCCGCAAGGTTATCAAAATCTATGATCTGTTCAAGCTTACCAACTAGTTGAATCATCCAATGAAGAACTCCAAGGAAAACTGGCCAGTTTTGTCCTCCAACTGCAGAGATCTGAGATTTATTGATGGATTCCAAGAATGGATATTTAATGTTTCTTAACACGTAGTAGACCTCATGCTCAATACTTTTTGTGAATCTATAACCTGGATCGACTTTTTTATACAGGAACTGAAAGATAAGAACAAAATCCTTTTGTGTTGGGTTCTTTAACGTCTTGGCTGTGAGTGGGTGTTTCATTTCACTTTCGAAGTTATGACCTACCAAGAAGTCAAACGTATCTTTCTGCATAGTCTGCTGGAAGTTTTTGTCACGTAATGGACGAGAATCTTTAGCTTGAGATAAAGACAGACCTCCAAGACCAAATGAGGAAGCTCTATGAGTTGGACGAGAAACTGAGTTCATTCCAGAAAGACTTTTCCTGTTTGCACTTCTTAAAGCACTTTGCTGAACCATCTCACCTAATCCTGTTGCAGATGATCTCTTGTGAACTGTTGAGTTTGTTCTTGGAGCACCAATTAAGGATTGTCTGGCAGAGACTCTTCTGGATGATCTTTTCAAGCTTGCAGATAGTTGTGGAATATGAGAGACGTTTTGTAGCTGGTTGAGATCCAACTGTGAGAGTGGAACAGTGCCATCACCTCTGTGTCTCTTAAAGTAGTTCTCTTGTGACATTTGTCCACAACGCGTGTTCCCTTTAAGTGAGATCGATGGTCTTTTTTGTACTTGTTTGTTTGTTTTGTTTTTTTCTTGTTTCGGGAGGAACGCGTTTTGCCCGATGGAAAATGGCAGTGCATTGGTGTATCTGTGTAACCATGGCAACGGGGAACGAACTGTATGTGGCGCAAACCAGAGGGTTACACTGAGCTTTCTTGTTTTTATCTGATTTTTTTTATGAATACGACATATTATTAAATATACATAATAATGAAGATAAAAGTAACGGGAAATGCTCTATAATATTAGAGAACATTTATCAGGGTGATTGTTCTCTTTAATATTCCAGGATTGATCGGAGGCATAAAATCCCCGGATTAGTGTGCCCGAGATGGTATAGATAACTTTGGTATATGTGGGGAGGGTTCACAATTGAGAATTAATTTAAACACGCATAGAATGGGATCATATAAATATTACAATGGTATATACATTGGTGGGCTCATATAACTCAGATACAAATAGTGTGATAATTTGAAGTTTTGGGCAATGCCACGCCCCCCCCCCCCCGAAAGCTTACAGTGGACTCGGAGTGGGTGTCAAAATTTTTCATAGAAGTGTTTCTACTTAATTTCTGTCAACAGTTACGTGAAAGAGCTGAAAGTATTGATATTAGTAATATTGATACTTATTGTCTTTCCTTTTCCAAGGATTATTCAAGATGACACAGGAATCGAAAGTTAGTCGCATTCTGTTTGTGGGTGGTTCCTTTGCTGGTATGTCTTGCATACATGAGTTCATCAAGTTGTTCAAGAATGAACATGTCACATCAGAAAAACAAATTGAGATATTTATCATTGAACCAAGAGCTGGATTCATCAATTTGCTTGCAATTCCTCGTGCTATCATTGACGTTGAGTTTGCCAAGAGGTCTTATATGAATGCTGAAAATTTCAACATAAACTTCACCACGGTTGAGTCCTCATCACCCTTGATTAAGGAAAATATTCTCAATACTCAAGTACGGGAGAATTTACCAGATAATTTGAAGATTCATTTCATTCATGGTAAATGTGTCACTTTCCTCGACAATCATCATGTTCACTATCAGTTGGAAGGGGACCACATACTGAAAACACTCTCGTTTGACTATTGTGTATATGCCACAGGTAGAAGTAGAAAATGGCCATTTGATCCATCAGCAATCACCGAGGAACAATATCTTAAGGAGATGACAAAGAGTAAAGCTCAAGTTGAAGCTGCAAAAGTTATTACCGTTATTGGAGGAGGTGCTTTAGGTATTGAGATTGCAGGAGAAGTAAAAGAAACATATCCAGAAAAGAAAGTTGTACTTGTTCATCCACATCCATTTGTTCCTCCAGAGATGTTCTCATCAAAGAACTTTAATAAGATACTCACGGAGAACATTGCTGAAATGGGAGTAGAGATGGAGTTCAACACTAGAATTGAAAAAGAGTTGGAAAACGGTGACTTGTTAACCACTGATGGTAGATTACTAAGGTCTGAGTTGAATATGTGGTGCCACTATCATAAGAATAACATAGAACCACTGTTACCTACTTTTGAGTCTTCCATCGAGAAAACAAGAGAGGAAGTGATTGTTGATGACAGAATGCTTGTTAAGGGACAAGAAAACATCTTCTGTGCTGGTGATGTCACCAACCTACGAATCATTAAGACTTGCGGTGGAGCTTTTAACCAAGGTGAACATATTGCAAAGAGTCTATTCAACTTATTAGTGAAAGATACAAAGGAATACTCAAGAATCGACCTTGAAAACTGGCCACATGCCATGACTATCGTTGTTGGATCTCATAGAATTGTCAGTCAATGGGATGACATTGGAGACGGTAAAGTTGTGTACAATGACGATTTCAGCTTGAAGTATTATGCCGATTATGGATGTTCGAATATCAGAGAGAGATTGGGTATTGATGGCTAAAATTCAGCTGTATGCATATAGTGGTTGAACGGCAGACAAATAATTTTTTTTCCCCTTATACAACAGGGCTCCTGTTTTGGGTTTGTCCTTCAGTTTGTAGTTCTGTATGTGTTGGGTTACAGTGATTTAGCCTTTATTTACCAATTACTAAACCTAGGACCATATAAAAATAAAGAGGACGCCCTAGATGTATGCAAAAAATTAGTCTTTCTTCCACCATGCTGAAACCATCAAAGTCAAACTTAAAGAAATATATACTATGCAGCGATGTTTCACCATTTAAAGATTTTTTATATAGGGAAATCTTTTAATAACTTCGAGTGATTAGGCTAGTTTCTTAGCACAGACGAGGAAAAGGAAGCTTTGAAGAATAAGCGAGATTCTCTAGCCTTCTCTAGCCGTTATAGCTCTATTTGAATACAACAACGACAAAAGAAAAAAGGGTCGGTCTTGTGCCAAAGCCAGCTAGTGCGCTACAGGGTTCTATGTACTGGGATTTGTATTTATATAGCACGCTTTGCACTTTATACCCTGCGTGCTTTTCTGTACACTAAAGACAAAAGAAAATGGTGTAGATTTCCTGGGGTGATCGTAGACGTCGCCGAAACGAAGTGGAGTAAGGACCAAGACCGTTATCAGGACAATTTTGTTAATAATATTTCATACTTCATTGAATAAAGATATATACTTGTCGTGAGGTTTTCTACGAAAGTTTTATAATTACTGCGAGTGGGCGTAAATGCGTATGTTTTACTGCATAAGTCAACAAAGACCGGGGGGCATGGTACCGTGTGTACGTGCGTTGAAGTAAGTTGTTGTATGACAAACGCACACACAAACGGAGATATGAATGGGTAAAAGATCATAATAAGGGGCAAAAACCGTCATATATTTAACACACTATATTTTGACTCAAAGATGGAGAACAAGCAAAGAGTATATAATAAACACACATAATTACTTGTTTATTTATTCGAAGGTTGGAATTTTCTTTCCCGTTGTTCGGAAATTCTCGAGCGATTTTCCATCGATCTTTGCATGGTAGGGCGGAAAGCGACAGATAAGCTTTTTACAGGTTAACTTGATTCTTTGCCCCCAAAAAGGCTGATTTCTATGTGCTTTTTCTTATACGGATAAACAAAATATTTGTATGCTGTCTAAAATAAGGACGTAATGCTGTTTAAAAGTAAAGACTAGTAGAGAAACATATAAGCCGTGGAGGTGGCTGGTGACGACTTGCCATGTGCTACATCCCTAGGTCTCACATATAAGCCGTAGTACTTCAAATCCGGACATCGGAGCGGAGAACTAAAACAAGTAAATCAAAACAATACCATCCAAGGGTTTCTTTCTATCTGCCGTTGGGCTGGAGTGAAGACCCCCCCCCCAGTCGTTCCAAATAATGCCTGTCGACCATGTTAAAGTTAAGGCGTTACCCCGGCACTGGAGTCAGGGCCGGCTGGGAGATGTCACCAATTGCGATCAACGGGTTTAAGCTTTCATTCAGCTTGGCAGGTGAATTAGGTTAAATGAATTATATATGATTATATACGAATGGTGATTTGGTTAACCAGAGTCAAGTATAGTTGGTACTGTATAAGGGGGAAAAACTAATTAGTCTAGCACATATATAGTAAACGCTGCTGACAGCATCTTGCCCTTGCATTTTTAGTCATCCTTGCACCTGATATATATACTACGGAATTTAGGCATATATAAGCCCATTTAGTGTATAGGCTATAATTGATAATAATAACTATATACATTTGTGTATATTTTTAAGCTTAGATATACACTTCACTCTCAGTCTTATCACATTATAATAATAAAGGAGCAAATTAATTAAAAAAATTATAAACACACAAAAGTGTCTGCGAAGTTATTAAATGTTTACACTTCTTATTAACTTTGTGAGCCTTGGTTCTCCGTTGAAAGACATGGTTCTGAACGTATGCGGGTGGGGGCAAAAGTTAGTTAAAAATCTCGTTGCCCTGACTACCAACAAAACTTATTAGCACAAAGCCCAGAGATGGAGGATCCGCGATGGCCGGATTCGGGCGGGCAAACAACCAAAAGATCTGGACCGTAATGCATGGCAGTCCCGCGCATACACAGACATGTGCATAAGATTGCAGAAAGCGCAAAAACAGAGCTTAGTGGGTCCCAGTGGGCTTTACTCCCCCTAGTCGTGGTCACAACAACGATTGTTTATATAGTGAAGTGTGCGCCCATTGGTGTTCAATCAAAGTAAACACATGAGCCACTGATTTTTATTACACTTTTAACAAATTACATCAACGTTGGTTAATAGACTTTTCCAGTCTTTGAACCCATTCTCTTCCAAGCAAGATCGAGCAACAATCGCGCAGACAAACAACGCATAGCGACGCTAACGGTTTACTCCTCCCACAGTCTTCTAAGCACATTCCCCTTCGACCATTTCAAACCCTCCCCCAGTGCCGGACATAAAATTTCCAAAACTTTATACAATTATATTTGTATTTGCCTTTTCTATTCAGTGAAACAATTAGATTTGTTTACTTTCAACTTCCGGGGACATTTTCCATATCCTTTTTATTTTGCCTTTTTCGTTCAAGTTTTGGATAAATTTTCCCTTTCATATCACACATACCAAACATTCATAAAAATACTTTCTCAAGATGATGAGACTACAAAAATCAAAGTCGATTAGAAACCTCAAGATCTCAGCACCACTTTCTCCACTTCCTCCTCTTCCCACGGACTCATTCCAAAACATTTCATCCCAATCACAAACTGAGAAACCAGCATTTAACCTTGAATCGTTCGATACAATGTCAGTTCCAAGAACAACACCAGATTCTTCTGTTATTCTTATTACAAAGTTTGACTTCAAAGCCGAGAACAGACATGAACTCACAGTTGGTGTTGGTGAAGCAGTTAGACTTTTAGAAAGAAAGGGAAATGGTTGGATCCTTGTTAAACCTATTGGAAGATTAGGAGATCCCGGTTTAATTCCTGCAAGCTACGTGAGAATCGTCAGATTGGATAAGGAAAAATGTAACTCCAAGTCAGACGAAAACTGGCTGTCACAGTCGGAATGTTTACCAACATCACCAAAGTCTGCAGTGCAGCAAGAGGAAGGCTCATTATCTCCAAAGCAAAGAGTTAGAAGTCAAGACCAACCAACAGTGGAGAAACTTGAGCAGAAGGTTCTCCAAACACAGCATTCTTCTAAATCATCATTCACCACTTCATCCTCATCCACAAGAGAAAAGTATTCTTCTGCTGATATTTCCGAGTCCTCTTCATCAGGACGTAGCACAAGGGAACATACTTTTTTCTCTATGCAAACTTCAAGCACATCCTTCTCTGAACCATTATCACCTACTTCCACTGAAGAACCATACCCAGTCTCTGGATTGGTTAGAAATGCAAATTCATACAATGGAAGATATTGGTATAGAGTAGATATTACAATGAGTGATGGTAAGAGAAGATATTTGTGTCGTTACTATCAAGATTTCTACAAATTGCATTGTTCTATTGTTGACCATCTTATAACTTCTTCCAAGAAAAAAAGTAATAGTGATGAACAGTCATTGATTGACCAATTACCACTTTTACCAGATCCAATTCCAAGACCAGATTTACAAACGTTATCCAATATTCTTTTACAAAGATGTCAGAGTCTAAACGTTTACATCTTCAAGATTGTCCGTAACAAGACACAGTTGAGTTATGGTAATGTCTTGGATGAATGGGCAAAGCCACGCTTAGGAGATTTGGAACTTAATGAGGAGACTCAATTAAGTAATGATTCTATTGAAGAACTTTTAAGACCAATGGAAACCACTACACCTAAATTATCCAAGAAGCAACCACAACTTACTATTCAAACTGCAGTTACACCACCATTACCTGCACCACAAGCACCAAGTTATTTCCATCCTGGTGCTCGTTCTGCCTCAATTTCCAGTGCTGTATCTACTGGATCTCAAGTTGGATCACCTAAAGTTTGGCCATCGCCTACTTTTACCCAATCAACTTCCCAATTCCGTGGTGAAAGACATGAATCTACTCCTACTATTCCCGAACATGAAGAACTTCAACAATCTGATTGGTTTTCTACACCTACAGAACCATTATTTGTTGATAAATCCAAGAATTCCGATGATGATATTAAAGTAAAAGTGTATTTCCAAAACGATATCTTTGCATTGAAATTCAAGAAGAATACTGGTATTATGAAAGTGAAACAATCAATTGCTAAAAGATTAGAAACTGAAGTTGATGCATTAAGACTATATTATAAAAATCCAGTTAAGAATTATTTTTCACCTTTAGTTGATGATATGGATGTTGAAGTTGCATTTGAACAATCTAAAGTTAGTGTTAAAGTTCATATTTGGGATAATAAGATTTAGGAAAAAAAGAGAAAAAGAAGTTGTTGATCGACTATAATTGGTAATGGTTATATATAGGTTTTAAAATGGAGTTATATGATGTTATGTTTTGAGATACATTATGTTGTGTAGATCTGTAGAAGGCAGGGATCTGATTACAGTGACAAGGGATACGAAAAGTAAACATGTCAAAAAAGCACTTGAACAAGCCTTTGGACCTATTACATCACTGGGCAACGATCTTCCCAAAAGGGTGGGTTGATAGATTAGAAAGGTCAGAAGTTGAGCTGGGGGAGGGGGGTGCGTCATGTGGGCACAGGGTTTGCGGACAATCGAGGAACTTCGCTGATCAAACAAGGTTCTGCTACGAAGCTCTAACAAATATTCCTTCTACAGTTCCATTTACGGTATTTAACCGGTATCAAAACATTCATTTTATACCATTAAAAAGAGAGAAGGAGTTGTTTGTGTTTATGTTTCCAAAGTAGAAGTTATTAAAGGACCAAACTGTGCATTACGAATCCCGTCGACCGCCGCCCGCTGCCGACGTCGGGCAGACGTGCGCAGTGCATGAAAAGCTGGCTTTGTTTATCTGCCCATCTTTTCACCCGTGGGAAGAAAGAAGAAGGAAGGGAAAATCTCTTGTTTGCAAAGTCCAGATCATCTTACAGAATTTTTAGCTGTTTCTTTTCTTTTTTTTTCTTTTTTTCTTTTTAATTTGGTTTAATTCGGTTTCCCTTGCCTAACAGTGCTTGTTTCCATCGAGAAAGAAAGATTGGCGATGCCTACACTAAATTCTGCCGGGGTTGTGTTTGTGTACTGTTGATCCCGTACACAGAACAAAAACTACGAGTTTACAGTTCTGTTTGGTTGAATATGTTTGTGTATTTATATTCTGATGTTCTCATAGTTATTCATTCATTCATATACACTTGTATAATTCCTCTATATATAATCAATGGATATACAGATGTTCTAGAAGTTATGCATGTCTATGATTGTTGAGTGATGCGGTTATAAAGTGAGACATACATAAACAATCAGACGCTTTGATATTAATTCTTCAAATTAAAAGTAAACACCCACTTTATATGCGTTGAAACTGATGATCATGAGCCTATGAACTTTTGTAGTTTATACTTATGGACTATATAAAGACTATAAAGACTACGCAGGATAGTAAGAGATAAAAGTATAACTTAAACTGCAAAAAACTATTAAGACTGAGGACCCATTCTTAAGAAATCATTTAAATCAACCTCTTCGCTTTCCTGGTAAGAATCATCCATTACAGTTGACATTCTACCTAACGGATTGTGGTGATTGTTATAACTTCCAAATGATGTACTCCTCGAGTTACCATTCACAAGTGTTTTGGAAGATTGTGAAGGTTTCCTATCTCCCATTTTATCAGCTGGTAAGACTTTATTTGGTAGGTCTTGTAGATTGTGTGTCTGATTATCACGAGCCTCATAAAGAACTCCACTTTTCCTTAATTTCTCTGTAGTAACTGTCCATGGTCTTTCCCTAACTAAGAATATTATAGTATCAAAGCAACAACTTAATGGGATTGTGATAGAAGTTACCAAATATATGGCATATGGTAAATCTAAATCATCATGTCCAGTATAATTCCAAACTTGAATGATAACAGGTGTTGTCCATACAATCACATATCCTAATGGATATATAATGAAAGCTGTAGTTTCTCTCCAAGCAGCTTGACGTCTTTTTTCATTATTATCATTAGCTATCATCATTAATTCCCTTTGCAAGTTCTTTGTAACGTCATCTGGTGAATATTCGTTATAAATTGTACGTTTAGTTTTCTCAATTTCATTGAAATGGAACCAAAGATAAAGTATTATTGATAAATAAACCGAGATGATTAATACTATGTTCAGGTACTTGAAAACCCAATCATTGAGTAAACTTTTCCATTTTGGACTTAATGGTACACTGCAAAGATTGTTATTCATAAAATGATGATCCCCAATGAACATTACTGCTGATAAGATTATACCAATAGTGATACCAATTGGTATTAGTTTGAATCTAAAAGGGAATATACCACCTTCTGATAGTGTTATGATACCTGGATTAGGACCATAAGAGTCAAAACCTTTATAAAACGGTCGTTTAAATGATAAGATATGCCATATACTTTGAAAGAAATACTTGAATGACGATAATCTTCGATGATATGGTTTTGTTAATGATGTAGCAAATATCATTAGTCCATTATGAATGGTAATACAAAACATTGTCAAATCAGAATAGAATGTAACAGCAGAGATCAAAAATCCTAAACCATCGCATAAGTTCTGATCAAATGTATTATCCTCATACAAATCTTGTAATGTTGATAATCTTCTGGCACCAACAGCTAGTAAGAACAAAGACTTCAAATAATCTGATAGTATCAAAGTGATTAACAGTTGTAGTCTGAAAACAATTCTCCTTTGAGGTGCCATTCTTATCCATAGTGCAATACCAAAAGTACCAACAACAACACTTAGTATTGAAGAAGACAGTTGACAAGCTTGCAACGTACGAACTTGATGGTCATCAAACGGTGAGAGATACGTCATTTGACAGTAAAGAGCTTAGCTCTCTCTGTATGATCTTAGTATAATCTTAATGGGAATAATTATAGTATAAAGAGCAAGTAAGAGTGTAGTCAGTAAATAGTATTGTAAGAGTAAATAAATAAGAGCCATGTGAGATTGCTGTACAATTTCCTCTTTTTTTAATTTAGATTACTTAATCCATTATATGCGGAGTATGCAACCGGATGTGCATGGATTATTTTATGAATGGCAATTATACAGATGACTTAGCTCGATGGTTTGATAGTAAGCATTTATATATGGTTAAATGTATGGGAGTATACACTGTATATGAACTATCTAAAGTACCATAATTTCTTAATTAGCTATATTTATACGGTACTATGTACATGAGTACTATGTATTTGAGGCTGCCCCACGACCCCACGCCCCGGAAATATGTCTTGCTATATAAATATGTCACTATCAACGCTACTATAAGTAACTCCATAGAAAGTCTCATGTAATAGATTGCTAACAAATAGCATTAAATGTTATATACCTTTCATTGTTATATGTCGATCATAGAGAAATTATTTAACAGGAAATAAGTTGAGAGTTGCGTCTCGTATTAGCGGGACTTCGAGTGGGTTTTACGTAAGCAATGGAATGGTTACGTAAGCGCAGGTCGACTCTTCATAGCAATTTACCAGTTCAGCAGTTTATCCGTTAAGATAAAGCACTAAATACTAGCTATAGACTCATATATAACTAACACATATATTCAATTACAGTCAATAGTTATATACATAGAGGTGTCTGGGTTTCCTCAAAGGCAGGGTAACCCTGGCCCTACCAAATCTCGCTTTTGAATTTATCATCACAGCAATAAGGTCGTTAAACAGTTAAACAGTGCTTTTGATAAATTATATAAAAGGAAGTCGACAGATTATCGGTAAAAAAAAAAGATGAGTTATTCATACACAAGCAACCCACCATTCCAGACAGAGACAGGTTCAGCTTGGAACCAACAGTTCTATCAGGATAATCAGCAATTCTTATCACCACACCCAGAACTTACTTCCGAGAACCTCATACTCAGTCAGAAGGAAGAATGTGATTTGGTAGAGTCTGGTATATTCCCACCAACTACAGGTTATACACCACATTTCGGTGATAATACTGTTGTCAAATCAGAAAATGGGATGGATATGCTTCAACAACAGAACAATAACAGTTTTGCTGGAGATTCGTCTGATAAGTCATCTTCACCATCAACGATTTTTAACAACTTACCAATGACAAATCAAGATATTAAGAATCTTAATGAGAGTGTTCAGTTAGATCCAAACCATGGACTAACAGAACAGGAAATTGCTTCGAAGAGGAAAGCTCAGAATAGAGCTGCACAAAGAGCATTTAGGGAACGTAAAGAGATGAAGATGAAAGAACTTGAAGACAAACTTAAAGAATCTGAAACTGATAAAGAAATCTTAAGGAAGCAATTAGAAGACTTGAGAAAGCAGAATATTGTCATCTCAACAGAGAATAAATTACTTTTACAAAATCCATCAGCTTCATCTCACTCAACATCACAACATTTGGAAGGTCATTTTTCCTTCCCAGCACAGGATAAGCTCAATAATATAGTACTTCAAAGTACAAATCAACTGACAAATTCGGAGATTCCTTATCAACAAAAGAGAATTACAGTCACAGAGACTTGGGAATATTTGAATAGTTTGAACGTTAATGTCGACATTCAAACAGTTATGAAAAAGTTGAAAGGTGAAGAAGTATGTCATAGAGCCGGTCCAGCATATGTACTACAAAGAGTTGATGAGATTGTTAAGGAGGTGTCGAACACCTGAATAACGAAATAAAAAAAAAAAATGTTTGAAATGGTTAAATTCATTTGTAGATTACAGTAATTACTTATAACTACCTAGTATACCAGTAATCATTAGTACCAACAGCTTCTGCAACTACTCTCATAATCTTGAGCACCTTCTCATCTTGCATTGTCCGACCAACAACTTGAATAGCAACAGGGCCACCGTGATACTTTTCAGGGTCATAATCATTATAACAGAGTTCATCATCACTGTTTCTAGGAGTATAACCTTCTTCTCTCACATCAATGTTCTTATCGGCCCTGGTCACTGGTACCGTACCAGCTGGCCAATCTAAACCATTGAAAACAGCAGTGTATCCCATATAACTCATCTTGTTATGACCAGAAGCAGGATAAGCAGAAACCGGTGATAAAATTGCATCAATGGGTTTACCGGAAGTTGTCTGTTTACTGGTAGCAGCCCATTTCTCAATGAATTTCTTTACTATCAAAGACCGTTCAGACTGTTTATCCCAAAGTGTTGCACAGTCTTTAATCACTTTAGTTTTGAAGAACACCTCCATGAATACATTATGATCACGAGGTTCACCTGTTTTAGCTGCCAAATCACCAGCTTTCTTATTCCCTCCAGAGACAAAAAACTCAGTGAGTAAATTTGATAAACGAGAATGAAGGTCTGAAGGGTCCCATTCGATGACCTCATGACCTGCATCCCTGAGGCACTCCACAGTGGTCTTTAAACCTCTTTGAACGGGAGGTGTTGGGCGTATGACACCATCATCATAACAGACGGCAAAGGTCAGCTTCTTTGGTAGTTTTACGTCTTTGTTCCATCCATAGTCAATCATTCTAGGGTCAACGTCTTCGAGTCCTAAACTTGTGATGATTTCACCGTACATCTCAAGAATATCAATACTTCCAGTGATGGGTCCATTAACGGACAATGCTGATTCAAAACCGGCAAGAACAGTCTTACCACCCCATACTGGCCACCTACCTGAACTCGTCTTAATAGTGAACAGATTTTGGAACCCAGCTGGAACTCTTAAGCTACCTCCAATGTCACCTCCTATCCCCATCGTTGAACCTCTCATTGCAACTAACGCAGCCTCACCACCGGATGATCCACCACATGTTAGGTCTCTATTGAATGGATTCAAAGTTGTACCCCAGAGGTGGTTTGTTGACTCCAGCATCATCATTGCAGTTGGAAGGTTCGTTTTCACGTAAAGAACTGCTCCAAGATCACGAAGTGTGGAAGTAATCAAGGAATCAGAATCACAGATATCATCTGCAAGACAAGTGTACCCGCATGATGTAGCAATTCCCTTCACAGCTTGATTATCCTTTAAAGATACTGGTAAACCATGGAATGGACCTTTCAGATTACCAGTCCTCTCATAGTAATCATCCAGATCTCTTGCCGTTTGCAATCCTTCTTCAAAGAACACTTCAGTAAGACAGTTGATCAATTGATGGGCAATGGTAGCTCTATGACCAAAAGCGGAAGCAACTTGGTAAGCAGTCCATTTCTTATCTTTTATATTGGCAAGGATGGAGATTGGGTGAGACTCAGTGATCATAATTTCTTGATTAGTTAAAAACCCAGACTCGGCAGGCCAATTATGTACGTCTTTTACGTCTGTGCTTGGGAGCTCATCGACGGGGACTAACCATTCAACTCTGAACTTGGCATCACGTTCAGCCCTCTTCCTCTTAGAGATCTCCTTGTAACTCATTATTGGTGAGATATTGCAAATTACATACAGATTATGATCTTTGAAGTATGGAAACCTGGTGCCTTTTTCTATTTGATCAGATGGAGGGATTCAAGATAAGATGTCTGCTATGACGCTGTACATCTTATACATACACAATCAGCTGCGGGTCTCCCAAATTGGGCATTATCTTGCGACACGAGTGATTCGAAAGAGGACATCGCCAAAAAACAAACAAACTGTGTACGAATGAGACCTGTAGATCTATCGTGTTCTATGTGGTGAGGGAGCGCTGTCCGCATTGAGCCATCCGAGCGCCGAGTGGTGGGGAAGCCGATAGCGAATGTGTCAAACTGATAAACAATCCAGGAGTCTGACACTATAAATTAAAGTGGAAATGTCGGTAGTTCAAGAGTTTCAACATGATACAACTACAGAGGTAATATGAATTATAAGGAAATATCAAAGAAAAAAGTCACTGAAAGGGATGCATTGTTCAAGAAGGAATGGTTGGTGCCTTCTGATCAGCTCCCAGGCCCAGAAGTCCTCGATGTACTAAAATGGCCAGTGGAGTCCGGATTCCTCGATTTACATGAAATTGAGATCACAGAGTGTCATCCCTTGGAGATTCTTAGGAAGATTAGAGATAAGGAATGGTCCTCTTTCGAAGTCGCATCAGCGTTCGGACACAGGGCTACCATTGCCCATCAACTAACCAACTGTCTTACTGAAGTGTTCTTTGAAGAAGGATTGCAAATGGCAAAAGATCTGGATGATTACTATGAGAGGACTGGTGAACTAAAGGGTCCGTTGCATGGACTTCCAATCTCCTTGAAAGACAATATTATTACTAAGGGTCATGCGGCTTCCATTGGCTTCACTTGTTATGCATATGATCCACCAGCTTTTGAGAACGACTGTGTAATTGCAGAGGCTTTAAGGGAAATGGGTGCTGTGTTCTATTGTAAAACGAATATTCCAACTGCTATGATGATGCCAGAATCAAGAAATCATTTATGGGGGGAAACTGTGAATCCATTCAACAGAAACTTAACATGTGGTGGATCTTCAGGAGGAGAAGGTGCATTGGTAGCGCTTAAAGGATCAGCTATGGGTATTGGTAATGACATAGGTGGAAGTTTGAGAATCCCAGCTGGATTTCAAAATTTATTCACCTTACGTACCACATCTGGAAGATTCCCAGGTTGGGGAAATCGTGCAGCTTTAGTTGGTATCGAAAGTGTTGTGGTATCTTCGGGGCCAATGACTACATCATTAGACATGGTTGAGTTATATGCAAAACTTATAACTAGCATGGGACTGGAAAGTAAGGACCCACATATGGTTCCATATGGGTGGAGAGATGTTGAACTACCACAGAAAATGGCATTTGCTGTGTGCAGGGAAGATTATATGATGCACCCTTATCCTTCAGTACAAAGAGGTATGAATATTGTTGTACAGAGGCTGAAGGAATTGGGACATGAAATAGTTGAATGGGACCCTGCCGAACATAACGACTTATGTAAGTTTAGTAGGGCTTTCTTCACTTCAGATGGAGGTGTCAAAGTCAAAGAGCTCTTTGAGAAAACAGGAGAACCATTTTGGGAGTATATGTACCTTTACAGAGATGCACCCGTGATTAGCGTGGAAACTTTATGGGATTTACAATCGAAAAGATCAAAGCTGGTACTTGATGTGATTAACAGATGGGAAGCTACAAAGTTGAAGACATCAACGGGGAGACCAGTGGATGGGCTGTTGATGCCAGTAGCCCCACACTCAGCTGCCCCATGTGGAGAGATGAGACTGTCCAGTTACACCAATGTTTGGAATGTACTAGACTGGCCAGCTGGAACTGTTCCGGTGACCAGAGCCAATAAAGCTATCGATCTTAAAGAGGTCAATTACAGTCCATACAGTTCGCTTGACCGGATGACTTATGACTCTTATGATCCAGAACGGTGTCACGGTGGGCCCGTGGCAGTACAAGTAGTTGGACGAAAATTAGAGGACGAGAAGGTTCTCAAGATGATGAGACTCGTGGCACAAGCCGTAGGAACAGAGAATTATTGGTTTTAATTAGTGATATTTTAAATACCTTCAA
This sequence comes from Petasospora bimundalis, assembly GCA_030569745.1. NCBI lineage: Eukaryota > Fungi > Ascomycota > Saccharomycetes > Phaffomycetales > Wickerhamomycetaceae > Petasospora > Petasospora bimundalis. The sequence goes on from JAJMLR010000001.1 coordinate 105,356, forward strand.
TAAAAAATGTACTCCGTAATGCCAGTGTTGGCCGTACCATCTCATCGAGGTCCGAGAACGAGGTCATCGCATCTCGTTTAGCTCTCCACATAACTGAGCTGAAGACATTTTTTCCTCAGAGATCGTTTAACTCCTTTACCACACAACTAACAAAGGGAAGGAAAGAGTTGGAAGAGACTAGCACAGATGGAGACAGTACGAAACTTTTTTTGGGGGACTCCACCATCGGACCCAAAAGAGCGTCGTTTGCTCTTCAAGATCGACTGGTTTGTACTCTCTTATGTCTGTTCCCTTTACTGGGTCAACTATCTCGATCGATCCAACATATCCAACGCATATATATCTGGAATGAAGGAGGACTTGGGAATGGTGGGAGACGAGTTTAATATCATCAACACAGTATTCACAGTTGGATATATTGTTGGGATGGTGCCAAACAACTTGATCTTGTTGAAGGTAAGACCGAAATACTGGCTAAGTTTTTGCTGTTTTGCTTGGGGATTACTCACTTTAGGTCTATACAAAGTTCACTCATACCAACAGATATGTGCTATTCGTTTTTTCCAGGCACTTTTTGAGTCTTCTACTTTCTCAGGAGCACACCTTATCTTGGGTAGTTGGTACAACGCAGAAGATTTTATGGATCCTGATACTGGTCGTGTCAAGACATCTGAGCTCACGAAGCGTACGGCCATCTTCACAGCTTCGGGACTTCTGGGATCAATATTCTCATCGTTCATGCAGGCTGCCATCTATACAAATATGGATGGGCTCCATGGCCTTGCTGGCTGGCGTTGGCTATTCATTATTGACTTCATCATCACAATTCCAATCTGCATATATGGTTTCATTTTCTTCCCAGATACACCACAGACTTGCAAGGCATTTTACTTTTCACAAGAAGAGATTGAACTGGCGATTGAAAGGGTTAAAAACCGCAGAATGGTGCATCAATTTGACTGGTCAGTTGTTCGTCGTGTTTTGGGTCGCTGGCACTGGTGGGCTTTCTCTCTTCTTTGGGTTTTAGGGGGAGAAAACGAGTCTTTCTGTTCAAACTCCCTATTTGCCCTATGGCTGAAAAATAGAGGATACACAGTGCAAGAAGCTAACCACTTCCCAATGGGTGTATACGCTGTTGGAATAGTATCCACTTTCTTTTGTGCGCTATATGTTGACCATACAGGAGGTCGTTATCACTGGCATGTTGCTATATTTATATCTATTTGTATGGTGGTATCTGCAATTATGATACTTGCAAATCCACTGAAGACACCTGTGCAATTTGCTGCTCAATACCTCGCTGGTGTTTCATATGCTGGACAAGCGACATTCTTCGCATGGGCAAATCTCGTAACACGACACGATCTACAAGAACGTGCCATGGTCTTGGCATCAATGAACATGTTCAGTTCCTCAGTCAACGCTTGGTACTCTCTCCTTTTATATAAGGCTACCAGCGTACCGAAGTTCAGACCTGGTGCCACTGCTATGGTGTGCACCGCAGTGCTAGCAGCTCTAGTTGCATGTACTATACGTGCTTTACAGCTCAGAGAACACAAGAATCCAGAGGTTCTGATAGTTGAGAAGGACTTGGATTCCACTAGTGGAGACAAGGATGTCGTCGCTTAATATTATCTACATTCACGTTATTTTTCTATCAGATTATCAGGGCCGTAACTTTCGTCTATTATTATTAAGGGGGGGGGGTCAATACTGATTATTTTCTGGGAATGCACACTCAAATCGTGTTGCTAGAACCAAAAAGTCTGCAGTTTCAAGCTCTCCATAGTATCTCAATCCTTCCACAAAACCGCTTAAATGTTGTCCAAATCCATCGAGATACTCGTTCAAGTAAGAGTTCAATCTTTCCAGTCTTTCCTCGTTCTTGTTATAGTCATATTCATGTTCCTTCAATCTGTCAATGTACTTTTCAAACAAAGAGTAGTCCAAGAGAATCAATACTTTTCTCAAAGACATCAAGAATGAACAATAACCGTTGATGATGTGGAGCATCTTGCTGAAGATCTTGATCATTTTCTCAGTGGTCAATATAGAGCTCTTCAACACAGTATCCAAAAAGGATTGTAGCACCTGTGATAGCTCACCAAAGTCTTTAACGTTATCCATATTCTGCATCAAATCTATCCAGTTCTTGTCAATGATGTCATTGGCCAAAAAGTCAAAATATATCCTCATGAAATCTCTCATACGCTCATGTAAAGATCTGGCACGAGTAATCCACTTTGGAATTGGCTTATCAAACCCTCGATACTTCCAGATTTTGTTTTTGTTGATTTCCATCCATGTATCATTCAAGTGTCTATCTGTATGATGAAGAACCAAGAGATGCCTGAAAATCAGCTGATACTGAATAACAACAGTCCTCGAAACAACTAAGTTCAACGGGAAGGGCAAGATGAATTCCAAGTTGAAGTAGTTAACGGTCTTTGAAGATTCTGGTGAAACAGAGTCCTTCTTACCATCTTTATCGATATCCAGCGTCTGGGAGATCAGATTTTTGAGTGACTCGAAGTTGTTTGAGTTCAATGCCTGCTCAGCATCAATAGCTTCAACCTTCAAGATCTCGAGCAAATAGGAGTATATAGGCTCCCTTTCCAAAGTTACATTGAGTAATTGATACACCAGGTCTTTCTTGTCGGCAAATGTGGTTTCAAAATTTCTTCGTAGTCTTGAGACTGGTACTTGTGTATGATCTCTTTTAAAATCATGAGAACTCATTGATAGAAACTCTGAAATTCTCGAAGCATTTGGAAGGAGGAAATATGATTCGAGATTTAGTATCAAATCTTTGAAGCTATATCCAGTTAAGAAGAGATCCATCATGTATCCATTTGCAGCAGAATATGCCCGCTCCAGAACAAGAACAAGGTTACCGCCGTCAAGATCATCAATAGCGACATTACTAAAAGTATCCAACGTGACCCCACACTCTTTGAGTACGTTCAAATACTTCCCTGTATGTAATACTTTAAGTTGTAGTTCCTTATCAGCAAACTGTCTCGGAAGACCATCTTTTTTTATCACGTATTTTGAGTCCCAGTATTGTTCTGAATTTAGACTGTTAACTTTAAAGTCTCTTGCAAGGTTGGTAGTTATGAAAAATTCACCGTGTGGATCATTCAGGTCACCTTTTGTGATCCAGTCATTAAGCATCCGGATATAGCCTCTGCTAATGTTTCTGAATACCATGGATAAGAAATTTGATGATTTAAGGTCACCGCTATTTTCAAGTATTTTCTCTTGCACAATGTTCAAGACCAGTCCTCCTTTTACGCTGTGATAATTTGTGGTATCTGAGAGGAGGTCAATGGACCCATTCTGCTGGAGATCTTGTCTGATGTTGGTAATAAAGTTGTTGAATGCAGAAGATTCATCCTCTTTCCTTCTGATTGCATTCAGTTCGTAAATGCTCTGCACAATGTCGTAAAGGTGCTTCATTTTGTAGGTTACATTGGATTTCATTTCCTGCTCAAATTGTCGGAGAGTGAATGACTTGTTAAACTTGAATTGTTGTTCAATTTGATCAAGGAACTGAATGTAAAGCTTCAAGAACTCTCTAACCTGAGCAACGAGCGCGTGAATCACTTGACCATGGACATCCACGTTATACAGTTCAGTGAAACAGGTAAGAGCAGAAAACATCTTAGAGACCAGTACCATTCTTTTTGTAACGTCTTTCAAGCTGGCATCCAAATGTTTGTTGATCTTGTAATCTGGACCAGCCAGTTTGGACCGTTCAATCTTGGGATCATATTTCTCAGAGTAGCGAATATAGGACCCTTCAAAGCCCATGAGCACGTATAACAAGTCCTTCATAATCAACGCCTCCTGAACACGGACATCTTTGATGTCGTTAAGAGAGTACGGTTTGACCTTCTGGTACTCTGAGTAGAGCGGTTGCGTGTTAACCAAACGCGACGAGACTGTTGGCGCGTCGCCTAGAAACTCGACTGAATCCTTCAGTAGCACAGCGGTTAGTTTTCGTAATGGGTGACAATAAAATATGTGCTTTACTCACTTGAACCAGACTCATCAAAGTCTCTTTTTTAAGCAATATCTGGGCGGGATGGGAACAATAAGTTACTGCCATTATTGGATAGTTTAACCGCTTTGTTTTTGTTTTGATCGGCGTAAACAACAAACAAGTTCGCGGAGTGCGTCCTCTACCGCTTTCCTACTGCTCGCGAATTCGCGATCCGTCAACGCTCCCACCCCCGAGGGAGGGTTTGCCACTGAAGCACAATTTGGATAGAGGCTTTCAACGCTTACATATCAGCAATTCTAAGACATTGAACTAAAATATTATCACACAATGTTCTTGACAAGATCTGAATACGATCGTGGTGTTAGCACATTCTCACCTGAGGGTCGTTTGTTCCAGGTTGAATACTCCTTGGAAGCAATTAAAGTGCGTTCTCCCTTCACGTTAACTTATCCAAACATTTTACTAACAGTTTAAAACAGCTTGGTTCTACTGCTATTGGTATTGCAACATCTGAAGGTGTGGTACTGGGTGTTGAGAAGAGGGTGACATCATCATTACTTGAATCCTCCTCTATTGAAAAAATTGTGGAAATTGACACACACATTGGTTGTGCCATGTCTGGTTTGACCGCTGATGCTAGATCTATGATTGACCACGCTAGAGTGAGCTCAGTGAATCACTCTTTGTACTATGATGAGCCAATTGGTGTCGAGTCACTTACACAGGCTGTTGCTGACTTGGCCCTCAGATTTGGTGAAGGTGCCTCAGGTGAAGAACGTCTCATGTCCAGGCCATTTGGTGTAGCACTCTTGGTTGCCGGTATTGACAAAGAAAAGGGTCCACAGTTATACCACACAGAACCATCTGGTACCTTCTACAGATATGATGCCAAGGCAATCGGATCAGGATCTGAAGGTGCCCAGGCTGAACTACAACAGGAGTACCACAGTTCACTTACGTTGAAAGAAGCTGAACTTTTGATCTTGAAGATTCTCAAACAGGTGATGGAGGAGAAGTTGGATGAGAGTAATGTTCAGCTCAGTGCTGTCACAGAGGACAAGGGATTCCATATTTACGACAATGAAACCACTGCAGAAATCATCAAGGTGATGAAGGAGCAGGAAACTGATGAGCCAATGGAGGGTTAGATCGCATTTACCTCTTGTTTTGATCTGTTTTGTTTATGAAATACACATGGCATTCTGTACATTAAAATAATCAACTGTTAGTACAATTGAACTCGTATAATGAAAATATAGAAAGAACTGAAAGCTGGGGAGAGGGGGGACCAGCTGGTTTTTTATTTTATTCGACCAAATGAGAATACTCCGGAGCATCCTTAATTTTGTTGTTGAAGAACTTTTCCAACTTGTTAGCATTCTTGAAATAAGTTGTATGATCACCATTGTAGCTTCTACAGTTGTTGAACACCAATCTAGCGTCGTAGACAAACTCCTCAATGGTGGAATACTTATCAGCCTCAAGCTTTTGTTCCATTGTACTCAAGTCCATTGGCTCTTTGATAACCTCATAATAATCTGGAACTTCTTCTTTGTTGACGGGTTGAGCAAATGGCCATGATGCAGCATGATTTTGAATCTCTGTTAAGAGGTGTTGCATGAATGCATGATGCTGTGATCTTCTTGGTCTTTGAGCCAATTCGTCCATTTCTGGTGTCCATCCAGCTTCCTTCAACCCAGGTATCGTCATAGGATCAATTGGTTTGATATGTTTCATGTCCTTGAACTGTTTCAGACCTGGCCTGACAATATGTGACTGTGATATTTCTCTAATTTTCCGTTGAATAGCAGCCTTTTGTAGTAGTAGGATCTTTGCACTATCAAGATATCTAATTCTCGGAAGCATTGAACACTGCATTAATGTACCACCTTCGTAATCTTTAATGTAACCCATCCAAATGTGTTTATCTAGTGTTATCTCCTTTGTGAAACCTTGCTTTTTGAAATAACCAATAGCGTAATTATCAGCATATGTCAAGAAATATTTGATTGGAGAAGTAGCTCTAACGTAATCTTTCAAGTGATTCATCAAATGGGCACCATAACCTCTAACTTGTTCAGTAGAGGAGATGGCACAAAACACAATCTCTGCAAATCCTCGACTATCGAACGGTCTATAAGTGATACCACCGACAACGGTCAATGGCTTTCTAACGACTGCCATTGATAAATGACTTCTATCGTAAACCAATCTTGCAATATATTCTCTAGGCATCTTTGGCAACTGCTTTTGGAAAATGTTTTTTAGACCCGTTAGAACCATCATGTTCTCCTTAGAGTTATCGTTGTTAACAACACGGAATTCAATCTTCCCTTCACGTTCTTCTAACACTGAAGGTCTTTCTTTAAATGTATATGTCTGAGAATCAAATTCAAATGTTGTGGTTCGTCTCGCCTCCTCACCTTCATCCTCTTCTTTTGCTTCATCTGCCTGGGCTTCTTCATCCTCCTCTTCTTCCTCATCGTCGTCTTCATCATCATTATCTTCACTATCGTTACCGTTTTTTTTGTCTTCTTGATCTTCTTTCTTGATCTTCACTTTTTCATCTTTCGGAGTCTCATCATCTTCTAGTTTGGCTCTTTTAGCAAGTGGCTCATCATCATGCTTATCTAGTGCATTCCTCTTATTTTCATCAGTCATTTCCTTTGTGATTCTCCTCACTCTCGCTACTGTGCTTTGATGATTTTACTATAGCGATTCATTGTTCATAAACAACCCGAAGAGTGTTGATCGAGCGCGTCGCGAACATCGCTACACCCGAACATCCCCCATACATCATATAAAGCTGCGTTATTAATCTCGTTATATATTGGTTTGTTAAGCATTTTGTATACATAAAAAATTCACTCAAACAAAGTGTTTAAAGCAGAATAGTTGATCTTCTTAGACTGGGCCTTCTTGGATAGCATGTTTCTAGCACCCTGTGCAGCCGAGCTTCCTTCTCCGATATCATTAAGCGCACCATTGAGACCATCTTCCTCTAATTGGTTCAGTGTGTCTTTTTCTGTCTTCATTTGTGGTCTCTTCTTCTTACGAGGTTGTTGATGTCCTGAGATTTCATCTGCTTCTGCTTTAAGTCTTTTTTGTTCTTGTTCCAGTAAAAATTCTTCGTTAAGACCTGTCCATACTCTTTCTTTCAGTTTCGATTCTTCTTCTGTCAATAAAAACATCTCAATTTCATCATCGTCAATGTCATCAAAGTTATCAGGGTGGGATAAAACCCTTTCAAGGACTTGGGCCGTTGTTGGTAGCTTGTGTAGATTTCTAGGGCGATCTGGATCATTATCTAAATCATTTTCCTTCTCAACCAGTATTGTGAAGTCTAACTTCTGATCTACTTCAGCTGACCTCGTACCTTCTTCTTCATCATCATCTTCCACTTGTGCAGTACTCTCATTAGCTTCACCATCTTCAGTTGCTTGTGGGGTTGATGGTGTGGATTGTTCAAATTTGACATTGTTAGTCTGTGCTCGTCTTTCTAAATCACGTCTTTGTCTTTGTTTAACTCTTTCTAGCTGATCTAAAATTTCTTTCGAGTCCAAATCGACACCTACTAGTAATTTCTGAAGTTCGTCCTCATCAGCTTTATCTTTCTGGCCTTCTACAGCGGATTTAGACTTCGTTCGAAGAAGTTGTAAGTCATCAACTGGACCCACCGATACTTCTTGTGTCAGTCTCTGTTCTTCTTTTCTGTTACGGATATATGAAGGTGGTGCTGTTGTTGGGGCATGTGCACCTTCTCTAAATTCTTGAACAGTCAATTTACCTGCTGCTGTTCTCTTAAATTCATTCAATCTTCTTTGTAAAGTCTCTTCACCAACATGTGCCACAGCGACAATCTCTGAATGAGTTCTTCTGTGGTTATTCATTCTAGCAGCGAGAAGAAGACAAGCACCTGCAATACCTGCTGGTCTTCTACCTTCATGAATCCAATCATTAGCCATACGTTGAGCAAGTTTAACAGCATCTTTTACAACTTGAACTTTTTCATTTCCAAAATCTAACTTCTCTGCAAAATGTTGAATGAAAAGAGATGGATCCGCCAGTGGTAAATTTGTTATATGAAGCATTTTAACCATTTTAAGAAATGTAGCACCAACTGAATACACGGAAATTTGTAATCTTGCAGAGAAATCAATCAACATATGATGAGTCTTTTCTTTACGACATGCAACGTATAAACATGCAGCAATAACATTTTGAGAACGTCTACCTTTAACAAAGTTATTTGCTAAAGCTAAACTGAACCATTGATAAGCTGCATCTGATACATATTCTGGGATTCTTAAAGCATTTGAAACGGCTCTAATTTTTCTCTTTGCACTAGCAAGTGTTTTAGCCCTTGAATCCATAGAGTTACCACGTGGTCCTGAACCAAATGTTGCATGTGCCTGGTCAGCACCAATAAAGGAACCTTGTACAACAGCGGCACCATTAGAAGTTTCACCAAATGTCACTTCCGACACGATAGGGGCATCTTCAAAAACACGACCACACTTGGAACACGCCAAATCAGAAGATGCAGAGTGGATATCACGCGTAAAGTCCGTGCATCCACAACTCTTACACTTTCTTACCATTTTCTTTCTTTCCTTTTCCCCCAGTCTCTTTAGTTTATGTGCAAAAGTCTGTGACACGAGGAAGACAAAGAGAAAGAGAAAGGAGTTGTTTGTGTTGTTGTTGTGTGTGTTTTTTTTTTTTTTTTTTTTTTTAGCTTTTGCGTGTTTTCGCGATGTTTTGAAGTTACGCGGGGGGCATTTAACAAGAGAGAAAGGGCGAATTAAAGAGGATTATATAAATATTTCATTTGTCCCAATATCGTGAATCAACTAATAACACAATGTTCACTGCCAGCAGTAGAAGCACCGTTGTACCGACAAAGTAGTGTGTGGGCATCTTCGGTCCCGTGTAACGTGTTTGACCAAAGTAGTGGTAAATGTTCTCATAGTAGTTGAAAGTGCCTAATGCTAAAGCACCAACTGCTAATACAAAGAACAGTACTCCAGCAGTTTTGGAAAATGTTTTGGAAGAGAAATGAGGTGCATGTCCCAAAATATCTTTGTTTTCAAAATCAAAATCAACAATCATAGCTAAAGAGATCATTGCTAGAACACCACCAAGTTTGCAATAAAGTAACAGAGATCTCTCCGCTTGAAGACAATCTCTGGGTAATGATGATGTGATAGGTGCAACGAAGCTTTCACCAAACCATAAGTTACGAACACCACGCAGTATATCCATTGCACCCCCGTTTCCTCACCATTTATATAAAGAGCGAAAGGGAATGGTACTTAAGTTGGTTGCCCCCCCCTTTTGTCTTCTTTCTATATACAGAGACCCAGCTTACATAATCCATGAATCAAAGCTGACGTAATGCTCATCGCAGTAGATTTTTTTTTTTTTTTTTTTTAATTTTTTTTTTTTGCCATCAAATTTTTTTGGATTCCTTTAAAGAGAGAAGGCCCTTTGTACAGAGGACTTTTGATACAAAGAAACCAACAAAGAGAGGATAATAAAACTTTGAATCATGTCTTACGAACCTCTTCAAGTGAACCCAGAGCAACAGGTCGCTGCAACAGTGCTCTGTTGTAACTGTGGTGTTCCAATGGATGGCTCCGGTGGTCTTGTGATGTGTTACGACTGTATTAAGCTTACCGTTGATATTACCGAAGGTATTCCACGTGAAGCTAATGTTTCCTTCTGCAGAAACTGTGAAAGATTCTTACAACCACCAGGACAATGGATTCGTGCAGAGTTAGAATCTAGAGAATTATTGGCATTATGTTTGAGAAGATTAAAAGGTTTAAACAAAGTTCGATTAATTGATGCATCTTTCATTTGGACAGAACCACATTCTCGTCGTATTAAAGTGAAATTAACTGTCCAAGGTGAGGCAATGACTAACACAATTATTCAACAAAGTTTCGAAGTTGAATATGTGGTCATGGCCATGCAATGTCCAGACTGTGCTAAGTCCTATACCGTTAATACTTGGAGAGCTGCTGTTCAAATTAGACAAAAAGTGGCACATAAGAGAACTTTCTTGTTCTTGGAACAGTTGATTTTGAAACATAATGCTCATGTTGATACAATTTCTATCCAAGAATCTAAAGACGGTTTGGATTTCTTTTATTCATCAAGATCTCATGCTATTAAAATGATTGATTTCCTTAATTCCGTTGTTCCAATCAAATCTAGAAGATCCGAGGAGTTGGTTTCTCAAGATACACATACAGGTGCATCTCAGTACAAATTCACATTCTCCGTTGAGATCGTGCCCATTTGTAGAGATGACTTGGTTGTTTTACCAAAGAAATTGGCCCATTCATTGGGTAACATCTCTCGTGTTGTCATTTGTTCAAAGATTACAAATACTCTTCAATTTATGGATGTCACAACTTTACAACATTCTGATTTGAGTGCTCAGGTTTATTGGAAGAAACCATTCCCAACTTTGGCTGAGGCTTCTCAGTTGATTGAATTCATCGTTTTAGATGTTGAACCAACCGGTGAAGTAAGAGGTAAACACGTTTTGGCAGATGTTACCGTTGCTCGTGCTTCTGATATGGGTGTTAATGACCGTGAATTCTACGTTAGATCTCATTTGGGTGGTATTTTACATCCAGGTGATTCCGTTATGGGTTATTACACTGCAAACTCTAACTATAACTCCGACTTGTGGGATGAATTGGATTCTCGAAACGTTCCTGATGTCATCTTGATCAAGAAGTACTACCAGAAGAAGAGAAAGTTCAGAAACTGGAAGCTTAAGAGAATGGCTAGAGAGCACAATGATATTGTGGCTAATGACGAATCTCGTGCTGCAAGACAGGAGGCTGAGCGTGCAGAGAAGGATTACGAGATCTTCTTGCAAGAGTTGGAGGAGGATCAAGAGTTGAGACAAGCTATCAACTTGTATAAGGATAATAACGTCACCGCCCCACCAAAGGACGAAGACGAAATGGATGATGAGGATGAAGACGCACCAGCCGTTGACATTGACGAGTTATTGGATGAGTTGGATGACATGACTTTGGAAGATTCTTAAAAATGGTTTAATAAACAGTTTTATATACCGCATTAGTTAAAAGTCGCTTATCTATGTGTCATGTAAAGACCGCATTCGCGCTCTCCCGCTTCCCGCCCCCCCCTCCCCTAGCTGCAGCTATAAACAATAAACACAATCGCCACTGCTCCTCCACGACATCACAAAGTACACAGCGGCACAGAAACACACAATAAAAGATGACTGATCAGCGATTGAAGTATGCTCCAATACAGTCATTTGTTGATTCTACGTTTTTCCAGAAGCTCTCAACGTTGAAGTTGGATGAATTCAAGCTGGACGAGTCGAAGAAGACCATCTCCGCCACCGTATCAATAAAGAGTGTTTCTAAAGGTCAAGGAACAGCTGTTTCATTATCAGATGTGTCATTCCAGAAATTCGACGAATCCATTTAGTAAGTATTTGATCTTTCTTATTGATATGCCTTGATGACTAACATCAAAATACAGTCCTCCAGGATCGGTAACTCTTCTTCCTGGTAACATTACAAACTTCAACACCATTGAGGATTTTAAGAAATTGGATAAGGCACAGTTCTTGAAAGATTCAGCAGCAGTTATACAGGCTAACATAACTTCGAAAAAAATATTAGAAGATCCCTCCCTATTGAACCAATTTGAAATCATCAGTTTTGCGGACTTGAAGAAGTTCAAGTTCTTCTATTGGTTTGCCTTTCCTTCTTTGTCATCACAATGGAATATAATCAACGAGGAAACAATCACAGAGTTCCCAGAGTCAGTGGTGAACTGGGTTAATGATGTTGCAGTAAATCAAAAGACTTTTTTCATTATCAAAGACAATATTCCCCAACTATTATCAAATCTTGAAACAGGAGGTTTAGAATCATCCATCCATGTCGGATTCCTTGATTCAGCTCTAATCCCATCCAAGCCTTCCAAATTATTACAGAACTTCTTAGCTGCGTTGTCCATTTATGGGTACAAGACGGTGACATTATCAATATACAGACTCTCTGGTGTCAGTCAACAACTGACACTGCACAGCGCTGATGTGGATACCATAAAGGTAACCGGGTGGGAAAGAACGTCACAGGGTAAACTTGGTCCAAAAATGGCAGATCTGGGATCTTTAATCGATCCAATTAAATTATCCGAACAGTCGGTGGATCTCAATCTCAAACTAATGAAATGGAGAGTGGCACCAGAACTTGATTTGGATGTTGTCAAATCCACAAAAGTACTTCTACTTGGGTCAGGTACTTTAGGAAGTTATGTATCACGAGCACTGTTAGGTTGGGGAGTTCGGAATATTACATTTGTGGATAATGGTACAGTTTCCTTTTCCAACCCTGTCCGTCAACCGTTGTTCAACTTTGAAGATGTTGGTGCCGTAAAGGCTTTAAGTGCTGCTGAGGCTCTCAAAAAGATCTTTCCATTAGTAAATGCACAGGGTTACGAACTGGAAATACCAATGGCTGGTCATCCTGTAACAAATGAATTGAAACAAAAGAAAGATTATGAAACAATGGAGAGACTGATAGATGAGCATGATGCAATCTTTTTATTAACAGACTCCAGAGAGACTAGATGGTTACCTACCGTCATTGGCCACGCCAAAGATAAAATTGTTATCAACTGTGCTCTTGGATTTGACAGTTACTTAGTGATGAGGCATGGCGTTGAAGGTAATGACTTGGGTTGTTATTTCTGTAATGACGTTGTTGCACCAACGGACAGTTTAACTGATCGTACGCTGGACCAAATGTGTACTGTGACACGTCCGGGAGTGGCATTGATGGCATCCTCGTTAGGTGTGGAACTCTTGGTTTCATTACTACAGCATCCAAAGAAACATTATGCAAAGGCTGGCGAGAAGACTATTCTTGGTGATCTTCCTCATCAACTGAGAGGATTCTTGGATAGAAACGAGACAATGAAGTTACAAGCACCAGCCTATAATTATTGCTCTGCTTGCTCTAAGAATATTATCGATGGATACAAAAATTCTGGCTGGGAGTTTGTTAAAAGTGCGCTGAATGACCCAACGTATTTGAATGATTTGAGTGGTCTTGCCGAGGTTCAAGCTAAGGCAGAGGCTGCTATGGCTGATTTTGATGCTGATTTAACTGATGACGATGATTGGAACTGATAAAATATTCACTGTTATAAATGTATTTAATGAATTATTGTACACTTGATAGCTTCCAAACATTTTTGCTTGCGATTAGACCTTACCAGACCAACGGAGTTCCGTCAGTGCTGACGTAATCTTACCATTTATCGCGAAAGATCAACTGCGCTCCAGAAAAATTTACTAGAGCTCATCGCACGCACATCAATCTTCAGTATCAACAATAGTGGAAGGCATATATAATTCACTTTCAAAATGTCAGATTTTCAATCACTGGGAGTGCCCAAATGGCTCGAGGAGTCACTTAATGCCATGCAGATTTTCCAACCGACTGCTATTCAGAAAGCATGCATTCCAAAGGCTCTTGAGGGCCACGATGTCATTGGAGGCGCTAAAACAGGTTCTGGTAAGACCATTGCATTTGCTGCCCCTATGCTCTCAGAGTGGTCCAAGGATCCTGTTGGACCATTTGGTATTGTGCTAACTCCTACCAGAGAGCTTGCTTTGCAAATTGCCGAACAATTTATGGCTCTTGGTGCCACTGCTAACATTAAAGTTGGTATCATCATTGGTGGTCAGGACATTGTCACACAGGCAATCACACTTAAGAATAGACCACATTTCATCATTGCTACACCTGGTAGACTTGCTGATCACATCTTACACAGTGGAGAAGATACTATCAGGGGCTTGAGAAGGGCCAAATACCTTGTCTTGGATGAAGCTGATAGACTTCTTACCAAGAGTTTTGAAAGTGACATGGAGAAGTGCTTGTCCGTTCTCCCTCCACCAGAGAAGAGACAGACTCTTCTATTCACAGCTACTGTCACCGATGCAGTGAGGTCCCTAAAGGATCAGCCACAAAGAGAAGGTAAGCCACCAGTCTTCATGCATGAAGTTGAGACAGTTGATAAAGTGGCAATTCCTAGCACACTGAAGATCGACTATATCTTTTTGCCATCTTATGTTAAGGAAGCATACCTCTTTAGTGTATTAGCGCTGGAAGAAAATGAAAATAAGACTGCCATTGTCTTTGTCAATAGAACCCACACAGCTGAAGTATTGAGAAGAACACTACGTAACTTGGAAGTTCGTGTGACTTCTCTCCATTCAGAAATGCCACAAATTGAAAGAACAAACTCATTACATAGATTTAGAGCCGGTGCTGCTCGTGTATTGATTGCCACTGATGTTGCATCCAGAGGTTTGGATATCCCATCCGTTGAGTTGGTGTTGAACTACGACATTCCAGCTGATGCAGATGATTTCGTTCATAGAGTTGGTCGTACTGCCCGTGCTGGTAGAAGTGGTGAATCGATTTCCTTTGTATCTGAGAAAGATGTTGAGAGAATTTTGGCCATTGAGGAGAGAATCAATAAGAAGATGGACAAGTACGAGAAGATCACAGATAATGGTGTTATCAAACATTCTTTAAATCCGGTGAGTGTTGCCAAAAGAGAGGCTCTTATGGCTATGGACAAGGAAGGATTTGGTGAACAGAGAAAGAACCAGAAGAAAAAAGCTGGTATTAGCGTTGAAAGAACCAAGGTCAAATCCAAAAAGACTACAAAGAAGTCAAAGAAGGATCACTGAACTCAGATCGACGAAAGAAAATATTAATGTTATTGAAATTAAAAATACTAATGTACAATTGAAAGGAAACATATATAAACTAGTAACCCGAATAATACCCATATAAGAATACCGAATGCAAAATCAAAACTTTAAAGACATTGTCGCTGTAACCGATAATTAAAAAAACACAAATGCAAAACAACAGAAAAAAATGAAGCTGAGAGAACGTCCAATACAATCAGAAGCCCTTCTTCTTCTGCTTGGTAATATGAGCTCTCAATGCCTTCTGCTTATCACGAAGAGATTTCTTGGCCTTACCCTGGACATCTCTCTTGTGGATCATCATGACGAAGTTCTTCTTACGAGCCTTCTCACGGTTAGTGGTAGAATGTGGAGCATCACGCTTACCTCTTCTAGAACCGAACTTCTCTCTGTCCTCACGACCCTCTTGAGCCTGAGCAATTCTCTCCTCACGCAACTGCTTGTACTTGACAGGACCGACAAGGGAGGAAGAATCAACAGAGTCCTCGTTAGTCATCTTCTTACCACCCATGATCTTCTCCAAACCGGCTTGGGTTCTCAATTCTTGAATCTTCTGGAAATCAGCTGGTGTCAAGATACGCGTAGATGCCAATTCTCTGAAAGCGGCATCTGGGTCGAGAGTTGTGAGCTTGGTGATGACTTCTTCTTTCTTCTCAACAACCTTCTCGGTATCCTCGTCATCGGAAAGGTCCAAGTCGGAGTCGGATTCGTTATCTTCTTCTTCAAGTGGTTTGGACTCCTTCAACTTGTCATCCTCATCATCCTCATCATCACTGATGTCGTACTCCTTATCAGATTCAACAGTAACCCAGTCACCTTCAATCTCTTCATCGTCGAAGTCTTCGTCATCAACTTCCCAGGCGGCGACATCATCCTCGTCATCATTGTTCTCAATACCCTGCTCCTTTCTCCACTGCATCAACAACTCAATACCAGGAATACCTGAAACGTTCTGTTCAACACCAAACTGTGGCAAACCACGCTTCTCACCAGAAGAAATCTCCATAGTGGCTGTCTTACCACGATCCTTACGCTTAAGCATCTCTGGGGCAACCTCTCTATAAAGAGAAATCAAGGACTTGGAAGCAATGGTAACTGGTTTAGATTTAGATCCCTTATACTCGACCAAGTCGTGCAATAATGTCTCATCAATAGCAAGTGGGTTTCTTGCCAAGATCTCACGAATGGTGTTAATACCGGCAGCTGCAACCTCTGGAGCAACACCGTCAGAAACGAACTCATCAGCAATTTTTCTGACAACAACGTTGATTGATTCAGGTGGAACCAAATCATGGGAGGCTTGGGCAGCAGCAGCCATGATCTGTGTAACATCTCTTTGCTTTGGAGTGAGGTACTTAAGGAAGAAAGTGTAGATACCCAAGACGGTCAACTTATGTGTACCGATCAATCTGGAAACCAAGTTCATAAGGGCAATTTTTTGTTCCAAGTTAAACTTGTTAGAGTTCTTACCGTTCAAATGGTAGTCAAAGATCTGTTCCGCAAAACCTTGTGGGTCACGAAGTAAGTGGATAGCAGAGAAGTTAAGGTAAGTGGCCGAGTGCTTAGCACCAGTTTTCTTCTTCATGGCCTTGACAGCATTTTCAAGTTTCTTCTTAGATTTACCAGACTTCTTACCAACTGTCATCTTGTGCTTCAAGGCACCCAAATCAAATCCATCTTCATCTGAGTCATCCTCTTCAAATGCTTCTTCTCTTTCCTTATCAGCACCAAGGAAGAATTTAACACCGGAATATGCGACTTTAGTGTCTGGATGAAGTGTAGCCTGTGTCATAATTTCCACGGTACGTGAATCATCCCAAATACCTCTTCTCCAAAGTTCTCGTGTAAGCTTAGTAGCCCAAAGACCCTGAGCGTCTTTCTGTTCGAGTAAGTTGAAAAGTAATGCCTGTGTAGAACGGTTAAGTTTTTGGTTCTTAGCACCGGTGTTCATAGTTTTCAAGAGGGAGATAAGTGTACTATAAACTTGATGACGGAGAGCCTTAGAATGTTGAGAGTTCAAGTTTGCAGCACCAGAATAAGCAGATAATAATGGGAAGATAGTCTGAATCAAAGATTCAGCGGTGATGACATCTTTGTTTCTCATCATGACAAGACATTGAATAATCTTTTCTCTCAATTCTGGGGTGAGTTCTCTATGATTGTTTGTGATGAGTGATTTCAATTCATTTGGGAAGGCACCAGTCTCCTTTGGGAAACAACTACACACAGCTGTAACAAAACCGATCAATTCAGCAAATTCGCCACCATCTTGACCGGAAGGATTAGCCATGAAGAGATCTCTAAGGGATTCGTAGTGTGCATATTGTTGAAGGAATTCCTCTCTGTATGATTGCGGGTCACGTTTTACAAGATTCTGAAGGAGAATAATGTTGTTTGGCAGGATTGCTGCTCCTCTTTTCTTAACCATTATTGCAATTTCTTGTTAATAAATTTAAAAAATTTAAATTACGTTTATTCACAAAGATCAAAAAACCCGCAACACAGAAAATTTTTGTAGGAGGGGCCATCGCAGTGCGCCTACCAGAAGTTGAGCTCATCGCTTATATAAGCACTTACATAATCCTTTTTTTTTTTTTTTCCTATTGATTTTCGCGAACAATCATATATAAGACTGAGAGTTCCAGGAGGTTTAAAAGAGTTGAAGTTGGAGAGATGAGAAGTTCAGGAAGCATTTTCAAATTAAAATATAGAATGTTGAATTTGAATTCTTATTAGGTATTATAGTATATGTTACAGATATTTACAAACTATTTATTATGGTTTTAATTCTTATGGACCTATAATATAAATCTATGTACTGATCCATAGACCTCAATTTTCAGTTTACTTTTATATATACTTGAGACTATATGAACATTAATTGATCTTATAGGATATGCATATGACAAATTATATATATCATAATACCTACAAAATAGTACACAAGAGCTAAGATCATATACATAGTGTTTATATATATGGACTGTGTTTCTGCAATCTGTTGTATATCCGACTTTTCAGAGTCCCTGCAGCCCCCTCCCCCATTCTAAATGGACGAAACCGGGATCAAGGATCTCGGTATAACATGGACCCGAAGATATAGTAATTTGCAAATATACTGGTTAGTAGCAGTTTATAGGCTTTTATAGTTATCAATTATATATTTATATGACAAGAAACTCGGGTGTCTTTAAGATATATAAGCAACGCAGTTATGGAAACCCCGGATAAATCGTAAGGGTGTGTTTTGCATACAGCCGTATAGTACGGGGGGGAGGTGGAATATCAATTGAGGGTGGGAACGGGTATATTGAGAAAAACAACAATTGATTGAAAAGAGTCGGAAAGGATTAAAGAAACTACAGGAGATAAAGAGAAGAGGTGGGGCAAAATGGAACCAGGAAGATATCGGGTTGAATTACAAACAAAATCAAAAGATCCCGTTTTATGTGACATTTTAACCACCTTGAGATATGGCTGATGCGCGCGACTCTTTAGTATCAGCCTTACCTTCTCACGCATCATAGTGGTTCCACCTCTTTAACTCTGCACCCCAGAGATCACTCTTAATGGAGTTTAGAACAAGCTGGAGATAGGAACATTTATAGATATTTATAACATACAATTGAAATTGAATAGTATAAACTAGAAAAAAACATCATCCCTCGACAGCCAATTACATAAAGTGTAAGGGAGAAAAAAAAAATAGGCTTCCCCACGGCTTCTCCCGCGCCCCACGGGAACTCGGTGTATAACGTGGTGCCAAGGTCGGAAGTCCAAGAATTTCCGAGGTGTTGTTCTTTTATATAGCACCCCCCTTCCCTTCTTCTACGAGAAATCTGGACACAGCATCCCCCTTAATAAAAGGAAGTTTACTCAATTACACAACAATGTTCCAGTCAGTCAACCGCTCCTTAGTGAGAGCTTCAAGAGTAAGTTCTAACTCCAATCCACACTTCAATTGTATAATTCTCCCCCCCTCCCGTCTTACTATCAAGGCATCGGTATAAGTGAAAGAAAGAGCAGACTTTCCATTTGATCGGGAAGAAATGGGAATTGCACCAAAACAAAAAAAAAAACAAAAGAATACTAACAAATAAAATAGACCGCCCTCAAGGCTCAAAAGAGAAACTTGTCTATCCACGAGTACCGTTCCGCTCAACTCCTTAGAGATGTAAGTTTTTTGTTTAGGTGGTACCACCACACCACCGACTGTCCCCCCCCTCGCGCGAACAAAGCCGAGGTTAACTTCAAAAGAAGTATTGATATACTAACAGTTTGAATTCAGTATGGAGTTGGTGTTCCAAATGGTGATGCTGCCACAACTCCAGAAGGTGCTTATGAGATTGCTAAGAAGCTCAACACCGAGGATCTCGTCATTAAGGCTCAAGCTTTGACCGGTGGTCGTGGTAAAGGTCACTTTGACACTGGTTTCCAAGGTGGTGTTAAACTCGTTAACACACCTGAAGAGGTTAAAGACTTGGCAAAGGAGTTCTTGAACCACAAAATCATCACCAAGCAGACCGGTGCTGCTGGTAAGGAGGTTACCGCCGTTTACGTTGTTGAGAGAGCTTTCACTAGAACTGAGGCTTACCTCGCTATCTTGCTTGACAGAGCCACTCAGAAGCCAATGATCGTTGCTTCTGCTCAAGGTGGTATGGACATTGAAGGTGTTGCCGCTAAGGACCCTTCTGCTATTCACACTTTCCCAGTCGATCTTGAGGCTGGTGTCACTGATTCTCAAGCCGCTGACATTGCTTCCGTTTTGGGTTTCACTTCTCACGCCCAGGCTGAGGCTGCTGAGACAGTGCAAAAGTTGTACAAGATCTTCACTGAGCGTGACTCCACACAGATCGAGATCAACCCATTGTCCGAGACCATTGACCACAAGGTGTTGGCCATGGATGCCAAGTTCGGTTTCGATGACAATGCCTCTTACAGACAGGAGGAAGTCTTCAACTGGAGAGACTTGACTCAGGAGGACCCAGATGAAGTTGAGGCCTCAAAGTCTAACTTGAACTTCATCAAGTTGGATGGTAACATTGGTTGTTTGGTTAACGGTGCCGGTTTGGCCATGGCTACCATGGATGTTATCACCTTGTACGGTGGTAAGCCAGCTAACTTCTTGGACTGTGGTGGTGGTGCCACCCCAGAGACCATTGAGAATGCCTTCAAGTTGATCTTGTCCGAGACTGCTGTTTCTGGTATCTTTGTTAACATCTTTGGTGGTATTGTTAGATGTGATTACGTTGCCGAGGGTTTGATCGCTGCCACAAAGAACTTGGGTGTTGAAGTGCCAATTGTTGTTAGATTGCAAGGTACAAACTACCAACAGGCTGCTAAGATGATTGAGGAGTCCGGCCTCAAGATTTACGCTGTCAATGAGTTGGATCAGGCTGCCGAGAAGGTTGTCAAGATGTCTAACATTGTCCAAAACGCTAGAGATATCGGTGCTAAGGTCAACTTTGAGTTTTAAAATCCGATAAAACATATTTTGCAAAAGAATTAATTCTCATTTCAACAGCTATCCATACATCCAGCTGGCCTCCCTTATTTTCTTTGTGTTCTTCTTTTTAATCCCACTGTTTGACCATTTTTCCCATCCCCGCCCCTTTTTTTGTTAGTTTTGATGAAATATAACAACGCATATGCTCTGTTGTTTTCTTGATATATATACAGATATATTCCATCCCAGTTAAACTGTTACGATATACACGATGCAGTACCTCAAAGTCTGCAATCCCCCCCTCTAGAAAACTTGTAGACTCCAAACGTGAGAGTCGTGCCCGCTACCAGGCGATGCCTCTTCAAAACTTCTCGAGCCTCGGAAGTATTTCTCTATGTCAAAACATCATAATAATAATTTTCAACTTGAAAAACTGCAGATTCCTCTTAAGAAATGCTTAGCCTTAATAGACTGCCAGTTCTGAGGACACTAACACTTCGACGTTTAACGTCGACGATCCCTGAACACGTTCCAGCACAGTCAGAAAATGAAGCATGGCTCGACTCACTAGCAACGACATCAAATGACGATTTCTCAGATGAATCATTCAACAGACGTATATCTGATGATTTACCACCCTTATCTAATAGTTCACAATTTCAAACCGTCCCACATAGAATTTTGAAGGATAATAAGGATGGTACTATGGACATCACAGTGCAAATATCAAATGCAACTATCAGGTCTTCTGCATTTTCCACTTTATCATCAAAGCAACGTCCAAAGGCAGAATCACAAAGTTTTGCAGATGTGCGTGTTCTTAAATTGAGATCAGGAAAAGGTGGTAATGGATGTGTGTCTTTCTTCAGAGACGCTGGTCGGTCTATTGGTCCACCAGATGGAGGTGATGGAGGTAATGGTGGTAACGTTTATGTTCAAGCAATTGAAGGTTTATCGTCTTTGAATAAGCTTAGACAAACATACCTTGCACAGGACGGTAAACACGGATTAGCTAGACAGTTGGATGGTGGTAATGGTAAAGACACCATCATAACAGTTCCTGTGGGTACTGTTATCAAATGGACCCCAGATCCAAAGATCTTGAAAGATGCTATGCAAGAGGGTTCTGAACATGACGTTGAAGTAGAAGTGAAGGCTAAGGGCTCTTACTTTGGAGATATGGAGCCTAAATATGTGCAGTTGATGAGGGATTCGTATGATGTTGGTGAAGGCTGGATCTTTAAGGATAATGATAAGGGCGAAGAATGGCATAGAGAAAAGGATTATTTCAGAAGATTAGATAAGAAAGTACAAAAGTTTGACAATAAGACCATCAAGGAGGAACTAAGTGGAGATTTGTATCCTTTGCATGGTATTGATTTGAGCAAACCTACGGATAGACCTGTGTTATTACTCCGAGGTGGACGTGGTGGATTAGGTAATATGCATTTCCTTACAGATGAGGTTCGTAATCCAAGATTTGCAAAAGCCGGAAGAGCTGAGTTGGTTGAGCATTTTGTCTTTGAATTGAAACTTCTTGCTGATTTAGGTCTTGTGGGATTGCCCAATGCCGGTAAGTCTACCCTTTTGAGAGCCATCTCTAATGCAAGACCAAGAGTCGGTCATTGGGAATTTACCACCTTACAACCGACCGTCGGTACAATTGCCTTAGGTATTGATAAGCCATCCTTCACAGTTGCTGACATTCCTGGATTAATTAAAGGTGCTTCGCAAAACAAAGGTATGGGTATCGATTTCCTTCGTCATGTGGAAAGATCAGGAGGACTTGTGTTTGTGGTTAGTTTGGGTAACGAGGACCCAGTCCAAGATTTGAAGATTCTGCTTGGAGAGATGGGATCTAGAATGGAGGGCAAACGTGTATTAGTTGCTGCTACAAAAGCTGATTTAGAAGGGGCACAAGAAAGATATAAAGACCTCAGAGCATACGTTGAAGGTATGGGATGGAAAATCGTTCCAGTCTGTGGTATGAAAAAGCAAAACATTGAGCAGTTGATATTGATGATGGGTGAGTGTGCTGGTAAGCTATGAATGTCAGCTAATTCTTGTAAATATTATGACAATTTAATGATCTCTTTAAACCTTTTTCTCTTAATTGTATACTAAGAAATGAGTAAAATGAGGGCGAGCGGACGAGCAGGGCCGCGTAACCCCCATTTTTCCCTCTACTGGCTAAGGTGGGAAAAAAAAAAAACACATATACACAATGAGATGCCATCTCTCATGAGGTATTTCATGATTTATACAATAGAAAGGGAAAGGAGATGTCGCATGTTAAGGAGATTAAACAGAAACAAGAGATACAGGCACGCTTCCAGCTAGCTCTGGGACAGAGTAATGCACATGTTGCTGGTTGGTTAAAGCCATCAAGTTCAAATGATACTGAGATCACCGTTGAAGATGATCCTTCCAAGACTGCCTTCTTCAATCTACCGATTATTAGCGAAGGATCAGGCTTGTCATTATCTACACATGGTGATGATGAGGGTGATATAAACTCGATAGGAGATTATATCAAGTCAGGAAAGTCATTGGCCTCCCTTAAAAATAAGAAACAGAGAAGAGACAGACCAAATGGTATTCAGAACCGTGTGAATAAGGCAGATTCTAAGGCCCTGACAGCTCTTAAGAACAAGATGAGAAACACACAGAGAACACAGGTGCAACAGAAGAGTGCAACAGAACAGATACTAGAAAAATCCAAACCACAACAGAGACCATTACAAGATAGTGATAGTGAAGATGAAGCACCGGTACAAAAGAGTACAAAGAAGTCATTCACATCGTTCCTTGATGCAAAGATTAAGAAGAGAAAATGATCCTATGAAGGGGCGGGGGAGGGGGCGTTCTAGACCCTATGCTTTTGCACTGGAAAATAAAACAACATGTTGGAGGGGTCTGCCTTCTGGTTGATCAAGGTGTGTGTCTGAGTGGGAAAACTTATCCTCAGATATGGGAAGTTACGAGGAGTTGCATACCCAACAGGTTCACAGACAAAAATGTTTCAATTGAACCCTTCACATATTTAGTGACTGTACGGTCTTAACGAATTTACGTTCCAAAAAAGAAAAGAGTAACAAGTGTACAGCAGTTTACGCTTGTTCTGTTTGATAAGAGACATCGTTGCATATCGCGTAGAAAGGTCTCACCTGTTGTGAAACCGATGTATGACGTTTGTCACAAATTTCTTATGACATTCCCTTGCCTATTGCTACAAATGAATTACTTTTCATTCTTGTCACAAACAGTCATTCTTACAGACTCCATATATGTGCGATCACACTCGTATAGGTATGCAGATGCGTTTAACTTGATGTATATTCTAAGCTCTACATCATTCCAGTATTCATACATGGTCATATACATGATTTATTATAATCAGATCCTTAATACATAGATGTGACAGTGAGTTGCGAGTATATGGAGGTGGGAGAGGTGGTATCACAATATGACAGCATCATAAAAACAAAAAAAAACCTATGATAAAGAGATTGAGAAAGCCAGATAAAAAATAAAAAGAGATATAGCAAATAATAAGAACAGAAAAGAAGAACAAGACATGACAGATCATCACATAGGTGATATAAGATACCCATAAAAAATTAAAAATTAATAGAAAACCAAAAAAGTGAAAAGAAAATAGAATAGAATAGAATAGAATAGAAAAGAATAGAAAAGAAAAGAAAGCTCATCACCATGAAATAAGAAAACCGAAAACAAAAAAAAAAACACTAATCCGTCATCTCCATCTTTGTTTTATCATCATCCATTAACCCGTTCAAGTATTTCTTCTCAAATTAGCAACAGATTTCACCTTCTTCAACCCTCTCTTAGTCTCATCGGCAATTCCCTCATCGGTGCTACTTCTCTTCTTGGCTTCATCTTTTGATCCAGGAGACGATAACAACGAACTCACAGCAACTTTGGATAATGATGGGGTAGCAGCACCCGAGAGCTTATCATCCACAAGTGTAATGACTGATTGACGAGAATCTTTACCAACAACAGGTGAACTAGGAATACTTCCAGTCTCTACTCCTTGACGCGCAATATATGCATCATGAACAATACCAGAGAACGAACCTTGTGAGTTTCGGGTAGAAACAGAAGAGATCGATGATTGCGTAGAGTATAACGTGGATGAATACGTCGAATTAGAACTGAGAGAAGTAGTCTGCTGTTGAGCCTGTTGATGCATCGGATTATTGTTGTAAAACTCCAATAATGATGGACGCAATCTGCTGTTCAAATGATTGATGTTTGGTATAGATGAACCAGCACGACCTGGTTGTTGAGGAGAATGCATTATATGTTGATGTGGATGTGAATAATGTTGTGGCTGATGATCTTCTGGAATGGATCTTGGTGCAAACTGTCTTTGAGTCGGCTGTGGAACATGCTGAGCAGCTGGAGGTAAGGGGAAGTGTGCAGGCAAAGAGTCAGTTCTGCGCTGTGGTAAATGAGATGGAGAACCTGAGTCATATTTAATATGTGGAACAGACGTAGCTGTTCTGCCCTGTTGGTGATGATGGTGTGCAAGATGATGAGGTTGCTGTTGCTGTTGATGATGATGCTGCTGTTGTTGATGGTGCATATGTTGTTGGTGTGCAAGTGGATGTTGATGTTGGAAGTGAGTTGGAGGCACTGCACTGATACTAACGGTGGATGATCTTTGAGATGAAGTTGCAGACTGTGATGGAGAAGATGGTGCGGAACCCATTTGGGAACCAGCATACTGAGGGACCGGATTCAAAGGATCAACAAATACCGATGGTTGTCTAGCTGACGAACGTTCCCAGAAATGAATGGAATGTGCTCTCTGAGCAGCTCCTTGAGTGAATGGATTCACCATAACTGCGTTGGCATTCTGAGGAGTAAAATGAGGTGATGCATGAGAAACAACAGGTTGTGGCTGAGGACGTTGTTGCTGTTGCTGAAGCTGTTGAAGCTGCTGCTGTTGCAATTGCTGCTGTGGTTCAGGTTGTGGTTCAGGAGTACATGACTCTGCACGTGTGTGGAATCTCTGTTGCAGTTGACCCAATGATTCAGCATATCTTTGACCAGAATGTTTCAAAGTAGGAGCAATTTTTGGTAATTGATCACCAATCTTTAAAACGTCACCCGTTGTTGCACGTTGTAATTCAGAAACAGTATCAGCACGAGCACTAATCTCTTGTTGTTGAGCTGCAATATCTTGAGTAGCAGCAAACACGGCTTGTTGTTCTGGTGGGACAGCCAAAGATTGACGAGATGAAGGACGAGCTTGTGGTTGCAACGGCACAGAGCGAGATTGACTTGACGGTGTTGACACTGTGGAGCTATGCATCTCTTCATGTGGTTGTGGGGTATGTGACTGTTGCATATGTTGTGGACGTTGTTGTTGTTGTTGTTGTTGTTGTTGTTGTTGTTGTTGTTGTTGTTGTTGTTGAGGGACATAAATAACTTGCTGCATTTGATGAGGGTGTGCTTGTATAGGATGGCTATACTGTTCAGATCCCTGTGGAAGACTGTAATGAACCATGGCTGTTGGTACCGGGTGTGAAATTGGGTAATAATAATGGGCTTGAGTTTGTGGTGGAGGGGGTAAAGACATTTGAGGAGCATGTGATGTTGATGTTGGTGGGAATTCGGCAAGTCTCAACTGTTCTTCAGGCACCACTCTATTTGATGAACGTCTTTTAATAAGTGCTAAACTTTCTTCATCACCTTTACGGAAGGCACCAGTAGAATGACGGAATTCCCATACGAGATCGTCACTACCACGATCTGATGTTGATTGAGAAGAATGTTCTTCATTATAAGCATCAAACACCTTATGGAACCCATACATGTGAAGTTGTCTAACAAATGATGAGACATTTCCATGTTTAAAATATGTTGTTAATGCTGTAGCAAATTCAGTACATGGATGTAGGGCAAATACACCATCTTCATCACCTCTAGACCACCATATCAAATGGGATAATTTTGGGTCACTAAGCATAGTGTAAAGTTTTTGTACAAATGCAGTCTTCTTTGGAGCAGCACCTCCTGTGGGTATTTGATTACTTCGTTTCTCAGTTTTGTGTTCATGTGTGTGCATATCTTCTGTTATGGATTCTGACCTCGTTCCACTACTCGGTAGAGCATTATTGATATCTCCTTTGCGCATTTTCAGCGTATATGGAAGAGCAACTATGAGCTCTATTTGCTATCTTTTTAGTTGCAAATGAAAGAAATTGAAAAAAAAAAAAGTGTATCTGTTTAAGACTTTTTGTGTGTAAGATCTCTGTGTGTAAACTCTGTGCTTCCAATTTTGATAAAAGATTACTAAACTTCTTCTGTTAGGGTATTATAAAACTGTCACTTGATTTCAAAGAGAAGTTTGTTTCATTCAAAACTGTTGTGTTTATCTTTTATTTTTTTTCCTTTTGGTAATCTGCCTTTTTGTTGTAGCTTTTTATCTTTTGCAACGCCCCAAAAAAAAATAGTGTAAACGTGAGCTATCGGGGAGAGACAGAAAGGGGGGGGAGGGAGCAAATGAAACAGAAGAGTTTTCTTAATTAATGATTGACTGTTTGTGTACCCTTAATGTATGGATGGGGGTTTCTTGTGATTTGATTATTTAAAAGGACAAAAAAATTAAGGAGTTTCTCTTCGAGGCTGAGCTGCTTTTGGCAGTAGCAATTGGCACTGTGTGGTTTTTTTTTTTTTTTTTTTAGGTGGTGGGGAGGTAAGGCTATATGGGTGAGAGAAAGTATTGATTGCTTTCTTATATAACACCTTGAATTGGGGAGGGGGGTTAAAAGAAGTAAATTATTGATTCTCTTTTATCCTTTAAACAAAGAAATGTAAGAAAAAAAAAAAGAAAAAAAAAAGACCCACTAAGATACCGATAATGGGAACTGGAGAAAAAAAAGAGGAGCATCGTTATATTATATTTTTCTTTCCCCTCCGTGGCGAAACGTCAACTTTTTGGTTGCCGTTGGGAAAACCTCTGGTCGTGAAATTCTCGAGGCGCGCGTGGGACGTTGCCCAAAACTCAATTTTGCATGATTTCTGCAATGAAAAGCGAGCAGATGCGTGAAATGCACCAACCGTCCGAGAGGGATACTGCATGTGTA
Organism: Petasospora bimundalis; assembly: GCA_030569745.1. Classification (NCBI taxonomy): domain Eukaryota; kingdom Fungi; phylum Ascomycota; class Saccharomycetes; order Phaffomycetales; family Wickerhamomycetaceae; genus Petasospora; species Petasospora bimundalis. The sequence goes on from JAJMLR010000001.1 coordinate 132,724, forward strand.
TGTATGATATGCATCATCCTACAGACCATCTCCCCATTCTCCAACTTCTATTTAACCTAAAGAAATCTTTTGGTGAATCGGAGATTTCTCCTTTTGGTCAACCCATTAAAAGACAAAACAAAGACTCACAAAAGTAAGGGATCTGCTAAAGATCCGAGACTCCGATCTTAAACTTGTTTCACAAGTAACTTTTTTTTAATACAATTCATCTCCTAATTGAGCCCTTTTTTTCCATCAATAGCTTATTACTATATGTGGAGGCCCAGATCGGTGGAGGGGGTCCCGCGCATTTGTCACGGTGGCGGAAGATAGTGGAGTAAGCCGAAAATCTCTCTAGAATTAAGAGGCAAAGAAGAAAGCCAAATATATGAACCTCCCCCCACTCCAATTTTGCATTCACTTAAACCTTCATTTGCATATATGATATGATTAAAAAAATGTTCGATATGTTTCTAGAATATTTCTCATCTAATTAAAGAACTCTTCTTCTTCAAAAAAACAGAACATGAAGTTTATCCGTTTCCACACCCTGTGTGATCCCCTAATCTAATAATATGGACCGGCCTAGACCATGATTGGTCCCTTCTCCATCCCCGGATCTAAATGAAAAAAAAAAAGAACTCGTCTAAGCTTTATTTAGACAGGATACACACAATTCCATCGAAGGATCTTTTTAGAAGTTATAATCATATTTTACACAGCATTCCAAAAGTATACATTTGTAACTTGTAAATTACTTGTCTGAATTCTCCAGGCACACCCCTGCCCCAAAGATACACAAAAAAACACAAGTTACAATGTGCGCTTCATTAACGCGGGTCCCCACAGTACACACGTATTAAGACATCTAATCCCACATCAATCTGATACAGAAGTGCATGTTATATATATCTCATGAAGTATACCTAACGCTTTATAACGCCCAGATACAGTGTACAGCGGGTACCGTAAATTTAAGGGAAAACTCAAAAAGGCAAAAAAAAAATAGACACAGTATCAGCAATCATATGCCAGATCATATGGACTTTTTATTATATTGATCTCGATGAACTATTAATTAATTTGTTATATAGAATTTTAAGTATCCATAAACAAACATTCATGACGTATACCAAAAAAAAAAAATATTTTTTCCTTTCTTCTGCCTCTAAAGTGGAAGTCTGGCTAGCGTAACTTACGTAAACAAGGATGAAAGTGAAGCATCACCATGGATCTACAACGTTTATATTGTATCGACCTCTTCAGTGCGTTGCTTGTCATGTATGCACATACAAATAAATCCCATGTTTTATAAGATAGTTTATGTAAAAGTGTCTAAAATGGTGTATATAGCCTTTCTAACCGTCTTAAACATAGTCTACGGTTGTAATCATTTGGGGGAGGAAAGAGAAAAAAAAAGAGAGAGAAAAACAGTTAGAAAGAGAGACACATCTTTAAGCCTGGGTTCCCTGTATAGCTCGTAGGTCCAAAGATGATAAACACGATCGGCGTAACGTGCATGTTAGATATGCGCAGTTGTCGCACACTGTGTTTTTTTTTTTTTCTTTATTTTTTTTGTTTCTATCCCAGATTGGATGCATACTCTGTGCCGGAGCTTGACAGTTTCTGCGTTCCGAGACAGACTTACTGCACGGTCAAAATTTTGCCCTGCGTGTGGATGCGTGCAGATGCAGAGAGCGGTAGGAAGTGCGTTCAATCGCCGCACTTTTTTTTTTTTTTAATTTATTTTGGCGTCCGGGAGGGGGCGTTGATTCAAATAGAAATATAGTGATAAGAAACAATATATATAGATGGTTAAATTATATTGTATTTTAAAGTGGATACAATATACTTAAATTGGGGGTTTTATCATTTTTTGCAAATAGCTTGAAAATTCATCTACGCTAACATTTCCAGCATGCAAGTGCATATCTATCGGCCGAATGCGTCAAACAGATATGTGTGCGATGAGCTGTGACATTCGGTGGGATATTTATAACATCATTTCTCTTGATCATATACAATGAAATATCACATGGAAACTCGCAGGATGAAAGCAAATGTCTTATAATACATGGGACACTTCTATGTATACTTCCTATGTGATCATTTCATGGGACGGGGGGGGGAGTAAAATTGCGCGGAGTTGGGTGAAACGGAGAAGCATATATGATTGAACACGCTCATTGCCCAACCATTATATGTGCATGTCGAGGGAATGTTCATTATATTGTAAAACTGCGTAAGAAACTGCTCTTTATTTTTTTATATATACTGAAAATATGTCTCATCAATAAGCATCGAGATATAACCAATCTTTAATCCCTTTGGTATTTCAAGTTTAAGCTCAACTTTTTTTTTTTTTTCAATTGCCTTTGAATTTTGTCTTTGAGGTTAGAATAAGCGGGTTCCATGACTTACACGCCTTATGGTAAGGCTAAAACACACCACTTCAACATATGCCACATTACCCGCGGGTTAAGCTCGTTCTTTTCTTTCTTTTTATATCACTTTTCTGCAGAGATCTCATTGTACTGCATATGTCAGTCATTTTATGTCAGTGTTTTCACTTGATTACTCTGGTGATACAGAAATGTAATGTCACTCGTAGTGAAACTAGTATAATAGCCACTTTAAAACGTACCTGAATAACTATATATCATATTTCTTGAAAGATATATTTTGCAGAGAGCCAGTGGCACAGCTAATAGATTTGTTATTTTATTTTTGATTGATCGGATATATACTGAAGATCATCTGCATCGACTGAATTCTAGATATCCTACCACATATATCATGCGAGGAATCCTCAAACCCGATGACCATGATCACTGGAAGTGGTCCCCTTCCATGTCTCATGCACGGTCCAAACGTTTTTAAAAGGAAGTGTGCAAGCGAGACTTAGTGGTTGACAGGTAAGGATAAATTGCCACTGAATACATACAATGTATTGCATTTAACATGGATTAAAATTAAACATGACTACTTGGTGTCTCGTACGATCCGTACGTATCTCTATATTTTATGAATTGATTGCTAAGCATAGTAAGCAATAGGAGAAAAAAATATATCCAAGTCTGTGAATTTTATTTAGACACAGCCGTGTTTCAGAAATCCATTTTGTTGAATTAATCATAGATGGACATTACAAACCGCATTGAGTGAACCAAGAAGACATATAACTTTGAAAGTTTATGTACATATTCTTCTAAGTGTCCCGTTTAACGTAATTAGATGCATTAACGCCTGTCTTTGATATATTGCTAAATATATGTCTAAGCTGAAGGAAACAGTTTTAAACAGGATTGTTAGGCTAGGAATTCCGTAGTATAACATATCACCCGGTTATTCTATATTACACTTTTTAGTCATTGTTCTTATTTTCTCTGGCAGAATTAAATAGCTGTTCAATTTAGTTAACACATAATCAATGACAACTCAAGGCATAATAATGAATGAATTGAAGAGTATATGTTGAGATAATAAGTTAAGAAACCTTGTCAATGATTAAGAAACAGACGTAAGGAACAAAATCAAGAGTTTTGTATAAGGGCCCTTCGGCATTTGCCGATATGTACCTCAAACTTTATTCAACTTTGGCTGTCTAGAGAGCTCTAAACTCGCCTGAGGCTCTGTGTTTCTTTCTGCACATCATCTCGACGTACGAACCGGACTTGTAGTTCGGGAATCACCTGTTGGTATTTACGAACTCCATATCAAATCTGTCATACAACTGGGTAATCAAGCATAGAATTAAAAAAAAAAATAACAATATTAAAACCAGGTATGATTTGCCGAATATGCAGATGAATTATACGCTTTTTTTTAGCACAGTATTAATACACTTCTCAAAAGAGATATAAATCAGAGACTAGTGTTTTTTGAGGGAGGGGGGTGACTCGATAGAACAACGCGGTTTCCCCAGGTAAATACGAACTCCACGCAGACTCATACTGCAGACGATTCTTGTGACTCAACTGTCTACGAACGAGTTGACAGTCTTGCTATTAGATACCCCCCCATTCGGGGGGTGAAGCAAGGGGGACAAACTTCTCATAAAACAAGGATCTTCCCACTTATGTAATGTTTAATCAGTGAGCCTTGTAAAGTTACAGCCTGTTGACAGTTAATCCGATCCTCCGAAGTTATCCCTGAGGTGAAGGTTTCGTATATTTCAAAGTTATCAATATATTGCTTTAATACAGCAATCACATATTAATATATCTCAATAGAGTTTTGCACTCGATTAAGTTTTATGTATATATAGATCTCCGTCTCAAATAGCCGATCTTCTTATATTATACTGATCTCATGTAAGGCAGCACAAAGATATGGTGCGAATCGCGCTAAATTACCAATTCTGTTCGCTTATGAAAAAAAGCTGTCAAAACTTTGAATGATTGCACAGTACCAAAAGGAGATTCGTAATTCCGTTAACATTTTGGGTAGTGGGGGGGTAAATTCTACTCAATTATGTACCCCTGAATCCCTGTTTGGGCAAATGCAAAAGGTAGTTTATCACGGGATACATAATTTGTGATAATCCGTACGCATAGTCTTTCTGGTAAGGGACCACATCTGTCAACTTAGATTCCCAGTACTTAGTATAGTAGAGATTAAGCTACGGTAAGTGTAAAAGTTCAAAACTATACAAGTATGATCATATGAATAATGAAAAAGAAAGTTAGTTATTAGCTATTATATATGGAGAGAGAACTTGGAATTTATTAAGGTATTAGATAAGATATACATGTAATCTACATGCAGAGCCTAGATTCCGTCTGAAAGATCCTTTTCGTTTAACACGACAGTTATGATTATGCGTCAATTTATCTATACAGAGATATTTAACCGAGAATTCTACAACCGAGTATCATAAACCAACTTCCATTATATATCGTAGATTGAAAAGAGCAACAAAATATATATAAAAAGAGGAGATGGAAGTGAGGATAAAAGGAGAAACAAGAAAATCAACAATGGACAGTAATAAGGAAGTTTCGTTAACTTTTTTTTTTCTTTTCTTTGAATAACATATTATTCATCATTAGATATTTCCATAGAGTACAAAACTCCACCAAAAATAAATAAAAAGAATGAAATGTCATTAAAGAAATAAAAAAAAAAAAAGAAAACAGAGGGAGAAAAAGTAGTAAGATCGTCAAGAATGCATGTAAGAAAAGCATCTAGGCAGATTTTTCTGAATAATAAAAAAAAAAATATAAGAAGATAAGAGAAAAAGCCAGTATAAAGAACAAAAATATATCAGTGCAGAAAGCATATTCAAAGAGAAAAAAAAAAAACATAGATGGGTGGGATCCGTTTTCTCTCAATGTTAGTGTGCGTGTGTGTATGTTTGTGTATATATGAATGTGGAGGGATAGAAAAAATGAAAACCAAACCAAGAACCGAACTTTAAACCCTTCTTACAAAATGGTACATTTCTTCTTCTTACCAGAGGACTTCTTCATCTTCTCCTTGGTCATCAAAGAAGCTCTTGTTGCAGCCTTGAAAACCTCATCGACATTGTAGTTCTTCTTAGCGGAACACTCAATGTACTTGATGGCACCAATCTTGTCAGCACAATCTTGACCTTCGGCAGAAGAGACTGGGGCGGTACCCTCCTCTCTAAGTCTAGCCTGAGTAGCCTGGTCGTCTCTCAAATCAACCTTACAACCAACCAAGATGATTGGAACACCGTGACAGAAGTGCAAAACCTCAGAGATCCACTTTTCTTGAACATTAGCAAGGGATTCTGGGAGATCAACGGAGAAACAGATCAAAACGACATTAGTGTCTGGGTACGACAATGGTCTAAGTCTGTCATAATCTTCCTGACCAGCAGTATCCCAAAGAGCCAATTCAACTCTACGACCATCCAAATCAACATCAGCAACGTAGTTGTCGAAAACGGTTGGAACGTAAATGTCTGGGAAAGTACCCTTTGAGAAGACAATCAATAAACATGTCTTACCACATGCACCGTCACCGACAATGACGAGCTTTCTTCTGATATCTGTTTGTGTGGACATTATTTGTGATTTATATGTGTTTGTATTTTTTTTTTTAACCTTTGTTGTGTTGAAGTGTTGATGTGTGTTTGTGCGGAATGAGTGAAAAAATGAGTGAGATCAAGAGCTTGAAATGAACAGTTGAACACTTATATGTTAATTCAAATTAGATAAAAAGGGTTAATTGGAGTAGATATATCTCTTGAAATTAGGATGGAATTGATAAAACACAAACTATAATCTGTCGTTAGTATATGTAAACGAAATCGGGTAAACAAGGAAGGGAAAAAAAGGGAAATGATTAGCAAACAAAAAGGAAATAAACGGTTTGGATAGATCTAACACAGATTACACAAGTGTTCTGAGCTTTTTTTCAATTGTTGTTTCTTTTTGGGGGGCAGTTGATCCAATGTTGTTTTGTCCATATGACACGACGCGTTATCAGCACAGGTACCACCCCCCAAGAAAAGCAAACTTCTAAGCGAGATGCGGAAACCCGGATTGAAACCATTGGAATGATTTAACAAATGCAATGGAATGCCAATGATTTATCACATTCAACCTTCATTTGCTGAAAACGATACCCCATTTTTGCTCACCTCCCCCCCTGCAAAAGGGGAAGGGTGGAAAGCGACCGAGGGGGCAAAACATAGTAACAACAACCGGGTATTCAGTGTTGTTGTTTTAATGAGAGCACGATAGTTTACAATTACCATAAACCTCTGTGATACTTTTCTTTCCCTCACTTCCTTCAACAAACTCCTCTATTTACTTACCTATAAGAAAGTTGGTTCCGATGTTTCAAGTGGTTTCCCAAAGTCTGCTGCTCCGGATCAGAGCTTTGTTTATTTTAAGAAGTTTTCAGCACTTTTTTCTGCGCCGCTGGATGAAATTATGGGTGTCCGGATGTGTTACGGGCAGTGTTGACAAAATCCCGATTTCACGGGGGTCTCGCGCGCTGGGCCCGCCGTGCGGTAGGGGCAGGCCGTCCCAGTTTAGCAGGGAACACCGCGAATGGCTGTGTTGTGTACCTTCATCTCCTTGCTATGCTCTTCACTTTATCTAAAATGGGTTATTTTATAATAGAGTCATGAATTGAGAGGTTATTTATAAGTTCACAAAGTATAATGTGTCTTACAAAAGTTTTACAAAAATTTAGTTTCACGTCATAAATTATTGTCTTATATATCAAATATCACTTTTAACCCCTTCAGTTGTGTTCTGGTTCAAGAACTTTGCAAACTTACTCGTTTGATGAATACCACACTCTGTCTTAGCACGACCTTTCCAACGACCAGCTCTTTCATCTTCACCTTCAGCAACTGGTACGGTGGAATGATAATCACCAACAGATCTATAACCAAGATCTAAAAGCTCATTGTAGGGCACGTTATTTTCTTTAATGTATGCCAAAACTTGTTGGAATGACCAATTTGCCATTGGATTGATCTTAATGATGTTAGAAATTTCATCAATCTCCAAAATTTGTAAAGAATTACGAGCACCACCTTGAGATCTTCTTCTACCTGTGAAAACTGCAACAACACCAAGTTCTTCATAAGCTCTTTGAGCAGGTTCAACTTTAACAAGGAAATCATATTTATCCTCTTCATTTTCCCAAAGCATATCTCCATATTTATCAGCAAACTCTTGTTCTGTAGAACATCCCTTTGGTGTGAAAATGTTTAATTTGTTATTTGGATATTTCTCTTGTACTCTATTAACAAGATCATGTGTTTGTGGGAAATGATGAAGTGTATCAAGGAAAATAAGTTGTACTGTATCTCCTCTATTCATCTTTGAAAGCATATCAATAGTAACAAGTCCGGTTAATCCAAATGCTGTGGTTTGATAAACATCTGGGAAATTTAATAAAGACCATTCAATAATCTCTTGTGGTGATAAATCTGCTAATTGATTGTTTAAATGGTCCAAATGGTCCTGTGTTAAAATAACTTTGTTCTTAATGTTATAAGTTTGTATTTCAGACATTGTCATTACTGTGGCTTTTTCTCTATGTGTAAAGTGAGTGTAAATAGGTGTATCAGATGGGTGGGAAATGGGGGGCAGATCTTGTCTATTATAACTATCTTTTCCAAAATGATAGCAAAATGTAGGATTACAAATACTCGGAAGCAATCACAAGGAAGGAAGGAAAAAGACAGAGGTGGGAGAAAGCCCATTTTTGTGAAAAAGGGTTCTCGGAGTAATTCCTGCTCCTTATGGTGGATTTCTTCTGGATCACGTGCAACCTATCAATTCAAGCTCCTGTGGCTTGTGCTGATAGGCGTAAACGCGCTGTATGTGGCTAAGTGTGGCGCGTAAACTTATCCGCGAAGAGAGTTGTGGCGTTGTGGCTGATGAAAAAATTGTTGACTGCCGGTTTAGGAAGTAGCAAATTAATTTATGAATATATCTTAGTAAACATCACACCTGAACACCACAAATCAATGTACTCTTGAACATTAAACCCATCATCACATCGAATCTTCAGTTTCCATTCACCAAACAAAAAACAGCAGGATAATAAGGATTTACACATAATGTCGAGTACTCGACCATCAGAACTAGAAAAGGAAATTGAGAGAACTAAAACAACATTAAGTGATCTGGTAGAGTCCTTCATTGAACTCGGAATTATTGTTCATGACTTCCAAGGAACAGAATCATCTAGAGATGCTCTATCGTTACGTCTTAACCATACAATTGATGTCCTGAAGCAACTACAATCACCAGCAACAGCACATCTAGATAGTGTACCAGTACCCCTGGATGTTTTGCAATATGTTGAAGATGGTAGAAACCCAGACGTTTACACAAGAGAGTTTGTCGAAACGACGAGGAAAGCCAATCAGCACCTGAGAGGTAAAATGACAGCGATGAAGGATTTGAGAGATGTTCTTGGAAAGAAAATATCAACAGAATTCCCGGAACTTGACGATGTGGTGAAGGATATTATCAAAAGAACTGACGGTTAGAAGACACTTCAAAGGCGCTTGCTGGACTTGTCGCATTGTACTCCGATTGACAGATCTAATCATAAGATAATATGAACAGCAACCAGGAGTTATGGCATCAAACTAGATGCTACTATTATTCAATGAATTGTAAACGGGGATAATTATTATTAGATTAGGACACTAAATAAATCTGAGAAAAAAAACAAAGAAAATGAAAGTAACTATAGAGGGTAGATGAAAGCAGTGTTCTCGTAGTCAGTCAAGTCTAACGAAGCAATGTTAACCTCGACTTCCTCGTCACCATCCTGCACAACACCAACCTTCTTCTGCTCTGCCAAATGATCTGCTCTTTGAGTATTCTTTCTTTTCAATAAAACCCAGATAACCATACTAATGACAGGAGCCAGTCCAAATGATAGTACTATTTGAACAATCCAAGCTGGATAATAACGTGGAGAATCCTTTTCTCTCCAAAGTTGTGGAGAAATCATGTTTGCGACACCGTAAGCTGCCATGATAACAGCACCACGGGTGAGTCTCTTTGTGTAACCTGCACAAGAGGTGGTTGCCCATGAGTACATTATAATAAATGGAACACCAAATAGTGGAGAAGCCATTGTCAGAACAGCAAGAATACCAATCTTGTTATCCCATGGAAGGGCAACAGCACAGATAGAACCAACGAATGATGGGAGCATCCAGAAGACTGAGGAGAACGCTTGAGTGTTTGGGAACTTCATAAGAATCAAGGTGGCAATGATAGCACAGACAGAAGCGAACCCACCAGAGGCAACAGAGACTAATGTGGAATCCAGGTTTGAAATACCACCCATCTCACCGAAGAGCAAATTCTGCTGGTATGGTAAGTTATTAGCAAGCATAAGAAGGAAAATGTAAAGGGCAAACAACCATGTGATTGGATCTCTGATAGATTCGTAGAACTGGTATTTCTTGAAATATTTCTGTTCAATAGAAGAGTTGTTGGAGCGTTGAACACGACGAATAATCCAGATCTTCTCCTCCTGGGAGAAGAATTTTGTTGATGTTGGATTATCTGGGTAAAAGAAGAAAACCAGGATATTCAAGAAAAATGTCAAACCACCAAGGATGATCATAAAGATCTTCCAAGGAGAAATCGACTCTGTAGCATAGAGAACACCATATGCAATGAATCCGACAGGGATGGTAACACCAAGACAGGAGACGTAGAAAATAGGAGCAGCAGCGGCTTTTTCATCAGCTGTCAAGAATTGGGATTGAGTAGCGTTAAGGATTGGAATAACAACAGACTCAACCATACCGAGGAAGAATCTAACAAAAACCACACCTGGATAGTTGTGCATTGTCACTGACAGGAAAGTGATAACTGTCCAGAGAGAAGTGAGAACGAACAGAAATTTACCCATTGGAAGCTTTTGCATCAAATAGGTACCAGGAACTTGTCCAACCACATAACCAACGTAGAACAATGTGTTTGCATTGTTATACTTGGTATCCGTGAGTCCAGTGTCGTCGTAAAGTCCGAGAATGGCAGCATATGAAAGCGTAGCTTTATCCATGTACAAAAGCATGTTTACCAAGAAACAAAACGACACGATGAAGAATCTCACTTTCCGAGATAGCTTAGCATCTTGTTCTGGAGTTGCCTCTGGTGTCTGGGCATCAAACTGCTGTTGGAAATGAAGAGTCACATCAGCATCACGCGAGTTAACGATCTTGAACCCCTCTGTTATATGCTCTGTAGCTTCACCAGTGGCCTCCTTGGAGGAAGTGTCTCCTTGGGCAGCAATAGAGTGCTGTTTTTCCTCTGAATCACTCATCTAGTTTATAGATATTAGATTGAAATCATATACCCAGAGGAATGGGACTGTGAAGGGGAGTAACAACGTTCTTATATAATATCGTATGCAGAGCTCGTGCATGTATCTGTGAAGGATCTGTCTGGCCGTAACCGGTGCTGGTGTGGTACTACACATTCGACATAGGCAAGGACGCCACAGTCTCAGCCGCTCCCCTTTTTTCACTCATTAAACGTGAGCTTTATGGCTACTGACTCCTGAATAGGCTATACCAGATCTAGTAGTATCATGGTGTTTCTACAGTAGGTTTCGAGGTTCAGGGGGTGACACCATCGGCGTTAAGTGACACATTCCTGGGAGTTTCCTCCCAACTTAGGCATATCATCCGAACCACATGTCCTTCCCTTATCAGTAAGACACAATCTATGGAGATTATTCAGTAAAAAAGAAAAAAAAAAACTGTTTTGCAGCAAAGTTCTGGCAAAAAACTACACCAAAGTGGGATCATCGCTGTTAAGTACCTGCCCTGTCGGGAGAAAGCCGCGCGCGATATATCAGCCTTTCTCCGCGGTTAGGCGGACCGTTACGCTTATGAGATGAGGTACCATAACCGAAATTATTTCCTTAATCTGAAGAAGGCTCGGGTTGTTATAAAATATCCTTTATCTGTGTACTTAGTGCTACATTTTGAAGACGTATCTGGAAAGTAAGAATTCCTCGATTCATATATGTCTATGTACAGTTCTCAATCATATATTTCACCAGTCATTACAACTTCCATGACAATGCCTCATTCTCAAAATTGGCCTTGGAGTTCAATACACCGTTGATGTACTTGTTCAAGCCAACCTTATGTGTATACTGTGGCAAGCTAGAGAAGTGGTCAATGACATCACGTCTCGTCACTTTTCCAGATGCATTAACACCATCCTCACCACTGATAAATCTCTTGATCTCAACCTCCTTTGGCAAACCAAAGTTGTGTGGGTATTCTGTGAATGTAATGTTGAACTGTCTGTCTAATTGCAAAGTTGAATCAGGCTTGAAGAATGGGATGAGTTCCTTAACAGTCACTTCTTGTGGTGTCTTGTGCTTCCAGTTTGGAATCTCTTTAGACTTTCTAATGAGCTTAGCGGAAACACCTTCAACGAAATCAGATTCACTAGTGTTCTTCATGAACTGCTTTGCGGCATGAAGTTCATTTGTCAAAACCTCATGAACATCACCTTTAGCACCACGCTGCAACAACTCCAATGCAACCTTAAGAGAAAGAGGAGACTTAGTCTTTAAAGTGGCAAGTGTCTTTGTAGCAAATTCAGAACCTTCCTCTTCCAACTCTTCAAAGATGGACTCAACGGTAGCAGTTGGGCGGAACACTCTTTCGATTAATTGCAATGTCTGTGTAGAGTACTTATAATCATAATCGATTGGTAATTTTTCAGTGAAATCTTCAATAACGTTGTTAATCACAGTGAAAGGATCAGCATTCTTTAAAGAGACAGTTGAAATTGCCTTTGTCAATTCCTCCAATCTATGAGATGGAACGTAGTGAGTAGCGATACCGGCAAAGTAAACATCTAATCCGTACAAGTTCTCACCAGTCAATGCCAAGTAGGCACCAAAGGATGGAGAAACGACCTTATTCAAGGCAAACGTTGTACCAACATCAGGGAAGTAACCAATATCCATCTCAGGCATGGCCCATCTAGTGTTCTCTGTAGCGATTCTAAATGGGGTATGAACAGAAAGACCAACACCACCACCCATTGTGATACCGTTCATCAAAGAAACGACTGGTTTTGGATAAGTAGCATACAAGTAATTCAATGAGTACTCCTGTTGGAAGAAGTTGACAGACTCTTCCCAGTGACCGGCAATGTTGTCTTCGACACAAGATCTAACATCACCACCAGCACAGAAGGCACGACCATTAGAATTTTGGATGATGACTTCGGTGACCGATGATTTGGCATATTCCTGAAGTCTTGGGTAAATTTTACTGATCATAGAACCACTAAGAGAGTTAAGCTTCTTTGGTCTGTTTAAAGTGATGATCTTAGCACTGTTAACGTTCTGGAAAAGAACATCGTCCTCTTCGAACTTGGAAGCATTGGCAGTTGATGAGGCCATTCTGGTGAAGGTGGTTCTTCTCAGCGCAGAAAGTTGATATCTCTTTGTGGCGTGGAGGAGCATTAGTGTGATCGGTAGAGAAACTGTGAGTGGGGGCAGATCCAGGCGCTTATATATACGACACAAGTGGGGAGTAAGTTGGGAAATACACAGAGGTCGAGAGGGGGATGATCCTTCCAGCCGATGCGCGAAAAATCAAAAGAGAACCAACATTGTCACGTGACAGTGGGAAGACCTGGGTATTACCGCTTTTGGGGTGTTTTGAGATCTTTTTTTTTTTCTTTTTAATTTCAATAGGTTTCAGTTTTCAGAACTGATAACCTTTTCCAATAATACTGGAAAATAAACACATAAAAAGTGGAAAGAAAAGCTGAAATATGTGTTCATCGTTACGTGAGGGAGTTGCTGATCTTTCAATTGATGCCATTGAAGGTGGATTGGATAATTCTGTTAATTCAAGCACAGGTAGTTTCCCAGAAGGTACACGTGATGGTGATGATATCGATGATGATGAATTTAACGCTGTGAATCATTCCTTATCTACCAACTTTACTTATGCCGAAGAGAAAACAATCCATGAACAGGATGCTAAGCTTAGAGCTTTTGAAGAAATTACAATCACTCCAAAGAAGAGAAGACCATCATCTGCTCAATTCAGCCATCCACCACCACCACCGATTCTTAAACCATCACCTGTTTCTCCTGCCTTATCAGCAATGAAAGCCCATCCACCTCCTCCTAAGGCTAAGCTCTCATCTTCTTATAAGCTTGGTGCCATTAATGAACATGATCACGAAGCTAATGAAGTTCCATCTCCAGAATTGATCCAGTTGTATGGTGAAATTAAGAAATGTCGTGAATTGAGAAAGAAATATCAAACTGTCTCAATGCAATATCCTGAACAAAACCCAAAGAATAAGGATTCTTGGGTTATTTATCCAGAACCACCAAAACCAACGTACAGTAACAAACAAATTCTTCCAGATTCCGTTCAGCCAGACTCCAAGACTTTTAACATTGATGATGTGACTATCCCAGAGGCTGATTTGTCAGTATCATTCCGTCGTAATGCTGATGATGTGTTTGAGTTTGTTCAAGAAGACGGTACACTCTTAACTACTGATATCCCTTCATTAAGAGATTACTATATGGACCTCGATAAGATTGTTCAAATTTCATCAGATGGTCCCGCCAAATCATTTGCATTTAGACGTTTACAATACCTTGAAGCGCGTTGGAATCTTTACTACTTACTCAATGAGTATGAAGAAACATCGGTCAGTAAGAAAAATCCTCATAGAGATTTCTATAACGTTAGAAAAGTTGATACTCACGTTCATCATTCCGCGTGTATGAATCAAAAGCATCTTTTAAGATTTATCAAGCATAAGATGAAAAACCATCCAGATGAAAAGGTCATATTCAGAGATGGTAAAGTTTTAACATTAGCCGAGGTGTTCCAATCTTTGAACTTAACTGCTTATGACTTATCTATTGACACTTTGGATATGCATGCTCATAAGGACACTTTCCACAGATTTGATAAGTTCAACTTGAAGTACAACCCAATTGGAGAATCAAGATTGAGAGAAATCTTCCTGAAAACTGATAACTATATCCAAGGTACTTACTTGGCTGATATCACTAAGGAAGTTTTCAGTGATTTGGAGAACTCCAAATATCAGATGTGTGAATACAGAATCTCCGTTTATGGTCGTGATTTGAAAGAATGGAGTAAATTGGCAGCATGGGTCATTGACAACAAAAACCTCAGTCATAACGTTCGTTGGTTGATCCAAGTTCCAAGATTGTATGATATTTACAAAAAAACTGGACAAGTTAAAAACTTCCAAGAGATTATTAGAAACTTGTTCCAACCTTTGTTCGAAGTTAGTATGGATCCATCCAAGGACCCTAAATTACACATATTCCTTCAGCGTGTTATTGGTTTTGATTCGGTGGATGATGAATCGAAAGTTGATAGAAGATTCCATAGAAAATTCCCTGTCCCATCTCTTTGGGATGCTCCTCAAAACCCACCATATTCATACTATCTCTACTACATTTACTCTAACTTGGCTCAACTGAACAACTACAGAGCAAAGAGAGGCTTTAACACATTTGTTTTGAGACCACACTCTGGTGAGGCCGGTGATCCAGAACATTTGATCAGTGCATACTTGACTTCAGAAGGTATTTCTCATGGAATCCTTTTAAGAAAGATTCCATTTGTTCAATACCTGTACTACTTAGATCAAATTGGTGTTGCCATGTCCCCATTATCCAACAATGCACTGTTCTTGACTTATGATAAAAATCCATTCCCATACTATTTCAAGAGAGGATTGAACGTTTCATTGTCCACAGATGATCCATTGCAGTTCTCGTACACCAGAGAACCACTTATTGAAGAATACTCCGTTGCTGCACAGATTTATAAGTTATCTAATGTTGACATGTGTGAACTGGCAAAGAACTCTGTTGTTCAGAGTGGATGGGAGCACAAAATTAAGAAGCACTGGATCGGTCATGAATTTGCCAAAGGTGGAATTGAAGGCAATGACGTGGAAAAGACAAACGTTCCAGATATCAGAGTCGCTTATAGAGAAGAGACGCTTCAAACTGAATATGACCTGATCGAGTATTATGCGGGTTTGGCAGAACTTGGCTTGTGATGTATTTGAATAGATCTTGATTGTTACTTGTGAGGGTAGTTTTACTACTGCGTAGTGCGCGGCGTTCTTACCGGATGCGGTAAAAGATGCGACGCATTATCTCTCTCTCTCTCTCTTGCCATTACAATGGTATAAAAGAACTGAGGAATCCACTTTAGTCAAATGTTAACACTCCAGCTACTATGTTTCTGCGTTGAAATACTATGGTACCAGATCTCAACAAATCCCACGTGATTGTCATTGGTACCGGTGTATTTGGTATCTCCACCACCATCGCTCTTGCTAAGAAGTACCCACAATGCAAGATCACGGTTCTAGACAGGTATGAACCTCCAGTTCCAGATGCTACGAGTGTGGACACCACAAGATGTATCCGGACAGATTACAGAGACCCTGTTTATGGTCGATTGGCACTTGAAAGTATGAATATCATCAAGAACGATCCGGTGATCAGTAAGTTCTTTAAACAGTGTGGAATGACGGTGTTGTATGATGATAAGCCAGGATTGGTGCAAGAAGTTTATCAAGCTGAGAAGAAGACTGCTACCGAACTAGCTGGCAAGCACAATATCATTGAATTTAACACGCAGAGTGATATCTTCAAGAGTGTTCATGGTGCCGCAGCTGTCCCTACTGATGCCTATGGTTTGGGTCGACCATTAGAGTGGAATAAAGGATATATCAATAAGCAAAATGGTGTTATTGATGCTGAGAAGAGTATGAAGGGATATTATGAACGTGCAAAGACTTTCCCAAATGTTGAGTTCATCTTCAAACCTGTGGAAAAGATCATTTACGAGAATAAGATAGCCATTGGTGTTTTGCTTGAAGACAGCATTATCATCAATGGTGATTTGGTAATTGTTGCAGCAGGAGCATGGACCTCTAAGCTTGTTGATATTACACACTTGGCGAAGCATTTCTGTTATGAGGTTGTGTATTTTAAGCTAACACCTGAAGAGGAAGAGAAATTCAAGGACATGGCAATTACCACAAATATTTCCACTGGTATCAACTTATTCCCACCATTAGAAGGATATACCAAAGTCCTTCAAAGATCTGCTGGATATGTGAACACTGTGACGTTACCTAACCCTGATCCGGAAGAAGCTGATGCTAATCCTATAATAACCATTTCACATCCAAGGACCCTAATGACATCTCCAAAGGATTGGATTCCTGAAAAGGCAGAACAAGGAATCAGAGAGCAAATGAGAGAGATCATGCCTTTTTTAGCAGACAGACCGTTTGCTAGAACGAAGCTGTGTTGGTTGACGAGAACCGATACAGGTAATTTCTTGATAGATCATCATCCAAAGTATGATAATGTCATTCTTGCAACTTGTGGAACAGGACATGGGTGGAAATTTGTTCCTATTCTTGGAGATAAGGTCATTGATCGTATTAATGGTACTCTGGATCCTGTTCTTGCAGAGAAGTGGTCTTGGAATGAGAAATTAGGGGAAGCCGATATAAGTAAATCAGACAATACACCAAGATTACCTGGTAAAGTAAGAGAGATGGACGAAGTTGTGAGACAAGTTGATCAACTGCAAGGTTGAACAGAATGTAGACTTGGCTATGGAGAAGTTACATGGTCAAATGTGGTTATTTTCTTTTATAGTCACATTAACTGTGAAAATATATACATACAATTCAAACTATTAGCACCATTCTCTTGGGGTTTTCAGCACTTGAAGCAATTCATCTTCTCTAGATCCTTCTTCTGGAGTATGATTGTACTTCCAACCAGCTGTAGCAGGAAGAGACATCAAGATAGATTCGACTCTTGAACCAGGTGTTTGTAAACCAAATTGGGTACCTCTATCCAATACCAAGTTAAATTCAACGTATCTTCCTCTTCTTAACTGTTGCCAGTTCTTTTCCTCCTCTGTGAATGGTTGGTCTTTACGTTTAGCCACTGTTGGTACGTATGATGGAACAAATGCATCAAAGCATCTTTCTACCATTTCTAAAATCTCTGATGGATCTCTTTCATCAAAGTCATCAAAGAAGATACCACCAATACCTCTTGTTTCACCACGATGCTTTATGTAGAAATATTCATCACACCATTTCTTGAATCTTGGATACAATTCAACATCAGTTGCATCCAGAGCATCTTTATGCATTTGATGGAAGAGTTTAGCATCTTCTTCATACAAATAGGAAGGAGTCAAATCGGCACCACCACCGAACCACCAAGTTTGTGGTGTTCCATCGGCATTCCAAGTCTCAAAGTATCTGTAATTGAGATGTGTAGTTGGTGCATGTGGGTTATGTGGATGGATGACCATTGATAAACCACATGCATAAAATGGAATGAATCCATCATCGAGTGATTTCAAGTTCTTATGATCAGCTCTCATCCGTGTGACGGCTTGTGGTGGCAGCTTTCCATAGACAATGGAGAAGTTCACACCACCTTTTTCATAAGTCTCACCGTTTTCAATCACACACGAACGACCACCACCTAATCCTTCACCACGGGACCATTCATCAGCATGGAAACGGGCAGTTGGCTCCAACGTCTCGAGACCGGCAATGATCTCCGCCTGTTTACGGCGGACGAGAGCCTCCATGCGTTCACGGATTGGAGCATTTGGTGTTTCCTGTTGAATCTCTGACATATTCTTCGTGTTCTGCGTGGTTCTCTTTATATATCGCAGTCTCCGGTTTTAGTGTGGTTCCAGTCTGTTTATATAAGCGGATCTCCACGTTTTTTTTTTTTTTTCAGTGGGCCGATCGCCCATTGTACGAGCCTCTCTCTCTGTCTCTCTCATCTCCTGATCCTAATTTGTCGTATAAGAAAAATTTACGTGTTATATCACATATAAAAGGTGGTTATATAAAGTAAACAAACATGTTAAGGGGTTCACTCTGCTCTCTGCTTGTTCTCTCTTCTGACTCTGTTGAACAACTTGATTCTGCCATCTGTAACGAAATCCACAATGACCATAACCCATGATTCATGAATTGGTAAATCACAGTAGAATTCGTTGGCGATTTCATTCAACTTGAACAGCTTGCTCCATGCGATATATGGGAAATCGTGGTGTTCGTTGTGTAAACCGACATTCCAAGTGAAGAAGTTAAGAATACCATAATAAGAATATGTCTCCAATGGTGGAGCATCTGTATTTTTGTTGTAAGTCTTTGGTGGGTCTAAAATATAGTGTTCTGCAATGAAATGACCTGAACATGGATGTAAAGAACCGGCAAGGAATGAAGAGAAGACGAAATATAATAGTGATTTACCACCCCAGTATTTCACTATTAAAATATCAACAATGACTTGGAATAACACATTCAATAGATGAATATAAGTGAATTTGATTTGTGTAACAAACATTGGTCTTAATGCATAGAAAAAGATTTGGAATGTTGCAAAGAATGACTTTCCAGCGATATTAGATAAGAAAATAGCTTCATAATAAGTTGGTAAATCAGTATCAAGTACTTCATCACCTAAATATTTATGATGTAATTGATGATATGGTGTGAAAGATGCAGAGTATGGGATACCAATTGGAATATTTGTGAAGATAGCAAATAACTTATTGTATAATGGTTTCTTGAATCCCAAATTATGACTAAGTTCATGAATTGCTAAAAAAATATTTTGATTTGCAGTTGCACCAATGATATAACTGCAAAGGAAGAATTCCCAAGAGAAGAAAGATTTGTTACGTAAATGATATGCAACTGCTAATTGTAATGAAACAACACCAAAAACAATGTATTTAGTCAAAGGTTCAGGTCCACAAAGTTTTGTCACTTCTGGATATTTCTTTAAGATCTCTTTTCTTCTAATTGTATGAGGTTCAACATGATCTGTCCAATAGAAATCGTTGAGTTCTTCGATAGGGGCATCAGATGCCGGTGTATCAACGAAAATAGGCTTGGTTGGTGCCTTTCTATGTGTAATGGTTGTCATTTGGGGTATATTACTTTTTTTGGTGTAGATCTGGTTGGTTGGTCTCGGGTAAACGTGGGCCCCCGAGGATTGATATTTGGTAGTATGAACAAGTTACGAACAAGCTAAAAGTATGAACAAGTGGGGGGAGGGAAGCAACAGGTGAGTAGAAGGAAGTGACAGTAAATAAATCAAACCACCAAAAACTCCCCTTTCAAAGAGTAAATCAGTCGATCTCGGTGAAAAGTTAAACGAAGAAAAAGTAGGCGAAGCCGAATTTCCCAATTGGGACATCGTTTTATGGTAGGAGACACATCATATTAAGCTATAGAAAGAGAGAGAGAGAGAGAGAGAGAGAGAGAAGTAGAAAAAGAAAAATAATAAGTCAGCAAACCTCGAGAACGATTTTACCTTGTGCCTTATGGTCAGCAAGTCTATTAATTGCCTTTTGATAATCTTTAAATCCAAAGACAGAATCAATTGGTATTGTTAACAAATTAGCTTCAATTAAACCTTTA
The DNA here is from genome assembly GCA_030569745.1 of Petasospora bimundalis. Taxonomy (NCBI): domain Eukaryota; kingdom Fungi; phylum Ascomycota; class Saccharomycetes; order Phaffomycetales; family Wickerhamomycetaceae; genus Petasospora; species Petasospora bimundalis. Next base: position 152,712 of record JAJMLR010000001.1, read on the forward strand.
GCAGATTCATACCAGGTACCAGATGCAATACCCGATAATTTAAAGTTCCACGATCTTGGGAAGAAGAATAGTTTAACGTTCTGTAATGTAAAGAATTGGCCAAATGCAGAAGTATAATCGCCAATACTTGAACCAACAATTGATACGTACCCGGAGTTAGAGCTCTTTGGTAATAGCACTTTATCCATGACATCAAAGAGATAGGAATTACCAACACAGTCAATGATCAAATCAAACTTCCCCTGGGTTATAACAAGTGATAAGATCTGTTGTTTGACATCCCCTCTGGTATAGTCAACAATAGTATCAGCACCATACCCTTCAACTCTTTCGGTCGAGCTTGAAGAGTTCACAGAGACAACATTCTCAACATTATGAACTTTCTTAAGTATTTGAATCAAGAATGCACCAACAGAAGTTGCACCACCAATCACCAATACATTATGACAATCTTTGGGGTTTTTGAAATGTGTTAGTGTAGTTAAGGCAGTACCTAATACCAATGGGAAAGCAGCAGCATCAGTCATTGATAAGTTATTGGGGATAATACCAACATTTTTATTCTCGTCAATATCTAAGAGTAAATATTCACCAAAAGTTCCATATTTGGTGTATAGTTTCTCCCAAATACCAGAGATTTTATCACCTTTTTTAAACTTTGTAACCTTACTACCAACTGCCTCAACGATACCAGAGAAATCACGACCCATACCCTTTGGACCTCTCTTGAACAGTGTAAACCACCAATGAGAATGGTACAAAATAAGATCAATTGGGTTGATAGCAGCAGCAGAGACTTTGACAACTATTTCACGTGGACCAATCTTGGAGAGATCAATAGTATTGGGGAATATCTCTATAGGGCCATTACGCTGATACCCAATCTGGTTGTAAGTTAGCATTGTCATCGTTGGTCAATCAGTACAGTTGTACTTTAATATCACAGTCACTACAAAGAGGTAGAAAGAGAGAGAAGGAGAGTTTTATATATCTCAGTGGCGACAAGACGTCTTGCTTGCTGACACATATTGCTTTTCTTAAGACCGACTAACCCCGCGGTTTTCTGTTTGTATGTCATCATTAATATGTCATCATTTATTACTTTAACTCCAATACTGCAAGAGATTCCACATGCTTTGTCTGTGGGAAGAAGTCATAGCCTCTTATGCTCTTTATTTGATATTCTTGGCCATTTTTTGTTTCATTGAAGAAGTAGTTTAGATCTCTAGCTTGACTGAATACGTTGCATGAAACGTAAACAATCAAACTTGGTTTAAAATCAGATAACTGTGTTAGATAATCTTCATTTGAACCCTTCCTTGAAGGATCTAAAATAACAACTGTTTCATTTGAGTTAAAATCCTTTAAATCTTTGAATATCTCCTCTGATGATCCTAACAAGAATTCTGCATTATTAACACTGTTCAGTTGAGCATTATGCTTTGCGAATTCCAAACTCCCCTTTGATATTTCTATACCAATTAATCTTTCGGCATATTCAGATAATGATATACCAAAGAATCCAGATCCACAATAGGTATCAACAATATTTTTATGCTTAACTGGATCAATGTACTGCTTGATGTGATCTAATAATACTGGTAAAATGGAGTTATTATTCTGGAAAAACTCACCAGCCGGGAATCGAAATTTGTAACCATTAATCTCTTGTGTTATAATCTCTCTATGATCAGTGGTATACTCGTGTTTATCACCAATGGACTTATCACGAAGTAATATAGTACCACCGTTCTTGTACCTCTTTACAATATCTTCAAGTATTAGTCTGTCCTTGGATAATGCAGTAGATAATACATCTGTAGCAATTGGACAAGTATCAACATCTATAATTCCCTTACCTAACCCTGCTTTTTCAAATCCTAACTGGATAACTTCTCTATTACCATTGAAATGTGGTGTCAGCTTACTTCTGTAATGGTATTGTAATGGTGATTTAACAGTCTTGAATATTGGTACATTCTCGAACCCAAACTGTTCATAAGCATTCTTGACCACTTGAGTCTTAAATTCGAGTTGATCATCATATGATATCATCTGTAGTTGACATCCTGAACATTTGGTGAAATGTTTACAACCGATATCATCTCTTCTTGATTCTGAAGGTACTTCAACACTTATAAGATGTCCTTCAGCATAAGAATCAAAATGAACACCCAATTCAACTTTGACAATATCGCCTTTTGTAGTAAATGGTACAATAACAATTAAATCATCACCAGTTTCAGATGGACATATACCTAACCCAGATCCATTACTCAATGTTCTTAGTATCTTGAGATTCTCCACTATTCTCGTATTACCACGTTGTCTATAGTGTCTTATAAGATCAATAGGTACCGTATAGTCTGTTATACCCAACTCCCTTGTGAATTTATCAATCTCGTATAGTTGTATACCCGAGGAAGTTGTTGGATCATCAACTACTCTTCTTCTTAGTCTCCTGCGTTCTTTCTTCTGATTCCCTCTATATGTCGGCTGTGAAGGTTTTATCTCATGGGTAGACAGGTATCTCTGTTGTATACTTCTTGGTCTTAGTCTTAGTAGAGGTAGAAGAGCCCTCATAATATATATATCCCAGCGTAGGAAACTACCTCATCGCATATTACCAAGAAAAGAAAAAAAAATTTTCAATTATCTCACTTACTCTCAATCTCTACTGGAAAATCTTATGAGTTTTTAAGTTACAAATTAATATGGCATGAGAGGCATATATCACTATATATGTATATAGATGGAGAGAGTATGTGATTAGTGCAGTAGAGTCGGAGCCCTATAGAAGAAGAGAGCTTTAACTGAACTTACAAGATTCTATTATGTATTACTCTCACCTGGTGTAAATGAGTCCGTTTGCAGTGAAAAAGTTGGGGTAACCTCAGTTAAGAGCGCCACCACCCCACTCATATGTACTAAATATACATAAGAGTGAAATTTGCAAACGGTCAATGTAATTCCAGGTTTTAGTCTGTAATTTCTCTTTCTCAGGAGAAGAATAGAAAAGAAAGTGCGCGCGGACTTCACTTTATATAGGTGTTATTGGCACGTTATAATGGCAGAAGAAGGGCAGACGCGTAAACTTTCAATTTACAGCATAACACTTATATACAACCATAAAACGCTATAATAATAAAAAAAAGGACACCACAAGAAAGTACAATGTCAGAGAAGAAACTTACATATTTTGAAAAACAGAGAGACGCTCTCATATCAGAGATTGCCATCTCAATGGAATCTGTACTTAACAATGTTAATGCATTGAATAGATCTTTAGAAGGTGCTATTGCAGTTGGTAAAGAATTTGATAGTGTTTCAAGTCTTTGGGCAAACTTTTATGATGGTTTATCACAACAGGAACAGTTAAGACCACAAGAACAAGAACCAGAACAAGAAAATGAACATGAACATGAACATGAACAAGAACAAGAACAAGAACAGAAGACTAACGAACAGGAACAAGTGAACTAAATTACATAATCATGCATTTATGACTCTTCTTTTGGAATGACGTCTTTCTTTCACTTCTCTCTATCTGGTTTGTTTTCTGAATTGTCATGGTCAGAGTCCTGGTAACTTGTCCATTAATCAATAGTGCCACGGCTTCAAATATCTTACTATAACTTCTTGGACTTGATATGAAAGGTTCAAAATAATTACAATTGAACCTAAGGGCATTCTTTTGGAAAGTTGTAAAATTTGGTACATCATTTTCTAATCGACATTCCGCCCCAAGTCCAATCAATATTCTATATGCACTGGGACAGTATGTTTCCACTTCTGGTATCCATCTCTCTTTAACACTACGATATGTATCTGGTCTGGTCAAATCGAAACATATCAAAACTGCCTTAGCATCAGCATATGCTAATGGTCTAAATCTATCAAATGTATCATCTCCCGGAAAATCCCAAATCCTAAGCTTTATACTCTTCTCGTTATTAAAATGTATCTCCTTATCATACGTTTCGAATAGTATATTAGTTGGTGCACTTGTGTATCTCTGATTCAAGTATGTGTGTATAAAACTCGATTTACCACATTTAGAATCACCAAGTATAACAATATTCTTTGAAAGTCGACCTATACTTGTTATAGAAGTTTGCTTTATGTCAGATGGTGTCGTGGATTTCGATATATTCTGAGGTTTATTATAACCAAATAGATCAATGTTCTCATTATTTATCTCTCTTAAAGTAGAAACTACTTGCATTTTTCTTTAAGTCTTATATATTATATATGACACAGCAGCGGAATTGTCAGTGATATTCTTTGCTTATTTGTAGACTGACACAAAACCATTACCGGCTTTCCGGTTATCTACACCCTACAAGATACCTACAAGCTTATACATTTATAGTCTGTTCATTAGTCATTAGTCATTAGTCATTAGTCATTTACTCTTTTACTCATTGGGTTTCTTCTTCTTAATATTAGGGTGAAGATGGTTTATATTGGCACGCTTAGATAGTCCAACTCTATAGGGCACTTTTGTGGTCTTGGAACATAGCTTTTCTAAAGTTGATTTCCTCTGGCTTGAACGTCCAGTTGTGGGTTGGGGAGTGATCTGTGTAGATTTCTGAGTGGGTACTGGATCTACTCTGAGTGTGCTTTCTGTTTCATTCTTTTCATAATTGGAAACTTCATCATTAGTGTTGATCTTCTCTGAGCGTAACAGTTCTGTATCACAATCTCCATCTGATAGACCACTCTGTTCTCTGATTGTAGTCTGAGTGATATCCTGGCTCTTATGTAAGTCTGTCTCTACTTCTGTGTCAGTGGGAGGCTCTACCTTTCCAGTACGTCTCCTTACCTTACTTGTTGATGGTCCTGGATCCGTACTCGTCCTTTTCCTATCCAATGCACTGCGTACCAATGGCTCACTCTTTGGTCTCTGTAACTCAAACTCCAAAAAGGGATCACCGTTCATCTCTTCTTCAGAATCCATTATCTCCAACTCCAACAACTCGACATCTGAACTCTGCTGGGTATCACCTACTGCAATATCGGGGCCCAAAGAGAGTACCACACCCGCACAGTCTCCTTGATCATCCATCCTACAGGTTTATCAACGTGCACTTCCGGTTTACAATGCCTCTTCAATGACCTTCCATTGTTTGTGCAATGACGCGTCGCAGTCTGCCAGTTCGACGCGTGTCGATTGACGCTACGCGTAAACAAAAAAAAAAAATCATGAACCAAAACTCACACTCACCAGAAGATGATTTCCTCCTTTCTTTAGCTGTCAGCTTATTTATGGGCCCATTCTAGTGATGTTGCTAATGGGTAGTACACTTAAACAGTTTCTGAGCCTCTCTTATTTCTTTTAATGGCTTCAAATATCGCATGGGAACCGGTGGATTTAGTCTCCTGAGACCCGTGATGTCTGTGTCTTTTGATCCTTCAACCGTTGAAATCTCAGAGCTACATAGCTTTGTTTGCAGTTAGTTCATCCCATTGACTTCTAATGCTACACCCGCACACCCGTATGATTACAACGTGGACTTTCCTAGGGGGCCATTGTCCTGGTGAGAGGCTCTGGAGAGTTGATCTCAATGTGGAAGAGAAGAGTTTGAGAGTGTTCACGATTGAAGCATGTTCATTACTTCATTTGAAGTAATGTACAATCAGACTGGCCTAGGATATGCCCCCATCCCATCTGATGGTTCTTCCATCAGACGCAAACCTCACTAAAGAGCCAAATGAATATATGCATTCATTGTTTGCTTTCACTTATGGTTTGGGTATCGCATCCCGGCAGTGCCTTTCTGAAATCAAAGTCTTACTATTGTCACTCACAACTTGTTCTTCTGGATCCTCTATGATTGGCCTCATTCCCATTTCTGTGGTATTTCAAACTCCTAGGTCTCTTATCCACACATCCTATTTGAGGTTAGCCTTATGTGCTCTCATAACCCCTTAATGGTTCTTTTTTTAGATGGCTCTTGTTCTTCCCATAAAGAAATAAAACCATACCAGTCAGTTTTGGGATCTGCTTACTAAAGGATTTCCTCTGGTGAATCATTGGCGAGCACATAACGGACCTCTTTTTGACCCTTACCACCAGTGCGATGGAAACCCGCTTAAAGATTATCAAAGAAGACTTATATCTCTTATCAGTTGCCTGTAATCAAATTGGTTGATGTGTGTACCATTTCACGAAACATCACGTTCAAACTCCTCAGGATGAAGGGCTCAGTCAGTGTGGTTTTTACCACCAAGAACTGAGATCAGTATGCATCCCGTATATGGGGTCATGCGTCGGATTCATGATAGAATTTGAGTGGGTATTTTCCATTTGGTATCATCTCCAGAAAGATTCAGTAAAGTGCTGTGGAGATTCTTAGCTGGAGTTTTACTACCTTGAAAGACTCACTTCATCCCAAGCTGAGAGCTCACCAATCATTTCCACTTCCTTCTTTAACATCTTGTGGGTATTGTCTAATTTCTTTTTTTTTTTTACCGCTATTAAGATCGTCTATTAACATTTTCATCAACCATTATCTCTATCTGTGATATCTCACCAAGTGTATTATGAACATAATGGCTCGGTGAGACCCACTGTCCAGTTGTAGGAACCTAAAATCAGCAGCATCAAAATATATGATACGGCCAAACTGATAAATCCATATCTGTAACTTCTTGGGGACTTTAGTGTGTATAACTCCACCACAAATGTACTCACCGTAGAGAGAGTTCCACAGTATCCATCTTCCAATCCTTGGATCATGTGGCATGCAAGTGTGGAATCAACAATTCTTCCACCACCGGTAAGCTTACCTCTATTAATCAAATTAAGAATGGCTAATACCAATGTGGCAACAACATTTACAGTGAAAGTCCCCATGGGGAACCCTTTCACTTTAGGATTCAGCCATTTGGAAACATAAAATCTAGTCCAACATGCTATTGGAGACACGATACATGCAAATGTCCAACTTCTCCAACTCTTAATAACAATCAGACAAATCACTGCAATCCATGAGATGATACCAGCTAAGGCAACACCATATTCTATTAATTCAACATGTAGCAATGTTCTCTCGTATCTTTTCATCATATGCTTACCAAAATGTAACCCGCCTATTGAGACACACATCTGTGTTATCATAACAGATGAACACTCCATGATTCCATAAGCACCATTTTTGTAATGATAATAAGTACCAATTTGTAAATCTGCAGATTTGGTGAAAGCCTCAAGAATCAAAGAGCTGAAGGAAGAAAAAGTGCCACAGAACCCAGTTGTTATTCCAATGTATAATGGTATCTGTGCCTTTGGAATCCCAGTTGATAACCATAAATGATCTGTTTGGATAGCTAACCCCATAATAACACAAGAGGCAAAGTTCGCCCATATCACACCACCGACGTATGACCCATCATAAGTCGTCAAAACAATCATTCCCTTGCGTGCCAGCACACCAACAATAGCAAAGAATGTCAAAATACAAAGTATTTTAGCCTCTCTCAACAATGGTGAAGATTCTAATGGTGACTCTTCGGGAATTGAAGACCGAAGCTCCAGTTCCTCCTCGGCCACCTCCGACGCAACGTCTTCGTCGTGTGTCCTCACACTAGTACGATCCTGTTGACTCAGTGTCGGTGACATCGTCTCCTCAGTGTCCTTGGAAGACATATTATATCCTTTTTTGGTTGTGTTAAAGTGGTCTTTAAAACAAGGAGGTTAAGGCAAATTTGGTCGGAGCTCGTATATTCTCTGTTTGTTTACCCTCGGATGGGAATAAAATTTATTTTCGCGGGCGATGAGCTCTATCAATCAATGATTTGAGCCAATTCACACCCCCATCAGAGGAGAAAGACAAGGAACTACGTGAAAGAGAGAATGGACGACGATTGGTCATTGAACATTTCCATGGCCCCAGCTGGGCCAGTTCCTTCCAAGAAGACTGCAAAGGCGGTTGGAGGTAAATGGAGAGACAGAAGAAAAGCACAGTTGGAGGCCAAAGGTGTCAATACTGAGAAGAAAAGAGAGAAGAAGAGTAGCGTAAATTCAAGACCAGTGGTAGACAGAAGCAGTGGCTCCAATGCCACACCTATTGACCCTTCCAAGAGAAGAGGTGATAAAAGATCTGCCCCAGAAGATGGCGAGCCAAGACTGGGTCCTTCCAAGCAGCAGAGAGTGTTTGAAGGTAAAGGTGTTCCTGGTATTAACAATACATTTGTTTCTTCATTGTTTTCTTCAAACGGTGAGATCACTGAGAGAGAGTATGATAATGAGCTTGAATCACTTGAAGCATCTAATGCACCACTTAAGGACTCTACAACGTTTGATGGTCTTGGACTTTCTGAGATCCTTGCTAAACAGCTTACAGAAAATATGAAGTTAAATAACCCTACAAAGATTCAGAGATCTGTTCTTCCAAGATTATTGGCTAGAGACAGAGATTTGTTTGTACAGGCTCAAACCGGTTCCGGTAAGACATTGGCATTTGTACTTCCAATCTTCCAAAAATTGATGGAAGTTAAAGACCTTAATAGACAAAGTGGTATTTTCGCTTTGATCCTTGCACCAACAAGAGAATTGGCAACACAGATCTATTCTGTCATTGAGACACTAACGCGTTGTTGTCATAGAATTGTTCCAGGTATTGTCATTGGTGGTGAGAAGAAGAAGTCCGAGAAGGCAAGATTGAGAAAAGGTGTCAACATCCTCGTTGCAACACCTGGTCGTCTTGCAGACCATATTGAAAATACAGAAAGATTGGATCTCTCGAACATAAGATACGTTGTTTTGGATGAAGGTGATAAACTTATGGAATTGGGTTTCGAAGAGACAATTACTAAGATCTTGGCCGATATTGAAAAGACATCACGCATCCAGGCAACGACCAAGATATATCCAACTTTACCAAAGAAAAGAGTCAATGTGTTATGTTCTGCTACCATCAAGGGAACTGCCAAGAAGCTTGGTGAGATCTCTTTGAACGATGCTGAAATGGTGAGCTCCAACTCTGTTCCTGATATGGAGGATGTTGAACTAATGGAAAACATCGCTGCACCAGATCAGCTGTTACAACAGAGTTGTGTTGTTCCACCAAAATTAAGACTCGTAACACTAGCTGCTATCTTGAAAGATATTACATCAAAGAAAGAAGGTTCTCGTACTATGGTTTTCTTGTCATGTTCTGATTCTGTCGACTTCCACTTTGGTGTATTCACTAAAGATGGTAAAAAAGTCACAAAAGACGGATCTGAAGAGGAATCCGATGATCTTTCAACAGTGTTAACATCTCCACTCTTGGGTGACAACGCTTCTGTCTTCAAGCTTCATGGTTCTTTATCTCAACAATTGCGTACATCTACATTATCTGCCTTTGCTAAAGCTCCAGAGAGCAAACATACCATTATGTTCTGTACTGATGTCGCATCCAGAGGTTTGGATTTACCACATATCTCTGTTGTGGTAGAATATGATCCACCTTTCGCTACTGAGGATCATTTGCATAGAATCGGTCGTACTGCCAGAGCTGGTATGAGTGGTCGTTCTGTATTATTCTTGTTACCTGCTGAAGAGAAGTACTTGGAAAAGATTTCTCATTATCATCCACATGGAATCCAACATAAGTCATATGAAGAGTTATTAAAGATTGGATTCGGTAACAAATGGGATGTTGATGCCACTACATGGCACTTGAATGTTGAAAGATGGTTATTGGAAGACCAAGGTGCACATGCCAAGGCGGCCAAGGGTTTCACAAGTCATGTTAGAGCATACGCTACACATATCTCTTCAGAAAAGGACGTTTTCAACATGAAGTCTTTACATTTAGGTCATTTGGCTAAGAGTTTCGGTTTGAGAGAGACACCAAAGGGTCTTGGTTCCAAATCTGGTGAAAACCAAAAGAAAAAGAAAGAGAATCCAAAGGATAAGATGTTCCGTGTTGCAAGAATGACCGCAAAGGCTTCAAGTTCTGAATTTAACTTCATGTAATCTTCCTACAAGATCAAAGTCTTTTTTTTTTTCATTTTTATATATTTCATTAATGACATTATAATGGGTATGTGTTTTCGTTTCATATTTTCTGTAGATAACCTTGTTGAATAAGTCTTTCAACATCAGCCTTTCTGACAAAGAACTGTGAGTCCTTAGTCAAATTGAACACACCGTACTCGGTCTGAATCTCACCAGCATCTTTCAAGACTCTCACGTCCACAAACACATCCTTAGGAGGTACAAGGGATCCAGATAAATCGATCTCAGGGAATGAACTCTTATAATGAATCAATACCTCCGAGTAGTTTCTAAAGTAGTCTGACTCTGCGTGATTTGGAACTTCTGTCTCGGCATTCTCCCAAGCCATTTGATCCAATTTCTCTGCTCTAAGTCTCTCATAAGCCAACAGACATCTCTTATTACGACGCATTGCTAAATGAGCAACAAAAGTGTGACATTGTGAAAGATGATCATCGTTCTGGGAATCCAGCTCTGTTGAACGCGACAGCTCTTTTGTCTCTCTGATGATATTTCTGATCAGCTCGTCTTGATACTGTGTAAGATTCTCGATATTCTGTGTTCGCTTGGCTTCGACAACCAGTTTGTTAGCAGCATCACCGTACATTTCGTCTCTGTTTTTGGGGGATTTACCTCTTTCCGTTGATGAGATGGACGCGTCGTCTCTGTCGTCTCTGTTACGCGTCTGTGTGTATGTTTTTTTTTCCACTTCCCATCGCGCGTATCTTCAACACTAAACAGAAAGAAAAGTCAAAGCAGTCAAAGCCACTTGAATTGTGTGTGGGTGTTTTTCATGGTGAAGCAGTATGGACGACGTCCTGCGAGAGCAGCTCCTCTGCTTTCAGCAATTGAGTTTTCTCCAACGTCTTTCAATACTTTAGCTAATAGATCATCAGATAAGGTCTTCTCACCAACTACAAGTCCAATACGTCAATCAACAGGGAAAGGGACTTATACACGGGGAACCACCGATATTCCTCATATCACCACACATAGAATCTCAAGGTCATCACCACGACAAGTGGAGAAGGATCAGCAAAACAAGCATCTCCAAGTGGACAGCCCAGTACCGATTGAAGATACCATTAAGAAGAGGTTGAGAAGCAAAGCTGATAAGGAGATTGAAGTCACAGAAGCATTATCTCCAGTAAGACGATCGCCTCGGATTCGAAGACTAATAGAGTCACCAGTGTCAGAATCAACACCTTATAAGTCTATCGATGATCTCACTAAATCGCCAGTTTTGCCGGGATCATCAGGTAAGCGAAAGAGCTCTTCATCAACATCACCGACTAAGCTTAAGTCCAGAAAATCATCAAAAGTGGAAATTACCAAGGATACCAAGGCACCAAAACTGAACAGCTTCTTTGTGGAATCCAAGTCAAAACCCACATGGTCCCCTACAAAGACCCCAAGGCCCAGTTCTTCTCCTCAGTCTGTTAAGACTTCTCCACTTAACACAGGTATACGAAGTTCTAGAGTAACGAATCTCACTGCCAGACTTCAAGGTTTATCTGACCAGGAGTCGCCAGAAGTTGTGAAGACAAAGTCTGTTTCAAGTGGATGGGATCTATTGGATGATCTAGAAACTGAACGACCCCTTAAATCTCGTACAACTTTAGTGCCTAAAGTATCATTGAGATCTCCAAAGAGGGAGAAAGAACCAGCAGATCGCCGTGCATTATTGAAGTTCTTTGATTATATGAGTGATAAAACTCATGATAACGATAATGATCACCAGAAAGAACCCACCCCAATCCCTAGAATGGACCAGACACAAGTCCAATCTAATAGTTTGATTCGTCAAAGGAAAACTTATGGAACCCAAAGAAGTTATTTGGCAGAAAGAGAATCTCGTAACGAAGATCAGAACGAGATATCTGATGAAGAAGCAAACAGTTGTGAAAACGATGGACCAGATGAACAGCTCAAAAGTATAACGAATCTTAGAGCTCAAGGAGAGAATGCCAGGTTTCTTGATGATTTCAACTTCATCATTGAAGGTATTGAATCCAAACCTTCAGTTGTCTCCCTTCTTGAATTGGCCCTTAGACTCTTTGATGATGATTTCTCAAGATTTGTTAAAAGTAGAGGCATTCCCCTCCTACAGAAAGTTGTTGATCAGAAAGATGAGCCAATGGTATATGTGCTAGGATTCATCTTGTCCAAAGTATCTGACCTATCTCCCACGAGGGGAGTTCTAGATAAGGATTTAGCTGCTGTTGTGGAGACTCTTATTACATGCCCTACCGAGATATCTACGCGGAAGATGTCGAAGAGTGTAAAAATTTTGTTCAAGGAGTTTTCCAACAAGCTAGGTGAAGGATATACTCCTCAGTTTTTTGCAGTGACACTTTTATTACAAACTGGGTTGGATTTAACATCGGATTTAGTGGTAAAGCTAGTACCAGTTTTGTCTAACCTCAACTTGGGTATCGAACTAAATTTGAAACTTTACAACATGATCTTGATATTGCTTGAATCATATATTTCAAGTCAATCAGACGTTCCACCTGTATTTGAAGAAGTTTTCAAGATCATCTCTAAAAACACCATTAAAGATTCACAAACTGATATTCTACAATTGAAAATCTTCATTGTACTTTCCGTACGGAAATTCGAAAAAGTGTATGATCCATATTTGGTACGATTGGCTCTTCAAACAGCCGTATCCACCGAGAATAGTGAGCTACAGTTACTCAATATCGGACTTTTAATCAGTCTCATTGAAAATACAAAATGTCTTAATATATTGGTTAAACAGGAAAGTATAAAGAAACTATACGCTCTCTATGGTAAGGTAACTAATGACTCCATTCCTTATTTCTCTTTGTTGCTTTGCACCATATATCTTGAGGCACCACTACAAGTTCGAAAGCAGTTTCACGGAAATGAAGTCGACAGGATTATCCTAGAGCTACAGAGGTATGATAAATTTGACAAGTTAATGAGCACACAAGTGGATCAAATCCTCCAGAAAATCCAAGCATGATGTGGAGTTTCTTTACGAGTAAAAAAATATAAATTTTGGCAAATAAGATTGTAATAATAGAAGCTACCCATCACAACCCATTTAGTGGATTCTGTTGAGGATTCGAATTCATCCAGTTGTATTCGTCAAATAAATCGAAGAATTCTAAGAAGTTGTCTGAAGTTGTTGAAGCTGAATTATTTTGAAGCTCGTTTATCTCCTCATCAACCAATTGACTGGGTATTAAGATCCCTGTATTAGGGATACCGCTAATTTCACTGGTTCCTTTAAAGATGGCAGATGCTTTCCTATACTTCATGGAAATACTCTTTTGAAGCATTGATACTGCTTCATCACGTTGTTCATTTGATATCGGGTTTCTAGAACCCATTCCAAAGTGATAAGGAGGAGTTGGTCCTCTATCAGGAGGAAAGATCGCAACACCAGGCTGAATATAGACCCTGTCTCCCATTAATGGTTGAAGAACCTCTGTGATATCACTGTCCAGTAGGCATGTCAAGCTATTAATCTCCACTACCATCAAATTTGAAAGAAAGTTTGTCTCGGGGATTTCCTCTTTTGGCATTCCAAGGAAGAAGTCATTTGTTTCAGGGATAGCCTTATCAAAATCAAATGCTGGATCTTGTAACATACGATTGAAGAATGATAGACTTAAGTTTACTCTTTGGGCATTGTAGAAACCAGAGTTGATCTTATTACTCAACTGTGATGCTCTATCCATGTTTATTAAGATAGCTGCTTGTAATTGTCTGAATGCACCAATATGTCTATGGTTTTCTGGTGGGATTTTTTTCATAGATTGTAAACATCTTGCCAAAAGTGTTGCAAGGGATAAAGTTATTTTGGTACAAGCTCCAAAAATTGATGGACGTAAATAGAAATAATAACAATGACCAAAATATTGATTACAGTTATAACAAACGTTTAAAGCAGTATTCAAGATCTTTGTTAATAGTGATAAAAGTGTTTTGTACTGTTGGAATAACATTGTTGAATTATTTTTAATGTGGAAATGAGAAATTGTTCTTAATATTAAAGAAGCTTCCATAGTATTAAGTTCAATTAGGTAAGTGATTTTCTTAATTTTGGCATATGGTAAGATATTATTAGTTAAGATTTTCCTTAAAGAAAATAATTCATTATTTGTAAAATCTTTCAAATCTTCAATAATTTCCAACAATTGTCCTATACTTGGATTTCTTTTCCTTTGAAATAAAGTCGTTGTAAGTTTTCTGTATAATTGTGTCTTCTTGGCTAAGAATTGATAATCTTCAACTATGAATAAATCTTGTGGTGATAAACCATTTTCAAATTCAGGAATTCTAACATCATAAGCAGAATCATCGATATAATGAGGGATTATACCTAATTTAGCAGCTTCTGTGGAATCGATATCCATTAAATGATGCCAAAGTTTAGCCCAAAGTTTGAATTTTTTCTCCTTCCCCAAATGACCAGCGATTATAGTAGGATCAACATGAAGTCCAGTAGCTCTTGCAATTGAATTTATAGTACCAAATTGAATTGATCTACAAATATCAGCAATTGAATCATCTTCTGGACAAAATTGATGATAAAATTTTAAGAAAACCATTAATATAATGATTTTACTACCAGCAGTTTTCCTTAAAATTTTATAATGATTCAAACACAAATTTCCAATATGACCATAAATGGCAGTACAAGTATTTTGTAGATATTTGTAATCTGGGTTATTATTCAATTCCAATTGATCAATTGTAATTGAAGATATTGCCATAATACAAAATAAAATACCAATAGTAGCAATATCTTGATATGCATTCAAATTGATGATTGAAGGTTTTTCATTCATATTAATCCAACCACCCAAGATTCTTTCTAAATCTTGTGAGATGAAGATTTGTTCATCCAAAATAGGTAATAATGGGTGAATATTTTTGAAGAATCTCATTACTAAAGATAATATAACTCTTTTGATTGGAAGATTTGACATTATTATATCATTAATATTTGAATTTGAAATCTGTAAACAGTTTTTTTCAAATTGATGATGTTGTTGTTTTAATTGAAGATAATTTGTTATATTTAATGAATCAACTTTATCGATAATATCTTTCCACATATAACACCAAATGATTTGCAAAAAGGGGTCTTTTGCAATATCAATCATTAATGATAATGAACCATGATATTGTAATCTTGAATTTTTCATAATGAATTGTAAATTAAATGGTAAATTATCATTTAATTTAATTATATCATTTGCATCAAATTGATAATTTTGTTTTGGTATAATTGAACATTTATGTTTAATTTCATTTTCTGTAACAACAGCATTTTCAACATTTTGTAATCGAATCATCAAATCTTCAATATTCTCTTTTGGTTTAATCCAATGTGGATCTTCATAATGACAAAGATTTGGTACACATCTTCTTTGACATTGATCACAAGGTCTTTCTTTATTACATTTGATCTTACGTTTCCGGCAAACAACACATGAATTGGGCACACGCATACGCTTCTTAGAACTCATTTGATCATTCATTTGATCATTTAATATATTCAATATAATATTCAATTAATACCCATACATTTAATACTCATTTGATATTTGCAAGTGGAAATTGTAGAGGATGTGGCCCCTACCGGTGTGCCCCCTACCGGTGTGCGGGTCTCGGAGAAACCGGTGTGGTCCGTTACTTCCACTAAACCCATTTAATCCCCATTCATTTAATCAATTAGTAAACAAAGATATAAACAAAGATATAAAGATAAACAAAGACAAAGACAAAGATATAAAGATAAACAAAGATATAAATAAAGATAAAGAAAGATATAAAGAAACAAAGAAAGATATAAAGATATAAAGAAAGAAGGATGAGCGAATCACCGGGACGTAAGAGAATGAGGGTTCCAACTTCTTGCTCGATTTGCAGAAAGAGAAAGATCAAATGTGACAAGACCAGACCGACTTGTGGTGGTTGCTTGAAGAGTCATGTTGGACACCTTTGTCATTATGAAGAACCCATTTGGGTTAATAATAAAGAATCATGGAATGTTAAACCTATGAGTCCTGTTGAATCACCAAATATTGAAGAATTAAATGCTAGGATTAAACACATTGAAGCATCAATCGCAGTATCTGATTTATCCAAGTTGGAAACAACACCTTTATATGATTTTGATCCGAATCAAATTGTGGAATTTTTTGATTTTTTACCATTTATTATTAAGAAATCAAGATTAGAATATCATGGAGGTTTAGATCCCAAATCTATTATTAAGAAAGATCCTCATCTTAAGATAGTTTGGATTCATTTATGGAAAAATTTCGATAAATCATTACAATCATCGATTGAAATGAATGCAAAGGGTTTAAATACTTCAGGATTCCATGATTTTTTAGAAATGAGAAGACAAAAGAGATTGGTTATAACAAATACTAAAAAACACATTTCAAATGATACTTTAAATGAACTTATTTTAAGATATTTACCAAATAAGAATCTTGTTATGATACTTTGTCAAAGATTTTTCAAAGTTGTTTATCCAATTTTACCATTTATTAATGAATTTGCATTTTATCAAGAAATTGAAACTATTTTGGATTTTAATGGTAAAATTAATATTACTTCTAAATATGATTATGCTACAATTGCATTATTATTCTTAGTTTTAAGATTTGGTCAACTTTCCATTGAAGATCATGAATATGAAACTGCAGAATTTATAAATTTGAAAAATGTTATAAATCCAGGTCATATAATGATAGCTAAGAAATGTCTTGAACAATATAATTTCTTAAGGAAATCATATAGTTTAAGAGTGTTACAAGTTTTACTTTATTTGAAATTATATTCCCGTTATTGTCCAGAAGATGATGATATATCTGATGGATCTGAAGGTACTATTATGATGGGTACTATTTATTCAATTGCCATATCATTAGGACTTCAAACTGATCCATCGGATTTAATCAATTTGATTAAGATTAATAGTGAATCATATGGTCAATTATGGAGAAAAATTTGGTATAAAATCCTTGAGATGGATTCTATTGAATCTATATCAATGGGTATTATACCAAATTGTCCTAATGATTTATCATATGATACAAAATTACCAAATGATGAAGATGAAGATATAGTTAAAGATTTCCAATTCATTGAAAAAAAGATAAATCTTTATAGAAAGATTTCAAATTTATTTTTCAATAGAAAGAGAAAATCAACAACTTTACAATTAATTCATATGATTAAAGAAATTGAAAATTTTATGAATATTTTTGGTAATTTAAAAGAGATTTTAAATGGATCTTTAAAATCTTTTATAAAATTGAAAAAAATTCATTATCTTTATGAATTAAATTCAATACTTTTATCATTAAAAATTCGTTTATTAAATCATTTTTATGATATTGGTAATATTGGTAAAACTTTTGAGATGTTTGATGAAAGTTTAACTTTAACTATGAAAATCTTGAATTCTTCATTAAATCTTTATTATAACATTGATTTATATTTTGATGTTGGACATAAATTTTTATTAAGACCAATTTCTTATATTGCCATAACAAAATCTTTACTTTTCATTGCTTCAATAATGGCAAAATTATCACAATGTCAAAGATTAATATCGGATAATCGTTTAAATTTAATTAAAGTCTTCTTTAATTCACTTTTAAATAATATGGATTTTGCTATTCAATTAATGACAACAATTTGTTCAGGTTATTATAATTCACAAAGAATTTTACTTGTTTTAAAATTGTTCTTTGCTAAATTGAAAGATCCTTTTTTCAATTTTGATTTAATTTCTATTGATGCTATAAAGACAGATTTTGCAACAAATGATATTCATTCAATTACAATTGATGATATACCGAGATCAAATTTTTTAATGAATTTATTGGAAAATGAATTAAAATATTTACAATTGAAAACTGAAATTAATTTAATTGAAGTTTTACAACCATTAATTACCATTAATAGTGGTAATGGTATAAATGATGGAAGATTTAATAGTAAAAAAATCTTTAAGACTACAATTTCCAATGATCCTTCATTAACAAGTGAAGAATATGCAAGTTTATTTGGATTATTTGAAGATTATAATTTTATAAATCTTGATTATGATTTTAAGGGGCTTTAAGGGGCTTTAATATGAGCGCGAACTTGTCATGTGATAATCATGTGATCATATAAGACATGTGATTAAGAGAACATCGTTCGTGGAGATCGAGCGGATTTTGCTAAGAAATCTGAAACGTGCACGTGACAAGACATAACAATTGGTCAGGGGCACTACCGTGGCGCGCAGGCAGTGAGGCATACAGCAGCTAGGCGTATTTGGGTTACGAAGAGAGTGGTGTGTAAAGAAACAAGTATATCTATATAGCTGAATTAACCTATTTTTTGCATCTTTTCGCTGGTCGGTGATCCTGATCTCCAGCTGCCTGTACGTGGTCTCTGACCTCTTTCTGTCGATAAAGTGTTCTCTGGACCCTCGGATTGAACAACTGTTCACCTCTTATCCTTCTTCTGGGTCCCTCTTCTGTCAACGCCTCCTGAAGGCTCTTTGCTGGAGAAGTATGACTTTCTGCCATGGTCGAATCCCCCATTGTTGAGCTGGAACCCGTAACTTTTTTGCTTGCCTTAGCCCTGTTGTTAGCTTTCTTCTCAGTGAGTGATAGCTTTCTGATTAACGCTTTTATGTCATTGGTACTTTTTGGCAGGAAAACAGTTGTGTCGACATTAGACTTATCTTCTTCGTCGAGTCTCAACAATGTCTTGTGGATGTTCATGCCATCAGGTAGTATATCTGCATCAAACTCTGTCGGTATAGTAACTGCAGCAACAAAATTGACGTGAATTGTAATCTGCTTCATTCTCATTTCTCCACTATCATCCTTCTGCCTAGTTTTCACTAACTTTTTTTTCTTCGAGATATCTTTTTGGGGGTTCATAGTGTACTTTATCGTTTTACCAGATTCATGAGCCTTGACGGCTATGATATGTGGACAGTCAGTGTAAGCTGTGGAGGAGCCTTTGCAGTGCTGGCATATATAAGCACTGGATAGGGCTTTCTCAGTTGTGCCAATGGTTTCATATTGGCACTGACGCTGCTGCCATTGCGAGCAGGTATTTGATTGTGACGTCTTCTGGACCTTCACGGAGCACTTCTGTAGAGTTGATAGAAACTCTTTGTCCCTGGTGGAGCGGTGAAACACATAGTTTGACCGTCTGCTCATTGTTCTAGCCCAAGCATTCTTATATGCAACGAAGTCCTTGAATGATAATCCTTTCTGATCTGGCTTCAAACCGACCGTGTAGAAAACGTCACCTTCTTCTTTCTGTTTAGTCTCTTTAACTTCAATCAAGGATGCCTCAAACAGCGCCTCCGCAACAGTAGCCTCTCCTTCACTTGTCAATGAAACCAGACTTTCATTATTCTTTCCAGATAACGGTAATGGGTGGATCTGATTCAAAATTTTCGTTAGTGATGTCGACTGTAGGAGCAGTAAGTTCATGATCATAGTCACGGAGTTACACTCGCGTGTTTCGGCAATTAAAGAGTTGAACTGCTCAGATTGGTTAGAATTGTACAATGAGAAAGATGGTAGTTTTCGTCTTGATTCTGCAAAAAGAGGATAGAATCTTTCTAGCATACTATAAGTGTCATTCTGTCTTGTTCTCTTGGATTTGGGAAATTTGCTCATTAAGATTTCTCGTGCTCTTTGGAGGGTTGAATCATCTCTGGTCTGTGTGATTATTGCCAGGAGTTTGGATGTACTTGCCTTCTCGATGTCGGAGAGAACTTCGAGGTCCGTATCAGCAGAATCCTCCTGAGAAAGTTCCTCGGTAATCGAGTTCTGGTCCTCACATGAATGTCCTTGTTTCGATGCAGTGTGCTTCATTATATTTTTAGACAAATGTTGAAGGCATGTCACGTAATCATAGTTATAGTCTTTCATAACAGTTCTCATAGCTGCCTTCAGGCCTTTTTCACTGTCTGAGCAAAGGGTGAACCCTCCGAGATCAGTGAGAAACTCTCTGTACATCAGCTCAAACTTCATAAAGAAGCTAGACCATGTCTCAAAGCTCTCGTATTGGTCAGACAACATAAAACACATCGGCAGCGACTTCGTTGGAGACACTCTTATGGTGGCTACCATCAATATCCTAAACATAGGTACTTTGTCAGGGTTCTCGATGGTCCTTTTTTTGTTTCTGACTTGTAAAAACGTTGCATCAAATGATATGAATGGTACTGAGTGTTCAAGAACCTGTTTAGGGATTTTATAACCAAAAAAGAAGCTAGATGGCTTACCTTTGTCCTCGATATCTGCAGGAAAACGTTCCATCTCACGTAACGCTTCCGATGAAGTGATTCCACCATAGCAGCAACCAGTCATTTCTCGAAGATCTTTTGAGATGGGCTCAATTGCCTCATTTTCTATTGAGCCTTGGAAGGAAATGGGCAAGTGAGTTTCGGATCCTGCAGCGTATGAGTCGACACCAGAATCGGATGGTTGGAAAGAAGGAGTATCTTCCTCTGGGCTCTCATTGTTTTCCAAATGAACTTCATTCAGCAGCAATCCCTCGTTATTTTCTGATCCAACACCAACAACAGCGGCATCGACATCAGCTTCAATAGAACTAGTGCCAGTCTCGTCGTCTCCAAAAGAAAACTCGTTTAAAAGTGATCTTGTGTTATCATCTGCATTGTTGCTCCGTCGTTTTTTGTCTTCAACCTGTTTCTGAGTCTTTAACCCCTCTAGAATTCTTCTTTCTTCTAGATTTGTTAGGGCACCCTTCAAAGATGTGATTGTATATGATGCTGATTTGCCAGTAATTACGAAATGTGTATCACTCAGCCTGAGAAGAGGTATTAACATCCTCAATGCAGCTTCTTCTTCATATTCTGACATTGAATATTCCCAGTAGGAGCTCTGTCGGAATGACTGATCAGTGGATTTCATGAGACGAGCCATAGCACCCACGATATACTGCTGTTGATCTGAAACACCGAGTAGGTTCAAGCATTTCTGGAGGCTAGCCGTATCAAACATTCGAAAACAGTGTGCAATGACTGAAAACATTGATTCCTTGACTAGTAATGAGCTCTGATATTTAGTCACTCCAGCAGTACCAGTAACAAAGAATTTGCTTCCTGAAATGGACATCAGAGTAATGAATACCTCAAGAATTTCTCTCAGATATGAGAATCGTGTAAAGCTTTCACTTCTGCCATTCAGCATAAGCGCCAGCTTCACCAGATCAATATCACCACCAAATTGTTCACAGATTGAACTAAACTCTGATTCCCACTTCGATTTCTCATCTTTAGTTGCATTTCTCTTCAGTCGTTTCTTCAATGCAGTAGACTTCAGCCTAACATGGTTAGATTTTAAACGATCCTTTTTGCATGTATGGTTAGGATGGAAAGCTGTCAGCATTATGTACTCCGATATCTTGGTATTCAGCGTCATCTCAACCAAAATGTCGTTACAATCAAAACAATTCAAACGTCTGGAGAACCTGAATGTGTGATTGCCGTTTTGTTCCTTGGAATGTGATAGATAAGATGTCGATCCTTTCTTTGTCTTCACACCTTTATGCAATTGGTAATACAGAAAAAGAATCATGTAGCACATCTCAAATGATCTGAAACGTATCTCTTTTGACTTCACCGTATCATCCTTTTTAGACATACCCTCTAGTTGGCTAAACTGCTCACCAAAAGCATGTTTGAAAGTGAGAAGCTCTCGGAATGAGATATCTTGCAAGCGAACCCAATTTTCACCGCACTGATCAAGTAACATCTTTTCCAAATCGTTTTCTTGGGTGCTGCTATCTAGAAGTTGGACAATTGTGGAATCCGGATGTTCACACTGGAAGTCAATGAGCACAAAGTTATCAGCGGTTTCCTCTCCATCATCAGGGTCCGGAACAAGCACTTTCCTCTTCTTGTTCTTCTTTCTGCTGGCCACAGTTGGTGCTTGGTTGGCGATAGTAGCATTGTCCTGCTGAGAACAACCTCCAGTTTCCTCAGGGGCAGTGCAATCATTACCGTCGAACACATCATCGTATCCATAATCATTGTATCCACCATCAAACATCCCGTAGTCATCATATTCCATCTCGTCAGGACAATTGTTGGGTGCAAATTCCTGTCCTGTTGCTAGTAAGTATCATAATGTTAGTATCCATCAGTAGAAATCGGAAAGAAGACTTACAATCAGTGGTAGGAACGCATTCATGTACAACCTGAGGTGGTATTGCATCCTTATTGTTGTTCCTGGAATTGCTCTCGAGATCGGCAAGCCTAGCAGTCAATGCGGCTTTCTCCTCCTTCCAGCTCTCTTTTTCCTCCTTAAATTTGAGATTCTCAGCCACTAGTTATAAGTTAGTGTTACATTATTATTCTGCCATTTCAAAACAAGTACTCACATGATTGAAGTAATATCTTCTCCTTAGTACCTAGAATAAGCTCCAAATGATAAATCTTCTTAGATAATTGCTCAAGTTTATCATTTATACGTTTATTTTCATCTTCGAGCTCCTGAGTGTGTTGTAACATAGAGTTAGCTGTACGCATTTGTTGTTGGGAGTTCAGTATTACTTGACTAAAGAGAGATCCTGGCTCAAATGTTGTAATAGTCCTCATCAGTTGGAGACTTAGGTCTTGTGAAGGTTCGACATTTGGGAGTGTATCTGCAAATGCTACTGGCTCCATGGCTTCACCACGCGCCACTGTTACTGTCGGTTAGTACATAATTGATACAATAGCCGTGTCAACTCAGAAAGTAAACATACCCTTGTGGAGGTCTTTGACCTTGAGAAGCGGCCGAGGAAATGAGCTTGCTGTCTGGATAGTTCTGTCATTGTCTTGTTCTGAATCCATTGCAAATGGATTTATTCATCTGATATGTTGTTATCTTGCTGCTTGTTCAATTGTTATGTTGTTGTTGTTGTTTTCAAATCTGAGAATTTGGGATTTCCAACGCGCGCGCTAGAGTCGCGTCGCGTCTCAACGGAGGATGTATGCACAGAAATACGGCAACCTGGCCCTACAAAATCGGGAACAAAATTGTGGGAGATCAGTTGCCTTTGTGTGTGAAATCCCTGTCAAATAGCAACTTTTTCGCGTTATGAGCACTTGCGGGGTCGTTAAACTTGCGCAAAACCCCCCTCAAAAAGATATGCTAGAAGAAAAAATTTGACTATGAACCACAACTTAGCAAAAATGATGTGAAAACTTGGTAACAGTATAACAAATGTATCAATTGAACTGTTTATGGTCTTAAAACAGGGTAAAATTGAGTTCGCCGGCGAAAATTTGTTCAAAAAAAGGGGTGGGGTTCGTTCCAAAATACGAATCTAACGGACTTTCGCCCTCGAATAGCTATGGCACTCTCAAAACGCTGGAATTTGGAACTTCTGACAACTTGGCTACATAGATCAATGTTTTATGCGTCTGATACACTATATAATAGGTTAAAAAGAGCCCCAGAATGCGGTAAAATCGCAATTTAAAGACTCTACATCCCGTTCTGGCGAAGCGAACCCGAACACCAGTTTGTCACACCCGTACCGTCAGGGAATAAATCCGCACACCACTGCATACCACCTATATCTTTTGGGTGCCACCTAAGCAGTACTCTGTGATTAATGTGATTTATCATGTGATTGATATGAGCGCGAAGTTCGCGCTTATATAAAGTCATTCCCTTCCAACTTATTACTCATTCATCCATAGTAAATTAGTTCATTAATTGATTAGTAAATTAATTGATTAGTAATTAGATTATGTCTGAGAAACCATTAGTTTGTAAGTTCAATTGCATATATATATATATATAAATATATATAAGTACTAACAAGTAAAAGTTGCACCACCGACATACCAATACGATAAGGGCCAATTGGACGTTACACAAGTTGAGTCCGATCCAATTTTACAATTCAAGAAATGGTTTGATGAAGCACAATCTGAATCGATTCCCGAAGCTGTTAATTTTGCCACTGCAGAATTACCTTCAGGTAAAGTCTCTAGTCGTATTGTACTATTCAAAGAACTTGATCACAGAGGTTTTATAATTTATTCAAATTGGGAACATTCCAAGAAGGCTAAGCAAATTAATTCAAATCCACAAGCTGCACTTACTTGGTTTTGGTTGAATTTACAACGTCAAGTTAGAGTGGAAGGTAT
Source organism: Petasospora bimundalis (assembly GCA_030569745.1). NCBI lineage: Eukaryota > Fungi > Ascomycota > Saccharomycetes > Phaffomycetales > Wickerhamomycetaceae > Petasospora > Petasospora bimundalis. The sequence goes on from JAJMLR010000001.1 coordinate 176,891, forward strand.
TACTGAATTTGTCGATAGATCAACTTCACAAAGGTATTTTGCAACGAGACCAAAAGGTTCTCAAATTGGTGCTTGGTCGAGTCCACAATCCACTGTTATCGCAAATCGTAAAGAACTTGAAGAAATTTACTCCGAAACTGCAAAGAATTTCGAAACCGTTGATGAAATTCCATGTCCTGAATTTTGGGGTGGTTTAAGAGTTATACCATTAGAGATTGAATTCTGGCAAGGTGGTGCTTCCCGTTTGCATGATCGTGTTGTTTATAGACGTGCTAGTGAAAAAGACGATTGGGAAATTGTAAGAATTGCTCCTTAACCTCTTTTATATATCTTTATCCTTATCTTTATCTTTTATTATATTATATTATATATATATTACGTAATATGTAATGTTTATGTCTTAGGATGTTTATGTAATGTTTATGTCCGGGGCTCGGGGGCGGCCCGAACCGGTATAAGCTGACAAAATAAAATCCTCATTATGACTGACTGACTGACTGACTGACCGATAAGAAGAAGATGAGGATGAAGGATAAAGGAACAGAATCACAAGACAAACGTAGACTCTCCAGTTCATGTGTCGTTTGTCGTCGTCGGAAAGTCAAATGTGATAGGACAAAACCTGCTTGTACTCAATGTATAAAGAGAAATGCTGATTGTTCATATGAAGAGACAAATTCATGGAAAAATTATGATGAATTAAACAAATTACTCGATAATCTTAAGAATATCTCGGAGAATATTGAATCACAAAAAAATTATGATGAAAGATTGTATAATCCTTATGAACAAGTGAATTTACATGATTATCTCCCATTTGTCATACCTTTTATACTTAAGAAATCTCGTATCGAATATTCAGGTGTTATGACTCCACTTTATACAATTAAGAATGATAAACATCTTAAAATTGTATGGATGTATATGTGGAAGGAATTTGAACGTATAATGTCATTAAATTTTGCACAAAAGAGACAAAATTGTAATACTGAATTCACAAAGAATATGGAATGTGTTTTATCACAATTATGGAGATTGAAAAAGCAAAAAATTGCATTGAAAAATCAATCAAAGATCATCTTGGATCAAACTATGAATCTTGATACTTGTATAATGGCATATTTACCACCAAGATTAACTATAAAAGCCATTTGTGATCGATTCATTCAAACTTTCTATCCATTATACCCAATCATTGACGTTGATCTCTTATTTGATCAATTACAAAATATATTGGGTCCTTGGGATAGTAATGAACCAATTAAACTTAATACCGATGCATCATATTCATATGCTACTATTGGTATATTATTTTTAATGATGGCATTAGCAAATATGACAATTCAAGATTCAGATTATAATGATCATTTCACTTATCTTAAAGGAAGAAGTTTATCTATTTTCCATGTCATTGCAAGAAAATGTATCGATCATCATAATTACCTCTTAAAGACTTATTGTCTTACTTTACTCCAGGCATTAATCTTGTTAAAAGTATATTATCATTATTGTCCAGAAGATGATGATGTATCGGATAATTCTCAATCAAAACCATTGGTTGGTACCATTTATTCCATTGCAAAGGCAATGGGACTTCATGATAAAGCTGATGATCTTGGTGAAATTTTCCAAAATGCTGATTTCTACAAAAGATTTGCTGATCTTCGAAGAAGAATTTGGTTTACCATATTAGAATTGGATGCATATTCTTCAACAACTCATGGTATAATCCCATTTTGTCAAGATAGTGAAATGTACGATATCGATTTACCTCATCTTACAAGAAATTTGAATCCAGTGGAAACTTTTATCTGTGAATCTTTTGAATTTGAAAATAAGAAAACAGAAATCTTTAGAAAAGTGGCTTTGGTTTGCTTTAGAAGAAGAAGTAAACCAATACTCAAACAAATTTTCGATGTAACTAATGACCTTGATTCCTTCTCTAAAAGGGAAGTTGGAACCATAAAGACAATCTTAAACGATAAATCCGCCTTACCACAGGCAAAAGTAAGAAAAATTTGTGCTACAGTTGATATTCTTACTCTTCAATTAGGAATTAAATCAAGACTTTTAACACATTTCACTTTACATCAAAATTCTCCAATGATCTTTAAAATGTTAGATGAATGCCTAACATTACTTGTATCCGCTGTCAATACACTCTTGAATTTGGTATTCAATCTCCATGAATATGTGGGTGCTGCATATGCATTGTTTTTAAGACCAATGGCTATGGGTGCAATCCTTCATTCTGCTGTACTTCTTTGCTCCTTGTTATCCAAGATATCACATGCTTTACAATTGATACCGGCAAATGATGGACATAGAATAAACCTCGTTAATGGATTTCGTCAAGTACTCCTTGATCAATTGGATAGAACGGTTCAAATGATGAGATTAATCAATGATGGTTTTTACAATTGCCAAAGACACGTTCTTGGTCTCGCTCATTTCTTACAGACTCTAAAAGATCCTGAATTTAGCTTTGATGTTGCATTAAATAAAGTCCTGGAAAGGGAAGAAGGTACTGGGGCCCCCCTGCTCAGAAAAGATGAGGTTCCTCAAACAAATATCATAATGGGTCTGCTTGATGAAGAACTTGTTTACTTCACAAAGAAGCTTACTGTGGAACTCCGTGAGGTGATAAGACCATTGGATGCATCACCAGATCCTTTGACTGGTAAAATACAACAACAACCATCAATGACTGCACCTCCAAAATTAGTTGGATCTATCTATGATCCAGTTAGAGACCAAAACACAACCCCGATTTCGGGGAAATCTACCTCTCAAGGATTTACACACTCAGATCTTCCAATGAACATAACCTCTGAAATCTTGTTTGGAGCTGGAAACTATGGTTATGTAAAGTCTGCATTTGCATCAAAACCAAATAATGCACCCACAGCAGCACAGAATCAGGAATTGATGTTGAATTTATCCAGTGATGAATTTGCTGATTTAATTGGTCTATTTACAGATGATTTTGGATTGAAAGATAGCAGTTTCACCGATAACTTATATGCAGCTGATTTCCAAACGAGTACTACTTGAAGTGATATGTTGCAGATTTATTATACCACCAAAAACATAATGAGCAATCTTATGAAAACCAATTAGTGTTCATCAAATTGTTGAAGTCAATATTAGACATACCAACCATATCACCTGCACTATCCCCTGTCATATTGGCCATCTCATCAAGGAATCCATTAGAAATATTACCATGGCCGAATGCAGCACCAAACATATCACCTAATGGGTCTGTGTCAGTAAAATTGATAAAGGCCTCCGGTGGTGCCAAATCGGAAAACTGTCCCGTATTATCAATCTCTGAGCCATTACTGGTTAATCCCGTAAATGGAGAATCAGGCACCGCACTGGCATGATTGGACACTGGAACCTGCCCGTTTTGTGAAACCCGTCTCTCCGAGGAAGGACGGATCTGCACAGCCCTGGAAACACTAGTATCTTGCTGATTATTTTGAACTTGTATCTCTAGACTGCTTGTAATGGATGGTCTTCTAGGAAGTAGTTTCTTCTCCTTTTGTGAAGGTGAAAGTCTTTTAACTGTAGAACGTGTAGCACTCTCCTCTGATTTGGAGAACACTGGGCACTTCCTGAGCATTGCCTCATCAGCTGAGAAGACCAGAGGAACAGAGTTCAGCACCTGAGAGATCTCACCAGTATTGTTCTCGGCATTCTTAACGTTATCCGTACTTACCATTGTCTTAACAACACTGGTGGGCTTTTTGAGCAAGGTGATAAAGAAAGACACGGCCTTTGCCATTCTCCAGCTGTATGGATATTTCTTCCCCAATTTCTCTGATAGCAAATGAAACTTCACCATATGGTCAAGTAAGATCGTAGAGAGTGCCTCACCAGAATTAACGTCAACATCGAATGTAGAGTGAAGACTTCCCTCATCCCTGATCTCCACATCTTCCAAATCATGATTCCGGTTATCGATCCTTTGCATACCATCAATATCAATCCTCTGTGTTTTTCCTGGATCAATTGAAGCTTCATTGTTATCTCTTGGCGTTCCAATAACCGTGGCTTTCATAAATGGACCACATCTTGATCTAAGAATCAGAGAGACCATAAACTGTGTTGAACGATGACCAACCAGTAAAAGTAATGGTGACAGAATCAAGTCAGCTCCGGGTCCAAAGTAATCTAAACCACAGTCAAAGAACAGCGAACAATTCCTATATCCTTCCAATGCACAATTTAAAGCTCTTTGAGCATATCTTTTGGCAATATTGGCCATTTGTGGATCCTGTGCTCCTCTCGGTTCGAAATGGACATAGAGAATGTAGTTCAATAAATAAATGAGCATGTTTACCATAACATGGGCCTTGAATTGAAGTGCCCTGGTTCCAGAAGAAAATAGTGGTTCACCCTTAGATCTATTAACCAGTATCTTTCCCAATTGAGGAAGAGCATATTCGTCTCTTGTGAGCCCAAATCCACTGATACTGTGTTGTAGTTCCTTAATCAAATTATCGACTTGATATCTCTTGGCGGGGATATTGACATTTAACAGCACCTTCATAGTCTTAGAGATGAGTGCTTCTAAGTTGGCCTGTGTATGTATCATTTTGATCACAGAGAGCTCTCTCATATCATCTCTAAACTCCAGGTCCAGCCCATCCTTGATGGAACCAGGAAGCATAGTGTCAGAAAACTCCTGATGGCCCTGTAAACATCTTGGACATCCCAAGTTAACACTTTGTGAGACATCTAAAGATAACAGTGCAAACCACATCTTTCTCCAAAGGTGTCTCTGTCTTTCATTACCAAAATTTTCAAAATTTTTAGGATCACGATGTAATCCGATGCTAATGGCCATCTGGATGATCATACCCAGGAATATTTGAGAGTCACCACCATCAGCACCATCTCCATCCTCTGGAGAATACATAAAGTAAAATCTCATAAATAAACCGCACTGTACAACTTTTAAGCTCGATTTACGCATAAGTTTTAAGTTGGAGAAACAATGCTTAACACAATCGACCAATTCCAATGGAATTTGATTCTCATGTTTTTGTAAGATTGCCAATGATTCCATGTTTTCGTGGTATGTCTTTGTGTTAATGGATTTTCCCAGTAATTTGTTGGAATTGTTAATGGGTAGTGTGTTCCAAGTCAGACGTAAAATGATGCATACAGTTCCTAAAAGTGCAAAGTCGATACCTGATCTAACATTGATCTTGATATTTTGATCTTCATCATCTGGGCCACCCATGATGAATCTGACATCTTCTCTGAATGTATCTTCGTCCACATAAGGTAAGTATATGTATAAGACTTCAAAGAATCTTTCAATAAACAACCAAAGCACCTTCTTCTTCGGTAAGTATTTTTGCATCATATCAACAGGATTAGATTTAAAATCCTCTGGTGAGACTTTTCTCTCTATACTTTTGTTGGAGTCATTTGAATTACTTCTCAACTTTTTCCGTTTGTGTTCTGTCCCATTGACATTTGAGTCATGCGACCCTTTGAGCTGATCAAGGAAAGAATTATCGCCAATCATAAGCGGGCATACACGTTCATCTTCGTCTGCAATCATGTCATCATTCTCATTATCTCGTAAACGCTTAGTCTTTGTTGTCGTCATCTTTGTTTGTTGATCTTTTGAATCAGTCAGGGACTCGTTTGCGTCGAGTTCATCTTGTTGAGTATCTGATTCCATATCATGGGCCACTGGGCACCTACCCATACCCATGCTTTTACCGGAAACTGGACAAGTAGCTGCCTCCGGGGCTGTTTCCATTTCTTCCTTATCCATCGGTTGAGCATGTATAACGGGACACTTTCCACCACGAGTTTGGGGAGTAACATTACGCGTGGAATTCATCATTGCTGCTTTTCTAAACTTAAACTCTTCAACTTGTTTTCTCATTTTGAAAATATGGGCCCATAAGACACGAAGGTATGGGTCACCTTTCATAATGGCTAACCAAGAGGTTGCACCAAGATGAATAGTCGTTGTGGACTTGATGTGTAACATATCAAATTTCTTACCCAAATTAAGACTATCATGTTCATTCTCCTCTGCACTTGATGCTCCTTCAGCAGATAGCTCTTGTTGAAGCTCTGGATATCCAGCAGCTTGTAGTTGTAGTTGTTCCTCTAAATGTTGTACTTTCTCCCGAAGTCTTTCCAACTCCTCTTCTGGTGTAGGTTCACCATTTGTAAGCTCTTGATTAGAGAGCGGTTGAGCCCAAGGTGGATCTATGTAATGACATAGATGGGCTACTCCAGTTCTTTCACATGCAGCACAAACTGGTCTTCTCTTATCACATTTAACTTTCCTTCTTCGGCAAATTGTACACGATATTGGAACCCTTTTCCTCTTTTTGTTATTCTTGTCTCTGTCTCTCTTTGACGCTCTGGGCGTCTTAGGTATTCCCATGGGGTCATCCTCCTTCTTCATTGTCATTTGGTTTCAAAACAATACAGTGTACGTGTCGTGTGTATTTTGTGTACTCTTGTCGGGTATGGATGAGTAGATTCAGATGTCACCCGGTTTTCTAATTTATACGAAGCTTTGATACAGTCAAGACGCTGCACAAAGTGAGATGAGTTTTTAACCGGTTAGCCGCTCTATTCAATGACGAACAATTTAATACAAAAATCAACCGAGAATCAAGATTTGTATATAAAGTAACTCCTTCAAATGTATTATATCCAAAAGTATCCGCTTCACCTCATTTGTCAATTATTTTGAATCTTTATAAGGCCATAAATCAATGGGGTAATGGGGGGGCGGCGGCTAATTAAAAAAAAAATAAATAAAAAAAAGAAAAAAAAACACACTATAAATGCGGGTGAGTTCCGAGGGTAAACAACAGAATTGGCACCTTTTTTTGGGCTTGTGTGTGGGTGGCACCTTAAGGCTACCGCCCCTCCTACGCTATGAGGAAGAATGTGCGGTTAAGCAGAGCAAATTGAGGTCACCATTATTTCTAGGCTTTGGATAGTTGAATAAAGCAGTTTCAAAATATCTGATATTTGTACGATTATCAATTGACCTAAATATCGATGGTCATAAGATTGGTGTTCTATTGTCTTTTGTTTTCGCCATTTGGTGGTGCTTAAGCTTTAAAGGTTATTAGCAGCTTCATGGGGTGCAATTTTCCGATATCACCGGATGTCGTAGCTCCGCTGCACAATATAGTAGATGAATATGGAATCACACAGCTGGAGTTATCAGGTGTGATGGCCCAATTCTTCAAACATGTTGATTACATCCAAAAGTGATACCACATACACCTCTACACATATATATATATATATATTATTTGTCTTCAACAATGTCACACTTATAATCTTAATGGTGGGGTTCGGTAGATTTGACGTTTGTGTGGCTATACATCAATTGTGCTTTATCCACACTAAAAAGGACAAACGCGAGAGGTGAACGGCTGCACCGCCGATCTCTCGAGGCTTTACGCGGGTGGGGTGGCACTTCCGAGGGTTGACAGGGTCCTCCGAAATCTCCACCACAGGTTTAGTTGCAGTTTTCTACATAACAGTAAAGTGAAAAATACATTAACATTATATATACACAAGAAATGAAACATCAATCATAAAAAACCCCTAATAAAACCTTAGAAAAACTTCATTCAATAAAACCCTTGGTTCTGACTATTATATTGTAACAACAGATCCTCAAGAGAAAAATTATTAATGGCGTTTGCTGTGTTAGGAGAAGAGAGTGGAGTATTTTGAACCAAGTATCCGAAAAGATCGGGAGTTTCCAGTGATCCATTATCTGGAAAAATCTCTAAATCAGAAGATCTTCCATCACTAGTAGTATTGGTCGGTACAAGTGAAATACTTCCACCGTCGGAGCCAAAATTAGATGTAGAATCACTGAAAGAACTTGTACTTGGATCAACCTGGATGTTCGTCGACTGAAAGTTGAGATCTTGGATCATTTGCTCTAACCAACGTCTATCCTTTTCGCTCAAAATATCTTGAATTCCAGGACTAACAGTATCAACCGCTGTTAAATCCACGTCATTCATACGTTGTAATTCATTACGAATACTTCCCAAATCATCAACAGTAAATCTGAAAACCGAATCATCCTTATGCATCTCCTTCTTTAAACGAGCAACGAATTGGACATCAGTAGTGGTAACAATTCCTAAAGGTCCTCTCTCCATCTTCAAAACTTTATTACAAATAAAAGCATGACACTTACTTGCGACCCAAGCGTGATAGTAGAAATCAGATATACAACCAAATCCTCTAATGATGTGTTTCATTAACATGTACGAATCTTCCACAATTGCATCAACAACATCAATCACTAGAGGGTCACCATTTCGAACCATCATCTTGTATGCCTTCATACGACTCGATATAGTGAACAAAAGTTGAATGACTCGATGTAGTGCCAATTCGATTTTTTGGATAACAGCAACAGCACATCCAAACTGTTTGTTCAGATCATATTCTTTGTTCTCAGAATCAAAGAATAATACAGATTTGTAAATCAAATTAGAAGTCTTGATCATACTTATCAGATAAAATACTGACATTTCTCTGTTTTTCTTCTCATTATAACGTAAGAACAAATGGTAGTATATCATATTAACAAATGAAACGACATCTATCAATAACATGAATTCTTTGATTTTTTGTGCCCTTTGGATCACAGTGTCGCTTGGTTTGTCCATTATCTCTTCCAGAGTCGATAAAGATCCCATAAAGACTTCAATTGGTTGTAAACGGTGCTTCACATCGGCTATCGACGGTGTTACACGAACATTCAAGATTAGTTGTAACAATGGTAAGCAAATGTCATAAAGTTTTGATCTCTCGGTAAACATCTTATCAATCTGGTAGTCCAATGGGGTTTCGCTTTCATCCAAATGTGGGAAATCAGTGTCATAACAATCTGGAGCGATCAAGGATGGAGTTCCCGAGAGCATCAATCGATAGAAGTCCAAATGTACAACACAGTACCATAATCGTCTCATCAAGTTCCTTGATTTTAAACACATTCCAACTTTACTTGGTTCCCTTGCAGCACCATTCTTCATTGCCATATCTAATAATTGTCCCAACCCATCCGTTGTGGTTGCTGTGGAGCAATCACATTCATCCGGAGCAAAGAATTCATAATGTCTTAACATCAAGCAAAGCTGGAAATTTTCCAAGGTACAAAACTTGAAACCTTGAAGTTCACTATAACATTGATGAGCAATTCTCATTACTGATTCTGGAACTGGATTTTGAAGGATATAATGGTCCTCTTCTGTCAAAGCACGTTGAATTGGTTTTCCAGCATTGTACAGAGATAGTGACATGATACGCATTATGATCAAAAGTGTACCAATTGTGGTATAATGAAGTTTTTTGGTTAAGCTCCATTTTATAACATTCGCCTCTCTTGGTCCAATTATACCTTTCAGCTGTTTTGTAAAATCTGTTCTGTCCAACACAGGTATGAAGAAATACATCTCTGAGTCAAAAAATCTATCAACAAGTAGCCAAAGTAGCTTATGATCTACTAATGTCATCTTAATAGTCTCCACTAATGATAAGTTCTTTAGTCCTGTGCACTCAGCGACTCTAAGATTTTGATCTGTTTGTTGTGTGAACTTATCCTTGAATAGAACATCATTCTTGTGTGGTTTTGCAGGTTGACTCAATGAATTCACAACTCGTTCAAATCCCTTTGTTGGTGATATATGGATACAGTTCAGATAAACATCCTTACGTAATAGTGAAACCCAAGATAATATGCCCTGTCTTGGAAGTCCTCGAACTTCATAATGTGTGATCTGGAAGTTCATCTCATCGTTGTCTTCTGAAGGGATAGACTTGGAAACATTACCATAATACAATGAATTGGGAGAATTATCATTTGTAGAGCTTGCTGAATCACCATTCTTGTTCTGCAGGGCTGTTTCCAAAGATTTAATCCTGCTAGTTAGCACTTGGAGTTCAGATATGTAAGGCCCTTGACCTGCAGTAGTAGAGGCATCTGAAGGGTAAGCAGAGCCTTCATTGCTACCAAAACGTACATTCCATTGAGCTTCCTCATAGTGACACAGGTGTGGGTTCTTTCTTCTTTTACATGACCCACAAATGGGCTTTATTTGATCACACTTGAACTTACGTTAGTCAATCGATGGGTCATTTTTACGGTGGCGACTGCCCAAATAATTATTACCATACCTTTGTCTTCTTCTGGCGACACACCAGACACGACTTCAGAGCCCGAACTCTTTTCTTATCGGGTCCCTCTTCGTAATCCATCGTCAAGATTGAATGTGTGAAGTTTCAAGTAAATTGGAGCACTTGAAGTGTCAAAGTCGTTGTGATTGTCTGTGTTGATTGAAGGTGTGTGTGTGTCACTGTGGGGAGGGGCGCCCCCGTATGCAATACGCGTGTGCCCCTGTTCAATTCACGGCCCAGGCTTCCCAAAGCGGTAAATAAACACCTGGACATCTCGGTCGAGGTTTCCTAATATGGAAACGTCACTTGTAACGAGGATCTGGACAGCAAAATATCACTTTTGGTAAGTAGAATAGTTAAATGAGGTGTTGAATATCATTATAATCACCATTTATAAGGCAATATATCATATTAGCGGAATCCTGGACTCAGTGCTCCATAACCAAATATTTTATAATATTAGCCTATCGCGGAGGTTGTCGAAAAATCTCGAGATGAGCTGAGGTTCACCTACAAATATATAAGATATACAGCGGTACCGAGAAAGAACACAATAGAAAGAAGATACCAGATATGTTCACTACACGGCACGGTTGTGTAAGAGTTCTTCATGCATCATATTTAGTACGATCTTTTGCAACTTCGACAACTACAAATATTGAAAAAATCTTATCAAAAGTTGATGAGGAACAGTTCTATTCTATCATTTCACAATCCAAAACATCATCTGAGCGATCATTGTTATCTGACCGAGTATTACGATCTGTAAGTGTAAATAATAATAATAGAGGTGTATTTGAACTTGCATTGAAGAATTTGAACCATGATAAAGTGACATCAGAAGCTGTTAAGAATACTATTTCCATCTTGAAGACTAAGAGTTTAGGTGATGAAGCTTATAAATCAGTTACAAAACTTTTCATTTCCGTGTGTGATAAAGATCCAAGTGTTATACAACTATTAGAGTCATCTACTGAGAGTTTACAGATTAGAAACATCTTAATGGTTCTCTATCTTAGAACTGGTCATTTGGAGAAAGCATATCAATTCTTTAAGCAGATCCACTCTATGGATCTTAAATTTGATTCTAGTGCTATTGAACTGTTGATTATACATCTTTGTCATAAGGAACAGGTTTTGAAAGCTGCAATTGTATTGAAAACTGCCACATTTGCAAATTATAAGATATATTCCAGAACGTATAGTGAATTCCTGTCAAAGTCCATTGAACTTGGTAATGTTAATATTTGTGAGCAAAATTATAAGCTTGTCTTATCACATTCATACATTTCTAATGAAATGATAGTTTCATTAGCTGAATTGTTATGTTCCAGGATATCATATGGTGAAATGTCTGAATTGTTCAAGATTTGTACTACGAAGCTCTCAATGACATCAACACTTTGGTCCCGTATGAAGATAGTGTTAGTTGAAAATTTAGCAAATTGTCATGGATATCCAATTGCAATTAATAAACTAGAGAAATTACATATGAGCAGGTTAAGAGTTGATGATTTTCCAATTTTATTGTCAAAATTTGTTGTATCAGAAAAGTATGATAGAGCTGAGAAAACCAGATTACAAAGAGTTTACTATAAAGATTGGAGTATAAAACAGTTTGAAATTTCATTAACTGTTACTAAACTGATAAAACAGAACAAATTATCATTTGCATTAAAACTTTTAAATGATAATCCGAGTTTAAATGCACTAGTAAATAATGATTGTATCTGTCAATTGATCAAAGGTTTAAGAACTACTTCAAGTCAAGAAGATTTTGATACATTTGTTCAAGTATTCTTAAGATCAAACGTCAAATTAAGAACTAAATGGGCAGTTGATGTATTATTCAAGTCTTTAGTCAACTCAGATTACTGGTTTAAGATATTCAAGGTGATTCCATATGTTGAAGTTGAAGGCTACAAGCTTAACCATTCAGTTTATGAAAGACTTCAGCTACTTAATCCACAATCATTAGAAATGATACCTAAGGAATGGTTAATCAACTAACACATCATATCAGAAGAGTAATATATGATAAGAATAACACTTCATACATCGGACAAAGGGTTGTTTGTAGGAAACTTGTAGAGGTTTATATACTTCCACTGTGCCGAGGGGGATGAGAAAACCCCGCTATGAGGGGAATGCGCGTCACTGTGCGAGCGTCATCTTATCTTCTGTATTCTGCCTGTCTTTTGTATATGGCAGTAGTGTTGTATGGTAAAGTAGTATTAGTATATTGTGTTTATAATTTAATGTGTAATAGAAATATAGAAAATTTGACGTATTGTAGCAAGTATCAGCAAATAATACGATAACAATGGGTGTTTGAGCCTTGTTAACGGAGATGCTGAAGAACAAACTCTCGTAATGTGTCGCCTACCAATCTCCCCGGGTTTCTCCTCTCACAAAAGTGGAGTTCGATCATCAACACTTTGTATGAACAGCTTATATAGTGGAGGTGGAGGGGCAGCTCCCCACCGGAGACTCGGAAATATGTGGGGTAACCAGATTGTATATGCGCAACCTGGAATTTAAGCGTATAACGGTAACGGTATATATAAATAGACGCTTTCCCGTTAGTGTCAATAGTTATGATAGTTGTAGTATAGTGTTAACTACAATAATGTCTTCTTTAACAAGCTCACTAGGTGGTCTAGTAACAAGTCTCACAGGAGGTGCCGCTAGTGGTACCGGTATCCTCAAACTGGTGCCAATGGTCAAGAAAATGCTTGGACTGGAAACGGTTCCACAGTATTTGGTTGACTACGCTCTCAGTACTCAACACGCAATCTTTGGTTCTTATCCAACGAACACAGATGTTGCACCATCTGCTATATTCACTGCAATCTTCTTCATACTGATGTTGGCTCATTTATTTGTTTTCTTCAAGAATACGAGCAGAGGCCATAAGTTTTGGTTGTCTTTGGGATTTGCATTCAATTGTGCCTTACGATTCATTGGATTTGCAATGAGAATCTCTTGGGCTAAGGATGTTCAGCGTTTACAACTTGGTTTGGCTTCCTCTGTATTTTGTATTGTACCAATTGTCTTCCTTGCTTCATTCAACTTGGTTTTGGCTCAGAGAATCTTCACTTGGAGACATCCACATATTGGTTCTGCAAGATGGTTCTGGAATGGTATGCTTTTGATCTATGCTGTTGTTTCCGGTGTGGTTGTTATGGCAATTCTCGGTGCTATCATCCCATATTGTTACTTCCTATCCGAGAAACATTACCATATGTGCAAACAAGTTGTTCAAGCTGCTTCCGTCACATGTGTTTTGTACTCGGTGACTGCTACAACATTATTGGCTGCTGCTTTCATAATCCCACCAACTAAAGCTGCTGCTAATGTTTGGACTTATCAACCATGGTGGATTGAAAACTTTGGTATCTTTTACTATGTACCAAAAGGTGCTGCTCAGCGTGCTGAACAGACTTTTGCAGAGAGAGATCCAGAAGCAAATGATGCAGTACGTATTATCCCTTCAACTACTCATCATACTAATACTTTGGAAAAGATTCACTCTGTCACTTCCAAATCTGGTAAATTGGAGCATAACCATTCAATTGGTGTTATTTGCTTTACAACTTTACTATTGTTAATTTCATCAATTTTCAGATGTGTTTCTTGTTTCATTGATGAAACATTTGCGACTCAATCTTGGATTTATAAACCAGTTGTGATGTACGTTATGTTTGGTGCATTTGAAACTATCATTAATATCATTTACTTGACTTCTCGTGTTGATTTAAGATTCTACAGACCTGATAAGTTGAAACCAGGTATGTGTGGTTTGAGAAAACCATCTGTTCAAGAGAATGATACTTTGAATGATGCAAGATCAAGAGAAGATAAACCATATGCCGATATGGTTAACGATCACAGTTCCACAGAGTGATTGATTTCATATGTTTTATATTGCTTTATATACCCATATACATTGTAAACGTTTTTAATCTCATGTTTATCTGCTTATTATGTAAACATATATGTACTGATTATGTAATTGCTCGGGGCTCGGAGATATAAGCAAAAGCCGAAGTTTTGATTTGTAATTTGACAGCTTTTAAAAGGGGGTACCCTGGAGAGGTATAAATTAACTGGCAACCGCTGTTCAAAGCTTGTATAAACCCATTTACCTAAGACATTTATATGAGTCGCTAACAACTTGTTATTAGTCGATTGCACTCGCATTTGAGATAAGAGATGGCAATCAATTTCTTTATAGAATACGTAAATATCACGTGACAACGCACGTGACCATCTTTGTTACAGCTTTTATCGCGAAAATGGTGCACGCGGGGCAAGAAGAACTAAGAAGCAATGAAGTTCACTAAAAGTGGAACAAAGAAGGGAAGATAACGTAACGATAAGCAATGTCAGATACGGAAACAGAGGAAATACCAGCAGAGACTGTGATTGAGTACATTCAGAGTGCAGTTGAGGATCTTCGAGTGAGTCTTTTCCCTTTCATTTACTAGTATATTGTTGGGTGGCAAACTAACAGTAACAGGTTACCAACGATTACATCTCTTATGCTACTGTCTTGGAAGTAAACTTGGAAAACCCTTCCAGATTCACAGATGAAGAGAAGAGTGAGATCTTGAGTACCTTGAACGATGTCTTGGTTGCTAATTTAGATATCACCGAGGAGATTGGTTGGGATATCCCAAGCATGGTTTTACCGTTCTTTGATCTTCACTGGGATTATGACGGTGAATTGCTCACTGATACTGATGCATTGAAGATGAACATGCGTGTGTTTGAAACAGTTGCAAGATATGGTAACCCTAAGGAGGTGTTTGTTAAGAGTATTGAACTGTTGAGTGGATTGGATTACTCTTCAAATGACACTCCAAAGAAAGAAAGAATCTTGGATGTCAAGTTTTATGCCCTTTTAGAACTATTGGCAAGTTCATTGAAGAGAATCAACACTATTTATCCTTCCAAGTTCCTTGGAATGGCAGTTTCTTGCTTACTGGGTTGTTGTTTGGAGTATATTAAGTACAACCCACATCACAGATTCATCTCACGTAGGCTCTATGCATTTGCAAGAGACTATTTACCACCTATGAAACCACTGAATTGGTTGAAAGACCATGGTGTTACACAAGATGAAGCTAATAGACTTGATGATGATGAAAATTACTTGCAAAGAAGATTATTACAAAGTTTCCTTACACAATGTTGTGCCCTGTCTTTCAAGACATATGGTTTGTTGTACGGTGCTGATAAGTACAAAGAGCTAAGAATGAGAGAATTGGGTAAAGTTCCAGTGTTGAAAGAGAAGCGTAATGAATCAATGACATCGACAAGAGATGCATTTGTAAGATTTATTGGATTGTGTATCAGTTTTGATATTGACTTTGACTTGGAGTTGAAGAAACTAAAAGACGATTCCGTGAAGATTATGGAACAAGCCATTGAGTCAATCAAGGATTACAAGCCAAAAGAAGGCGAAGAACCGGAAGATGAACAGGATTTACTTATCCAAGCCACAGTTGGCCTATCTTTAAATGATAACTTGATGCATACATTCCATCCAGAACAGACTGTTATTCCACAATCACCAATTGGATTCCTAAACTTCTCTGCTCAATACATTTATGAAGAACGATTCCATGGTCATGAACCAAAAGAAGCCCAGATATCTCTTTATCAAGCTGTTGCAATGCACGTTCGTTTCCTTTCACCTGCACTGATCTCCCCACAATTGGGATCAAAGGGTATTTTGGATTCCGTTCTTTACTGGGATTGGAGTGCTATTGGCGAATGTGATCCAGAGGAGTTCAAGACTATTCCAAAGTATATGCGTGTGTTATTCTTACAGACAACAATCTACTTTGCATGCACAGATGAGGATCCACAGTACAGATTCATGCTGTTTACCTTGATGGTTCGTGTACTGGCTAATATTGAAGAAGAAGAGGCTTATTCCTTCATTGTGGACACTTTGGCAACTGCGCCTTTGGAAACCGCTAAGGCTGGTGTTGTTAACGTGTTGAAGGATTTCTTGATCCGTGAACGTCCAATTCCAGTTGATGAATTAAGTGAAGCCTTGGGCAAGTCATCTCTGAAAGATGATGATAAGCCTGCTCCACCACCGTTACCAAAGCGTTATTTGATTGAATTGACACCTTCCCGTACCGAGGAAATATATGCCTTGACACGTGAATGTCTTGATGACGCCTTTGGAGGTGAAACTATTGACGGAGCCAGATTTAAGACATTATTGGGATTCCTTAACTTGTTAGTTGGCATCAAGTCCAGATTTCCGCAGAATCTCCTTTCGGAGATAGTCACACATACAAAGAAGCATTTGGCTGAAGGTAAGACTTGTGAGGATGAGTCTACAAATGTTGAGTTTGCTAATGTTGCAATTGAGTCACTCTCTGATTATATTCGCCAAATGAAACAGTCTTGATGTATTTCAAGACTTCATAGTAAACTACTATTTTGTAAATACACAATAATAATAAAAAAAAAATTATATATTCAAGGTTTGGGTAGAACTGGTTGTGGAGCCAATGGTGCTAATGGTGCCAATTTCTTTTGTATTGGAGCAACATTTGTAACTTTTGGAGCTTGTTGACGTGCAGCTGGCGTTTTCTTTCTTCCTGCTGTTGACGTTGTTGTTGCTGCTGTTGAAGCTGTTGAAGTAGTTGTTGCATTAGCACCGGCTTTCTTTCTATTACGTTTTATTGTACCATCAGCACGTTCGATACGAGCCGAAGTTCCTTCCTCCACCAGTGGACCCCAAAAGACAAAGAATCCATCTTTTGTAGAAGCACGTTGCTCTTCCCAAAGCATCTCTGTATCATCAATGAACGGATCATTCATATCGTATTGTCCAATTTTGGGTTTACCCTTCTGTAACCTTCTGCCATCAATCTTAACTGGAGGTTCTTTCTCCTTCTCCTTCTCCTTCTCCTTCTCCTTCTCCTTCTCCTTCTCCTTCTCCTTCTCTTTAGACTCTTCATCATCATCATCATCTTCCATATCGTCATCATCCTCATCAAGATCATCATCATTGTATATGAACCTTGAAGCATGTGGATGTACACTTTTCCAGCCATATTTGTCCTCGCACATTTTCATAACGTTGAATACAACTTGTGCTGAGCCTGGTCCCTCTGTAGGTGTTCTCAAAGGCACATGTAATGCAATGATCGGCTCTTCTTCTTCCCTTTTCTCACTTATTCCTCCATTCTTTTCATTATCATTTGGAGCCGGTGATGAAGATGGTGCAACATCCAATATAGTTGGTGGTGGGATTGAACTTTGTGGATTTGGTTTCTTCAACTGTTTATTCATCATCTCTGTGAATGATATCTCCTCAACTTCTGGAGTTGCACTATTTGTAGTAGTAGTTGCCTTCTTCTTACCTTTCTTTGCCGGTGCTGAACCAGCAGCAACGGCAGAAGCATCAGCTTTACGCTTTCTACCAGGTTTTGCCTTTGGTGGTTGAGGTAAAATCTGTGATTGTGTTAAGTCTGAGTTTGGTGGTGCAAATTGGATTTGTTTCATATTTGTATCAGGTGAATCTGCTTGCTTTTGTGGGGTTTGTATAAGTCCTGTTGGTCCAATTGAGTGATGTATAAACTGTTGAGGTTGAGGTTGAGGTTGTTGAGGTAACGGCACTAAATGTTGTTGCATGTCATGAAATTGATGTTGACTTGGTAATATCTGATGTTGAATGGGCATTGGTAACATTGGTTGTTGCATTGGTGGTAACACTGGTGGTGTATTAGAGACAGAATTCATCAAGTTCATTATACTCGGTCTCATACCAGCAGGTGACTGTTGAACCTGTTCAACTTCAACCTGTTTGACCTCAACCTCCTTATTAACATCCTGAATCTCAACTTTTTCAACCTCCTCAACAAGTTCAACCTGTTCGACTTTCCCACTATCAACAGTTACTGGCTCTGCCGGCTCGATCTCTTTGACCTCCTCCACTTTCTTCTTAACGGCACGTGGTTTCCTAGTTCTCGGAACTGGCTTTGGTTTCTCTTTAACTTCAGTCTCATCTTTCGATACCATTGAATCAATTGCCATTCTTGTGGAACGACGAGTTGTTCGTTTGGCCTCAGGTTTCTTAACCTCCTCATCCTCTGACGAAGTGTCCAGATTAATCACCGTTTCCTCCTTCTCGGACTTCTGAGCTTCACCTAACAATGATGTGATTGACATCCCTTCTTTATCATCGGGTACAAGCAGTTTGTGATAATAAGGATTCATCAACTTTCTCTTTGATATAAATAAATAGCTATAACTAACGCGTCTTTAACTACTCAAAACTCTCAAATTTTCGCCCACAACTTTTTGCTTTTGGAAACCCGGCTTAACTACGGCCAGGTCGTCCCGATAATAATTTCTCTATTTTCCGATCACGTGATGAGTCACGTGAATGTTTTTTTTTTTTTTTTTACTTATATCTATATTTTACTGGGTTGAAACCATATATATCCATTAACTATACATCAGGCCCTATCCAGTTGTAATTTATCCTTATGATAACCTAACTTACCCAATTTCAAGTAAGTATCAGTTCCATAACCTTTCAATGAATGAACAACCAAATCACCATTCCAATAATCGGCATACACTTTACACATTGCCAATCCCAATCCCAATTTATACTGTGCTGGTCTTTGTGCTAAATTCAATAGAGTAGCTTCTTTCATTCTATTATCATCAATACCACCAACTGATGTATGCATTAAGGTCTTTCTTGCCTTCAAATTGGAATCTTTTGATATAGCCATTGCTTCGAGGTCCAAATGTGGTAATTTATGGAAATTACTTAATGATTGACGAGCTAATATTGGATCTTTAGCAAATGACCATGATTTTTGAATAGGTTCCATATCAACACCTCCTCCACGATCAGAGAATCTAAAACCAACATGATCTCTTGAATCAATTAAACACACTTTAACAGGTGGTGGAGTATCTTCACCTGGTTTTCTATCTGTTGATATAAAATGTTTAACAGTTGCCTCATAACAATTACGTAAGATCTCTCCAAGCATATAATGTAAATGAGCAGTAAGGAAATAGAATTGAACATCTTTTGCTCCTTCAATGACAAGTTTAGGCATTTGAATACCAGGATATAAATTCTCAATGAATTTTGCTGCATTATTAGCAGAAATTTGTAAATGTTCCTCTGCAGAACATTTGAAAAAAATATCACCAATAAATTGCTTTGAACGTGCACTTGTTGGATCATTCATGAAATTTTTAGTCGATGATAAATGTTCCTCAATGATTAATCTTCTAGAGATTCTTGCCCTAAGTAATGAAGAGATAAGTTCATCTAATTCGACTCTTGATAATGATTGTAAAATACAACATTCCAATGCACCCATCATCAAATTTGGTAAGTTTAAAAGGTTAACATCTGTTAATACATCTTCCAACATCTCACAAAACTTGTCATTATCTTCAATTGTCTTGATTTTTGGTACTTTTCTAAACCTTTCAAATATATCATAATAAGATTCATAAACTTTTGCTAAATGGAAATTATTGACAACACTGAATGGTAAATCTTGCAGTTCTCTTAATTTCAATGCTATACGAACAGGTAATTCTAATCGTACAAAATTAGCACTTGCAATAATTTTACCTTCTGTTAATTGTTTACCATACATTGCTAAATGTTGTAATGTAACTGGATGTGGAGTACGACGACTCCAATCTTTTACAACTGTATTTTGATAGAAATGTTGAGGATTTAAATAAGGTGAATGTAAAGGGAATGGTCCCAAGTCTGATAAATGTTCACTTATATCTTCTATATGTGAATGGTATTGAGAGAAATCTGGTTTTTGTGTCAATTCAAATTTGGTTGATAGAGACCTTATCTGTCGTAGTCTGAGTATATGCTTCATCTCTGATAGTTTATGTGTATATGTATCTCTCTCTCTCTCTCTCTTTATGATAGGTTGTATGTATGGATGGTTTGTATGTATGCTTTGTGGTAAACACTTCTTTATGTACTTTCTCGATCCCGGTTGTTCGGTGACTGTTCTAAATGGACCAGCGGGACG
The DNA here is from genome assembly GCA_030569745.1 of Petasospora bimundalis. Lineage (NCBI taxonomy): Eukaryota > Fungi > Ascomycota > Saccharomycetes > Phaffomycetales > Wickerhamomycetaceae > Petasospora > Petasospora bimundalis. The sequence continues at coordinate 197,167 of JAJMLR010000001.1, forward strand.
TTATTGTTCTGATATAAATTAGAGTTAAATGGTATGAAATAACCCGATTTTCTCTCAATTAAGTGGATTTATCAAAACAAAACAGCCAATTATTCTATTTTATCACTTTATAACACAATTTTTCACTAAAATTTCAATTGAAATAAACCTCAAAGTAAAAATGAAATACACAGGCTTTGACTCACTTGCGTCACACGCGCCTCGGCGATTGGGGGGGAACAGTCAACTGTTTCCTGCCAATTGGCGTAAAATGTATCAGCGCTACCTAACCATTACCCAATATGGATTTGTATGGGGAAGTTTAACGTCAGAGAAGTGAATTCGCGAAAATCTCGTCACTTCGATGATTAAACATCGATTTGATACCCTTTAACGCCCCCCCCCTTCTTTCTACACCATTAATATCGATTTCAAAGAGATTTCAACTAAGAAAATGTCAACACCAGCACGTAGAAGACTTATGAGAGACCTTAAAGTGAGTACTTGGTAGAAGGTTGCATGTTCTTCTTTTAGAACTCTGGACGCTTTTGTGGAACTTTCCACTTACTATATCGATGTGAAATACTAACAAAATCATATAGCGTCTTCAAGGTGATCCTCCAGATGGTGTTTCTGCTACTCCATTAGCAGAGAACGTTATGATTTGGAATGCAGTGATCATTGGACCAGCTGATACACCTTTTGAAGATGGTACATTTCGTCTTACGATCAACTTTGATGAACAATATCCAAATAAACCACCAAATGTGAAATTTATCTCTCAAATGTTTCATCCAAACGTTTATGCAAGTGGTGAATTATGTCTTGATATCTTACAAAACAGATGGTCTCCAACATTTGACGTTGCATCAATTTTAACCTCAATTCAATCTCTATTAAATGATCCAAATATTTCATCACCTGCAAATGTTGAAGCTGCAAATTTATATAAAGATCATTCTTCACAGTATGCTAAAAGAGTTAGAGAGACAGTGGAGAAGAGTTGGGCTGATGATATTATGGATGGTGATGATGATGAAGATCTCGATGAAGAGTGATAAAATGATTATTAATGACCCCCCCCCCCCTTCACACACACACGCTAGCTCTATTCTCATATCTTACTACAGTCATATACCTGGTTTCTTCTCCTCTTTTTGCTTCATTTCTGCATTTTGTGTTTTCCATCAACCTCCTATTTCTTTTTTTTTTCTAGTCCTTTTACTGGTTTTCACTATGGACTTGCATCTATATATAAATGGTATATTTTAAAGTTATATGTACATGCCACTATTATAGTATCACTTAAGCCATAGATAATACCACTTCTTTGCTGCTCGTCTCTCTTCTGCCTTTATCTTCTCTTGTTGCTCTAATTTTTTCTGTAATTCTGCAGCTTCATACTCTTCTTGTCTCTTTAAGTCTGCCAACATGTATGGACTCTCTGGAATATCTTCAATCATACCATCCTCACCAATGGTTTTATCCCTATACATTGCAATCAAACTGATTAATACTGCAAAGTAAACAACAAACTTACTAACCGGATCTAATCTTCTTGTCATTTTTTTGTAATCAGCACGTCTATTCTCACTAACTTGCCAAAGATCAACTTGTGGTAGCTTGGAGACTTTATCCTGAGGTTTAATACTCTTGATAGTTGATGGTAAACTAAATGGTAAATCTTCAGGTGTGACATTTGCAAACATATTATCTTTTAAACCTTCTCTTGGCTCCCAATTACCATATGATATAAAATATGACATTCTTTTGATATCATCAGGTACTTTTGACCATGGTTGTTTCATACGCTTTGTAACTTCTTCAATGACTTGATCTCTATGAAATTGAGAGAGTTTAACGAATTTTTGTGGATTTGCAAAGATCGGTTTCGTATCAATAGTTTCAAATGTTTCTTCATTACCTAAAATACCTTCAAATACCGATTTAAATGATGTAGATACAAGCTCTGATCGTTCCTTTGCAGAAAGTTTTGGCGGTCTTGATGACTTCACAGTTGACGTCTGATTGGTCTGAGTGTAGAAACGTACACTGTGAACTCTTCCAGTAAGATAACGACTTCTAAACAACATTTTCCCACCTTTATCAATGATATTTTATCTAACGCAAATATGTCTTCCTATGGAAAGAAGTGTGGCCGATGGCCTTCTCGAGAAATCCGCGAATTTTTTAGTGACACGACGTTTCTATGGCAGATGGCTATACTTTACCAATAAAGGTTCACAGCTCAAATGAAAAATATCAAAACATTTAATGAAAAGATTATATTTTCTCGTTGACAGATGTGAAGTGTAAGATGGTTTGATATCACACTCAGTTATAATATATGAAGGGCCCGAGATCATCAAAAGCTCATAGATCGTAAGTTCTACTATATTGATAATGTAAAAGAGTTTTTTTTTATATATTATATGAGCTTTTAGCATGCAAAAGAGAGAAAAATTTTCATTCAGAGGTGTTATCATTAGTTTCAGAAGTGACATTACTTTCTTCTGTTTCTGATTTTTTATGTTTTCTTCTTCTCTTCTTCTTATCAGTATCTTTAGTTTCAGTTGTAGTTGTAGTAGTAGTTTTCTTCTTTTTAATACTTAATGGATTTGGTTCTTTTGGTCCTTTTTTCCTCTTTTCAGTTTTGGAAACTTCACTTTCAGTATCAGCACCAACAATTCCACTCTTTGCATTGTTTAAACCACCTGTTAATTTTGATCTTTCTAAAGTTTGACTTGCTTTTGAACTTGCAATACTTAAAGGTTCCATAATCATAACTGATCTTTTCATATGAATCAATGGAACACCTGGAACTTTTCTTAAAGAAAATCTTAATTTATCATTCTCACTAGCAATGACATATCTATGTTTATTAGTTCCATTAACATTAACAATAGATTTAATACATTCATGTGGAGGTTTTGAATCTGGTGCTAAATGACCACAACGACGTCTTTCAAAACTTTTTGCATATTCAATTGCATCTTGATTTTTAGATTCATATAATGCTTGCATACAACATTGTGTGATCATTGGTTTAACTTCAGCTTGAAGAGTTCTTGAAAGACCTTTTGTTAAATCAAATGATGATTTATTACATTCAAGTACTAACGTATCATCTACAATGACTTGATATGGTTCTCTGAACTTGAAAGTGTGTTGATACACAAGCATTTGCTTTCTGTATGATTTAGCTCTTTTCTGTCTCATCTTTCAATATGTATCACTCAAGAGATTTAAATATACAAAAGAGATCTCATCTCATTCTTCTCCTCATTATAAATTTTTTTTTTAAAAGAAAAGTTCGCGATCCTTGATTATGTAATTCATTATGTAATCCAAATCTCTAAAATCTTGCTTATGTCAGTAATTATGTAATCGCCGTCTTTTTTTCCTTCTTCCCGTCTCTGATCTCTCTGATTACATAATCATTTCCCTTAATCAGCTGCTGATCGGCATAAAGTGATGGGATACGCCGACAAACAGATTTCTATTGTTCTTAATGTGAGAAGAGATAAATCAAAGTTTAGTTATTTATATAGAAAATAATGGATGAACTGATGACTAATACATCATTTGAAAGTCTCTTATCAACTCGATCAACACTCACTCTTGCTGATCCGCGTCTGTAGACGTAGCAGGGATCTGGCACTAAGGGGGGGAGGAGGAGGATGCATTATGCTTCCCGGACCCCCTTTTCTTCTAATATTTCAAAACACTTAAAAAGGGGATGAAATTGGGTTTTACCCCCATACCTTTTTAACTCATTTTCACTATTTGAGTATCTCTCAATTATTGGTTACTAACACAAACTAACTCATTGTTATAGCCAATTACAATTAAAAATTCATCGAGTTGGCCACCTCCCATCAACGCGCTTCATTTTTATAACTGGAAAAAAACCGCTGATCCTTAAACAATCCGGCAGCGGGAAAGAGGGCCCTAAAATTAATTATAAAAAAAGCCGTTGCCTCAACTCAACGCTTTCCTTACCTTTATTTCACACAAAATACCCTCCTTACTGCAAAGACCATTTCACTGTCTTAAATTAAAGACTCTTCCAAATCCCCCACAATTGAGCTTGCTTGCCAAATGTTTCTCCGAGCGCCATTACTTATAAGCAGAGTCGCTCTGCGGCCACCATCTTTGTGCACCTTAACATCCACTCTTCAACGCACGATACCGTACACCCGTGTCTCCCTTGATAGATTCCAATCAACAACATCAAAACTTTCCTCGGTGGGAAACTTGAATCCTTTAACACCCAATGAAATATTCACAGATGAACAAAGAGCTTTAGCTGCTAAACAACGTCTCAATGGTCTCGGGCCATATGTATCAAAACTACCCGAAAAATGGATCCCTTATGCAGAATTAATGCGTTTAGAAAAACCAGTGGGAACATGGCTTCTGTATATCCCTTGTACATGGTCAATTCTTATGGCTGCTACACAATCTGGTGCCCCCATCGCATCAACTGCGTTCATGCTAGGTATATTCGGTGTGGGTTCCGTTATCATGAGAGGTTTCGGATGCACAATCAATGATCTTTTAGATAAGGACTTTGATGATAAAGTTATAAGGACAATAGAACGTCCAATTGCATCAGGTAGAGTCTCGACAAAGCAAACAGTGGCATTCCTTGGATCTCAATTATTAGTTGGTCTTGGTGTTATCACTTGTTTACCATGGGACTGTTTCATTCTAGGAGCAATATCATTGATCCCAGTTTGTACTTATCCATTATTTAAAAGATTCACTTATTATCCACAGGCAGTTTTAGCTACTGCCTTTAATTGGGGTGCTTTACTTGGATTCCCAGCAATGGGAGTTTGGGATTTATCTACAATGATCCCACTTTTCCTCTCATCGTTTATGTGGACAATGACTTATGATACAGTTTATGCTCATCAAGATAAGCTATTTGACATCAAAGCTGGTGTGAAATCTACCGCATTGGCATGGGGTGATAAATCAAAGACTATCTTTAAAGGTTTAACATTAACACAACTTGGTTTATTAGCATATGCTGGTGGTCCTTTAACCGCAATGATGCCCGGTTTTATCATTGGTTCAAGTATTTTTGGATACAAGTTATTCCAAATGATTAAAAAAGTCGACCTTAACGATCCAAATAGTTGTTGGAAGTACTTCACTGCCAATATTGGATATGGCCTTTATTTGACATATGGTCTCCTCTTTGACTATTTGCTCAAGGCATTTGGCCTGTGGTGATCTCTCTATAACATTAACTGCACATAGTTATAACAATACACATATATATGTTTGAGCTTAGTATACAAACTATACAAAAAAAATAACAGATAGCAAATAAAAGAAGCAGAATATTAGTAAAACAGATAGAGAAAAAAATGAAACCATGACGTCACCAGACAATATAAAAGAGACCACTTATTCAACCCAGTCAGAAAGATTCTCAGCGAAACTCTTTCTAAGATCAATTCTCTTTTGACCATGTAATCTTCTCAAGAATTCCATACCTTCTGGATCATTAGATTTCAAAAAGGCATCATCCCTTGGAGACCAAACACCGTGAACATCCTCTGGTGGATTTTGACCAGTCTTCAAAAACTGCTCAAAGTACTTTGGAATCAAAACGACATCACCACAAACTGATGTAATAATGAAAGTACCAAACTTTTGCTGAATACCAGTCTCTTCAAACAGAGCATCGATCAACTGTTCAGCATCTCCAGATTCGTAGTTTCTATTGACAATTTCAGTGATTTTACTAACAACAGACATCAATGGCTGGAAAGTGAAGAACTTCGCAGTAACCAAGTCATCAGTCAAGAACTCTTCAGGGTCGATTTCAGTGTTGGCATTGTTTGCAACTGCCACGGCCTGAGCAGCTTGAGATTCAAACAAGTTGTTCGAGGCAATACCAGCCAAAGCATTCTGATCACCAGAGAGGAACACGTTAGCAGCATCATTTTGAGAGCTTGATGTAGCAGAAGCATTCTTTCTCTTTTTGTATTGTCTGCTCTCTTGGTACTGGTCATTATGCTGACCCAATCTTTCAGAGATAACGGCTTCAATATTATCATCATCAGCTTTCTTGTTCTTGGTACCTTTGTACAAATGTCTTCCTGTGAAATTTTTCATCTCAGTTGGTTGTCTACCGGCATTCAATTCGGATTCATAGTAACCAATGTACTTATCAATACCAAATGGAATAGCAAACTTTCTATAACGGTCTCTCCAAGCAGCTCTTGAATGGCCTTGATTAACCTCTGCCAATTTCTCAAAGAATTTACCAGGTAGAACGATATCCTTTGGATCAGCTTCAGTTGGAGTGTCCTTATCGTTAAGGAATGATCTGACTTCTTTACATAAAGTGTAGTCATCTTTAGCAATAAACTTGTTTTTCAAAGTTTTTGGCATCTCACTCATTTTGATCATCTTTCCCTGATCATCAAAGACAAGAGTACCATCATCATTAACCTTGTAAACATAAACTAAGCGCACTGCCAAATGGGTACGGAATCTGTAACGGATAGAGTTACCAGTGTGTCTTCCAATCTTTAAAGCAATCTCATTGTAAAGTTTATGGGTGGAACGACGATGTGGGTGTTTTCTCACCTCTTCCAGAATGATCTCATCCTCTTGTTGAGTGAATCCGTTCTTATTGTGCAAATTGATACGGTCTTCACGAGTGACAAACATGCCATTTGGTACAGCAGATGCAGCGGCTAGACGTGCTTCACGAGAAGCTGTGTCAGCGTCACCAATCACAGCAGCAGCGGCAGCGGCGGCGGCAGCGGCAGCATTTACTGTCTCATCAGCAGGAATAGAACCAGGAACTGCAACATCAGCGGTGGTCTCGGTAGGTGTCTCTTCTGTACTAGCAGCAGCCTCCTTGTCCAAGTAGTTCATAATGTGTTGAACACCAAAACTTCTGTAGTCACTCGGATCCTGACATTGCTTTTTCTCAACACTTTCATAAACGAACTTTGGGTCAACAGGGTTGCGAGCCTCATCTGAACTGGTAGAGAGGAAGATAGCTTCACCTTCCTTGTCTGCGATCTTACCACCGTTTTCAGTGACAATCTGCACAATCTGTTGACGGTTGTCCTCGTCAGCCGGGACAAAGAATTCGAGCGGACGCCCGTTAGAGACAAACAATTGACCTCTATTGCGATCATGGTTAGTAAGAGTTTCCATGGAAGAAACTGGGAATCTTTTCAGTCAGAAATAATCATTTGAGACCCTTTGTTGTCTGTTCATTGTGAGACGCGTCAGTTGGAGCCGTTTTGTTTACTTTCTACCCCCCGAGTTTGAGTCCGTCACACTCACAACAACAAAGCACCGCGGCACAACTTTCCCAATAAAAGACCAGTCGTACTTACTCCATTCTAAGTTTCTCTTAAGAAATATATGGATCAATCCTGAACCAAAGACACTTAAAGTGATAATGAAGGTTGTTTATTGTGGTGTGTGGGTGTCAAATGACGGTTGATGGTGTCCAGATGAACTTGAAGCTTCCAAGAAAATCTTTGGTGATCGGGTGGCACTCTCATCACAGAATTTCGCGAAGAGAGTGCGCATACCATTGTTACCCGGTCTACGCTTTTGGTCACCTGTCACACCCTGAGATCTTTTTGTGGGGTTCTAGTTGAGAAAGTGAAATATTTGTTTAGTTTGTACTGTATTGATAATAGAACGATTGTCTGTGTCAATGTCAGATACTCCTGTAAAGACATACAGGTTACTACTTTACACTGCACAGTTCATTGTCTCTCCGGAGGCAGTGCTCAAGCTTTCAAAGTCATTACCAAAGCTACTTACCAAACTTCACATCACAGATCAGTCAACACGTATCAACGTTATTGAAACACTTGGAACACTTGCTGATGATTATAAATCTATTGAAGAGTCGAAAGGGCCACACTCTAGACTCATTTCCCGTACCTCTCGTGCCCTTATCCGGAGATTCCTTGCAGTTTTCGGGATCCTTATCACTGCACAGAAGATTACAAAGTATCTTAAACAATCCCAGAGTCACCACCTTAATCGTTCGGATATTACATCCTCTGTATATTATGCGACTACAACATCTTTACTGACATCGGCTCTCCCACTTTTGCGCACAAAGGTTCCACAATCAACTAAGTCGTCCTTTCTGCTTACAGCTGTTTCTCTCGCTCTAATGCCAGAGGGCTATCCAAAGGATTATGTTTCAATATATGCCCTATTCCAGGGTCTTGAGGCTTTCATTCATATGTATGAGCATAAGCTTCCTGTAAAGTTTTCATCTTATTGGTTTCTCATGCCTGTGTCTCTCTCTGAACTTTTCCAACTAGTGTCCACTTCCCCTGATCATCTTCCTGGTATGATCTCCAGGATATTCACTGTTTTATACTCTGGTTTTATTGAGCAAAAGCCAGTTTGGTACAATTCTGAATGGCCAAAAACTATAGATACGTTTGTAAGGATCAGGAAATCAAGACGTGTCAATAGAGGGTTAGTACGTACAGATGTTATCTTGACTAGAACTAGTCCAGTTCATACAAATTCCAAGATGTCTCTACTGAGTCCATCTGAAGCCAGTCTAGCTGCGGTCTTGAAAAGCCAAGTTCCAAGGAAGTTTATGCTGTTGTTCCTAGTGTCTTGTCCGCTATTCTATGCCGCATATCGATTCAGAACAATTACTTCGAATCACATCACTTCCAGCACCGGTTCCTCTAGTGGTGTACTGTCCACTAGTACAGGTACAAGTTGTCAAGATACCTGTGAAGACACTGAGGAAGTGGCTGGTGATATCATCACTGAGATTGATGGCTCGGCTGATATCAAAACTGAAGCCTCTGAGTTCGAATACACGCCATTGGCGGACGAACAGCAACTGCTTCCTTCCACAGCATACTGCTCGGATCTCAAAAGGGCTGCTTCTGCTGCCACTAAATTCTCTGCTATCTCGCTCAGCTCCCTTGTTACATCATATATCCTGTTTACTACGCGACTCGATCCTCGTTTGAATGGTCTCATTTCGGGTTTGTGGTGGTACGTCTATCGTGACTCAGCAAGTAAACCGATATTTGCCTACTTGGCTCGTATCACACTGCTTGCAACTTTCAGACAGAGGAGAGATAGCTGTCACAACAGTAGAAACTATGTTGTCAAGAGCATGGCGAACTGGGGCTCCACCCTTACAGGTGCCATTGCTGTGGCCCTTTTAATGAAGATCAACGATGAAGATGGGGAAATTGGTGGAAGGTTTGGGAAGTACATTCAGTTCATCAAATCTGGTGGTAATATTGATATATGAGTTTTTTGGTAAATGGTATCTGAATGACCAGAAATGGACGTGTTTTTCATGGGCCGTCTATCTTGACTGTGGATTTCCCTTATTCAGACCATCACTCCCTGACATACAAACTATAAATATAAGCACATATCTGATACTAGTTATTCATTATTAGTAAATAGAGTGAAAACTCAAGAAATTCAGGAAACTATTACTAGATCATCTTGAGCTATCTGAAAGGGACAATAGTCTAAATTTTACCCAAAGACTGAAACCTACTAGAGTGTATATTACCGTGATCCAGCGAGATATCTAATTAATGATCCTATAGGCAAGAAGTTATAAGATTGTCTTAGAGTGATTCCAAGTCAATTGCAGCACTACAAATTTGTTCGTTGTACTGTTCATGCGTGGTTCGCAAAGTTATTACAGAAATTATAAGCCGGTACTGCAAGAACACACACATCTACACAACCAAGTCAAAGTGAACTCTAGACTACTAGCGTCTATATATATCATATTTTAATTGTTTAGAGGCTCTAATTCATGAAATAAAATTTATTTTTGAGATTTACGTTTGAAATTGCACCTCCATTCTTGAGTTTAAACAGTTCGTAAGAGATGTTTTCCCCTAAAATTCCGAGGCTCTCTTAAAAAACAATATTTTCAAATATTTGATAATACAACTGTGCTATCTATATAATGATGTACCCGTTTTGAAGCTTTTATCAGAACTAGATCCAATTTTTCAGGATTTATTCTATTTTAAGTGGCAGCATACGTTGCTCAAGATGTCCAGGTGATGTGCGGGTGGTGTTCAGGTGGTACATGCGCAGATGCCTCCGAGATACGTTATAATTTATCATATGAGTATCATGACATATATGAAATCCTAGTTGATTATAAGTAATATGTATTACTGATCATTCAACGCATATATAGGACTAGGAAAATATGAAACTGCGGCTAAGAACTTCGACATATTCTGTAATCAAACTGTACATATATAATAGAAAATACAAAGAAATAATACAATTAGTAAAACTGAACGGACCACCAAACTATTGTTCGAAAACGGAATAAAAACACCCAAAGCATAAGAGATAAAGAAAGACAAAGAGAGAATGGATCAAACCCATGGAGCTGTTGAAGATCCCAGGTCATCAACGTTGTCCAGCTTTTCAGTGCCAGTTGTATCAACGACAACTTGATGTTGATCGTCAACTACATCGTCCTCCTTAACGTCAGTCTGTGCAACCTCTAAAAGGGAGGAGTACAAGTGATTCAGTTGGTTCAAATCTGGTATAGCCTGTGGTTTGAGGGTGTAAACAACCTGTCTGAATGAATGACTCTTCACCACTGACAGTGGAAGTTTGTTATCCACTAAGAACTTCATGATTTCTCTTTGGAACTTTGTTTGGGTATATTGAGACTGGTCAAACATTGATATGTCCAGGGCCTCAACGGCAGCAGTTGCTGCTGCATCCGCTTCAGCTTCAGCCTGAGAGTCTGTGACAACGGTGTTTTGTTGTGACTCGGAAGAGAGAGGGTGAGGTTTGAAGTTATTTGTTCCTGTGTTCAAAGTATTGAAATACTGACGCCCATCTGCACCTGGGTTCATCATGTGGTCTCTTCTTTGATTGATTGACGTCTTGTCAATCTTGTGGGTCTTCAAATGCTCACCAAGCTTCTTTGGAGAACCTTTATCAGAATCTAGTCTCTTAATGGCTTTACTGCAGTAGTCACAAGTGGCCAAGTTACAATCATTCGCATCTTGGATAAACCAATTCCAGACCCAAGATTTCTTTTTAGCTCCAAACTTTTGACCAGGTTTGTTGACTCTTGGTTTACTTACCTTTGGACCCTGGGCCCTTGGAGCTCTAGCCTTTGACGAGTTCACAGCAGCCTGGGCAGTAGTTCTAGCAAAGTCTGTAGCTGCAGTAGCAGCGGCAGCGGCAACAGCGGCTACCGCCTCTTTCTCAGAAGCTGTACCAATTGAAGGGTCGATTGGGACATTGTTTTTGTCCTGGTGATGTTGATGGTGTTGGTGATGGACCCTTGTTAATTGGGGGTCGTGATCATCTTCAAAGTTGGAAAAGGCATGATGGAGCTGACTATCAATATTGTCATTATTATCATTTCCCCTATGGAAGTTGACGAGGTTCAGGTTTGACATCGTCAAGAGTGTATGAAAGCTGGGGTAGAACCGGGGGAAGGAGTCGTGAGTTTCGACCTTTGTTTACGCTTGGTTGCAGTGCCGGATGAGACACAAAGCTTTGAATCACAGAGAGGAAAAGCCTGGGAAAAGCTCAGAAAGACAAGATGAATTCAACTGACAAGTAAAATTCCAACAATTAGAAAAAGCGCGCCGTAGAAGGTGATGTTCTTCAATGAATTGTTGTTGTTATGTCTGGCCGGTCGGATCCTCACTTAACGAGGTGGTCGGAATTGTTGATATTTATGAGCAGTGAGGGAGCGAAAATTTGTTTGGTTCGCGCACGTCCTGAAATGTAAACAAAGCCATGGTATAGCAGTTCAGAATTTATACTACTGGGATTTATAGAAAGCCTTGAGAAATTCTCGATTATAGTACATAACTAAATTGAAGCAATGAAACAATTTCAGACAGTTGCGTGGGAAAAAAAGTAAACGTAGAAGAAAAGTCACAGATGGACGGTAAAAGAAGAGAGAGGGAATGGGGGTCGATGATTGCAGAAGAGGTAGTGGGTATTTCAGTGGGAGCCCCAAAAAATGGAGCTGCCCATTAGACATTAAAACAAATTAGGGGGGTAAAAAAAGAAGGTAATATGAAGAACTGATGGAGATGAGGTCAACGGGGGAGGGCGATGATCGATGAAGGCACAGCAAACACAGGAGTTAGCACATTGAAAGGCATACCTTTCCTTCATCAATAAGGTGTAGAAAGAACATTTTTTTTTTTTCGTTTTCATTCAGTCATTGAGACAAATGGATGTGGTTGTCCCTTTACACTGACTCCTGGTCCTCCTTGTCGTGACGTCTAATCTTGAAGAACTTAATACCGCTCTCATTACCTAAAGTCTGCTGTGGCTGTTGAGCCTGAGCATATGGATCCTCAAACTCGGTCTGTGTCTGCTGTGCTGGTGGTGGATAAGCATCAGCAGCTGGAGCCTCGGAAGCCTTGGCAGCAGCAACGTTGGCTCTGTGCTTTCTGTAAGAAGCACCAATGAACTCACCCCAAGAGAGGAAGAACAAAATAATCAAACAAGCAACAGAGGCCCATGCAACACCAAAGAGGGCTGGGCCCATGTGAGCGTACAAATCTTCATCTGTGAACGCAGATCTACCCATGACAACAGCAGCAGTCTCCATTGCAACTGCACCGGCGCAACTGACGAAAGCAATGGAAATCAACCAACCGTTAATTTTAACAATGGAGTAAGAGCACAAAGTGAAGATGGAAATAATGAAACAGACACCAGTAAATGCCAAAGCAACCCAGAAGAGACCAAAGGCAACTCTAGTCAAGTAGAAGTAAACGTCTCTGTTGTCAATGAAACTGCTTGGAACACCAACGGTGGTGTCAAAGTTGTCAACTGGGGATAATGGGTAAGCTGGGGACAAGTCATAAGCAACGTTTTTGTTGTCAGAAACTTCATTCAGACCCCAGAAAGTCCAACGGGACATATCTGGAGCATCAGTGATATTGGAAGTATCAGCTTCAAGCCAGTAGAACTTGTTGAAAGGGAAGTGGTCGACTGCGCCTGAGAGCAAGACGAAGACGAGAAGCAACGTAGTGCCCGCAAGGAGGAAAATTTGCACGAGGAAAGCAAAAACCGGAACCTTCATAGCGATTATGGAATATAATTGGTGGTTATTGGGGTGTTGGTTGAAGTTAAAAGGTCAAGTGGGAGGAAGGAGGGAAAAAACAGCTTCTTTTTATTCGAGCGTTGTTTACTGTTATGTAACCTTCTGCCAGCTGAAATTTGGCGCAGCGCTGTGCAACTTACAGAAGCGGCAATCCCACATGCCAAATGCGGCCATGAGCGAAAAGTAAATAAACCCCAGCTAGCCGGGAATGCGCGAAACATAATAGCAACAAGAATAGCGGGCGAATACCTTACAAAGTGGGATCGCGAACAGCAGCATATATTCCAAATTGGGCCCGTCAAATGGGATGGTTGCGAAGAATTGCGCCACTGTCTCCTCTCTCTTCGCAACACTGAAAACTATTATTACCGGTTTGGGTTATATTTTTCGCAGCAACTGACGTACGCAGTTTCGCCCAATTGGGTAATGGCGTAAACAAAAGCAAAACAGACCGTTTTGACACAGTTTTTTTTCTCTCTCGCTACTGAAACAAAGGGCTGTCCAGATCTGTGTTCTAATGAAGATATAATTTTTCAAATAGCAGATTCCAATGAGTTCCTCGAACGAAACAGCAGATATCTGACTCTGCATGCTTAAATTAGACTCCATTTAAAATTCAGGGGGGGGGGGGGCAGTGGCCAGCCTCTCATTTCAAATGCCCCATACAGTAGTAGACGCCCCGGGGCCCCACTACAAGCAAACCTCAAATTGGACGGGGCAACAGCAATGGCAGATCGCAAGTGTACGTGTGGTTGTCTAGATGATCATCTCCGGAAAACTTGTTTGGGGGATTGTGATAAAATCATCTAAAGATATATTCTTAAGTAAATAGATAGAACTACAGTATCATTGAAAGTCAGTACTAAATTTTGATTGAGGAGTTACTGTGGAAGCCAGGTCAACTGAGCTTCCATTACACCATTCTATCGGTATAAAGTTGAATATAGAAATAATGATAAAAGAAAAGAGTAGAAAAGAAATCAAACAAAAACAAAATGACAAGGGGACGTTAATTATTATGATTATGCGATCACAACAACCAGTCCATGAATTTCTCAAAGAATCCATGTGGTGGCTTACTTCTAGCTTCAAACTCGGCCTCAATCTTCTCAGCATCACTCAAACCGGAAACGACATCAATCTCCTCGATTGGCAAACCCCAAGACCAGTGCTTCTTCCACAACTTCCATCCAAAGTAAAGGAGGAAGAAGACTGGCAAGGTCAAGTAGGCAGCAACAAAGTCGGCACCGTTGAAGTCAAAGAAGACAGCATAACCGTTGGTAATACAAATGACAGTGATCAAACCAATTGAGTAGTAAGCACCGAATGGCTGGAATGGTGTCTTGAATGGAACACGATCCCACAAACCGTTGTACATAACAGCCTTTCTCCATCTCAAGTATGCAATGGCAATAATAATCCAACCAATGAAACCGGAAATGGTACACAAGTTAGAGAACCAGGTGAAGACATTAGCACCAGAGTTAGAAACGTTCAAGAAGGACAACAAAGAGATGACAGCGGTCAAAGCACATGCATAGTATGGAACACCATGTCTGTTACAGGTCTTGAAGATCTTTGGAGCGTCACCGTCTTCAGCCATACTCTTCAAGAAACGGGAACCGGCATAGAAGAAAGAGTTACCAGAGGACCAAGCAGAAGACAAGATACAAGCGTTGATGATGTGGTCCAAAACCTTGATACCAACGTTCTTAATACCAATGACGAATGGGGAAGCGGTAGCGTTACCGGTACCAGAGAGCAAGTTCTCGTTGTTGAATGGGACAACGACACCGATAACGATGGAACCAACAACGTAGAAGAACATGATTCTGTAGACGAATCTGTTGGAAGCTTTAGAAATGTTTCTTCTTGGTCTTTGAGTCTCAGATGTGGCAACGGCAACAAGCTCTGGACCGACAATGAAAGCGAAACCAGACTTGATAACACCAGTCCAACAATCGAGGAAACGACCAGTGTTACCTGGGAGCAAATGGTAAGCAAATGCACCTGGGTCATTCCAATAGTGGAAACCGAGAACCTTAGTCTGGTTTGGACCACCACCAAAGAAGATGACAATACCAACAATGATTAAACCGAGAATACAGAAGATCTTCAAAGATGCAAACCAAAACTCACTTTCACCATAGAAACGAACAGCGAGGAAGTTCAAACCAATAATGACAGCAAGGAAGATAACAATCCAAACGGCGATATTAACCTTCTTAGTCCAGTATTCAATGACAATAGCGGCGGCAGTAATTTCAGAACAAATGAGGATAACAAAAGTGTAGTAGTAAATCCAACCAGTAGCGAAACCAAGATCAGGACCGACATAACGTCTAGCCAAATCGGAAACGGCACCACCCTTTTGTGGTAAATAACAAACCATTTCACCAAGCATATTCATGACAAAGTAAATGACAGTGGCAAGGATGAGGTAACCGGTAAGCAAACCTGCAGGACCACACTTGGCCAGGGAAGAACCTGTACCAACAAAGAGACCCGTACCAATACAACCACCAAGGGCAATCAATTGAATGTGACGGGATTTTAAACCTCTATGGAGACCATCTGGGTTTTCAACAAGATCTTTATCGGTAATTTGAACTTCAAGGTCATCGACAAAGCCAGTGGAAGAATCACCGGTCGCCTCTGTAGTGTAGATGATCTTCTCATCTTTTGAGATGTTAGACGCTGATGACATCTTACGAATGCGAGTAGTGTTACTGATTTATTAAAAGATATGCAGTTTCTATATCGACTACAGAGAGCAGGATGCTCGGTCTTTATATGCGCCCAGCGGGCTGCGCTAATCAATGATGGGGGGACGATGTATCAGCTGCGTGCTGTGCTCTTTTCCCGGGGAGAGGGCTTTTTTTTTTTTTCTTTTTTAATCTTTCCATCTCTCACTGATTTCTGTATGGCGCCAGTTCCTCGCTGATAACGCAGTTTTTTTTTATCGCGATTGTCTGGTAGGCCGCTGCGGGAGCAGTGTTAAGCTGGCAGACGGAGAAGGCCTAAGCTTTCCGAAAAAGAAAAATCTACATTCAGGGTCTGATTGAAACCCAGGGGGTTTTCAAAAAAAAACCACAAAGCAAAATGTGTATGTATGTGTAAGAGGTGTCAGTAAATAACGGTTATCGAATGGGGCTGTGACAATGGCATCAATGACGTTGAGGTGGGGTAGACAGACGGCTCCACGGATACGGCAAGTAAGTGATCGCCTACCATCTCTTGCCCTGGACAATTGGAAGTAAGTAGTGCACGTAGAGAGACTGTGCCTTCGTTACGGATTGCAGCCCCGCATGTTTCTATGTGCCGTGCAACACCCTTGGACAGAAAGAGACAGAGAGAGAGGTCAGCAGTCCGGTGGTTCTGCCTACGGGGACCGCGCGCCAGGCCCGCGAAAAGAAAAAAAAAAATTCGCTAGCCTAAGCATAGGCTCAGGGGGATGGCTCTAAGCAGACATCTGCCTACACAACGGCTCTATAGCCACTCAAGGGTGCGGTTTGTTAGTGCTTTGGGCTCGCTTAACCCCCTCTGTTTTCAGAACTGCTGATTTTACACAGCGGCATGAGGAGGAGGGGTTTGAACTTGTTTTACTGACTATACTTCAGCCTTTCACCGCGCGGGTTGTTCTTAACGTCATTTGTCACTTGACACCTTTAATCATCTATGATTTTTTTTTTTCCTTTGTCATTGGCGCCGTTCCCTGCCCGTGGCGAAACCCGCAAGAACCAAAAAAAAAAACACGGATTGATAGACGGAGTTCGGTTACCTACGCCACAAGGGGAAGAACAGGTTCGCGGAGGCCAAATCCGTCTGCATAGTAGCGGTTTAGTTCATGCTGATAGAAGGATTTCGGTTACCGCTCATCAATATACCCATTCTGGTAAAATCTGGTCGGAAAGAAGTACAGTGTCAAATTGATCAGGTAATTGATATGACCCTTTGTGTTTAAGTTCAATTGACGTAGGACGGGAGAACGGGACGAAGTGGAGCAAAGCCCGCTATCATCAATAACCGATTTTGGCAACTCGCACCACCGTGACCTCACAGTTCATTTATCAAAAAAGCCAAGACAAATGGGTCTCTATATGTACTCCTTTTCCACTACAAATTTTCACTTTCAGACCGCCAGCAATTGCTGGCGCGCGCTTCTCTTCCGAATTGGGCGGTCCACCGCTTGGGTGTAACATTTTACTTGACACATTCATCTCTTTTCAGTCGGCCGGGGCATCGGAATTGGAAACTATCAATACCGATACCGATATCAACGTCGTATGATATGATTCTAAAGTTCCAACGCTTTATTCTCCCGAGACGCAGTCTTATGTACTGTGAAATCAGATGTTCCTGCCTTTTAAGGTTCGTATTGGAACTGGAGGATCTCACAGTAGACAGACTACAGTTAACAGCTTAATGTGTCATTGCGGTGCGCATAGGATATCTTTTTGATATACGAGGAGTACCGTTGCCCACAGAAACATAGAAGCTCGCTTGGAAATTTAACTATATTGAGACATAGATGTATCTTAAAATATTATAGACTGATCTCATACCTAAAGTGCACTCTTAGGCCTATGTATTGTTATTCAAGCAATTCTTTCATAAACATTCTCCTTTAATATTACTTTCTACTATGGGCAGATCTTCGCGACAGGAATGGAAATGAAAAGCGAGCACCGGCCTTGGACGGCCCCATCGCTCCTCACAGTTCACTTGACAGCAACAACTACTTAGATAGCCTTCATTCGGCATCTACCTATCACTGACATTGCTGATAGAGAAAGATATTCACCCAGTTGATAGAAGTAAACTGTAACGAAGAACACATAGATGATCGGTTATATATGCTACTTAGAAGCGAACCGCGGCTATTCTGTTTTCCAACCGTATTGAGATCTTATGCAACAAAGTATAAAGTAAGATCTCTTATATCTTAAACCAATACTACCAACTACTGGTGACACGGAAAGCACAGGCGATATGGATCTCATTAGTTAAAAAATCTTAGTGCCAATACAAGCGGGCTTCAGAACTAATTGCATAGCCGATCTAAATTCAGGCGAGAATCCTGAAATCCTTCAAAATGGTTCTCGTTATACATTTAGGAATTGGCTATGGTAATTACATTACCATATTAAAGGTACTAATAACCCCATCCAGTACATGGACTTGAAACTGATTGTACGCAAAGGATACAATATCTTGATTAACATTTGAAAATCTAGTTGATCTGCATTTTCTATTCTTGGACCGTCCTTTCAACTAAACAGCCTAAACTTGAAAGAATCTCACTAAACACACCGTCCCCGGATCGGAGCATGTCTTGAATATTACCAAGAAAGGGGTTATTGCTTTTTGAACTTTGTTCGCTGCGACTCGTTTCCTCACCCTCATCCTCACGTAACGCTAGATATTCGTTTGAGGAAGTAAGTACTTTGTCCCTAGACCTTCAAAATACAAGTAAAACAGAAGTATCCACAGAGAATCAGGATGAGAACAAATCATGACAGAAATTTGCAACAAACTATCCAGTTTTAGCGTTGCAGAATCTGTGACTTTTGATGCACTCTTTTTTTTTTTCTTCTATTAAGTGGTTTTCCATGTGGAAGATGTTAAGCAGTCTTTTGCATGTCACCCAATGGAAGTCAGCTCTTTTCCTACACTAACAGAGATTGTTCATTCAAGATCCCCAATTCAATATTTCGCCTAGTGTTCTGTGAGCTTATTCTGTGAGAAATCAGCACTACAAGGAAACAAATGCGGATATGATCTGCACCTTTCCTGTATCAGTTTCGTGATTACCAACTTTTGAATGCTGAAGTTGGTTTAGGTGTTGAAATAGAAGATATATCTTTGCCTCATCCAGCTAGCGGTTACCCATCTAGTTTTCATGGCTCTTTATGGACTGGAAATTAGCGCCCGAACAGCGTTGACCCAAAAAATTACAGGTTCACCACAGAAGTGAATACCGTTGTGAGAAATGAGATGTATATTCTAAAATCTTCACTCTGTATAGCCAGGTGGGCTGAAAACAGATCTCAAAGCAGCTGTACATGTGTCATACTTGACTGGGGCGATACACTCATTGTTCTTTTTCGTTCTTGAATTTCTCGGTCTTGATGCGCTTCCCATGAATGGATCATAGTTACTTGCTTTTCTCTGCTCCAGTTTGGCTGAGTAGGTAAGATCTTCTGCCAACATATCAACTCCTTTCCAGCGTCTGAATTGTGGATCGCCAAGTTTCATCGCAAGCATGAGTGTATAATATGCATCGTTACCAGCGTTGTGTAAATAAGCGTGTGGAATATCATATCTGCGAAGAATTCCACCAAGGGAAGAGTTATTTTGACCATGTGTGATTCCGTAAAGGGTTTGTGTATCAGCAATCTTCATATCCTGTGGGAAGTCGACTCCAAGGGTCTTAAGCCATTTGACGTCACCAGAGACATTGTGCCCAACGAGCACACCGGCCATTCCCCTGTGCGTTCTGTGAATAAAGTAATAATCAATAATACATTGTACCATCTTGATACACTTTGACATTGATAGGATCATTGAACTACCACCAAGAAATTTATCCTTGTTATCAGCAACAAAGGCACCATTACGTAATCTGAGGTGTTCTTCTGGTAATATATGAATAGTCTTAAAAGTTGGGAAGATAGAAGTGGCTTCCTTGGCTGGGTCGTAAATGGAAATACCAATTTCTGTGACTGTATTTTGATTATGTTCATGAGCTTCGATATCAATGGAAATCAATGCGTTAGTTGCGCTATTTAGTTCCTTAAGTAGTTGAGTCAAATTATTGAATGAATCCGGGTTAGACAGACGCGGATGCTTCTTTGCATGTCCTGTCTTAAGTTCATTGAGATATTCTGAGAGTGCATCAAGACGGGAATCTGTAATTGCATTAAGCAAGCCACTCCCAACATTATGTTGTTCAAGAGCTGGAACTACCTCGCCCAGAGAGGGAATTCCCGGACGCACCAAAGATCTTGGTGTCACGATTGAACGGGTTTGCACTTTTTGGGAAACTGGTTGTTCTTCTTGTTGTACTTGCTGTTGTAATGCACCAGGGGGAGCAGTGATGCGTTCACCATTTTCGTATTGACCAAATATCCTCTGTAATCGTTCCCTCTTGTTGGCAATTGGGTATGAGTTGATCATACTCACCAGCCTTCTATCAGAAAATCTCCCATAATCTTCAGCTGTTTCCACTGCAGAGCCACTGTTGAGTGCCCGATAGAAAGGTACGGCGTCAAGTGTAGTCCGTTTGAAAGAATCTTGAAGTTCACGAATCATGATTGCACGCTCATGTGCCCCTAATCGTGAAATATAAAAGGGGTTGAGCTCTTCAAGCTGACGCACTGGGAACTGTTTCTCAGCTCTCCGTTCATAAGAGATGCCACGGATACCGTTTTTTGTTCTCATATCTGCTAAGCTTGATGAAGGTCTGAGGGTAAAAAAAGACCTCTTGTGAATCGTGATCAGGGTTCGAGTTGTGGTGCTATATATGAGCGTGGAGCTGAGGAGCATCACCAGACCAGTTAATCTGAAATGTTTCAAAGTGAAAGCTGTGCTTTCTGTTTGGGGTGAAGTGATTGTTGTCTTCCCCACTGTATGCTGAGCGATGGACTCCAGGCATAATTTTTCGTTGGCGTACCAGAACCCTAACCTGAAAAGGTGTAAAGAAAGCGAGAGGCTTTATGAAAAAATACGCCAATTTAACAACTACAGAGAAAGAAAGGCATAAGAAATTCCTAAAATATTCGATATGTATAAATGCTTTAAAGGAAAGGGAATACAGGGACCAATTGGACAATTGTTCATGTGGTTGATCTTAGCTATGCTTTCATCCCTCGCTCTTCAAGCTTACGGGGATCCCCGTTAGAAAGCGCGAGCCCGCGAATTTTGGTTTCGCGAATCCGTTAAGGCTCTGTGGGGGCTGTGATGGAATTGTCAGTGCGAGCAGCAGGGAGGTCCCCCCGGGGAGCCCCTTATTAACGTAGCCAAAAAGCGCCCAACATAATAAGAGAACCTTTAAAAGAGAGACAACACAGGCAACCAAGGGGGGAACAACTGCGCAATACTCAAAGACGCAGCCCATAATTCACCAACACACATCAACAATTCACCCGACGTGGCCAGCATGAGCCTCGACCCGCGCAATATGACCTACCGCAGCGAACCGTCAACACCAGAGCTCGACGACTTCTCCTTTGGAGGAGGACAGCACTACACAGATCCAATGGACATTAGAGGGGGACGTCAACCAATTGAGATTGCAACACCGGAAGAGGAGGATGCTGATTCGATTTATACGCTGAATGAGATGGAAAACGACAGCAACAGCCTTTACGATCTTCCAACACACATTTCAAGCCACGGGGAGGCCATTGATCAAAGTATCAACTCCCCAAAGACGCTACCACCTTCCCCAGTAGGAACCCCTTACAGGGAACGCCCAACCCACCCACTACGTGCTCTTACTGCGACGAACCTTGTATTAAACCAACAAAATGGTACAGATGAATCTCTCATTGCTACGTCACCCGTGGTATCTTCTGCATTACGTCAAACTCTTGCCTTAGATGGACTTGATATTGTCGATTCTGAATCGGATGATGATATGAATAATGATTCAATTCACCAAGTTGTCACCGTGGCTAGTTCAAAGAGTGAAAAGGATTGGCAAGACCGCGGGGCGGCAATTGCTATCAAAACAACAAAGAATCAGAATGGGGAAGACGAGGAAGTCATTATTAGACGCAGCGTAAAAGATTTCAAATTTGGTAAAACACTTGGAATCGGTTCTTATTCAACAGTGATCCTCGCCACTGATAAGAACACTCAACGTCAATTTGCAGTTAAAGTCCTTGATAAACGTCATATCATTAGAGAGAAAAAAGTGAAATATGTCAACATTGAAAAAAATACCCTATCAAGATTGGGTAAAAGAGACGGTATAGTACACATGTTCTTTACTTTCCAAGACGAGTCAAGCTTATACTTTGTGTTGGATTATGCCCCAAACGGAGAGTTGCTAGCATTGATTAAAGAACATGGCTCGTTGAATGAAGAAACAACAAAATACTACGGCGCTCAACTTCTAGATGCAATTAAGTACATGCACGATAATGGTGTTATCCACAGAGACTTGAAACCAGAAAACATCTTGCTAGACAACAACATGAAATTGCAAATTACCGATTTCGGTACTGCAAAAGTCATGGAAAAGGATGATACTGGTGCTTATCCGGCAGATACGAGATCCAAATCCTTCGTCGGTACGGCTGAGTATGTGTCACCAGAGCTCTTAAATGAAAAGGCTGTTGGTAAGCCTTGTGATATTTGGGCTTTTGGTTGTATTCTTTATCAGATGATCGCTGGTAAGCCTCCGTTTAAAGCAACAAACGAATACCTCACGTTCCAAAAGATTGTCAAGCTGCAGTATGCATTCACAGCGGGATTCCCAATGATGGTCAGGGACTTGATCAAGAAGATCTTAGTTCTACACCCACGAGATCGTTTATCCATTAGAGGAATCCAGAAACATCTCTTCTTCCAGGGAATTGATTTCAGAAATCCAAAAGAGAGCATCTGGGACGTACCACCACCAACTGCGGGTCCTTACAAAGTTTCTGCAAAATCCATGCTTCCAGTGCCAGAATTACAGAGTCAACAATCAAGAACAAGAATAACTATCCCGAGAAGAGCTGTTTCGACACCACCGACACCGTTACAGCAGGGTGATAATAATAAGAGTTCCGATTCGGTTAACTCAACACCTTCCGGAAGCATTACCCCTACGCAGACAAGGGAGAGTCAACAGGTTTTGATGAGAGCGAAAGCTAATATTGCTGCTAGAAAACAGAAAGAGAGCCAACGAGCAGCAAGTGGAGCAGCAGGGGCAGCTGCTCTTGCCTTATCACGTCAGCCTAATGATATCATAAAGGCATACAACGAAAAGAAGGAGATGAGCAAATCGGAGTCAGATATGAGTACACCACCGATAAGTGCTTCCTCAAATATAGAAAGACGCAATCCTTCCTCTTCTACTGCTACACATACAACACAGTCAACACCAGCACCACTTATCTCGACACTGAGAAAGAAACCAGCTGCAGCGGAAAAGACGCCAGTGCCCCCAATGACGAAGCTCGATTTAGAGTTTGTCAACTACTTGAAGGATCACGAGGAGAGAGTCTTAAGAAAAGGTGATATCAACGTTCACATAGCTACTGTTGAGATAATTGAGAAGAAGTACAAACGCCGTCTTGTTGATGCCCCTCTAGGCGGTAACAAGATTGGAGTATCATCATCGTCTCTTTTGAGCCAGGTGGCAAATGGTTCTTATAGGGGATTGAGGAACATGGAGAAGCATGGTGAAGAGGCCGAAAAGTCAATCATCATGAACCACAATATTAGCGAGACGGATGATTTGAGAGAAACAGCAAAGAACAGGTTCAAAAAATTCTTCTCTGGTGGATCTGGTGAAGAAGAAAAGAGGAATAGACTGCTGATTGTCACTTCTAATGGCCGAGCCTTGATATTCAACAAGCTGGAAGTAGAAGGCGAAGATGAAACAAATCTGGAGCTTCGTACCGAGATCAGTTTATCCCATCCGGTGATCAAGATCAAAGAGCTGTTGCCAAGTTCTACATCCCAGGACACGCCATCGTTGTTTGTTATCGAGTCTTATAATACTGCATTTGTCTTTGAGTCAACTCAAACGGATGTCTCAGCATGGACTCAGACGCTTCATAAGGCGAGACTTTCTATTCAAGAGAAGATCATGCAGAAGAGATTGGAGCAGGATCCAAGCGGTGATAGTGGTACAATTTTGGGCTCCGATGCCGCTAAGAGTGCTGCTACAATTGTCACTTCTCCAACTCTGAAGCCTGCTGAATTCCCTCCATCATCGAAATCTAGAACCACCTCATCAACCTCCATGTCCACTTCTGTTAAGCCGTCGTCATCCAAATCACACAGTCACACTCATATGCTGAAGGATATTGTACACCGTAAAACACCACGTTCTATACCATCCGAAGTTCCAGACCAAGGAAGACTCTATCATGGTCTACCAATGAGTCTGCTATCGACACACGATCATAATAAGAATCCATTGATCGCCGCAGCAGAAGCTGCAATTGTATCTAATACAAACCACTCCAAGCAATCTGCAAGAAAGGCACCATCGTCCTCGACTGCTACACCCACACCAATGAATACGGCCCCAAAACACATCACCGGCATGAACTCTAGGCTCCTCGCTAGAAGCGTGAGATCCTCGAAGTCGAAGAAGTGATAGAAGAAGCCGAACAAAAGATCCTGGAGATCACATCTGTATTTCAAAGTTTAAATGATTATTATTACGATGCTTTTCTGCCTTTTTTCTAAATCTAGATTGTAGCACAAATGAAAGGAATATCTATGACAGGTCAGCCGCGATGTTGGTTGTTGTGTCAAACTGTGAGGGGGGGGGGAGGGCTAGATTAGGGATTCTTCAGCATCACGTGACACAAGAGAGGGCACACGAGTGGTGTCTAGGTGTATCAATTATTTAATCCGCGAAGTAGTGCGAAGCGAACTAGCACAGCGTAAAAACTCACAGTCACAGATTCGCGAATTGCTTGAGGGTGCGTGGTAGAGACTCCGTTTTTTAGAAAAGTGAAATATCAACGCGGTTTGTGTACCAATAAAGGGACGTTTACATAGAGGGATAACAAACCTATTGTTAAATCACAGAAACAAAATGGCTAAGTTCATCAAGTCTGGCAAAGTCGCCATTGTCGTTAGAGGCCGTTATGCCGGTAAGAAGGTCGTCATCGTGAAACCACACGATGAGGGTTCCAAGGCCCACCAGTTCCCACACGCCATTGTTGCTGGTGTCGAGAGATACCCATCCAAGGTTGGTAAGTCCGCTGGTGCCAAGAAGCTCGCTAAGAGATCTAAGGTTAAGCCATTCATCAAGGTCGTTAACTACAACCACTTGTTGCCAACTAGATACACCTTGGACGTTGAGTCCTTCAAGGGTGAGTTGTCCACCGAGACTTTCTCCGAGCCAACTCAGAGAGAGAACGCTAAGAAGGCCGTCAAGAAGGCTTTCGAGGAGAGATACCAGGCTGGTAAGAACAAATGGTTCTTCACTAAGTTGAACTTCTAAGTCAAAACAATTACAGATTTTTACAAGGTTGTTTTGTGTGTGTGTTTGTAAACGATAAGAGCTATCGTATGGCTTGATTTGTCAAAGACCACATACAGTCAATCATGTATAAACTTGGGAAACTTTTTGGTTATTTTGCTCTTTTCTTCGTCGTCTTTTTCTTTACTTTTGTCCTTTTTTTATATCTTGTGTTTTCTTACTGTGTGGTTTTTTACTTAATGCATTGAGTTTCGGAGAGATGGTTTCGATTCAGTGGTATTTATAAATATTGCTATTGAATCAGACTAAATGGTGTTTTTTTCTTTTGAACTTCATGATGATTTGAAGGCTAGGAGATGAATATCATAGTGGTGTTATTATTCTGATTATGCTGATTATATGTCGCATAACCTGTTGGGAAGATGTTGATTATTCTTTTAGTAGAGGATGTCAAACAAAACAACAAAAACAGATGTATTGTTTAACTAATATATCTATGATACAACGATTATTTCTGGACAATAGTAGTACATCACATAACCTCGGATCTATAATATTCAATGGACTCTCTAGTTCTGGTCTACGGATTTACGAGGTTTTTTGGTTAGCGTGCCTAGCGATTTGCCAGTGATGGCTGGTTCGCGTAAGGTCACAGGTCTGACAGCTCGATGTATTTAGCCGGATTGCAGTCTAACATGGGCATGGGGAGAGGAACGGACCGTCAGAGGATAAAACATTTTCACAAAAGCGATATCGGTTCTACAAATATGGCCTGATATGTTAAAGCTATAAAAGGAATTCAGCCCACCATTAGATGTGGTTAACGTGAAGTTTAATCCGATCATATCATAGATTTTGACACATAACTAGAGGTTTCAAAGAGGCAATAATTAGCTGTTTCCTGCTCAGGATTCTTGAAAATAAAAGAAATCCTGAAAAGAAATTTCCAAAGCTTCTATAGGTGTGGTAGTGATAAGCAGTATCTTACAGTTATTCTCCGTTTGTGAGGCATGTCCTTTCCAGAAGCCCAGATTTGATCATCACTCGGGGAGGGAAGGAGGCATGCGCATCAAGCGAAATATCATTCCACACCTAACCGGATGGCTCCCAACTTATTCATGGTTTGTCATACTCAGCATATCCTGGGTAATCCTACGACAAGCTGCCGATGGAAGTGCCTAGCCCGTTGTAAATCAGTTTGCTTTATACGTACATGAATAAACGGATAAAGCGGAAATACGCGCCTAGCTGCGAGCTGAATGCGAGATAGCTCCTATGAGAATTGAGGGAATGCGCTCCTTCTAGACAAAGATGAAAACGAAGTACTCATTCCATAATTTAATTTCCTCACTGTTTTCTTAATGACGATTGAGAGTTTGCTCAGTTCCCATTGAGAGAACCGGAAAATGTTGATAGAGACACCGTTGGCATCTCCGCCCCGGGAGTTGAGCAGCCGGTGTTGTTTGGTACCTAACCAGCTCCCGAACTGTGAACTTTCTACTGTGGGTTGGCGCACTAATTCAACGGCTGGACAGCTGGTTTGTTGAGGCGGAATAGCGACCGTGTCTCAGAATTATCTGGGGTAGTTCAGTAAGTTGATACTGGTCATGGGTTATATTATAGTTCTAGCTCTGACGGGTCTAGATTAAGCCTAAATTTTCCCTTCCCCTCATCTTTATTGGTGGCGTATTTTGTAGAGTAAGTTGGTCGTGGATCAGGCCGCAGCCGAGTGGCACATACAACCATAATATTCTGTCACTTTTTATTTTAAAAAAACAAAAAAACAAACCATATACTACAACGGATACCATCACACTATCCTGTTCCGCAAATGTACATATGTGCAGGGAGATTATAGGAAGCCCGGTGCGTTCTGATTAGTTAGGAAAACTTAGAAAAAAGAAAACACCCGCTAATTGATAGATACAGACCAAAAAATTAAAAATAATAGCGAGATTGTGGGGAGGGAGAAGCGGTTATGACATCAGACTAATTGATTATCGGTCATTCCCCGCTAAAGTACTAGAAAGTGTGACGTACTCAGCTTCTGATAAACTCTTGTTGTTGTGAAAGCTTAAACACACCGCGACGCAGCAACAATGCCATTAGCTCAAAGTCTTATTATTGATCAGCAGTTACTGTATTTTCAGCCACAGTGATTTGCACATGCTGGATGCGTAGACACCAGTTGGTACACACATTTCACATAACAAGGAAAAGGGGATAGACTAAAAGTTGGATAAAGACGTGTAAGACATCATGGAGATTATGGTCGCGTTCCCGGATTTATGGACATATGTTAGCCGCTCCCTCTTAATGCCGAAATAGGATGTAGCTATAACCAATTCACAATGCTGTGATTGTTACTTTTTGATAACATACCTATCACTCCCGTCTCATGCTTAAGCACGGTTGTCTATCATTGGCGTATGTATAACCCAGAATATGTTTGTGTTGCAGGGTTCCACCGCTATGTACGCTGGAGTTTAGAAGAAAACTAGCCAGTGGCGGTAGACAAGCGGCGCTGGACGGCTTCGTAGCACTAGCAGCAAATTACTGCGGATTTCTGTTAATAGGGGAACATGCTGTGCAGAGTCAGCCCCCCTAAACAGTAGCCATATGCTTCATCAATTGCCCGTTATGGGGTTATTAGGCCTAATGTATGTCTAATTGCCCCCAGTCCCCCCAGCTGTCTAACCAGGGGGGGGGAGCGGCTCGCGACTGTAGAAGCTGCCAGCGTAGCTCTCCTAGCCACCTCCTGCCCCTCGGTGTGTCGTGTCCCGCGCAAACGGGCGCCGTTGACGGTTGGGCGATTTTCGATTTTCCCTAGTGAAACGAATTAGCGCGTGCTGGGGTCCTTTACAACTCTCCTTTCTCCCTTCCTTCCCACACAACAAACATCAACAAAGGCCTTCTTCACCAGGCTTTAAAAGCTACCCACACATACACTCACACAGTGCACATAAGCACACCGGGACACATCAGACCCACATACGCACTTCACCGTTTATACGGCAGCTTCATTGGACACTCACCTTCAAGTTAGCCGCCCGCTGTCCCGACATTCCAGAAGGCCCCCACCCAAGTCGCTAACGCCAAAGTTTACAACACAACAGGGATTGCCAGGTGTCGGAATTTGGAACTACTATTACTGTGCTACACGTCTTTATTTACCCGCATTTGTTCACTTAACTACTAGTTTTCTGGCTGTGTTCTTTTTCTTCTTCAATTCAGCAAAACACCGCTCCCTTCATTCTTGACGTCCATCAACATACCACCCTGGACAACAACACATACAAACACACAAGGACAATCACAACCATCAGAAGTTCAAAAGGGAGTACTACAAATATGTCACAAACCACAGCTACGGCCACAGATAACCAAGTTGACCGGTCGGTCGTGGGATATATTTTTGACAAGATATATACTCTCTTACCGATTGAGTCAAGACTACCAATGGTGGAAGTGGAAGAGTCTCAACTGTTTTTGAACTCAAGAAAGGCCCTTGTTAGTATGGCATCTTCTCATCTTCATGCAGATATATTGAAATTTGCCAATGAAATCCTTGGAAAGATTAACGAAGCCGACGATTATCTCATTCTCAAACAGAGATCTACGGATTCGCTCACTTCCATTCTTATTGTCCTCAGACTTATGGCAGATTTATGTAAATTCCACTGGGACTCGAAGGAACCATTCCAAAGAAAGGCATCTATAGACTCAAACCAGTCCTTACAGTCAATCACATCAGTCATTAATTTAGGAATTGGAAGTGAAACTGTGGAACAACATACTGTACCACCAGAGAGATTTGAACCATCTATTGCAAAGAAGACAATTCTCCTCGTGTCAAGACTCAAGTCAACTGCTTCTTTGACTCAAGAATTGGCTCTGATCAATGGTAAGAGTCTGACACAGACAACAGTGTATGAGGACTTAAGAACACGGTCGCTCTTTGAAGAGATTGATGTTAACTGTTCTGCCATTCTCCGATTCATTGCGGCTTCAAATCCTTCAGACTTTTTCGACTTCACAGTTTCAAAACTAACCGTCTTCAAGCACAATATTAGTAACGATGGTGATTACGCTCCTTATTTGGAGTTGTTCTCCTCTGTGTACTTAGACGAAGATCTTTTGTACGAATATCTCAAGCACATCAGAGTTATCCTTGCTAGTGTCAAGAAGGCCTCTTATCGTCAACTGGTTCTTTCGTTTTTCTTAAAGGCCCTTCGGATTTGGATTACTTCAAGACCAGCACAATTTTTGAATTGTACAAGGCCAGACTCGAAGGTCTCACAAGAAGCTGATGTTTTATTTGACGAGTTAAGCCAGATGCCAGATATGACCGCATACGGGTCCAGAAACCAGGGCTCAACAAGGCCACTCAAGACATCGCTCAGATTTATGGCTGTTCTTGTGGCACTGAACCCATCTGTTCTTGGTCATAACTCATCTGGGGGCGAGAAGAAAAGTGCACTGAAGAAACTCACTAACTTCTCCTCCAACAGGAAGCAGAAAGTTTTATCGCAGGTTGTCAAGACTTTAGAACAGCAACAGTCCAAGGATGCATCAGAGAATACATCTGTGTTGGAGAGTCTGGATTTCATGGTCACATTGGCTCGCATAGCCTCCTCAATCGTTAATCTCGAACCAAATCATACAATCATTCAGTTCACACATGCACACTATGAGATGATTCAAAGAGTACTGATTCCAATCTATTCGAGTAAAGCATCCCCATTGATTTACAACGGTTCAGGTATGGAGCTTGAATTACTCCAACAACAGAGAAAGAATTATTTCTCCTCGATGTGTGTCCTGAAACCAAAGGAAGCCGCTCCTAAATTGATCGAGATCTTGAATGATGAGACTGCCCCATTGGAGACACTAAATATCACGTGTTCCATTTTGAGAGCGCTACTGGAGACACCAGCTTTCAAGTCCACGAATCAGAGCTTACTCCTGAGTATGTACCCGTCTTTAAGAAAGGTCATGATCAGAGTCGGTGCCCTCGTCAAGAACAACTCATACAACCCATCGATTGATGAAGAAGACACTGTTAGCATTGGAAAGGCAAGCTCTTCGTCATCAAGCATTGATCACCAGAGCAACCACAAGCCTATTGCGATGATCGATTCCTTGAGAACATCTACACCATCTTCCAACACATCCTCAACTCCAAAGGCTGATAAGTTCAAGGATACTGCAAAAAGTTTGCTCAAACACCACCACTCCTCAACTCATGTTCCAAGTCATGCTTCTACAAGCTCTATCGATGACTCGAGATATTCTAGAGAAGACAAAGACTCCGCTGTCAAACTCTCTCAACTTTCTCGTGAGGTCATGATCAATGCGTATGAGCTCTTCAGAAAGACACCACATGCATACTTCTCTACATTTTGTGACGATACAGCTTCCGAGAAGGTTGACCGACTCATGGAATCAGCCAACGAGATTTTGGAACCATTCACAATTGTTTCCAGAGACAGTAGTCCAAAACTTGTCCAGGCTTCCAAACATTTCATCCAGAGTTATATTTCTGTCTCAAACATTCCTGATACTCCTGACGCTGTCGTTTCAGCTTACACTGGATCTGCAATGCTGATTTATGTTTTGGCCAACAACATCAACACTTCAAGTGCATCAGAGTTGCGCAGAAAGGATGTCTTAGAGTACTTTGTAAAGTTGCTTGACTATAGAGTTAAACTCTACACCATCTTGGAGCACCACTCGTATTTCAAGGAAGCCATACTTTCTGAGATCAAATATGTTGAGATGCGTTCGTTTGTTGAAGAGGCTATCCTCATATCTGTTGCGGCCCCAAATATCGAGACCTATACCCTTCTCAAAAAGGCATTTAAGTCTCTTGTGAGTGACTTTGAATTACAAGGGAGTAAACTTGTCTACAACGTTGACCTCTACAATGCTGTGGCCAACGACGTGAGTCTCATCACAGGCCAAGTTGCCCTACAAAAAAAGATCAGAAAATTCATGTTGAAAGTCAAAACCCCAACAAATTCGCTCATTAACTTTTGGCTCAGACTTTATGAGAGGTGGTACCAGTTTGCCAAGTCTGATTATGATGAACTGACGCAGACGGAGATGTCAAATTTCAGAAACTATGCGGGCTGTATTGCTGCTGTTTCTGGTATTTTTGCCGATATCGAGGTCCCAAACAGCGATGTTTACACTCAGGATGTGAGAGAGGATATCAACATGAAGATTGATCTTTTCATCAGTCAACAATTCATTATGCTTGGTGAGGATAATCTGGTGACCAGAGAGAATGCAAAGGAGATCTTGGCTGCAGAGTCCCATCCTAAGACATACCCAAAGATCATAAAGTCATTGGTTTCCATCATAGACGACCTTGTGAAGAGAGTGGAGAATCTGACTTCAAGAGACTTAGTTATCATCGAGCATGTTATTACACTACTAAGAGCAGTATTGGACAATGGAGATGAAATTACAATCTTTGGTATTTCAATTCCAATTATCCGGTGTGTTGAGAGACTGGCCATGATTGTTGATACAATGAGCGAGGATGAAATTATAACACTCAAGCTAAGGATAAGAATGTCTACATTGTTCTCCAGAGTTGAACACAATAACGAGAAATTAATTATTCGCAACGCTTACAAGACAAGAAACAAGTTTTTGAGATTTGTCTACAACTGGTTTGAGCTTGCTATCAATGCCGGCTGTGACTGCAACGATATTGAGCACCGAAAGCTTCACCATACTCACTCATCGAAAGAGTGGGAGTTCATATACATTGATGTCGCCATTGAGAGTATCAAAGCTTTGGCCTTGCTTCTTGATGGTTTAGTCTTGGAGGCGCCACAGGTGTTGAATGAACGTGAGCTCAAGTTCTCCAAGTCCAGTTTGTTCAGTATATACTTCAACACTTTCCTGAGAGCTCTTGAGAGATACAGCAATGCTGAAGGCTTCCCTGTGTCCGTGAGACACAAGGTTACTACGGTATCTGATAACATCGTCTTGTCTTTGACCAATCTTTTGAAGTCAAACGTTGATGTCGGTTTGTCATACGCTTTACCAATTGGATATTACACGAACATGGCTATTCGAGTTTCTTTCTTGAAAGTCTTTGTCAGTATTGTTGAAAGTTATTCTTCTTTAGATAATACTCATGCTCACTCAGACAAGAATGACTTTGCCATAAAGATTTTCCAACTGATTATCCAGAATCCTGACCTTTTGACAGCTGTTGCAAAGTCATGCCCATCCAATGAGGCACCAGCTCTTGCGTCTTGTGCACTATCTATTGCCTCATCGATGAATCAGACAGCTCCTATGGTTGCCTATCTCGTTGACGAGGAGATTCACTCTGCTATGAAATATTCCGATATTCTCAGAAGAAACTCGTTTGCGTCTCGTTGTTTGTCGTCATTTGGAAGAACAATTGGTCGTGACTACCTGATCTCCACGTTGAAGCCTATTTTGACGGAGATTAGAGACTCCGCAATTGGATTTGAAGTTGAGAAGCTTAACACAAATGACCCAGATGCTCAACAGAACTTGGCTAACTTCATGTATTACCTCAAGAAGCTTGTCAACACTATTATTTCTTCAAGGGATATTATTCCAATGGAATTCAGATACGTCTGTAAGAGTATATCCACCGCTGTTGACAATAAGTTTGCTAATTCTAGACTGATTGCTGTTGGTTCTTTCATTTTCTTGAGATTCCTTTGTCCTGCTATTGTGAGTCCAGAATCTGAGAGAATTGTTGATGTCCCTAACAGACAGACACAAAGAAACTTCCTTTTACTCGCAAAGGTGTTGCAGAACATGGCCAATGGTACTATTTCTTCTTTGAGATGGCCGTTGCTGAAGACTCAGGAGGCGGAATTGAATGCTTTGAACCATAGCATCAGTGAGTTCTTGGACGACTTATCACAAATGGGTGACGATGTCACCTTTGAGTCACGCCAAATTGCTACAGTGGCTGACAGTGACTTTAACTTCTTCCACGCTTATGTTTACGAGCATTGGGATCTTGTGAGATACGAGTTTTTGAGCAACATTCACTCGACAGAAGATATTTTATTCTTTAAAAAGATTGCAATCAAAGTTGATAAGTTTTTCATGATGGCTGGTCAACCAACTATGTCGTTTGGATATGAACTGCCAGCATCTATCACACCAGAAGCTAATCCTGATCTTTATGAGTTCATGTCCAAATACTCAGCCAAGGACCTTGGAGTTCTTTTAGATTGTCCATTCATCCACAACGCCTTTAATCAAGAAGGTATTCACATGGTGGTTTTCTCCTACAGTGAATACGAGAAGGTTAAGAGTATGGATGAAGAGCTAGTACTGTACCGTTTCATCCAAGTGTTCTCCAAGGTTTGGGATCAAAAGTTTTTGTTCGTTATTGATTGTACCGGTAATGATGGTACATTACTTTTCCCAAGACAACTCATGAGTAAACTGAGTGACCTCGGCCCAGAGCAGCTTCGTGAGAACTGTCAATGTGTTGTTTACTACAACGTCTCTTCTGGGCTTTATCCATTGCTCCTTAGTACCTTCAAATCTAACGATAACTATAGAGCAATTGGCTCTGAGAAATTCAGCTTCTTATCTGGCATGGAGGACAGAAAGACGATCATGAATCTCGGTCTTTCCAAACAAGCTGTTCGTGTTTATAACGATGTGAGAGTCAAGTTTACTGATGTTTCCATTTACTTGCCAGAACTGGGAAGATTTGAGCCTGTTATGCTGAAGATCGGTAATGACCATATGCAGATTTCGCGTACAACTCCTCAACGTGCAAAGATTAGAGGTGAGCTAAAGGAGATCATCTTGAACGATGCCTACAAGCTGGACGAAATTGACAATGTTGCTATCACGGAGACAACCACTGTTCCAAATGAGATGACTGTCAACTTCAAGGATGGCAAGAAAATCATTCTTGCTTCGCCAAAGTTCTTGGAAATCATGAGGCTACTTTACTTTACTAAACGCAGATCTTTGAACTCACCAAACAAGGAGCATGCTCAACGTGACTTGAATGAAGGTGCCGAGGATATGTTGGGCCAGCTGTTCAATGTTATCTTCCTCGGTCTTACATCCGCTGCTGCAGAAGTTAGATCAATCTCTTACAACCTGCTCGCGGTCTCTCAGAAACACTTCAAGTTTGACATTGGAAAAGAGCTTGCTCAACTTCACGAGGTTTATTTCCCAAGAGACAACAACCAATTTGTGGTCTCGATCTCGGAGAAACTTGCCTTATCGATGCCCCAGGTTACTCTTGAGTTTATCAAATCGTTCTTTGCTGTCTACAATGACACTATCACTCCACGCCAGCGCTATGCTGCAATTCTGTATGTTTCTCCCTGGGTCTCAAACCTATACGAGCACGTTTTCTTGTCTGACGATGAACATGGCAAGGACATGGTCGCTGATATAATTAGAAACTTCCTTGCTGTTTCCACCAAGGACTCAACTTTCTTGAGTGCTTTCTCGATGTCGATCTTCCATAAAATCTGTTTGGATGACAGTATTAGTGATCTACTGGTTGACGAGATTGTTTTGAATGCAGTTGATCGTGAGGCTGAAGGTAAAGATTGGATGACCAGTATCTCTTTCCTAACCTCTACACCAACTGTACAGATTTGTGGTTATGTTGTGAAGAGACTGAGAGAGATCAGTTTTATTCCATTCCCAAATGCTGATGGTCAGTACTCTTTGGAGTCCCATGGCGCTTGGACGGAGATCACCGTGTTGATTCATATCGCTGTCTCTCTCTTCTTTGATGCTTTGACTCTAGCTGAGATGTTCGTACCAGATGTATTCCACATTGTTACAATACTTGTTGATGTTGGTCCATTGAAGCTCAGAGTTGGCTGTCACCAGCTGCTGTTAAACGTTTTACAGTGCTTCCTGACAAAGAAAAGCCTCTCAGAAGAATCTAAAGATCTCATTAGAACCACAGTTGAGCATTTTACATCTCACAGATCAAGACTTCTGTTTGGTTTGAATAGAGACAGCTCCGATAGTTTCCATACCGAGATTGCCAAGTTCTCCAACCGAATCACCACGATGGAATCACTCGTTGCGTCTTTGACAGAGGTTGTTGAGATTGCAGGTGAGGGTAAGAAGCCAATGTGGATGGCCAGATGGAATAGATATGCTCTCGATGCTGTCTGCAATACTGACTCTGTTTTAAGAGGACGGTCATTAGTACTTTTGGGTATCTTGTCCAAGGGCGGTGTTTCAGATGAATTGGTTCTTACTGTTCTCGGATACATTGCTCAAGTTTCTGCTGAATCACCTAACGATCCAAAGTATATGTACCTTGCAATTTGTACAGTCTTTGCTCTGGGTAAGATCTCCGAGGGCCTACTCGTCGAGTCTAATCTTTTCACAAAGATGTTCTGGTTGGCGATTGTCATCACTCACTCTAAGCATAGTGCTGTTTTCCAAGGTGGCCTTAAGTTCATAACTGGTTGTATCGAGTCTATGAACATTAAAGAGAAGTTTATTAACTGCGACTGTATCGGTACCTTGATGCAGGGCAAACCTGTGTTTGGTGACATGCTCGAAAGGATCGAAGGCATGAACGGAATTGTCATCGACGAACACAACTTCGACCAGGCCTTACTTCACTTTGCCGTTAGGGGTTTACAGCTTCCATATGCCAAGGCTTCCTCTGCATCTTCCTTGAAGACCATGTTCCAGGTGAGATTTATGAATGACATGATGAAAGCAAGTTATGAAGGCGGTCCACTTGAGACCAGAGCTTTGTCTTACCTGTTCTTCATTTTCCTTGTCTCTAAACCGAGTGACCTTCGCCCTGTTTTGGATGATATCGATTATGATGATAAGTACTTCATTCTGGATGAACAGGTACATGTTCCAAAGATTCTGATTGACTTTACAGTTGACAACTCTGATGTTGCTTATTTGACACTTTACCAGGCTGCCATTTACTTCAAGAATGGAACTGCAAACGACAAGGCCAACCTCCGCTTCCTATCTTTCTTGAAGATCTTGGGACAAAAGAATCCACAGATGTTCATTAGAATTTACCTTGTCATCAAGAGTGCTTTGAGAGAGATAATCAGTACCACTGGTGCCCCTCTTGATGTTCTGGCTGAGATTTTCAATGTTGCTGCAATTGCCAGCGTCATGCCTGAGTACAATGAAGTTGACAAAACATTTGCATTCCTTGATGATCTCATTACACGTTACAGACTGACTGGCTTGAAGGACTACATAGTCTCAGAGGCATCTCCAAACAGTCCAGGATCTCAAAGAGGCTTCTTGATCAAACCAATCATTGAGCGTATGTGTCAATGATTCAGAGACTCTACATTTACACACATACATACACACACACACACACACACACACACAAACACATACCACCATTGATTTTCGTTTCTCGGGCTCACTTTTTCGAGAGTCCCACCCTAATTTTGTGCATTACTTTATACGTTCACGACCCCCTGTGTTTCATTTTAACACGCATCTGCTAAGAAATATTTTGATTTTAAATTTTGATTTTTGATATTATTTATGAATTATTACAAGTAGATGATTATAATAGGTCGTAGATGTCGTGAATATTATATTTTGATTCTATAACGATGCAGCGTGACGTGGAAATTAATATAAGCCGATGATGCAAGTTCAATGTCTTCCTGAGTGAGCTTTAGCTGTAGCCCATTTTTCAAATTCCTTTTTCTCCAACTTATAAAGCATCATTGTTGCTCTAGCATCCTCAACAGAAGAATGCTCTGCACCTTGGATATCGATATTGAGGAGTTCTTTTGTTAATTTCTTTAAAGATGGTGTTTTACCCTTTGCAAGTTTTCTAAATCCTGGGAATCGTGATGTATCTCTGGTCATATTCTTTGGATGACTCAGGAATAAGGCATCCAAATCGTGATCCACAGCGTGTCCGACAAGAATACGGCCCTCAAGCATATCAGAGACTTCCTTTTGTGCAGTTTTGAAATCAACAGCATCCTTCATATGTGCTGGAGTGACACCAGAAACCCAAGTTCTCCAGTCCGTAACACGTTCACGAGGCTTAACAAAGCGGTCATATACTGTATGACCATGGAAATTTACCACTGAGACACGGGCAAGTACGGATTCAAGACCGTCTTTACCAACACCAACAAACTCACAATCAATAGCCAAATATCTTCCCATTTGTTTCTTGGTCTCTGACAAGTTCTTTGTGTCTGTCATTTGTACCTTTGGAAGATCATAGGTCTTTGTGACATCATCCATAGGAATATCATTATCCTCTGCCCATTGCTTCATAGTATCGGCATCTTTAGTGTCAGTTTTCTTATCAAGACCCGCTGTGATTTTGTCAATTATTGACTGTGTCTTGGTGGTCTTGGTACCTTTTGTCTTGGAAGACTTGGCGGTCTTTGTCTTTGTGATTTTAGTCTTTTGCTTTAACTTGAGCCAAGCCTGGCCGGGTTTCATATTAGTGGCCATATTGAGGGGGGGGGGAGGAAAGTTATATCTCAATGATGAATTATCTGTTCTAAATGGTGTCAGGAAGAGCTCATTGAAATTTCTCTAAAGCGATGCGAAGGAAGATTTTCCGATGAGGTACGGCCACGCCCGCGGGGGGGGGGGGTTGAGCTGTGTCAATATTCTATATGATCATACATTGAGTAGTTAAACAGTCATAAATTCATTAAATACGTTTCAAGTCACAGACTGAGTGTTGATTTTATAAGCATCTTTGAGGGTCTTCAATTTTTCAATGATATCTCTCGACTCTGTTGCGTTTACTGCTTCAAAGACATATCTTTTAGGGCCATTTGTCTTCATTACGACAATCTTGAAGTTTGAAGGGACACGTTTGCTCACTTTACAGTTCAGAATTTGACTAACGTGGAAAGTTGTGTTTTTGAAGTTTGTATCATACCAATTCTTTTCGTCGTTGGGCATGATATAGACGTACTCACCATCAATGGCAAGCGTACGTTCGTGACGATTGATGAAGGACATCGGGAGTCTTCTCCATACCGTATACTTAAGATATTGTCCTGTAAGTCCATTAGGTGGGAATGTTGATTCTGTAGTCTTGAGAGAGAAATTGTTTCTAGAACTATTTCTGGATTTGAATGATGATGAGAATTTTGGTGCTGAACTTGAGAATTTAGATTTAGAACTCGATCGTTGAACAGGCACTTGTGGTTTTGGATTAACTTCACCTGCCAATTGGTTATTCATAACCAGAGTATGTGGAGTTAAATTGGAGTTGATTGTTGGAAGGGTACTATCAATAAATTGGGCCCTTCTCTTAAGCCTCAGGATTCTTGCCTTTCTTTTAGTGAGAATCTCCAGCTGATAATTTTCATCAAGAGTGCTGATATCATCATTGAGATCTAATACAAGCTCTTCCCTCACGGGTTTTAGAACATAGTCATTTGGATCCAGGTTATTTAACTTGGTATACTTCAAAAGAACGTCATTGATATGATCAGAAACCAATAAATCAAAAGTTTGATAAGCATTTGTATCAGCTTCATGAGGATAAAGAAACACTTGAATTGAAACTTTTCTAGCATCCCTAACGTCGTTATCCACCTTGGGAATGATACTCTTGTAATAGTTATTTTGTTTTTTCAATGGAGATGGAGTTCCAGAACGACCATTAGAAGATGATACGTATGGAGTTCTTATTTCATTCTCTTCAAACTCTGAATCATTAACGCGACATAAAGCAACCTCTTCGGAACCAAATGAGTCAATAAGTTTGGTTCTATCCAATAAACCAAATGAACCTTCATACGGTTCACCATCATCATCTACCAACTTGAGACACCATTTATTTGGGGTCTGAAGTTCTTGATCTGCCAGGAGGTCTGGATGCTTGAGTGATACACTCATGAGAATGAAACCAATAGCTTCAAAGACTTTGACGGATTTACGGATGAGGAATTCCATAATCTCCTCGTTTGGTAACCAGACTTTTAGAACCATTACATCATTCTTATTCGATATTTTCTCACCACTAACGAAGAGGAAATCGGAAAGAATCGCCTTCTCTTCGACGTCTGGTTTTTTCCCAATCAATGAAGACAGATTTGAAGACCTTATCTCCTTGTTATTAACAGTGATTTTTTCAAACGATGTAAATTGTTCAGCATTAGAAACGGATGACTTAGAACGAGTGAGAGTAGATTGTTCATTAGATTCTACTCCTGGTTTCCTCATTTGTAGGGACTCTGGTCTTTTCTTAAACTTGGATTTTGTCTTGTCAAATGAAAGTCTTCTATTGGCACTTCTTGATGCCATAGCTGCAGATGATGTTCTAGAAGAAAGGGAATGTACCGGGCCACCACTTTGATATGTACTATCCATCACGACAGCGTCATCTTCGGAGAAATCAGAGTCCAATAGAAGGTCATCATCACCGGAAGAGACGGAGTCATCAAAGAGGAATTTACTATCGTTGAACCGCTCCATGTTACTTGTATTGTTAACATCCGAGTAATTCTGATCCACAAGGATACCTTCCTCATCTGGAACCGTCTCGGCATTTTCATTAAGTTCAATGTTTGTTTCATCACCTGGGTGTTGTATGTTCTCATTATTAGTGCTCATGCTAATATCATCATCATCGTCTTCATCTTCTTCTTCATCTTCATCAAACACACCATCATCTTCATCACTTTGCTTTATCGTACTCGTCACACTGTTACTTCTTTTGTCTACTGTTGATGAACTAGATGAGTTTCTAAATAGCTTGGATAAGACATTCTTACCAGTGACAGATGATTGTCTTTTGACTTGTGGTAATGGTTGTTGGTTCCCGCTAATTGTGGGTAAAATGGAAGTACTGCTATCATTGTGTTCTGCTAATACTGCAGATGATTTTGATTCATTGAACTTCAACGTTGCCAATGAACTTCTTATTGAATCCATAAACCCTGTTTTGTGTAATGCTTGATGGATATTATGCTCGTCATCACTGTTACGATCCCCATCATCTTCATTTCCTTCATCAATGACCAAATTCGACCGCTCATTCAACCTTTTCAACAGTTCAGTCTCCTCCAGTACATCCACTGGAATAGGAGGAGACTCCATTCTTGTCAAAAGTTCGTTGAATTCCTTTGTGTAATGTCTTCTAAAAAGATGAGGGAAGGGCCTAATGACACGGCGGCCCTGTTCATCATCAACTGTATTGAGATACTGCGCTCGCAGATTGTTCAACACATATGAACTATCTTGAGATAATGACATTTGATTCAATCAAACTGTTCAATTAATCTTACCGCCCGTTTGTTTCTCTTTTATTATTCGATGTTTTCTTTTGATTGATTGACGCGCACTGTGGGGGGTGGGGCCAGGGCCAGTTAGGAAAATGATCACGTGACCGGATAAGTGATAAGTTCAATTTATAACCAAAAAGAAAATTGTTTGAATTGTAATAAGTGCCAATGGCTAAATTTGAAATGATTCATAAGAAAAAAATACTTACAAAGTAATTGAAAGCTACGATTAATTGGATTTCTGTTCACGGGCCAATGAAATCACTTGAAAGAAGTGGTTTGCGCACTCTCCCCAAAAAAACCCGACCAAGAGCGTCCAAAACATCAACGGTATTGAAACGTTTTATACTGAAAGGAAAGGAAATTCTACCAACCACATACAAACAAAACTACATCATTCACAATGGGTTCCGCTTACACCATCCTCGGAAGAACTGTTCCAGCTCACCAGGTACGTTTCGTGGTTTTTTTTTTTTGTTTTGATCCCACAGTTTCCACTGGGGATGGAACACATTGATTCAAGAAGTTTTACTAACTTATGCATAGATCTCCATTGCCACTTTGTGTGCTACCCTTTTGGTTGCCCTTCCAAACCCATTTGCTGCTGGTCCATCCAAGACCCCAAAGATTGAGGCTTCTTCCCCAGAGGAGGAGAAGTTCATTCAGGACTACTTGAAGAGGGCCGAGGCTGCCGCTGAGGAGAAGCACTAAGTTATATTCATCGCATATTCAACAATAACAACTCAAAATGATGAAATAGAGAATACTTCATCTCCAAAAAAACGCCACCCCAACTCCCCCAAATCCAATTATGGTCTCGTCTAAGGCCAAAACAAACTAGAACGTCTCTGCATGGTTAGAGGATGATTATGACTGTGTGTACACATATAATGAGGAAAAATATTCAGGAATACACTCCTTTCTTTTAAACAATTACTACATGTAGCTTCTTTTTTTCTTCTTTTTATTTTAAAACAGAAAAACACAAATGCAATCAAAGACATATATAAAAGGTGACATTATTACTTCTTAGCCTTGAACAAGGCCTCGTTGGACAATGGGTCCAGAGCGAGAACGTTATCTCTCTTCTTCAACTTAAGGGCCTCGGCAGCCTCGTGTCTAGCTCTAGCTTCATCAGCAGCCTTCTGTTTCATCTGGGCTCTGACAAAGTTTGGAGAAACGTATTGCTTGTTCTCGTAAATCTTTGGACCACCAAAGGAACCTTCTAGTATCACAATTGGTGTCAAGACAAATCTTGGTCCAATCTCAACAAGGGAAACGTCAGAATCATCACGGTTTTTCACATCCTCGGCTTGTTCCAAAATTTGGTAGTTTCTTACCCAGATCTTACCATCAACAACAGAGAAAGACATCACATGATCAATAAATGGCTTGGTCTTTCTTGAAGATGGTGGAACACCAAAAGTATGAATGAACATCTCCTTCATAAGCTTGAGTTGTGGTTCATCATCAAAGGCACCATCAAATGAAAGAATAGGTCTAGAACCCTTCAAAGCATTACCTGTGAAATTGAGCTCTTCTGTGTTGTGAATATTTTGAACGTAAAACTTGATAGTTGGACCATTTGGTGGCTTGGACAACCACATATACAAATCAGTGTGCTTTCTAACCTCAAAGTAGAGGACATTGTTACAGTTGTATAACTCGGCAATCTCATTGAGCTGGTTCAACTGCTTCTTAGCGTCAAGCTTTGGCTCTTTTCTAGCATGGGGCAAAAGGGAGTAAAGATCATTGATCAAATATCTGTGTCTGTATGTGATACCTCTTGAAGAGATGAGGAGAACTCTCTGTCTGTTGATGTGTGTCTTCTTTTCAACCTCGGCCTTGGAGGAACGACCGGAAAGAACCTTGTAAATAGCTGACATTTTGGTTCTGTTAGTGTGTCTTATACGATAATACAACGAGATAATTTATTTATTGAGAACCCCAAAGAATAGCTCATCGCAGTGAAATTTTTTTGGTATGGCTTACCGCACCCGCACACCATTTCGCGAACCACCAAGTGCTACATAACCAGTTTTTTCGCTAACGGGGAGTTACCCGGCCTTGTGAGATTTTCGCAGTTTCTATTGTCTTTTGGCAGTAGCAGTTGGGCATCTTTAGTTTCTTTTATTGCTGAAGAACTTCAGTGATCTTTACACTCTCGAATGTCTGCAAAGGAAGAGGAGATCTTCACAGCTTGTGAGAACGGAACTTTTAAGTTTGCTCTCACAAGCGCACAAAAGCTCATAAAGAAGTATCCAAAATCGACATATCATCAGATACTTTATAATTATGTACTGCTCAAGTCAGGTAAGGAAGATGAGGCTATTACCAAGTGTAAAGAAATCTTTGCAAAGACACCAAATGATACTAAATCTTTGGAATTGTTGAATGATATCTTCAATGACGTAGGAATGCACACAGAGGCTCTTCAAGTGTATGAAAATGCCGCTAAGAAATATCCATCTTTTGAAATTATTACTAGGTGGTTCCATTTGGGAGTCGAGACAGCCAATTACAGAGTATTACAGAAATCTGCTATTGCCTTGAAAGGTCTGAGTTCACATAGACAATTTGGAATGTGGGCCGCTTTTACTTGTCAATTGGCTGCTAGTGCACCAGATGCTACTGTTATGGAGAAGAGCCTCTTCCCAAAGCTGGGTTTGAAGATTGCCGAGTCCTTGAAACCTATGAAAAATGAA
The DNA here is from genome assembly GCA_030569745.1 of Petasospora bimundalis. Classification (NCBI taxonomy): domain Eukaryota; kingdom Fungi; phylum Ascomycota; class Saccharomycetes; order Phaffomycetales; family Wickerhamomycetaceae; genus Petasospora; species Petasospora bimundalis. The sequence continues at coordinate 240,418 of JAJMLR010000001.1, forward strand.
CAAGAAGTCTATGTCTTAGTTAAGTTATTGGAGCTCAATGGCCAGCATGAAAAAATAGTCCAGGAAATTATGGATTTTAGTGGGGATGATAAACTAGACTTGGAATTGCAGATTATTCTCTTGAAGACTTTGGACAACCTGGAAAATTGGGAAAGTTTATTCCAATGGAGTGAAAAAGTGTTGTTGAATTATAAGTTGGATGACTTTGACACTTGGAAGTACTTGGTTAAGAGTTCACTGAAGCTGAACAAGGACATCACTGAAATCATCACCCAATACGATACAAGAAACTCTATGCTGGCGTTTGTTGAATTAAAGCTTCAAGCCTCGGAGGATATTCATGATGCTGTCTTCCAGTATCTGACCCGTATGGGCAACAAGAACTGTGCGTTCTTCGATATCAAACAGTACGTACCACATTTGGACTCTACTAAACTCATACAATGGTTGGAATCCCAAGAGATTCCAACCGGTGAAAAGGGTTTGACATGGGAAGTTAATGTCACCAAGTTCAACGTTCTTTTGAATCGTTCATTGCTTAAGAGTCCTCAGTTTATTACCGATATGATCAAGAAATATAACTTCTACAAGCCTCTATTGTCAAAGAAGTCCAAAACTGATTTCTCCACATCTTCAGAAATCATCCTTTTCATTGTACAGGCTCTTTTGTCTCAGAACTTCAACCTCGAGACTTTATTGACGAGTATAACTATCTTGGAAGGTGCCGTCCTCATGGATGAACATGAATTCCATCTTCGCTTATGGTTGATTCAATTGTACTCGCTAGTGAACTGTCAAAACCAAGCTCAGCATCACTGGGATAGTCTGAAAATCAAGAATGTCCAATATGATATTTTGAACCAGTATCTATCATCAAGATTAGCTTACTCTCGTCCTGTTGTTCAGGTGTTGGAGAAAGGATTTGATATTTATAAGGCTAATGATGCCGAGACAGTTTATTACTGTAAGGTTGGATTCAATAAGTGTGCATTCAACAAGTTAGGTCAAATGCTGGAATTCCAGACCCGTTTGGGAAAGAGTTACCTCAAGAAACACTTGGCATTACAAGGTATGAGACTCGGTAGAATGCTGAATGACAAGAACTTGATCCAAGAGTATAAGAGCGCTGCATTTGAAGATGAAGAATGGGATAATAGGGATATGAAGATTATTTGGAACTTTGGAATTGACGAACCTCTGGATATTTGCTCTGAACTCCTCGAAAATATTCCTGATAAAAGTTACAATAAGGTTATTTCTATTCAAGAGAAACTGATTCTAGGTGAGCTCAACGCTTCTCCAGAAAACTTGGAATTAGACTCGTTGACTGAAATTGAAAAATGGTCTTTCAAGACCATATGTTACACTCGAGAGTTCATGGATGGTAAAGTCGATGCTCAAACTGTTATTGATATGTATCAATCTGTTCCAGAAGTGCCTCAAGTTTGTTCATGGAAGACTTCCCACTCCCTATTCACAATTATTGACACATGTAAGGCCGTCCACTCCATGTTCTCCAGTACTAAAGGAAAACTGAAGGGAGGTGCAGATGTCAGGGAAAAGAACATTTCCTTGTTGACTTCGATGAGGGATGATAAGATCATGGAGACAAAAGCCTCTGTTGCTTCTTCGATCAAGAACACAAAATCCTCTGTGGAACGCTCAGAAATTCTGAAAGAGCTTGGATTCTCCAACGTGGTGGATCGTGTCTTTGAGATTGTCACCACAGGAAACACCGACTCATTCAGACAGATTTCATTGATGTAAATTGAATAAATTACACTAGAGATCTGCTCCCATGTAGTACGCGTCGCGTGCGCGGTCTAGACCCGCGTCGTTTCCTAATCCGGAACTTTTCGCGTATTTTATTTAGAGCAGAAGATGTTATGCATTGCGCGTTATGTCCGCTAATTATAGGCGCCCTTGTACTCTTAAGAGGATCCAAGTGGTTTTTTCCCCCTTTGTTGATCTGAACCGGTTTTACTGTTTTCAAGGTGAAATATCAACTGAAAGAGTGCTGAAGCTGGGCCGTTTGCTAATAATCTGGAACAGAAATCTTCACATACAGAAGTTTGCTTTTCTCGCTTCCCCTGCATCATCCGCATTCCTCTGTATTACAGACAAAGAATAATTGTACACTTTCTATCTACATCATCATCAACAATCCATAGGCACCTGAGAGCCCAAAGTCCAATAAGAATCAATGGATCTCCCGACAAAATCTTTCTACGTCTTCGAGCGTGAGCTCTATGAAAGAGCAGATTCCACATCTTCTTCAGCAACGGCAACAGATTCCAAAGGATGTGTCGTTTGCGATTCAGATACGTCATGTCCAACATGTGATACTGGTTATCAATGTGCTATAACAGTGCAAACGTGTTCATCATGTCCAAAAACATATTGTAAAGTTGATGCCTCTTCATCATCTACAACATCATCTTCAAAGACCAACATTGGTGGAATCATTGGTGGTACTCTAGCCGGTGTTGTCGTCTTAACTGCTCTTTTATTTTTGTTCTACAAGTACTACTACCAAAGGAAAGTGGCGTTCAATAGAGTGCGACAACATAAGGAATTCTTCTTTGATGATGATGCAGAGATCAATTTCCATCATAACAGAAGCGCTGATATGGAGAAACCTTCTCAGAGAACGTCAATGGCTACAACAATGTTCACTCGTGCTAGTAACATCATTCCAATTGCATACATCCCAGGTGTCACCATTGGTCCACAAGGTATATCTAGAAATGGGTCTTCGTCAAGAATGTCCACAGTTAGTGAGGCCGGTACGGTGTCGTCTGAGTTTATTGGAGATAGATTGTCGAAAGCAAGTATTGTGGGAAACCCGGCACTCACCACAACGGCGATTAGAGCTAAACCAAAACTTGTTACCGTAACCGAAGTTAACCCAGTTGCCACTTCATCAGATAATGACCCATTACCAGGAACAGCTGTAGGTGTCAGACAGTTGGGAGGAGTTAGAAGCGTTCAAGTTGGTCGTTCGAAGAACCAAATTGCTCTTGCAGGTGATTTGATTGAAGAGGAGGAAGAGGAAGATGATGACGTTCAAAATAGAGTGATGAAGGGAGAATCCGACACAATGATGACTACAAATAGTGATTATGAACCATTTATCATAGATGACCATAGCGATGATGAGGATGATCAAGATCAAGATGACGCAAAGTCCACAAGGTCGAGGGAGTCCAATGGAAGTGTACTTCTAGAAGTGGAAATCGACCAACAGAGCCCTTTTGATGATGCATTTGGTGAAAATGATTTGAAATAAACACATTCGCTTTAAGTTACACTGTAATAACGTTTAATATATACCTCCCAGTACCACATACTAAAGCTTACGGCCGAAGGACCATGGTATGCGCACTCCGTCATAGATTTTTCTCGAAATGCTCGCCAGCGCCTTTAAATGAGTTGGTAGATTCGCTGCTATTATATTTTCTGTCTCTCCTTCCCTCTGTGATATACCCAAGCGAAAGGAGTTACAAAATGGTGGTCCATAACCCAAACAACTGGCACTGGGTTGACAAGAACTGTCTCCCATGGGCGACAAACTACTTCTCCGAGAAGCTCCCAACTTTGGACTTCCAGCAGCACGAAGTCTCTATTGCTAGTGTTAACACTTCTGGTGACTGTGATGTGTCTAATAGAAAGGGTAAAGTTATTTGTGTTTACGACATGAACTTGGACTTGTCCATTAAGGGAAAGAACGGAGGTGAATCCTTCGATGGAACTCTTGTCATTAGAGACGTTATGCACGATGAACAGGACTACGTGTACGAGTTTAAAGGATTTGGCTCCCACAAGACCTTCATTGAAAAGACAATTTTGCCTATTATTCAGCAGCAGATTTGGAAGTTCCAGGATGAACTTCTAGCTGCTCAGGAGGAGGATCTTCAAAAGAACAACGTCGCTCATAGCTAACATAATTTATTCCCACCTACCCCTACCCATCTACAACATACACCACAACTTATAGATTCTACATCCTCACCCATCCTCCTTGCTTACTCATTGCCTAAATGCATATCTCATTATTCATTCATTTAAGTACTGTGTAGAAATTTCAAAATTGGTCAAACCCCGGTGGAACACCCTTTGCATGGTAGTTCGAGACGTAGCCTCCTTCACTCCATTTGAAAACACCATCCTGGATCTCTTTGATAACTTTATAACTATCCACATCAGCATACGGCATACCAGTCTTTGGATCAAAGTACATGGCTGGCTTTCCAGTTATCAAACACATCTTACGTTGTCCAGATGGCAGGTAGATACCAGTAGGGGCCTCTGTCTTCAACACGATTTTTGTGTCTTTGATGGCCTCCACTGTAGTGATCTCTCTGTGGACCTTCTCAAAGTTACCAAATTCTGGGAATGAATCCAAAATTGAAAGATCTGGTGGTTTCAGCGATGCAGTTGGGTCCAGCGATGCCTGTTTTGGATCTTGACGTATACGAACCAAAGGCTCCACCTCCGTTGAACGACGCAGAGCAGGTAGATTTGACTGTGTACCCAATAAGAGAGAACGTAGTTTTCCCAGAGAGTAGTTATGTTCAAAGGATATGAAATTGACACCAACTTTTTGCTTTGGTCCTTCATACACAATCTTCGGAGGTGGAGGTGGAGGTGGAGGTGTTTCGATCAACTGTTTCTGTTCTTGTTCTTCTTGTTCTTCTACCTCATCAGTGAACTTCACAGTCTTAACCTCGGGAGTATCTGTCGTTTCAACTGGGATCTGCGTTGGGGCATCTTCCATTTTGACATCTGTGTCTACTTCAGCTTTAGTCTCCACCTCGGTCCCTACTTCAACTTCTGTCTCTGTAGCGTCAACTATCTCTGATTTATCCTCATCTATCATCGAAGTATCTTGGTCAACCTCTATAGGAGCCGCATTGACTTCTATTTCAGCTGTTGTCTCTCTTGTTAATGATTCAGATGCATCCTTAAACTCTTCCTTCTCTTCTTCCTCAGGGACCGATGCCTCATCTTTCTTCAGTTCCGCTGATATTTCTTCAGCCTCTGTCCCTGGAGTGATGTCAGTGACAGCATCCTCTTCCACGGCGCCCTCTTTTGTTTCTAATTTGTTCTCATCATTCTGTTCCTGTGCCTCTTCGTTTGTATCTTGAGATAGTTGGGTCACATTCTCTTCATTCCCATCGGTACCCTCATCAGCTATCTCCTTCCCAGTTTCATTGTTCACTATCTCCTTCTGGCCTGGTGTATCATACTTTGCTGTCTCCTCTAGTTGCGGAGTCTCCTCTTGCTTTGGAGTCTCTTCCTTTGAAGTCTCTTCCTTTGGAGTCTCTTCCTTTGGAGTCTCTTCCTTTGGAGTCTCTTCCTTTGGAGTCTCTTCCTTTGCTAATGCATCTGTGTTCTTAGATTCTGTCTCTTTCGTAATATCGTAGTATGACTTCTCGGGATTATTCAGCATTTCCCATCTTTCTCTTAATCTTGCTTCCCTTAATTTCTCCTCTTCCTCTTCTTTCTTTTGCTTTTCACTTTTTCTTCCTCTTCTATCTTTCTTCTTTAGAACATCTCTGGTTAAATAAAACTTTTCTAATTCTCTTTCTTCTTCAATATCAACAAATTTGACACAAGTACGGATTGTCATTACATCAGTTAATTTCCTTCTCTTATTCATCATCATCTCTCTTCTTTTTACGGCACGTTCATTCTCCTGATCCTGGTATTTGTTCAATGTGCTGATGTTGTACTTCTCAGTTTCCAATGCTTCAGCCAATCTTTCCTCTTGGGTCATCTCCACGTATGCAACCCTCTGGACTGGAGTAACGGTAGACCGACGTTTCTCCTCTCCTTTAAGCTTCTCAACTAAATCTAACTTGTTCTGAACAGCAGCACTACGTGATGATTGACGACGATGCTCAGAGAGTAAAGTATCGGCCTTTGGAGCTGCATATATCTTCTTTGGCTTCCGTGGCGTTGTGGATACTTTCTTGATCTGTGGGGCAAACTGTCGTTTCTTCTTCTTCAATTCTCGTAGTTTGGTACGCTCCGCTTTCTGAAGCTCCTTCTCACCAACATCAGAATCTTCCTCTGACGAATCGTCTGATGAATCTGAAAACATCTCGTCATCATTAACGGGAACCTCTGTGTCAGAATCGTCGTTGGAGTTCTGCAATTCTTCCTCATCATCTTCCTCTTGTTCTTCCCCATCAGCTTCCACGCTCGTTTCTCGAGATTTGTTTGCCTGTTTCGTTGAAGTTCTCTCATCATCGCTCTGATCATCTTCTTCGCTTCCCTCTAGTTCTTCCACATCCGAGCCAGACTGGTATTCTCCATCGTCTTCGTCCTCAACGAACAAAAGATCAACGTCGTCATCCTCAACTTCTGCAGCTTCGGTACTCAGGAGTTGCTTCAAACGCGAGCCTGCGTTGGCTCTACGCTTTCTTGTGTTAACCAGTAAGTCCTCATCCATGTTTACCGTTATTATTTCAAAGCGACTTGGTAGATGGCTTTGAGTGTTGTTTATATACGCGTTTCTTGATGTTGAAGATTGAATTATTTCGCGGTGAAGAACAATTAAGTCGCACTATGGATGAACTCCATGGTTAACTCAACAAGATTTTTTGTTTGTTAACGATGCTTCAAACCGGTGGATTTAGAATCCTCTTAACACGCACACCAACTAGAGCTTTTGTAGCTCTTTCCAGGGCCTCTCATTCGCATTCTCATGGTCACACAAGCTCTTCTAGCAATGAGCTCGAACACTTCAACGAGCTTGCTAAAACCTGGTGGGATGTGTCTGGACCTCAAAGGATTTTACATAAGATGAACCTTCTGAGAATGGACTTTATCCAACAAACATTGAGAGAGAACATCCCAATCCCAGAGGAAACAGATATTTTTGTTCCTGGGTTTTCACTCGACTTACTACCGAAAGAGGTGTCAGCACAGATTGTTAGTGAACAAGAAACTTTTAGAGATAATAAACTTCGTTCACAGAAATTACAGGCATTAGACATTGGCTGTGGTGGTGGTATTCTTACAGAATCATTAGCGAGACTTCCATTTGTGGAGAGTGTGAAGGCAATTGACTTATCTCCAGGAGTGTTGGAAGCTGCTAATGCCCACAAATCATTAGATCCAATGATTGATTCTAAAATCACATATGCTTTACAACCAATTGAAGAGGAAAAACCTCAATATGACGTTGTAACAATGATGGAGATGTTGGAGCATGTGGACTATCCTGCTGAAGTGCTTCTCGCTGCTATGAACCGTGTCAGACCAGGTGGTTGGCTCTTCCTCTCCACCATTAACAGAGACTTGATTTCCTATTTCACCACAATTCTTGTTGCTGAACATTTACTTCGTATCGTGCCGCTAGGTACACATACCTATGATAAGTACATCAATGCCTCCGAATTGGTCGAGTGGGTTCAGAAACGCCCAGGATTTGAAGTCACCAGTGTTAAGGGCTGTATGTATATTCCTTTGAAAGGCTGGGTCTTCTGTGGTGACGGTAACACAGGTAACTACATGGTTGCCGTAAAAAGATCGCTGTAAATAAATATAGATCATTGCTTCTCATTTAAATATATATATATATAAAGTGAAATAAAAAAAAAACCCACTGATTGTATGCTTAGACGGCAGCAGCTTGTTCCTTCTCTCCTTCAACTGGCTCATCAATGAATTTTGGAACACCACTGTCTCCCAACAGATAGCCCGGTGTCTCACTCTCTCCAATTCCAGACATCTGCTCTTCCTCCATATCAAATGCCAGTGCTTCCAACTCAGCATCTAATTCACTATCACTAACAGCATCTGGAACGTCATACCCACTGGCCAATACTTCTTGTAACTCTCTTCCTCTCTCCACTAAATCTAGCATTTCATCTTGTAGTTCCTCCACTTTATCAACATCAACTTTACCATAAACCCTTTGCATCTCCTTCTTGGCCTCTTTCATAGCATCCACAGTAGCAAGTGTACTCTTCAAATTATCCGTTGTCATCTGTGCACTAGTCATATTCCAAGCATGCTGTTCCAATTGGTCCTTCTGTGCTTCAATTTGTTTCCTTTGTCTCAACAAAGCCATTGCACGCTGTTTTAACGATTGCTTTCCCGGACCCTCACGCATCTTAGATAAACGTTGTTGATAAGCAGATAACTCTGCGTTGATTTTGGTCAACTTGATATCCAATGACGAGATGCGGTCCTCTGTGTTCTTGATAGCACCGTCAAGAGTTGGCTTTGGCGCCTTGCTCTTCGATCCAAACAATCTGTTCATTTTTCTTTTAATTACTCGACTTCTTCTGTGATTCCCAATGCTTAAATGGAAAATTACTTCTTTATAACAAACTTTATAAAGTAAACAGGGGGGGAAGTGTGAAATGGCGATTGTGCGCTACGCAGCCACCCTTCTACAACGGTGGTGTTTGGATGTTTTTAAGCACTCCTACTACCCCCATTAGAGTGTCTCGCTTTAAGTATAATTAGTTCTATATAATTATGCAATTTTTACTTATTATACAATCTCATAGGAGAACTTGTTAATAGAGTCCCGGTTCTCAGTCAACAGGCCAAAGGAAGGCATAACTGTGTGAGCATTAATATCATTGATGAAGCTCAATGTCGAGGAGAAAACCTCAGTCTCATTAGAATCTGTTCCGCTATACACCACACGATCATGAGTACTATAATATCTCCATGATCCTTTGATACTATTATTCATTGCTTTCTTTGTTGATCTTTCAATGATAGTCTCTTGCATCAGCTCGGGTAAGACACCCTCCTCTAAATATAATGCAACAACACCTGCAGTAATTGGAGAAGCCATAGAAGTTCCACTAAATGCAATTGGTTTATCAAAATTTTTAGCATTTAAACTAATCACTTCAAATCCTGGAGCAAAGACATTGACAGCATCCCCAAAATTTGAAAACCATGTGATCGTATCCCTTTTAGCATCCATAGCTCCAACGGTTATGGCTTCTTTAGAACTTGCGGGACTAAACAATGAGGCACTACTCCTTTCATTACCAGCTGCAACAACAACTGGCATACCAGATTTCAGTACAGCTGTGGTGGCATCATTCAAGATTGAGTAGTAAAATCCACCAAGAGACATGTTTAAAACACCTTTAACTCCCTTCTCTTGTCTATCATTAGCTGCCCATTCCATTGCCCGAAGAATCTCACTCATCGTTCCACCACCTCTTGTATCCAAAGCTTTAACTTCAACAATAGTCACATCTTTGGCAACTCCATATGTATTAGATCCAATGAGACCAGCAACATGAGTACCGTGACCATGATTGTCTCCAGGAAGTTCTGTCTTTACAAAGTTAGCACCTCTTATAGCTCTACCTTCAAAGTCAGGATGATCAATAGCCACACCAGTATCTACTACATAGGCATGTACACCAGATCCTGTGTACTCGTATGAATACTTTGTGTCTGTATCAAGATTGGATAACCCTTGTCTCTCACTGACTCTTGCCAAATGTAAAGGAGCTCCCTCTTGAACTGAAGCAATGTCAGTTTTTTCGTTAAAGTCTTCTGTCTTTAAGGCAATGGTGGGATCTTCAATTTGTATTTTGAAGGATTGATCATCTTCCATTGGATTTTCAATATCATATTCAATCAAGGGAGAATCAAAGATTTTGACAAAGGCATCTGGAAGTACAAATTTAACGTTGGAAACACCATCTAATTTTTTGATATCTTTACGTTCCATCTCTGCAACCAAACAATTAAAAGCACCAATGGATATCGTTTCCTTTACAAAAGGACCAATAACTCTCATCAACGGATCCTGAGGGTCCTGCAACAATGAAGCAGCATTAAGACCTTCCTTAAGTTGAATGATGAACTTAGATTGTCCAGAAGCAGCTGTCATTACGACGAGACTCGAAACAATAACAGTGGAGAAGTTACTGAAAAGCATCTCTGAACTTCAAATACTTAAGAAAATGAATTTTGTGGTTTTTCACTTAGGATAGGTTAGTTCATATTAGATTGTGTTCTTCGAATTCCCGTTAAGTACGACCTAACATCGGACTTACACAAAAGCAGTAAAATTGGCCTCCGAGGGGGGGGTCCGCTTACCTAACGATAGATAATACTTCTGAATCCCATAGTCCACTAATACAGCCTTTTCCTGGCTTCTTTATGCTTATATATCTAGTCTCTGTAGTGAGGGCCGTAGAACTTCAATCTCAATATCAACGTCATAGGTACCCATCCAGCACGGTTTAGTCTAAACTCTAGCTCTTATCATCATCGATCCTTCATTTTCGTAATTAGCTTCGGATTTAAAGACGAATTCTATTATAATAGGATGAGACCTATATAATAGGGGAGGGAAAGCGGGCGCAGTTTTGCATAAAATCTACAGCGAGATAAGCACAATGAATAGCCCGAAAAGTTCGTTAATATAATTGGCCAGTATATAATGGCGATAAGTCAAAGTTTAAATATGGAATCAAAGAATACAAACTCATGCAATTGAAGTTTATATACATTTCCTTAAAAAGTTTTGATTGTATTTCAAAGTCTACTCACTGTTAAATTGTTAAGACTGAAAGAAAAGTCCGACATCGGCAAAATGAGCGGCCTTTGAGTGGCCAAACCATACTCCAACATCCGCACACCATGAGATAAGGGTTGTTGCTATATAAAATAAGCTGTTCCCGCCACCTTACCAGTGGGAAAAGAGGGAGAGGCTCAATTCCATTTAACGGTACAACTATGAAATTATCGTCTATTCTCTTGGCTGGTGGAGCCTCTGCTGCAGCCATTGACTTGCAGAGTCCTCTTGGTGAGGCGGGCTCCATCCTTGAACATGCTGGTGTTTCCTTTAACTCGTTAAGGGACACCATTGGGGCGGCCCCAGAGGTCCTCGATGCCTGGAAAGATCTGTTAACGGAGTATTCCTCGGAGTTTTTGCGTCATAAGGTTGACCAGTTCAATAGCAAACAATTTACCCCGAAGAACAAGATTCAGGATACTTTCAAACATGCCGCAAACTATGACACTTTAATCAAGCCTGAATACCCTGATTATGCTCTCCGTTCTTCCCACTCTAACCCAGAAATTCTTGGTATTGATAATGTCACACAGTACTCTGGTTACTTGGATCACCAGGATGACCACTACTTCTACTACTTTTTTGAATCTAGAAACGACCCAAAAACCGACCCTGTCATCCTCTGGTTGAACGGAGGTCCGGGTTGTTCTTCTATGACTGGTCTCTTCTTCGAGTTGGGTCCATCATCGATTGGTCCAGATATCAAACCTGTTTATAACCCATACTCCTGGAACTCCAATGCCTCGGTCATCTTCTTGGAGCAGCCAATTGGTGTTGGTTACTCTTATGGTGAATCCCAGGTGTCAGACTCATATGCCGCAGCCAGTGACGTCTTCATCTTCCTCGAGTTATTCTTCCAGAAATATCCACAGTATTTGAAATTGGACTTCCATATTGCTGGTGAATCTTATGCTGGTCATTACATTCCAGCAATTGCTTCTGAGATTGTTAACCATGCCGACCGTTCTTTCGAATTGACCTCGGTGTTGATCGGTAACGGTATCACAGATGCCCTTGTTCAGGACAAGTACTACCAACCTATGGCTTGTGGTTTAGGTGGTCACCCTGCTGTCCTTTCTGAAGAAGACTGTGATGATATGGAGAGAAAGTATCCTCGTTGTGCTGCCCTCGTTAAAGCCTGTTACAAGTCTCAGAATGCATTCATGTGTGTTCCTGCCAATTTATACTGTGCCAGTGTTACACTTGGTCCATTTGAAAAAACTGGTTTGAACGTTTATGATATCAGAGGTCCATGCGATGGTGGTGAGTCCTTGTGCTACAAGGGCTTAGATTACGTTGAACAGTTCATGAATCAAAAGGAAGTTATTGATGCATTGGGTTCAGACGTTGAATCTTTCACTGGCTGTGATGATGATGTCTTTAAAAGATTTGCTCTCACGGGTGATGAATCTAAGCCATTCCAATACTTTGTCTCGGAATTATTAGACAAAGGATACCCAGTTCTCATTTATGCCGGTGACAAGGACTTTATTTGTAACTGGTTGGGTAACCACGCTTGGACTGAAAACTTGGACTGGATCTTGGCTGACAGTTACAGAGCTGAGACGTTACAACCATGGACTGTTGGAGGATCTGAGGCTGGCCAAGTGAAGAGCTTTGGTGGTTTAACCTTTTTGAGAATCTATGAAGCTGGTCATATGGTCCCTTATGATCAACCAGAGAATGCGCTTTCTATGGTTAATTCTTGGATTGCTGGTAACTACACATTTGGATACTAATTATCCTTCTTTTTTTATGTACAAATCTTCTTAATAATAACACAGTGATACCATTCAAAATCTGCATCTTCTTTATAGCAATCACCGCTTCTCTTAGAAAAATTTGCTTCGAGAAAAGACTGTCAATCAACTAAATCGTTAATAGAAGAACATTGAAAGACATTTTACTCCTAACTTCCTGTTTTGGACATTTTGTGTTATTTTTTTTTTTGGATCGATCGCAGCCCCACGTACAGACTTTTGATCTTTTCTGTTTCTTTCTTTCACTTAAGAACTTTTAATAAGAAGTCTTTAAGAAAATTAGACTATATGAAGAGACACTTCAGTGGTAAACCTCTTAATGAGGAACACTCTGAGAGTTCTAGTGATGAGGATGAAGAGGAAGAACAGGTTGAAGACACAACGGATGTACAGCCATCAAAGAAAGTAATGATAAAACAAAGTGTCATAGAGAACGAAACGGTACTACCGAAACTGAATTCTCCAACTGTCAAATCGGATGTAAATGTACCGAATGACGATGAGATTGAGTCTGGTGAAGATGACAATGAAGAGAGTAATGATAGTGATGATGCCAGTGATAGTGTTAGTGATAGTGATGACGATAGCGATGAGTCTTCGGATGATGAACCACAGATGTTGAAACCAGTGTTCCTCACTAAGAAACAACGGACTACAAAGCCTTTGCAAATTTCAGCAAAGGAGAAAGCTGAAATTACCAAAGAACGCACGTTGAAAGCCATCGAGACACATATTCAACAGGAGATGGATTATCGTAAAGAATTAGCATTGGCCACACAGAATTATGGTGGGATTGATGATACAGATGATTTAGACCCTGAGAGTGAACACGCTGAATGGGAGTTACGACAGCTACAAAGGGAAAAGAGATTGAGAGAGAAGCTGGAGAAGGAAATGGAGGAGTTTGAAGATCTAGAAGAGAGAAGATTGCGTACAGAGGAGGAAAGAGACGAAGAAGCAAAGAAGAATTTAGAACAACTTCAAGATGATAATGAAGGTAATACAAAGATCAAAGGAGCATTCTTCCAAACGGAGAGTATCTTAAATAGAACAATGGAAGGAGAGATTGAAAAATACGATAAGAAGACATTACAACCACAACGCTACCGACCTGAAAAGTCTCTATAAAGTTGTTTTATATGCTCAATTAATGAAAGTATACGATTTCTAATGATAGGGTTATATAACATTTGTAGGGGGGAAAGTATTAGTGTGGAGTGGGCTGCAGTTGGTATAGTGCGAAAAATACAAGGTAACACACCTTTCCTCCCCCCCCCCATTAACTACTTGCACAAATGCAACAATCACAATGAGATCATCACCTCTCTCACCACTTCCAGATACGCTTCCTGGGTTTCTGGCACCTTTTCTCCCTATAAAACTGCCTCTTTCGAGGCCCTTTGTAACGTTAACGTATGCTCAATCTCTTGATGCCCGTATTGCAGCAGCCCCTGGTACACGAACTGCCATTTCCCATTCAGAGACCAAGACAATGACACATTATCTTAGAGCCAATCATGATGCCATTCTCATTGGTTCTGGAACTGCTGTTGCTGATGATCCTGGTTTGAACTGCAGATTGGAAGGTGAACAGAGCCCCCGTCCTGTGATTGTGGATCCATGGTTTAAATGGAATTACAAAGGATCCAAGATGGAGAAGCTAGTGATGGAAGATCTATGTAAACATCCTTGGATTATCGTTCGAGAGGATTGTTTAGAGATTGAGAAAATAGAATATCTGGAAAAAAGAGGTGGGAAAGTATTAAGAATGGCAATCAACAATAATAATCAAATTTCCTGGGAGTCACTACTGATCGAGTTGAAGAAGAAAGGGATCGACAGTGTGATGATTGAAGGCGGTGCCAAAGTTATCAACACTCTCCTGGAGAAATCGGGAATGGTGGATTCCCTCATTGTGACTATTGGTCCAGTATACCTAGGTTCTAGTGGCGTGGCTGTTAGTCCCCTCAACAGTGTTCAGTTGAAAGATGTTGCTTGGTGGACTGGTATTCAGGATAGTATCATGGCTGCTACATTAGCTACTGTTTCTATTTAATTGAAGATATCAAATAATTTAATTTCTTTTTTTTTATTATTATCTCTTTTTGTGTATGTTAGCAAAACATAACCCTATAGTACACAAGTTTTTTCTTATTTAATTTCATTTTCAAGAACGTATAGAATCAGAGACAGATTCTATAACTGGCATATCTACCAGATGTCTCACTTCTTCTAATAATCTTCACAACCTGACCTCTCTTCAAACCCATGTAACGTGCTACAGGATCCTCTCTTTGAATACGAGGAAGCTGAGACTCCTTCAATCTGTATCTCTCCAATAACTCCTTCTTCTCGGCCTCACTAAGAAGCAAATGCTTAGGCACGAGCTCATGGTGTGTGATGTTAACAATGAGGTCGCTCTCTTGGAACAACTCGATGGTAGCTGGTGCCACTGTTGGAATAAGCTTAGAAGCAGAGGATGTGATAGAATTCTGGTAAATGAAGATACCTGAACTGAAGTTCTTCTCAGAAATGTGAATAATAAAGTTCTTCATAGTCTTGATACCAACACTTGGCTCGTCACAAAATTCAACCCAAAGGGAGCCCATTTCGTTGAACTTCTCGAGAGACTCGGCATCTGGGGAGGCCTGGAAGGACATCAGCTTACGCTGTGGGTGACCAGAGGCATCACAGACACGGGAACGGAACTCCTCCAAAGAGAGATCAATCTCTTCTTGAGTGATGAAGTAACCTCTGTCGCGCACCATCTCCTTGACTGTACGGTACGCACGCCAAAGACGAGAAACTGCTCTATCGTTTTCCTGGTCCATATTTATAGATGTGTGTGTGGCGATGGAAAGAACAAAATGTGTTCGTTGTCCTTTAAAACTAACCGTTTATCGTACTCTTTTGTTGTGCTTTGTTGTTTCCTTTAAAGTGGAAAAAATCTTTCGTGGGTCTTCCATCGAACGAGTTCGCGGAAACAACGTACAGGGGTTCATAACCACCTTGGCATACTGATCGACTGTTATACTGGTGTGTCCGGGTGTTTAGTTTGCATGAGTTCTATTTAAATTCTGTTTTTTCTGTATCTAACAGTTTTTATGGTATTTTTTAAGCTAATTATGATATAAATCAGTCTCATTAACACAATGATGTAGCTTAAACTACGAAAATGTCGATATTTAGTTGAAAATTTTTTATAACCGGTTTTCTAGTTCAAATGAACAGCTCAAAATCAACATTGGAGATGCTCTTCTTGCTTCGTTTCCAAAATTTTCCAAAAACTCTTGCCTTTTTATCCTAAAACACATTAGGATATAATAAGAAGAATAGATTGTGGCGTTAAAATGCACTTTTTATATACATTTTTGCCCAAATAGGCGCCTGATGCTGATCTGAACTATGAAGACAGCTTTGCATGAACTCGCGCTTGAACGTATAACGATCTATGATTACAGATTCTTTTCGATAGAACTCTTATGAGTACTGTACATTATAGCTGATTCAAACTGACACTATGTAACATCGATCTCAAGACCAATTGGTCCAGAATTATATACTTTTAGAGGGTCATGCTTGCTACGAGGCCCCATGTGGGATCGCATATAGTACTTACTTAATGTCAATTAAACCTAAGTAGAGATAAACCTTTATACACCTGTAAAAAAACCCCTTTATTCCCAATCCACATAAAATGATCTAGATCAATACCCAAAGCTATACTTAAACTCACGTTCTCGACTTTCTTCTATACGTGATTACCACATCTCCACTCTGTTTCCAATAAACACTTCTTAGAGTTGCCAAAGTCATGTTGTTATCCAGTACAGTATCATGACAAAGAGCTTCAAGCCAGTTCTCAGGATCCTGACCTGATGTAACTTCAATTGGCTTTGTCTCCAATCTATCAGTGATGTAAGACAGAATTCGGCGGACTCTGAGCATGGAATATGCGTTCAAGCGAGTTTCACCATTGGTGACACCAGGTAAATTCGTTTCCGAACCTGGATGAATATGAACAACAAACCCGACTTTGGGGAAGTCCTTCATTATACAACGGTTTTTGAGAAGGAAGTTTCCAATCCATTTAGCTACTGTTGTTTCCAGTGCGAAGTAATTGAGATGGGAAAGCTCCTCTGAATAGATGCCAATCTCCGCACTGGAATGCGGCAGAGCCTCATTGAGAACGATGTACAGGTCGTTCGGCAAAGGCAAAACAGGCACCTCATCATTGGTTGGTGGCGATAGCTGAGAGTTGTTTAATGATGATGTGCTGGTAATGCTATCGTAGTGTGTTTTGATCTCCAAAAGGAGTGATGCAAGAGAATCCACATCTACATGTGATGATTTGCGTGATGAATCCTTGGAGCCTGGATTAGATGAAAATGCTGATTTTGGTTCCGTTAAAAGCGAAAGCTGAGCTGGTGGTCCGTTGTTGTTTTGCTGATTCTCGTATTCATTTTCACCTTCCTCACTAAGAGTTGTCGACACTTTTGATGATTTCCTGGAGAACAACTTCATTCTCCGGAAGCCGGAGGATCCATCACCACTATTCAGCGCAGTATTTGGAGCAGCACCGTTACCCCCAGTAGTGTCAACAGCTGATGGACGTCTCGAGCTGGCAGCAGTATCGCTGAAATAGCCTTTCATTTCATCAGTTGGAGTGTTTGCAGGAGAGCTTTCATGCGAGGAGAACTTGGTCAGTAGGTTCAACTTGGAGCTTCCTTTCAATTCTTTGATTCTAGTATCTCTGACTATTTGATCCTTTTGTACTTCAAACTCAATGAGTTTGGCGAATATAGATTTGATGATCATTTTACCCAAGTTGTATCTTGAGTCTCTCTCCAGTTTCAGTCCATATTCGTTCAAGTCATTACCATATACCTCAGTATTGGTGAAACTCGTTTCTTTCAAGCTGACAAACAATTTTCCAGCCCTGATAGTAATACTGCACCATGTTGGTAAGATTTCAGTAGTTTGTAGTTCTTCAATGACTTCTTCAAATCCCTTTTCGGAACCAAACTCCTTCACACGGCAGCACTTCAAGATATCCCAGAGAACAACTGTATCATCTGTACTCAATGTGACAACATGTCTTCTGTTATTGAGCATTCTGGATTTGATTAGACCAGACTCACCAGGCTTACTCTTCGTATTGTCACTCCAATTTTTCAGTCCTGAGTCGTTCATTGTAGATGACCAAACTTCTCCTTGGAATTGTGTTAATGACAAGACACCCCTTGGTTCTTTGCCAAATGGTTTTGTGATGTCCTGACAAGTGGTGTATATGGAACCAGTAGATGTACCAGTGTAGAAACTCTTTTGGAAGTCGTAGTCAGGGGAATGTATTGTCCACACTGCACCATCAAAGTTGTCATAAACCGTCACGGCCTCTTGTCTGTTACGTAGATCCCACAAACGAACCGTTCCATCACTACTTCCCGAAAGACACTCATGACAGTCGTTTGCTAGGATTGCCTTCACAGTATCCGTATGACCGAGGAATGAACCTATAACCTGAGAGGATCTAACATCAAACAACTGGACATTACCAACGTTATCACCAAAGACAACCACACCACCCGACTGAGAGGAGGCCATAGAGTAAATAGAACCCTTTTCGCCATAATCGTTTGTGTATGAGTCCATGCATAATCTTCTTTCCACATCCCAAATGTTAACACGTTTGTCGAGTCCTCCAGAGACGACATTCCCTGCGCTTATGGCCAAAGCCTTGACGTAATCGCCATGGTGGCCAATCAATCCATGCTCTTCCCTTTCAAAGTCCCACCATTTCAAGCTAAGGTCCGAGGAACACGATACAACAGTTGCTGAATTATACATGAGAACGTCATTGGCCCAGTCAGAGTGCAATTGTATGTGATGCTTGATCTGGGCCTGCTGGTCGTAGAGCACTATGGCACCGTCTCTTCCGGCAGTGAGAAGACTCTCATGCGCTGTGCGGACCGTGTTGATGGGTAAAACATGAGCCCCTGTGTGAGCAGATCCTCCAAGGACGTACGATAGAGACTTGCACTGCTTACTCATTTGGCTTTGCTCTCTTCGCTACTAAAGTGGCAACTCCTTTTGCGGGGGAGAAATGCACACTTGGATTAGTTTTGGAATCGATACGCGAAAGTTTAAAAGCAGCCTTTGTTATCCTACGCGTTCTTTACACATACACAATTAAAGCTGTAAACGAATATAATGAGAGTGTTAACAGCCGAAGAGAAGAACACAGCTGCAGTAAGTTTGTCATTTGTGTGATTTTATGGGTCTGAGCCTTCTAGATTGTTACTTTTTCACTTCTTTCAAGAAGGCCACTCCCTAAATTTGAACGCAATAGAAATATTAACAATGATCAGCAATTGAAAGCTCGTCTTTGGCTTGCAGTTGGGAAAATTGTGGAAGAAGAAACTCAATTGATTGAAGCACCACAGAGAGTCACAGCAACACCGCAATTTGTTGCTGCCTTGGTAGAGCTGGCGTATAATCAGGCTCTCTCATTAGGTGAAGATTTGGAAAGTTTTGCCCGTCATGCAAAGAGAAAAACTGTCACACCGGAAGATATGTTTATGGTAACGAGAAGATCACCAGAGATTACACAACTACTTCAAGAGTTCTTACAGAGACTGAATAAAGTAGACCAGGAGTACGATCGAGAGGAATAAAATCCGTTATATGTTGGGTAATTCCCGTGCAAAGCCACCCAAAAATCTACCTCGACCATTTTTACGACCTTCAGCTTGAATTTAATGATACTGTTTTTTTGCTTTTTTTTTGCTACTAATATGAATACTAGACAAATTATTAGAAGTTATATGAAGCGAGACGCGTACTGGTGATCCTGATATAGAAACTACCGCATTGGGCCCATTTCTCGAGAGTTTCGCGAATTAATAGTCGAAAGTGAAAAGTTCAACATCGACGGCATTTGAACTTTTCACTTTGAAGGATACTTCTGGCACAACGACCAGTGAACGAGTCATCACATCTACAAAGAAAAATGTTTAGACGCTCGCTGGGTGTTCTCTCACCAATAGCACGCACACAGTTTTTCCCAGTGCGCTTGCAGTCCACGCTCACAAGATTCGCATCTCCTGTGTCGAACCCAGAGCTTGAGATCAAGCGTATTGTCCCGGCACACAAGACCTTTTACACACCGAATGCGGAGCACGAGAACAACTTGAATGAGTTGAAGCACTTGGTGAGAAAGTACACAAACTTACCACGTGTTGCTAACGCACAAGGAAAATGGTTATCCATGTCACAGTACGAACCTATCGGTGGTGGTGAACGTCTTAAATCTTCGCAACATAAGGCTCTTATGAAGATCTTGAATAGATTGAACTCCATCGACCCACAGCTTAGACCAGCAGAAGTCTCTACACTTTTGTCAAAATACTCAAGATCATCAACTATGAACGAGTCTAGCGACAAGACTAAGCAACTCGACCAGCATGGTCGTTCCAAGACAAGCAGCGGAAGAAAATCATCAACTGCTGTCGTTTACCTTGTTAAGGGCCAAGGTGAGGTCCTTGTAAACAACAAGTCTTTGAACCTGCACTTCCCAGAACTTAAGCACAGACAGGAAATTCTTTACCCTCTCCAGGTTGTTGAGGCTGAAGCTGAGTACAACGTCTTTGCTATAGTTAACGGTGGTGGTCCAACCGGTCAGGCTGGTGCCATTGCAACTGCTATTGCTAAGGGCCTTGTGGTACACAACCCATTGCTCAAGCCAAGATTGTACAAGGCTGGTTGTATGACAAGAGACCACAGAAGGGTTGAGAGAAAGAAACCTGGTAAGCTTAAAGCTAGAAAGTCCCCAACCTGGGTCAAGCGTTGAAACTACGACACATCCAATTTCATATATGTACATAGTCGTTTACACATTGCAATTTTATGTATTTACGGTATCAGGAGTTTGTAGAAACAATTTATACAGTGAACTGGGCCAATTCGAAAATGAAGTCTTCATCATCCATCGCTTTAGCTCTAGCCATGCCTGCTGTAAGAATACTGACATGAGACCAAGTTAACTCATTTGCTCCCTGTTCAGCTCCAGTATACTTATTGAACTGCTCCGAATAGCTATATCCGTCTCCATAATATTTCACCGTTCTCATAAAGGCATCACCCCAGCCGTATAGCCTTTCTAGAGCCTCTGTCATATTATCGCCTCTTAAAGATGGTAATGAGGTATCGGCATCAGTAAAATATGACCAGAACGGAGCACTGACTGTACTCAAGACAATAATGTCCTTTTCTTTATACGTGTTTCCAACATTGTAAAAAAACTCAGCAAATGCAGTACATGATAAGAACCAAGGGTTTCCTTCAGTGACTCCGTATCCGTCATAAACATCTTCTGGGTATCTACCAGTAGGAGGAGCCAGGGGCATTCCATTTTTATCTTCAGTTATATTTGAGATGGGAAAAACATCAATAAAACTTGTGGCAACTTCATAGGCAGTACTGAGGATGTATGCGTCATTTGGTGAAAAGACCGAATCAGGGTAATGATATGCATGGTTGACAGCTAAGATGACACTTAAATCTTTATTTGAAGTCTTATTGTGTAAAACTTCCAGGGTCTCTTTGATGAAATGATTAGTGTAATCATAGAAATCGTATAATGTTTCAGTAATATCGAAAGATATGGAGTTATACTTCTCACTTAACGTTGTCAAATTTTGAGATGATGCATATGAAGCAGCGTCTAAAAATGCCTTCCTTTGAACGTATCGAGTGAAGAAATGAGTTCCATTCACTTCCTCCCATAAATCAAAATTTGAATCTTCCCAGTTATCTTCCAAGTAGTTCAAGTCAGACTCAACAACATCCCATAATCCTGGGATTTCAGTTTCGGTAGATTTCTGATACTTCAAAAGAGTCGACACTCTAAGGGCTGGCCCATCATTTTGGGGACGTCCCCAAGGACCCTGATACGCTGAATCGTTACCAAGGTAGAATTTAGGTTCACCTATACCGGTAATAGCAGTCGAGTCCTTTTGCTCAGATTTAGAATTGACGATGTATTCAGCGAGATGACCAGATATCTTTTCTTTCATTGGGTCAGAATCAGGAAGAACAGCATATAGATCAACAAGACAGCTATATGTTATTGCTGCATCACGGCTCCAATGATATGCATAATCTGGATTGAACCAAGACCGAGCAGCAATGACTAGACCAGGTACAGATCCATTAACGGAGATATTATCAAGTATTTTCTGCTTAGATCTCGCAGCTTGACCGTGCTCACTTTCTGGACTTAACCACCAAGTGATGTCATCCGAGAAACCAGAAGGAGAAATAAGAGATGAGCTAATTGAAGCTGTAGCTGAAATTCTTGGTTCGATTGAAGAGCTCTGTCCTAAAGTGAATGTAACCAGGAAGAAAGCAGCAAAGAATGAGAGGCTAAACATCGTATGTTGTGTCACTTACAGGGGAGTTGCAATCACGTCTCATATAAATATCTGTTCTTATGGCCTCGTTATATATATACACACAGAGTTTGTTCCCTCAATCAACCCCCTTAAAGCCAAGAAAACGGTAGTAGCACAACTTGTAATTAGTGGTTGGACCAAAAAATTGATGAAATTAGCATATTTGTATACTTAACTTGCTGTGCAATAAAGTTTGAAATTCCCAGTTTTGGCCAATGCACATTTCTATATTAGGAGGCGGATATAGCACTTTCTTTTTCTATTTAGGTTTAGTTAACTTGGGCATATCGAAATGCTCTTAACATATAAGTCTCGGTACGATTCAAAATTGGAAGCTTGATGGAAACACGGAAAATGAATTATTAAAAGTTAAATGTAATTCAATTTAATAAGAGGAACAATATGAGACTGAAACACATTTGATTTACATTGATATTAAAACCCCCCTTCATAAAAGACAATGCACTCGAGACCAGCTTTGTAGTGGCCCTACCGGGTTTCCCGAAAACGTCGTCGAGTGTCCAACTCCACACACTCCACACTATCTTGGACTGTTATCAAAGAGGACGATCTTCTGTTTTCCATTTAAGATAATAACTTTTAAGACAAATATAAAATGGCTCCATCAGTAAAGAGAGAGGACCTCATTGTCCCATACATTCATCTCAAGCCAGTTGTCGAGGATAATTCCTCTGCAAGCTTTGTCTCCCAGAGTATGCCAATGGCAGCCATGTTCATGAGAAACAAACTTTTATCTTGGTTTTCAATCTTCAGTGCCGTCATCTCCTTGATGTATGAGCTTCATGGTGTTACTGCCGCTGATGGATCACAGAGTGGTTATTTGAGAGTTATTACCGGTGTTGTTGGTCTTGGTGTCTGTTATATGGAGCTTGTGATGCCTGGCGCCACTATGGGTCCAGGTGTAAAGAAGGCTGCAGCTCAAATTTCTGAAACAGTTGCTGCTGCCGCTGCTACTGCCACATCTACTGTTTAATCACGTACATGTCTATATGTTGTGGTTTAAAGTGTACTGTTTTTCGATAAAATACACATAATCCACCTTATATATGTGCACTTTTCAATTCTCCCCACCAAAAAAAAAAAAGCAGAAAGTCATTAACCATGTTTTAAGGTACCAATATAAGTTTGAACTTTAATAGTTCTTACATTTTTAGTAGGAGATAATAATATCGATTCATACATTAATAGTGTTCATACCGATCGCAGTGCACTTACCACATTGCGGAATAGGTTTAGGGGAGTGAAGGAAAGGAGAGGTAGTTTTTCTATAGCTAATTATTCAGTACCAATGTCTTCATTCCACTCCTCAGGTTTTTCCTTGATGAACTGGGCCATCAAGTCCTTACATTGCTGGTTGTCCATGTTTACAACCTCAACACCTCTCTGTCTCAAGTAGTCTTCACCACCAATAAATGTAGCATTTTCACCCATGACAACTCTCTTGATACCATACATCAAAATAGCACCAGTACACATATCACATGGAGAGAGAGTAGTGTACATTGTGCAGTTCTTGTAAACGTTACCTTTCAATCTACCAGCGTTCTCCAAAGTGGAAATCTCACCATGAAGTGTAGCGGAGCATTTCTGAATTCTCATGTTGTGACCGGAACCTAATAAGGTACCATCTTCTGAGATCAAACATCCTCCAATAGGGACACCACCTTCATCTCTACCTTAGACATATTTGAGTTAGTATATACAGTTTTAAAGGACAGCAATGATCCTTGACAGGGTTCAGTGGACAAGACGGAAAGGAATTCCGAGTTCTCCGTATCAAATTATAGGGAATGAACATACCTTTAATGGCCTCATCAATGGCAATTTGTAAACCTTTCTTATCGTCAAATGGCATCTTTATTTCTCTATCTTATTATACCATTGACAGGGGTGAAAAAGGTTACAATTGAAAAGATGTTAGAAAAAAAAATGCGGATTATTTAAGGGCATTTGCGATCATTCAGCCTTCATGACATCCAACGGCGGAGGTGCAGCGAAGCGGCAGTCGAAATTTCTTTTTCTTCCCCTTTTGTGGCTCCGTACCTAAAGGGAAAAGCCGTCGGTGCGGTCTAAAGCCGTCGGATCTATGTGCCACGATCAGCCGTTTTGGGGGGTTTCGAGCCGTTTTTCTTTGACATTTCCGACTTCGGTTTTGTTCTACTTTTCCTAATTTGCCTTGATGGTAGGATGGTTAAAAAAGTAATGATATATTTTAAATTTTGGGTCCCAGAGACTGGAAATTCAGATTTGTGGGTCCCGGTGACGTTATAGAAACTATAAAATGTAGAGGGCAGAAAAAAAAAACTAACCAGAAAGGCCATAGATCACTTTGTTTGGATGTCTTGGATCTTCTCCGTAACCTCATCCAGGTCAACTCCGAGCTCTGCAGCGAAAAACTCTGGAATCTCAGTATTTTCAATAGAAGAACCGAAGTTAGTCAATAATTTATAGTATCCTTCCTCAGTGTTACAATAAGCGTACAATGGAACGTCCTGTTGAGTATGAGCAGTAGAAGTCCAACCCAAGTTCAAAGCCTTGGACATTAGGAGAGACAAGTCAACCTCAAAGTCTTCAGAGGCCAACAAGGACTCAATATCAGAGTCTGTGAAGTTGTCAAACTTCATAGTATCGGTCAAGATGTCATTCTTCAAGTAGCTAACTTTGTCATCACCTTCATAAGCATCCAACATCTCAGTAGCATATTCAGCCGAGTGAACCATATTATTCAAGTAATTTTGTGGCCACCATTCATAGATACCATCGGCACCCATGCCGAATCCACCAGTCTCATGATCAGATGTAGAAACAACATACGTCTCGGTATCTAAGGAACGGACTCTGTCAATGACAGCAATGAATGCATCAGAATGAGCGATAGTCTCCAAGGCATGGGTCTTTGGATCATTTGAATGACCAGCATGGTCAATTCTAGCACCTTCAAGTAACAAAACAAATCCTTGTTCAGTGTTCTCTGTAGCCTTAATGGCCTGTTCAAGAGCTAACAAGGACATTTCTTTCAAAGATGGAACCTCAGTTGCATTACGATCAATTTCGTATGGCAATGAGTTTGCAGCAAACAAACCGAGCATTGGCAATTTGACCTCACCAGCAGAGTAAACCTCATCGAAAGTTGTTCTATCACCGACATAGGTCCAACCCTCTTCTTGAGCTTTTGCAATGTAGTCAACACCGTCATCTCTGGTACCAGCGTCAGGGTAATCAACAGTATCGTTAGCACCATGCAAGTACTGACGTCCACCACCAATGACAATATCCATAGTCTGACCCAATGGATGATCGAATCCAAGCTGTTGAGTAGCAATCAAATCCAGAGATTTTCTTGACAACACATGTGTGTTTGGAGTACAGATGGTAGCATCTTGAACAAAAGTGGTAGATACAATACCTGTAGTGTAGTTCAGTAACTTGGCACCTTCGTAGAAAGTACCTCTTGGTTTTCCTTGTGGGTCAACAGAGATGGCACCGTTATATGTCTTAACAGCAGTAGCAAAGGCTGAACCAGCAGCAGCAGAGTCGGTAATCAAGTTTGAAGAAGATTGAGTTCTGACACTTCCAATCAAATAGTTTTCCATCTCCAAAACGGCCTCGGTGTAGGTTAAGTTGCCCTTACTTTGCAAATACTGACGGGCATTGGTGATACCAGAGATTCCCAAACCATCAGAGACCATGAAGATAATGTTCTTCTTGGTGTCATATTTGATTGGAACAGCATTAATGAGTGCTGCAAAGACCAATAGAAGGACTGCGTGAGGAAGATGCATTTTTGGTATAATTTCTATATCTCAAGTTATGATAGAGAATAGTGCTAACTCGGGACATAATCGATGTGATACTGGGAAAAGTTGAAGCTTTTATATGTACTCCAAGAACATCCGAGGAGAGAGAAAGAAACACAATTAGGGGATCCACGTTCTATGCACCCCCACATCATTATGGGATATATTAGACGCTCCAAGATAGGCAATTATTCCCAATAAGGACTGGAGGAAAGTTGAATGCTGAACAGCTTTCAGATTTCTATATCCAGTGCCAAGACCAGTAGACAACGTGGGTAAAATCAAAGAGTTTCGAACAGTTTAAGTGGAAATTTCAGACGGGTACGTAGAAGAGTACCTCATTCGAATAACCAGGGAAGCGAGTCTCGGAGACAACCATAGATGTATCGACTAAACGAGATGAAATGGAATAGCTATTGAATTCCAGGATTGAGACAATAAGTAAATACCGATATCCTTAGTCTGTGATATACACAAACTCCGCAAAGGGGTCTCGGTTCCTTTGCAAACAACCAGAAACTCTGGGCGTTCTGGGCATTCTGTATTACCACGTGGATGAGACTCAGTAGAAGATCTGGGTGTATATGCTGATATCTTTGACTTTATATACTATTGATGAGAAGCGATATGCTCTTATCTCTCGCTATTGAATGGCCAAAATGACTTCCGAACCTCCCATGTCTCGAGATCTCGTAGATAAGATTCTCGAACCTCCCCAGGGTCCTCCATTTCAAACGCAGGGTCTCCCAACGGTAGCGTTGCTAATCCACTTTTTTCTGTGCCATAAGCACATGGGCTTAACAAGTTAACCGGTAGCCCATGTGTCTAATTTATATACAAAAAGGCATTTCGGAAAATCCCCTACAAATAAATAATTGGAGTAATGTATATTTTCTATCACGTCACATGTTGTGCCACACAATACTTACATTACTGACTGACAATTCCCTTGAAAAATTCTTCGAATGTTTCGAACTTGTCCACATCCAACAATGTACCTCTAAGGTCACTCGAGTACTCATAACTGATTTCATCATGTAATGGTTTGTAATCAAGTTCAAATCCACCATCAAGGGCATCAAACACATCTAAATCAGCATGGTTAGTAGTACCGGCTTCAGCACCATCAGCTGCATTCATAGCATTAACAGACCTCACATCGACCAATGTCTTAATGATCTGCCCAACAGTATCAGTAGCATCATTCTTCGTTTCTCCAACATGATTCAAATGCCAGTAGACCCTTGACACCAAACTTAAATACTGTGTGTTAAACTTTGCGTCAAATTTACTCTGGAAATCGTAGAGTGTCACACAACTGTACACAATTTGTGTCAAGAGGAAGTTCGGTGATCCCTTCACGATAGATTTTGGTAACTTTAAGAATCTCGTCAATATTGACATACAATATGACATTGCAGTATTATAAGCAATATCCAAGTATTTGTGCGTTAATGAATCTGAAGTATCTTTATAAGAAGAGAGAAATCTTCTTGATAAAGTGATGTGATAAAAATCGTAATTGAACATCAGCGTCCCTGAGACATCATTATCAATTAATTGAGTCCATTGAATTTTCCATTTATGTAAAGCTTCAAACTTGAAACACTTCAGTCCCTCAACCTCGTCAAATTCCTCGTCTTGCATTAGATTCATAACCAAATCTCTAACGTAAAACATCTTATGGGCAGTCTTGGCCAATTGAACAGATGCATGATTCACTGTATCCTCCAAATTACTCTGTGGGAAATCTAAAAGCAAATCACATACATCAAAATAATCACTAGGAATGGTATGAGGTCTTCCTCCACCAATGGAGTTTTGTAAATGACAAATACACAGAAGCGTAAAGATCCTAACGTGGAATAAATCATCAGCCTCATATTTTTTCGACTTGACATTGGTACGAATTTTGAAAAAGTTAGCACTAAGCATCATATGCTTAATTCCTTCACCAGAGACAAGCCAATTATCCAATAACGGTTGTGTAGGCTTTCGGGCAATGTTGTATAGTGAACAGTACAAGATAGCTTCAACGTCATGATCAGTCAAGGGACTGGTACTTAAAGCCATTGATAACATGCTTCTCACTATCCAATATAACTCCTGTTGTTCCTGAACATAGGAATAATTTTCATCAAATCCCATTGCTAGTAGGACAAATACAGCTGAGATGAAAGGATGTTGTTCGACATAGTCATTAGAGATAGCCTTAATACCACCAGGAACGATCCAAAAGTGGGCAATGTTTAAGAAGTTGGTTCCCAACTTTAAACAAAATTCCTTTCTTGGGTAATAGAATTTTGTGAGAAACTGTGTACGACAGAGGTCCATAAAACATGTATATGAATCGATTCTTCCAAATAGTTTGGCATCGACTCTTGAGATGACATTGAGGGGAGCATTCAGTACAGAGTTATCAAGATAGTTACACTTACTCCCACTACTGAAGCTGACTCTTCTTCTACCGCTTCCACTGTTAGATCTGTCTGATTCGTTAGATCTCATCATAAACACTGGACTTAAAGCATTGTTCATCTGTCTCCCATCTTGAATCTCTTCCAACTTCTTTAGCACAGCCTCCATACCCATTTCTAATCGTTCCAATCGGTCATCATCATCATATTCCTCCAGTTTGGCCTCGGCAATTGAGTCATGAATTTGCTCAAACTTTTCCTTCGTTAAAGAACAATCGATCTTTAAGACATTACAACGATGACACTTTCCAACAACGGGCTCAAAATCACATCGAGTCTTCAACTTTCGGCAGGCAACGCAACTGGAGGTTTTCCTGCGACGTTTTGCAGTCTTGCGTTTCTCACCATTCGGTGGACTTATCTCTCCAACGTCCATTCGCAAAAAAATATTGGTTCAAACAAGAGTTTTATTGGAGCTCAAGTTTATGTTTCTTTAATGTTTGCACTTCACCTCGGCCGTTATCTTTGGCGGTTTTTTTGCGCGAACTGGCGAAAGTTGGAAAGCGCATAACGCGGAGACATTAACGTTCGTCCCAATACGGAAGTTTGGCGTAAAAACCCGGTAATGCACTTCATTGTTCGTATATTAGCTAAAATTATTTCAATTTAAAATTGGTATGACATCAATTGATAGTTTCTGTTAGTTTTCTGTTTCGGTCAGACTTTGGGAACTTCCGAGGCTAGAGGAAGAGTTGCATTCCAACAGCCAATGCTGATATGATAACAGCAGTGAAAGAGAGTCTCAATTGAGAGCTATCATTAGTCTCTTTCAATTTTGCCTCTTCAGAATCAGCATCATCAATAAAAGAGATTTCTTCGTCAACTATGTTACCGTCTTGATCATACTTGACAGTTTGTCTCTTCAGACCACTGGTACACACTATTTTACCACCTCTAATTATGGATGTAGCAGTACCATTTTGATCTCCACCTCGAACCCATTTCGAACAGTCAAACATATCTGAGATCGTTTCAATGAGAGCACTTCCTCTAACCAAGTTCAATTTATTAAACGTTGTTTCTTTGAAGTCACCCACAAATTCAAGTGCACCGCCTACAGTGCTCAATTTTGGAAAGAAATTAATCTTGTTTAACATTGTGTTATTCACAACCATTAATCCACCATCAACGTCCTCAAGTGCTGGGAAATCAACGTCTTTCAAGTTGTAGTTTTCGATAAGAGATAAAGTACCACCAACTGTTTTCAAGTTTGGAAATTTGGCAGACTGGAAATTGTTATTTATCAATTCCATTGATGCATTCACCCCTTCAATGTTTTGAATTGATAATGATCCAGCATCTCTAATTGTAACGTTGTTTGCAAACTCCAAATTGGGGAATGCAACAGCAGCGTTCCTGGCATTAGAACTAACACTCAATGTCTTTGAAATACCCCTTAAGTTACTGGATATAGTCTCCATAAACCTGTTGTTGTTGATATTCAATGTTTCCATGATCTCCACGTCAAATCCGGAAAACCCGGTCATAGATGAGTCCGACAAAGTGATGCTCTGCACATCACTGATACCATTCTCAAAGTTGATCGTACTTAAAATAGGTACAATTCTCCAGTCAATGACGCTCACTGTGTTCAAGAAAGGGGCGTTGATAGAAGTCAATGATGTCAACTCACTCAATTTAAATGAGCCAGCAATTACCGCAATCTTTGGAAGGTTGATCCTCACCAAGTTGGTGGCATTAGAAACGGAAAGATCTCCACCAATAGTCTGGATTTCACCTGTGTCAATTGTTGGACTGTAGTAATTGTCGATGATTATGGAGCCAATCAAATCAGTGCACTGATCTGATATTGCATCAAGATCCGCCTGCGAATGGACATGATAAATCTCTTTAGAGCAAAACTCAGAAGTCTCAAGTGTAATAGTCTCCACAACTCTCGCCTCATCAGCCTTCGAATACTCCTTAAAAGAGTTATTAGATTGAGAACTATGAGAGCCTTGTGAGGCGAATCCATCACTTATGGAGGGAACAATTGGACTGGTTGGCTTGGAGTTCTTCGAAACGCCAATGTCGATTGTGGCTGAAAGTCCACAGTGCAAGCTGAAGGCACATGCAAAATAAGTCGAAATTCTCATATGCAACTTAATGGCTATATAGTGTAATAAAAAATCAATGTGTTCTCCATATATCTTTTTTTCCCATAACGAAGCTGGGATATCGTTGGCAGAGTGAACGGTGGACAGGGGTAACACAGGCGAAGGACGAGCCACAAAAGCGGAGTACGGCCGGAGTTAGGGTCATTTATCAACTGTGTGGCCTACAGTCTACTGCAAATGGTCATAAGATCAAACGTGTTTTCATAAATCGTTAATATATAGGCAAAGCTCTATGCAGATGTGAATTGGAGAAATCTGCGAAGCTCAAGTGCAGTACTCACTCCCCGAGTTCCTCAAACGAGACATTCGTAACCAGATTTCTTCGGCTAAAGCTTCTGCCAAGCCAGGCTGATCTCTCTCAGTGAGTAATATTTGGTGATAAAGAGAGCGTACTGCAACTTTCGTATCCTGTGCACGGGCGCGTTTATGTACCCTTTTTAAACAGTATGTGAGGACATCATTAAAATAGTCAATCCTTTCTGGACGCGAGGTTTCTTCATAATGTAACATGTCCACTGGGCGAGGCATTGGAATACCAGAATTTTTAGCTGACGTGCTATGCAGTATGTGGGGGATCTCTGTACCAGTCAGGATAACATATTCCAGTAAGTTGCTGGATTCTTGGGGTGTTTTTCTAACCTTACTTTTATTCAGTACTTCTTGTTCATCTGCAGACACCATGAGCTCAAGAGACATATCATATTGTGGGTCTGGAGAGGTCATGACAGTATCAGAGGAGTCCAGTATATCGCCCATGGGACTAATCTGAGACTCTGGAGATGGAAAAGCTTCGCCACCAAGTGCCTTGTAGACTCCATCTAGACCAACGGGGATATTCAGAGTTCTTGGTGATATGGAGAAGTTCCACTTTAGACTTGATGAATTCTGCGAGTAAAGCCGTTCATTGAGTTTGTGTCTGGGCTTCTTGGGAGTAGGCCGATTAGCTGCCATCCAAATATCCTTCTCCTTTATCAAAGGAACCAAAGGAGAACTTTTCCGATACAGACGAATGAATCTGGAAGCCAATAATTGTTCTGCAGATGGCCTCTTTAGTGGGTCCTTCAGCAAACATATATTCACGAACTGTCTTATGT
Organism: Petasospora bimundalis; assembly: GCA_030569745.1. NCBI lineage: Eukaryota > Fungi > Ascomycota > Saccharomycetes > Phaffomycetales > Wickerhamomycetaceae > Petasospora > Petasospora bimundalis. Next base: position 271,712 of record JAJMLR010000001.1, read on the forward strand.
TTTCACTGTAATCTGAGCCAGCCAATTTTGGTGATGGGAGACTCGGAATCTGGAACAAGATTTTCATTGGATCAAGATCAGAGTAAGGAGGAGATCCTGTTACCAACTCAATAGCAGTAATACCCAAAGACCAGATGTCAACCTTTTCATCATACCCCCTCTTATGAGTAATGATCTCTGGCGCCATCCAGAAGGGTGTTCCAACAAATGTTTTCCGGGCCAATGTAGTACTTATCTTTCCAGATACTCCGAAATCAGCGAGTTTGACATCACCCAGTTCAGTCAATAGAATATTTGCAGCTTTGATATCTCGATGAACTTTTTTCTGAGAGTGTAAATACGACAATCCTTTCAATGTTCCTCTCATAATGAAACTTGTGACCTCTTCACTCAACTTCCTGTGACACTTCAACAACTCAACACACGAACCTCCTCCACAATATTCCATAACAATCCACAAGTTTACATCACTAACGAAGGCCTGATAGTATTGGGTGACAAACTCAGATCTCATAGTACAAAGGAATGATATTTCTTGCACCAAAACATCAACAGTTTCATCAGAGTCTTCGAGGTTAATGATCTTGATAGCCACAACAGCGGAAGTTTTCTTTTCAATAGCTCGAAAAACATCTCCAAAGTTTCCCTTACCAACACATTCAAGTACATCATATTGCTCAGTAGGATCAAACTCAGAAGGAGACATAGCTGGATGTAGATAATGATTATGCAAATGGATTCAGCCAGGAAATCAAAACTGGGGACTTAAAGTTGGACTGTTAAAGATTGAATAAGCAATGGCAAATGATAAAAGTACCGGACAGGACAAATATTTAATACTAACGGCTTGCATAATAGAAACTTAAACGTAAAACGGCCACGAATAAGGGATATTACCGGGGGGCATGCGGCGGGGTGATGTGACACAAAACCCGGTCTGTGCTGCGAGGCATAAGCTCATCGGAAATAACATCAAGAACGCCAAGATGTCCGAAATAAGACAGAACTGAGCAATGGTTAGGTGCTTTTGAAAGAAGGAATTCTGAAACGACTCAAACGATTTGTCTTCTCAGGTGCGACATCAACTGATTGGTGCTTGTCCAACTTACCAGACTTTTGCGTCGAGGCTCTTCTTGATATCATGGAATGAGATCTCCCCAAGTTTTTCAACTTATCCTTCTCGGAGTTGGAGGGAGTTGAAGTCTCAAGCAGAGCAGGTAATCTCTTGTTGTTTGTGTCTGCAGGGGTAAGAGCTTTTGAGTTGTGCTTGTTATACAGCTTACCTGTGGTAACTAGCATGGGAGGTGGAGGCACAGTAATCTTGGAACGCCAAAACTGTTTTTGTTGTTCATTCAATGGGAGAGTAGGAGTGACATTATCACCGACTGGTGCATTGTTAAGATATAGTAGATGTGATACGTCAAACACAGGCTCACCTGGTTCCCCATGACAGTGTGTAAGCGAGTACTCAAAGAGCGAAATCTCTTTCTTCTCCCCTCGAACATCCTTGATGACTACCATCTTGACGTTGGCACCGTAAGCCAATGCTTTCAAAACCAATGGGACATTTGCTGAATGGACTGCCTTGATTAAGGACTCGTTGGCATTGAACGAGTCTTCTTGAGTGAGGAAGTTCTTCTTCACATACTTGTTGGTAATAAACGATGATCTTTCTTGATCAGAGGCGGATGATGTAATCTTTTCGTCCAACTGCAAAGCGCCTTCCAAATATGAGTTTGTGAACTTGTTTGACACATGATCAAGTAACATTTGGGCCTCCTTAGTCTTGAAGGCATTAGTATCCAAACTGAGAGATCTGATCTTTGAGATATGAGAGCCCAAAGAACGATGTACACCAGAACAGTCAATACAGACGACCACCAAGAGGTTCAATGATATCCAATCAACGTTATTTGAAGTTCCACAATCGCAACACAAATGATTAGAAATATCAGCCTCACGAACAATGCCTAGAGGGTCGTCAGGAATCTCCGATATATCTTGACTAGCGTTAAGGTCAAACTTAAGAGCAGAGACCCTCTTACTTCTTCCAGTATAATCACCCTTACTTGTCAAAGACCTTGGTCCGTTGAACTGATTATCGGCAGCTTTCAGACTGGCAGAGCTAGTGAACATTTGAACCCATGATTGCCTCTCAATCTCACTCTCAGCTTGAAAGAGTCTCTTTACATTGGATGGAGTGATGATCTCGATACAGTACTTGCGATCCCTCAATGTATCCACAACCTTTACACAAGAGAATGTCAGATCAACAGGTTTACATCTCAACGTCTCATGATTGTTACCCCACTCAGTATACTCAGTCAACATGTTGTCAGTGATCGTGATAAGTTGCTTGTTCCAGCCACTTTTGTTCTGACCACCAAGTGTCATCAAAACCCCAGATTTCTGAAGCTTTGTAGCGCTTTCTAAACTGAAGATGGAAGCATTTATCGACGAGTCAGGTGATGCCGTTGGGAGTGGAGTCATTAAACTCTTTGAGAGAAGTGAAGTTGGGTTCACTAACGGTTGCTCCTTGATGGTTGAAGTAGTTGCAATCTCATTTCTCATACGTTGCTGGGATCCTTTGTACTTGAAGTAGTTTTTGTAGTAATACTGAGCTTTGGACGAATTCTCGTTTCTGGAGGGTGAGAATACTTTTTTGTTATAATTTTCAAGATAGAGAACGAAGCTGTAGAGAAGGTTTCTTATTGAGTGACCATTGCGGAACTCGTTCAGATACTGGTAGTAGTCAAATCTGTTTAGTTCAAAAGTGACCTGGGTCTTAAGTACTTCTTCATCTGATCTGTGATTTCTGTTGGTCATACTGGAGTAGAACTCCTTGGCCTGGTCATAGAACATTCTGCGTTTGTTGGAAAGCAGTCTAATATCAGAATTGTAGATCAAGACCAAAGGCGTGATAACGTTTTTTGAAAGGACGTTGGACTCTTCAATATCTGCCGTAGACTTCTCAGTAAGAACAGGGATGAATTCATTGATAATATCGAACATAAGTGGGTTTTCAATAGCCTTAGCATGACTGGATAGTTCAGAGAGCGAGCTAGCAAACCCTGAGCGAGCGAGAGCCAAGTGTCGCGTAGCTTCGTCCAGGGCCTGTGCCTTCTTAATACAGGATCTAAGAAGAGATCGAAAAGAATGACATCTTTCTTCTAGCTGAGATAAAGCTTGTCTGAATTCCACACCGTCATTTGCAAATGAATAAGGTGCATCCCTATATGATGGATCAACAAACGACGGGTCAATAGAATCTTCATCTTTCTTGATAAAAAGGACAGCTTTGAAAATTTCTTCAGAACCTCCTGTGAAGGTAATATATGTCTTTCCTTCAGATGGAATTGTATTCAAGTTGATTGAAATTTTGAAATCGCCCTTGTCTTTGCTAATCTCAATGACACTTGGGTCCATAGTACTCTTCTCATCCGTACTGTTCACAACAAGCTTAGAGGCCAAAGACGTATTCCTGACAGTAACATAGTTATCATCGTATGCTCTCAGTAGCACATCAGAGTATATTGTGAACGGACTTGTCTTGATATCATCAAACTGTGCGAGAAGTTCTTGGTTAACTTTCAGAAACACTGTGACTGTATCTGAAGAGGAACAATTCAACAGAAATGGATATTCACCATCAGCGTCATTTTGGGTGAAAGTAGCCGGAGGTTTTGTCTTAGGGAGTCTTAAATGATGTGTTTCTGGATCAACTCGTATAACTCTTTTTGAAGCTGCCCCTATGGGCTGAATCACGATCTTTTTGAGCGACAGTCCCTTTGTCACATAGACAGGACCCTTATAACTGCCTGTGCTTGTGACTTGACCCATAACGTCTCAGCGTATCGTGTAGTACAGAAGAATGTTGTTATATGTGACACAGGCAATGTATGATGGTGGTGATTGGAAAAAGTTTTGCCCAGGGGAGAGATATATATGTATTAGTCCTAGTGATGGGTAGGTATGTAGGGGCGAGGCAGTGTACTGTGACCCGTGACGCGTGTTGCTCGCGTTCAGTAATAGTTGTTGATGGGGTTTACACTGTGAAGTATAAGTCAGCGAGTTTGAACGGTACGAGGTCTTAAGTTAGTTAATATGTCAAAAGACATATAAGAGGAATGGAAACCGCTTTTTACGTGGAGAATGATGTTCTTTTTTCAACTTCAGTCGGCTCTGCACAAGAGCGCAGCAACAAGTCTGGAAGCGCGATCTAGAATATCACCACACCTCTGATACTGGGATATTACACAGGTTGGTTGGGAGGGGGGAGCAGACACTTTACAGGGGGTCCACTACCAAGGGGCGAACAAAAAGGACGCCGTATGTAATATTCATAATTGCTTTCACCGAATCTCAGGGTCTATGATTCTAAATATACATATGCGTGGGACGATGGTTGTAGTAATGGGGAATACGAGGGCTCAATCTGGAAAGCTGTACGACAGAGCTTGTGCCTGAGCCCTCAGGAATGTCAAGTGTCTAGATGTTCTATTGTTAGGAGGTCTAAATCCTTTTAAAGTTGAAGAGAGCTGCCTCAGGCTCAGATTGATCTGCAGAAACGTTTGAGACTCGAAGAGACGAGGCAGATCAGATTTGCAGGTGATGCACATGCCACAATAAGGGTACGTCGAGTTTAAAGTGGGAATGGCACGCTAGAAGGGTTGACAAGACTTGAAGCGAGAATCTTACTAATAAGGACCTACTGAGTACATCGATAATATATTAATAGTGCAACAAAGAGCCTGTTTCCGCATAACTGGTCCGAATGATTTTTTTTAAAAAAAAACACTTTGAAGGCACTGGGGCGCATACCCATTCCTCACAGGCACCTTCAAATCAGGAAGGGGTGCATTTCTGTCCCTTTCAAAACAGGAAAGACCCCTGTTTTAGGGGCCAGTTTTTTTTTATTACCTGCAGCTGAACGAGGGAAACACTATGAATTTTTATTAATATATATATATGAAGAGTCCCATCCCGGTCTATGATTAGAACATTAATTCAACTTTGCCGAGCTCGATTCAATTATATAATTGGTCATCCAGTACTGCGTGCTGGCGGAGTAAGGGGAAATTACTTTACACTTCGTCGTGTCTGTTTAGTAGTCAATCATATGATGGATGAGCTTTCGTGAGTAACCAGTTAGTCGAAACTGATATTGATATTTCCCAGTACTGCTTGGAAATATATCGATCAAGCTATAATGGTGTCACGAATGGGTTCGAAAAGTGATGATAACAAATTTACACTCCGCCGAGCCCGGCCGTAAAATCAGCTGCGCTTACATAATATCTTATCTAATGCTTGCATATAAATAGGTATCGGTAGGCGCAGGATCGAGCTAAATCTCAAATTTCTTCGGGGAAAGGTGATGAAACCGGTTTACACCGAGATGCAGTAGAGATCTGCAAGACACTATAGCATAAGAGATAACCCCCTCAAAACAGGGTAGTTATTGTTGAGACATGAGGTCACTTGTAACTAAATATGTATTAAGAATTGTAGTATATCTCTTGATGCGAATATATTAGAACGGCGCGGTGTGCAGGTAAGTGCGAATGCTGCCACCGTGATGCTTCGGTATGAGAAATATGAGATGGTGACCGAGAGCGCTATTTACCCCAGCCGACAATGTCACACTTAAAAAACACACAAACACCATTTCATATGAAAATCAATTGATGCATCTACCTCAGCGAAGCAGCCGTTTGTGTACTTTTGATGCTTTTGTGTTGTGGCTTCCTGATTCATCTGTTGACACTCTTGCCCAAATCGGTGGAAATTCGCGACTGGGCTCACAACCAGTGCATTGTTATTATTGACATATTGCCGCTTTGGGAAGGCGCTCTGCCAAACACACACAGAGTATAACTAGGAGCCCCAATGCTCGACGATACACCATCATAGCGTTTAGTTTAAAGTGACTAACTAACCAAAGACAAATACCACTATTCTTCAGACGACTGCCTGTCGTCAATAACCTTTCAAAACCACATCAGGAAACCACAGAAGACCCACCACCGCGGCATCAACAGAAATTATAGACGCTCTCGTTGCATTCTCCCGCAAGAATTCTTTCCCTTCCACCATCATTTTTGACTTATCCACCAACACATCCAGCGCTTTCTGCTCTCATCACACCAGAGAACAATTGGCATTACACTCAAAAAGTACTCAGACCTAATTGACATTTCGATTCGTCTCAGGAAAACAAATCCCGGTCTAGTTCTTCCACTTTATTCGCTTTTGTGCCACGAACATATATCAGAGATAGCATTATGGCCACCATCAGAGGTCAACCATTACAGGCATTGGGTGCCAGGGAGCTCAACTCCAGAGCACATGTCACGCCCTTGAAGTCAACAAGGAAGCTTGAAGACGAAAACTACGATGCCGTCAAAGCACAGAAGGAATCTCATGCCCCAAAGGATAAGGCTAAAAAGAAGAAAGAAAAGCTGTCTTCATTGTGCAAGACTCCACCTTCTTTGATCCGTACCAGAACAGGAAAGGACTACAAGAGAGGTCTTTTTTTGGGTGAAGGTGGATTTGCCAGATGTTTCCAAATTAGAGATGACAGCGGTAAGGTGTTTGCCGCCAAGACAGTTGCAAAGGCTTCTATCAAGAATGATAAGACTAAAACCAAGTTGCTCTCAGAGATTAAGATCCACAAGAGCATGTCACATCCAAACATCGTTCAATTTGTTGACTGTTTCGAAGATGATGTCAATGTTTATATTCTTCTTGAAATTTGTCCAAACCAATCGTTAATGGATTTGTTGAAGAAGAGAAAAATTCTCACCGAACCAGAGGTTAGATTCTTCATGACCCAGATCATTGGTGGTATTAGATACATGCATACTAGAAGGGTTATTCATAGAGATTTGAAGCTTGGTAACATCTTCTTTGATCCTGAGATGAACTTGAAGATCGGTGACTTCGGATTGGCCGCCGTTTTACAGGCAAACACCGATCGTAAGTACACTATCTGTGGTACTCCAAACTACATTGCACCAGAAGTTTTAACAGGTAAGCACGTTGGTCACAGTTATGAGGTCGACATCTGGTCCATTGGTGTTATGATGTATGCCTTATTAGTCGGCAAGCCACCTTTCCAATCCAAGGACGTCTCTGAGATTTATGAAAGAATCAAACGTAACGACTATCATTTCCCAGAAGACAAGCCAATTTCAAGTGAAGCAAAGCATTTGATCATGGATATCTTAACGACAAACCCATTAAAGAGACCAACGCTCGATGAGATCTTGGAGTATGATTTCTTCAAAGGTCCCTTCCCAGAGAAGATCACAGTCGAGACTTTGGTCTCTCAACCAGATTTCAGTGACCTGAACAGAGCTCACTCTCAGATGAACTTCCTGACCACCAAGCGCAATGCTGGATTAATTCATACATCTCATGCGAACCCAGTGGAGATTCTCAAAACCGATTTGGAATCTGAGAAACCAAAGACACTCTTACCACAGTCTTTGTCTCCAGGTAACACGAAGAGCAAGTACAAAGAGGTTACAGACTCTGCTTCAAGACCTAGAAAGTATGACGAGACCAAGCTGGGAAAGGCAAGAAGACTTGAAGACGGTGGTTTGAGAAAGCCACTGACTATGTCACTGACAGATGCCATTCTTAAGCAAGAGTGTACCAACACCTTGAACGGAATTGCAATTGCAGAGCGCCACGCCAAAATGAGACCATCTAAGGAGTCATACGATGAGTTGAAAACGCCTATTTTGATTAGCAAATGGGTCGATTACTCCAACAAACATGGATTCTCATACCAATTATCTACAGACGACATTGGTGTCTTGTTTAATGATGGCAGCACACTGTTGCGAGTCAGTCACTCCGATGCCTTCTGGTATATCATGAACGACGCAGCTGAGGGATGGTTGGCAGAGGAACACACAACAGCATCTGTTCCTCCAAGCTTATCCAGACATGTTGAGATTACAGAGTTCTTTGCAAAATACATGAAAACGAACTTGTGCAAAGTCTCAAATGACGATGATTCTCTGATTGAACACGATGAGATTTTCTTGAGAAGATACACAAGAGATGACTTGTTTGTTATGTTTGAGTTGAGCAATGGTTCATTCCAGTTCAACTTCAAGGATCATCACAAGATTTGTATTTCACAGACTGGTTCTGTCATCACCTATATTTCTCCAGACCGCAGCTCAGAGACATGCCCCCTTGCAATGGTGTTAAAGAACAATGGGTTCCCAAGTGTGAGGGAGGATATTGGGTTCTCTGATAAGCTTCAATTGATTAAGTCTGCTTTGAGAGAAAAGGTCAATACCAAAAACTGATAGTCACCGTCGACAGACGCTTTTCCATGTTTTGTTAGTCATTTTTGTTCTGTTTTTATTGTGCATTCACACAAGCCATTTTAATGTTTTAATACCCCATATCCATCATATAATGATGATGAATGATTTACACCTTCCTTATTATATTTCAAGTGTAGTTATTGCGTTACATCCTCCGACAGTCAGCCCGATTAATCAGTTTTCCGTGGTAGGCAAACTTCAGATATCTTTCGAGAGCCTCTACGAACTATACCCGTATCTCTTAGATAAAAGCATGTACTGCGCTTGATCCAACAGACCTGGATAAGTAATCAAAAGAATGCTACAATCGTATAACATCATTAGAATCTAATTTACATTGGAAGACACGTCAAGTATCTAACCATTTTCTTTTCATTTTAAGTGATGAACCTCAGTTGAATTCACTTTCACGCTCCAAACTCTTCAAACTCCACTCGACCTTGAACTTATTCTTCATCGTTTCAAGTTGCGATATAAGGGATTGACAAGCGGCTTTCAAAGCCTCCTTTGGTGTATAACCTTCCTCTGTTTGGATTCTCATCACAAACTTTGCAAACAATGGATGTTCAACTTTGTAAGCGGCAAATACAACTCTTTGATCTTTTAGCAGTTGTGCTCTTAAAAGATTACCAAGTGTATGATCTTCCTTTTCGAATGTGATAATAGCGGCATTTGGGACTTTTGGATCTGGATCAATTTTGAGTCTTTTGATAGATTGTTAGAGATGTGTTCATCAAATAAAATAATGTAATAAAATCAATGAGCATGGCGCAGAGTCTGGAAACTTACTTTGACACGCCATCCGGCAAAATGAAGAGCTCAAATCTATCTGGAGCGTTCATATTTCAATATGGTCCGTATGTGTTGAGTTGGCTCTTGCCTAAGAAAGAGTGTTTCTATTCTCAATACCTCATGCTCAACGCTGTTATTCTTCTTCACGACCGCCGCCCGCCAACTTCCACCCCATACAGTGCCCATACCAAAAATGTGCCCGTTACCCGGTGAAGGTTACATAATAGCTTAGGTAATTATAAGGTTGCGTGCGCTTACCGTACTGGTTTTACCCGGCGCGAGAGTTCCACGCATCAACATAACGCTATACCGCTTTGAGAAGTTGAGCTTTCCTGTCACTTCAGTTCCTCCCCACCATAAGCAAGAGCAGCTCCAAGCCATCGGCAACACGCATTTGTCTCATTACTACCGCTTATAGAACTGCATATCGTGCTCACAGGACCACAGATTTTTTTTTGGAATCCTAGAGTCAGTTGTTAATTCTTAGTGGATAAACAAAGAGACGAACAAAGGAAGCGTGAACCCCAAGCACGACAACTGGCCGAGACAAGAAAAGAGCTAATCGATAGTTTTGCAATGTCGAATCAGGAGCCGTGGAAACCTCATTCAGAGGACAACGATGGTAACAGACCAGGGATTCCTGCTTTGCAACAGTGAGTTTTTTTGATGCCCTCTTCAGGGCCGACCCATTGAGTTTTATCGCCCAGTAGCATCCACTGTGCCAGATACCGAGATACACAACCGGAAAGTTCTAGTGGAAACTGGCGATATTCCTTCAATGTTCTACACGACGATGATATACTAACAATGTCTTTTTAACTGCAGTCGTCAAGGTGCTCCGGTCCTACCACCACCATCTGCCCTCCCATCCCACTCCAGTATGGAGTCAGGTACGTATAAAACCCTTAACTGCTCACAATGTCGAGGGCAAAAGCAGCAGAATCAGTGTGAATGTTCAAGTGACGTATCTGCAGATACCGTACATTGTCAATCTCATCCAGGTTCAAAATGCTTGCCTTATGGTATTTATTGTGAAGTTGGAGCGCCAGAGTCCTGCGCGTTCACTTTAGCCAACCAAAACTTCTACTAACAATGGTTCTCAACAGGCGGATTTTTCTCTCTTCCTTCTTTGGGCGGAATGGGAAACAGTTCACACAACTTCATGTTGAACCCAGCAAATACAGTAAGTCATTTCTCATTTACAATCCGGCTTCACTCTTTCCTGGGCGCTAGGCACAAAAACATGTGCACAGGGTTGGCGATCTTCGCCGCCCACTATCGCCGGAGCCACCGAGACTCGGTAAAGGGGGTTTCGGGAGAGGCATCGCCCAGATAGAGCACCGGCCACGCATACACGAACTATAGGTTCTACCGACCTGTTTTAATTATGGAAGATGGTACTAACACATTCACAACAGCCTCCTCTCAGTTTCCAAGTGAAGACGGAAGGGGGTCCACAGGGCCAACCGCTTACCCAGCAGAACTCAGCTGCCCAAACTCAACAGCAACCAGGACCTCAGCCACCAAAGCAACCACCTGCTAGTTCGACAGCTGCTATGACTTCATACAGACCTTTGAACGTCAAAGATGCGCTGTCATATTTGGACCAGGTCAAAGTCCAGTTCCAGGCACGCCCAGATGTCTACAATCATTTCCTGGACATCATGAAGGATTTTAAGAGTCAGGCCATTGACACCCCAGGTGTGATTGAGAGAGTTTCGGGATTATTTAGAGGTCATCCAGCTTTGATTCAAGGTTTCAATACATTTTTGCCGCCAGGTTACAGAATTGAGTGTTCCTTGGACCCTTCAGACCCAAACCCAATCAGAGTGACAACACCAATGGGAACAACAACCCGCCAGGACTCCAACTCTAACATTGTTTTTGAGCAACAACGATGGGGTCAGGGTTCTGCTGCTCCTCCTCACTCACAAACCCCGGGTGGCCAACAGACACAGTTATCTCAGCAAGGAGTAATGTTCCAACCACAACATGAGACCGTCCAGTTTGCTGATCAGCAATCATCTTTGTCACATCTCCAGGCAGCAGCTAACAGAGGTAACGCTGCGGCGCCAAGTGAGCATCGAAAATCTGCTGGGCCAGTAGAGTTTAACCATGCTATCAATTATGTGAACAAGATCAAGACACGCTTCGCTAATCAACCAGGTGTTTACAAACAGTTCTTAGAGATCTTACAAACCTATCAGAGAGAGCAGAAGCCTATTGCCGAAGTTTACCAGCAAGTTACCATCTTGTTCCAGGGAGCACCAGATCTTTTGGATGACTTCAAACAGTTCTTGCCTGATACCAGCGGTAACGCACCAAGTGGTGGTTTGCTTCAGCCACAGCCACCACAGGGTGAATATTATCCACCTCAGCAACAGGGTGGTCCATCTCAATTACCACCTGTTGGTAACTTTTCTCCACCAACTGCTGGTAAGATGAACAAGTTTGAGGTTACGAATGATCAACTCGTCAACTACGAGGCTTCGAGAAAGGATATACCTGTGTCCAACATGAGAGGCTCCGTATCAGGCTCAAGACGCAAAGTCAGTGAGGACATCCCACCAACTTTGGTTCCTGGCATTCCTGAGCCTGTTCAACCACCACACAAAACATCTAATCTTATGGAGGAGATCGGGTTCTTTGATAAGGTCAAGAAGGCTATTGGAAGCAAGCAAAGTTACAACGAGTTTTTGAAGATTTTGAATTTATTCAACCAAGATATGATCGACAAGGAGGTTCTTGTTGAAAGAGTCGAAGGCTTTATTGGCTCTCACCAGGACTTGTTTGATTGGTTTAAGACCTTTGTAGGTTATGATGATGAGCCACACCACATTGAGAACATCGCGTTCAAGAAGCATCAGCTTGAACTTACCCTTTGTAAGCCATACGGCCCAAGTTACAGAAAGTTACCGAAGGTGGAAACTTATATGCCATGCTCCGGAAGAGATGAAATGTGTTATGAAGTTTTGAATGACGAGTGGGTTGGTCATCCGACTTGGGCCTCCGAGGATTCTGGTTTCATTGCGCACAGAAAGAACCAATACGAAGAGATCTTGTTCAGAATTGAGGAAGAGAGACACGAGTATGACTACTACATGGAGTCTAACCTCAGAACTATTCAGACACTCGAGGGTATTGCTGTCAGAATTGCCAACATGTCCCCTGATGAAAAGGCAGCCTTCAAGCTTCCAAATGGATTGGGCCACACTTCTTTGACAATCTACAAAAAAGTTGTTCGTAAGATCTACGGTAATGAGAAGGGCTTTGAGGTCATTGATGCTTTACATGAGAATCCTGCAGTTGCCGTTCCGATTGTCTTAAAGAGACTCAAACAGAAAGACGAGGAATGGAGAAGAGCACACCGTGAATGGAACAAGGTTTGGAGAGAGATGGAGCAGAAAGTTTACTTCAAGTCTTTGGACCATCTTGGACTGACTTTCAAGCAGACTGACAAGAAACTGTTGACCACCAAGCAACTTATCTCCGAAATCAGCACCATTAAATCGGAGCAGACGAATAAGAGATTACATCCACTGACACCAAAACCACAGAAGCAGCTTGATTATGACTTTGATGACGAGGAGATCTTATTTGATATTGCCAAACTGTGCTATGTCTTTTTAAGTTCCAGCTCCTACTCAGCTAACGATAAAGAAAGACTTTATGATTTCTTCAAGTCTTTCTTGGCTCTTTTCTTCTCTATCGATCCTCAGGTTGTTGAGGAATCAATGGCCAAGAGATTATCACAGCATCCAGTAGATGCAGAAAAACCACACCCACCTGCTGCTTCTTCTGATTCCGAAAGTTCTTCTACAAACGGTCGTAAACGTCCACGTGAACATCAGTTATTGAAGGATGTCCTTCGTAAGAATAAGAAAGCACACAAAGAAGATACTGAGGAGACTTCAGCCGCTCCAGAATCAACTGAAGATGAGAAAGTTGAGGAAGAGGAAGAGCCAAGTATTGACAACATGTCTGACATTTGGGTTCAAGCTGCTATCTCATCCGCACATGATGAAGAGGCAAACAATGCCGAGAGACGCGTTTTCAACTTGTTCGGTAACACGAACATTTATGCCTTCTTCCGTCATTTGAGAGTATTATACGACAGACTTTTGGAGGTGAAGAACCTCAATGAAGAAGTCACCAAGGATCTCAAGTCTCGTACAACTGTCCAGTTTGCGAAGGATTTGAACTTGGTTTCCAATCAGCTTGAATCTATGGGCTTGGAATTTGCCAAGGAGGATGCTTATTCTCAGTTGTTGGCCTTCTCTGAAAGAGTCATTGATGGTGACATCGAGCATCAGTGGTTTGAGGAATCCTTACGCCAGGCTTACAGAAACAGAGCTTACAAGTTATACACCGTTGACAAGGTCACCCAATCGCTTGTAAAACACCTCCATTCCATTTTGACCGATACTCGCTCATCTGAAATTTTGGTGCTGTTTGACAAGGACAGAAAAGCCCCATCTACGAGCGCTAAAGACCAGATCATCTATCGTAACTCCGTAAGATCGTTGATGTCTGCTGATGAGAATATGTTCCGTCTCGAGTACAACGAGGCTACACGCCACGTGTGCATCGAATACGTGGCCCTTGATGATTTGACACTAAAGGACATCAAGACAGACAAGGAGAAATGGAACTACTACTTGACTTCTTATGTCATTGCTCACCCAACCGAAGGTGTTAATGTCAGCGAAGTCAGAATGCCGTTCATCAAATCCCAAGATTTGGAGGATATTGATGAGACAGACCTTGAAGGTTACACTGATTCCCAATTGAAGATTAAGGTTGCTCAGGACAGTTACAAACTCTTCTTCGAGTCCGGCACTCATGATGAGTTCACAAGATACAACATTTTCACAAGCGACTTCAAGAAGAAGTTGAACACTTCTGTTGATAAGCTTGCTGCTGTCATTGACGCCAAAGCCAAATCTGGTATGGATGACGATGAGTTTGAAGAGATGAAGGAGAAGATGAAACTGTTACACGAAGACCCTATCAAATTCAAAGAAGCACTGATTGAGAAGAGTGCTAAGGATGCAGAGAAGCAGGATCAAGATCAGACCATCGACAAGGGTGATGAGACGTTACCAGAAGGTTCTACCATTGCTAAGAAGGTCAACCCAGCTATTGCCTCTGTGTTGGAGAACGATTTGACAGTTGATGCCGACTCAACCATTCCACAAGATGATACCGAGATCAAGGGTAATGATACAACAACTGAGGAGAATGCTAACGCCGAGGAGAGTAACACTGACACAACAAGTCTAGTGACGGAAGACTCTAAGGTTGATGGTGCTTCTACTGCAAAGACAGATGTTGATGAAGATGGAGATGCTAAAATGGAGTGAAGAGAGAAAGGGTAATGTACTTTTACGCGACTAACTTGGATATTGTTAGACAATTTTATTGATAATTGTATCGATTTTTATATTTTAAACTTTTGAATGAGTATGTATTGCTACTATAATTACTTTAAACATGTAGACATCCAAATTTAGTCATTGAAGTGATGTTTCAGCGTCTATATCAACTCCAAAGTCTGAAAGCTTTTCACCGAAGTCATTAAACCATTCTCCTCTGTTTAAATTCTTTCTCTTTTTAGGTATTGAAGCTGTCTTTTTCACCAGAATTTCACTATCATCAATGGTCTCACTCGGTTGAGCATCGATCTCTTGATGAGATCCATCTGGCGGCCAAGGCAAAGAGCTGAGGTCCTCGCCATCGAGATCTAGCAAATCATTAGTCTCAAACGTCAATCCATTACCCACTGGACCACCCCAAGGTAGTATCCAATTCCAAGGATATCCAAATGCATTTATCAAATTAGTCCATGGGTTAACGTCATATGGGAAAACAAGGTCATCAAGGGCTATAAATGGGGTCTCATCATCTGTGATATCCTTAAGGATATTGTGACTGGTTGACCAAGAGGCCATTGATGGTAATTCTTTACCAAAGAAAGACTTGTAGTTTTTTTGTATTTTTTCGTAGAACCTTGGACTTGTGTACTGCGATTCGATTCTTTCCCACTCCCATCCTTCTATCTGTGACATCCCAGTGAACATTATTCCGTAAAAGCACCTCCAAGTGAGCATTCCTACGGTAATGGAGACAAATATACTTAACGGAGTCAAAATTACTGTTGCTATCAACTCCGACATTGAGAACAGGTACATTGGCAACTTCCGACTTTCCCAATATTTCATTAGTCGCAGAATGAGATAATAGCATGCCAGGCCATTTGTGAAATTAACCCATAACAAGAATCTCAGAAAGTGTGGCATATTGGCATGTCCTACACAATTAGCAGTCCACGGACAGTGGTGATCCATCTTCAGTACACATTTTTTACAAGTCTTGCAATGATGTGATCTCTCAGGTTTGTAGCTCTCACACTTCCTGCACCATCTCCTCCACTGACCAGGCCGTGTTTGGAAGTCCTTTGGTGACGTTCCCGGGTCTTTGAAGATTGCAATGATATAGGAAATCCAGAGCATCGTCAGATAAAATTGAAACCATATTTGATCTTTTTTTGATAGGTCTTCGTAGAAGACAAAATAATGACCTCCATATCCAATGGTTGTGATTATGAGAACAGGTATCTGATGGATGAGTTAGTTTAATCGATTAGTGAGTTTTTATGAATGACAACTTACTCCGATTCCCTGCCAGGGAGGCAGCTCAAAATGCATGTTTTTATGGAAAAAATCAACACCACCGGTGAATAGATTAGATCACAACTCCGGTATCAATGTGTAACGTTAACTCGCGTGCAGCTTGAGATGGCTTAATGCCCTCTTTTTTTTTTTTTTTTTTATGAAGCGAGACCCGGTGTTCAATACATTTGGCTTCCAATCCCAAAGAACTTAACAGTGAACTGTCTAACTTCTCTTCAGAAGAAGCTACAATCACAAAATTTCTAGATATGGCTTTATAAATTCAAAAAATAGGTACTGAATGACGGTTATATAAGATAAAATATCCGAGGTCGTGCCCGTACCAGGAATTTGAGGGTTTGCACGACTGCTTCGAAACATTGACGCACCAGTTTGTACAGCAGCTTCTATGGCCAAGTTGGTAAGGCGCCACACTAGTAATGTGGCGATCCTGAGTTCGAATCTCAGTGGAAGCATTTTTTTTTGCAATTTTTTTGCATATATCATCATTTTTTTTTTGTATGAAGGAAGCCTTGGCTAACATTTAAATAAGTTCAATTTCATAGTGGGGCATATAATCAATCTTCATATCAGTTCAAATTGATACTTGAGGTGCGCTTCGAGAAGATCGGAATTACTACCCACCTCCGAAAAAACTGTTAAATGCGTTCTCAAACACTTTAGAAGCTATCAACAAACAAACTTCGAACAGTACAGAAGAAGTCATGACCAGCCAGGGAGATAGCCATCCAGGTTGGAACGGGTCACACACCTTACCTCCTATTCCCACCTCACAATACGTTGAGAACAGTCAACCGATAACAACCATGGGACCCAGCTTATTGGCTCATCACACAAACAGCACAAACCACAACCATCACGTCGCTGATAATTCACGGGGCCAGAAAAGAATACGTGAACAACAACCTGCCTCTAGAAAGAAACCTGATAACAGGGCACAGAAAACGTCGTTGCTAGCTTCTGAAAATCCAATTCCTTATTATGATGCATTTGATAGACCTGCACCAACGAGAACAATAAAGAAGATACACGTTTACGATTTCGACAATACATTATTTAGGAGTCCTGGACCAAACCCAGCACTGTTCCAGGATGGCACTTTAGGCATGCTAACTAGTAGTGAGCATTTGTGTAATGGTGGGTGGTGGAAGGAGCCACTTGTGCTAAGAAACTTGGGACAAGGTTGGATGAAAGAGAGTGAAAGATCATGGAGCGGGTTTTGGAACGAGGACATTGTCGAACTATTGAAAATGTCTATAGAGGACGATGATACCCTAGCAATTGTAATGACTGGAAGAAGAGAGAGTATTTTTGCAGACTTGATTCAAGAGATATTAAAGTCTAAAGGTCTTTTCCAAGACATTGATGGATTGATGCTTAGACAAGAAGAGTTTGACACAACCATTGAGTACAAGACTCAAGTCCTTGTTGACCTTTTGAATTACTTCGCTGATGCTAGAGAGGTTGTTTTGTATGACGATCGTATGAGTCAGTTGAATGGGTTTGAGAAGTGTTTGAATGAGTATACAGAGGCAGTAAGACCGTCTTTGATTTCTAACATGGTGCCTGTATTCACTGATCCAGTTTACTTAGATCCTAAATCAGAGAGGAAGCTTGTTGAGGAGATGCTTGAGACACATAATAAAACTGTACAAAACAGAAAGGCAGCTCATGGTGCTAAGCTTGCCAAATGTGCATTGAGAAAGAGTAATCTATACACATCTTATTTTGTCGATTATGATTCCAAGGCACACATCATTACACATCTTGTCAATAATTTCCCTGATATATTTACTCCTGAGGTGTTCAATAGTTTCAGATTCCAAGTCGATCATATCCCTATTGTCAGAGGGCTAATGTCTAGATCGCTACAGACAGAAATGAAAGACAAACCCATTCTGATTGAATGGAAAGCAACGCATATTGGAGTATCAGAATCACACATCGCTCTTTGTGTGGAGCCCTTAATAACAGATTCCATATCTAAGACTTTACAGGACCCACCATTACTTCCTATAGCAGCAAAGGGCAAAAACTCAATACGTCCACCAGAAGACTATGCTCACATCACAGAATGGAGAATGCTTAAGCCAGAACAGCAAGTTACGTTCACAACTAGACTATCAAATATCATCAGTTTCAAGATCATCCACGATGGTGGTCCGCTGAAAGGAATGAAAAAGAAGAAGTCTCTCGATGTTGATCAACTGGCAGAGCTTCCGTAGCTACAAAGAAATATATGAAGCAAATGGAATTGCATTACATTGAAAAAAAACACAAAAAACAAAAACAAAATAATAACAAACAAAGTTACTTAGAGAATGTAGGGATACACCGGCCAGTTGAAAATCAAGAAAGATTCAGTTCAACATGTTGGCACTAAGACTATCCGGCATACTCCTTCGTAAAAGAGTATGCGCACCGATTGCTTTACGCACAGTTTCGGCACCACAGGGACGTAGTTTTCAATCCGTCACGAGTGGGATTTGACTAAATGTGCGGTGATAAATTAGGAGTCAATAATCTTAGACTGGTACCTCTTTTAAAGAAATTGGATCTCTTTATTGTAAAGTTACTAGTGATCATATGGTGTTTGCCTGAGAGATTCCACACCTGTGGACAAAATCACCGGCAGACATCACAACACACAATTCACATAACAACAGAAATACAACAATTATAAAGAGATTAACCAGTGCTGATCCATGAAAATCCACAAATTTATCCTCCTGAATACTGAACTACCCTAACGAAGGGCAAAGAAGCGAACTGAAGAGAAAATGAAAAAATTTGAGTAGTTGATTGTGTGCCCGTAACAAATAGCATAGGTTCGCGGAAAGCGGAAGAAAACGCGAAAACGCGAAAACGCGAAACGGGCCGACGCGTCAGTTGGGGAATTTATAGACGGTATAAGAATTTTGTATTGAAGACTCATTAAACGGGAGCTGTGAAGGTTTAGTTGAAGAGACAGAAGGATGGATGCACAGATATTGACAGTGCATTGGCATGACGGTGAACAACCCGTCTACTCTGCTCACTTTCAGCCAAGCTTAAACAAGGCATCGGAGCGTATGGCAACTGGAGGAGGTGACAATAACGTTCGTTTATGGCGTCTGGTACGCTCACCGGAAGGAGAAACGAAAGTTGAGTATTTGTCTACTCTCGCAAAGCATACACAGGCTGTAAATGTTGTTAGATTTGACCCAAAAGGTGAATATCTGGCTTCAGCAGGCGATGACGGTTGTGCAATGATCTGGAGTAAAGCAGATGCCATTGTTCGTGAATTTGGTGCAGAAGCTGATGACGAGGCATTGGAGTCATGGACACTAAAGACACTCTGTCGGTCAAGCTCCTCCGAGATCTATGATCTGGCATGGTCTCCAGACTCCAAGTACATCATCACTGGTTCAACAGACAACGTTGCCAGAGTCTACGATGTATCATCAGGGCAGCAGGTTGCCCAAATCACAGATCACGGCCATTATGTACAGGGTGTAGCTTGGGACCCGAGGGGAAAATTCCTTGCCACACAGAGTGCCGATAGATCTGTTCACATCCATCTGTTGAAGAATAATGAAAAGGAATTTAATACTTCTGTGCTGCAAAAGAGTTCAAGAGCTGAACTACCGACGAGGGAAGCCGCAGATCAAACCACAACAGAACTATCATCGGAACCTACTTCACTAGATTTCAATAATCTCAAAGCTTCGATGCTTTACCATACAGAGTCTCTACGATCCTTTTTCCGTCGCTTGACATTTTCACCAGATGGGAACTTTCTTTTAACGCCTGCTGGTGTGTTCAAAAACTCTCAAGAACAAGAAAAGGATGAACTATCAAACACAGTATACATTTACACACGCCAAGGTATCAATAAACCACCAATTGCACACTTGCCAGGATTCAAGAAGCCAGCATTGGTCGTTTCTTTCTCACCAATAGTGTATGAACTGGATAAAGACTCAACAAGTGCGTTCAAGTTGCCATATAAAATGGTCTACGCAGTGGCAACGGTCGACGCTGTACATATATTCGACACACAGACCGATGAAGCTTTAGGAGAGGTGTCCAGTATTCATTATGGCACATTGACCGACTTGGCTTGGAACAGTGATGGAAGATCTTTATTGGTCAGTTCCGCTGACGGATTCTGTACCTCCTTACAATTTGCCTCGGATGCATTCGGTTTACCACTCACTGTTGACTACAAGACACTTCTGCCTGATGATATTGATGAAAAGCTGAATACACCGAAGTCTGTTAAAAAGAGACCCGCAGCTTTGAATACCCAGGGTTCCTCTAATATGCCATCATCACCATTGTCGGGCCCAGCTGATGAAAAGTCAAATGCTGTTCGAACAACACACCCACTTCAAAAACCTGCACCTGTGATGAACACTATAAACCACTTGATAAAAAAGAAAAAGAAAGTTTCACCAACGCCCGTTACATCTGCTCCAGTAAATACTTCGCCGTCAGTTACAACGGCCCAGCCGGTGTCATTGCCAACTCCACAGGAGTCAGTGGACGTCATAATGGTTGATGATGGTGCAGATGAAAAGCCAAATGTTATTATGATTGAGGATGGTGCTGCCGAAACCATTAACGTTAAGGAAAAGAAAAGAATATCTCCAACGCTGGTGGGCTAATGTTCCCCACCATGATAGCAGAGACAGGAATACTACTAATTATGTGATATAGATTATGTGATATGAAAGATTCATTATAGCATCAGATTTTAAGTAGTACGATTAGCCGTTTCACTTCTTTGTTAAGCCAGATAGGTCTTGTTGGTTTGACAATTGTGCCTCCAGTCTTCTTCTAGCATTCAAGATCATCTCTGCCTTCTTCTCAGCCAAAGTTTTTGATCTCTGCTCTGCAGATTCAGACCACTGCATTTTCTTTTCGGCACCAGTTGTAGTTGATTCAACATTAACACCGTATTTCTTCAAAAGATTCTCCGGTTGAATCTTGCTCTGGTTTCTTGGTTCAGATGCCGTGCTGCGAGATGATTCCGATGTAGTGGTTGGTCTTGCAGTAGGTGGGAAAGGTAGCGTTCCTTCTGAGAGAATACGCTCGACAGTGGCTTCAACTGATCCTGATCTGAAAAGGTCATGACGGATCTGTGCCTCTGTAACGTGTGGAGCAAGTTGCTGGACAACCTCAATCATATCCGTAGTAACCTGACGACGCTGACCGTTCTGGCTCGTGACCGGAACCTCATCTTCCTCTTCTTGTTCGGCTTGGTTGTTGGTCTGCTGTCTGTCGCGTGGCTCCGGGAAGTCAAGATCTTCTTCAGAGTTGACGAACCATCTAAGGAAGATGAACGCGATCAAAAGTGCCAAAATGAAAGTAATAGTGGTTCCATCCATTGTGGTAACTGCAAAGCACACTGTATTGGGGGTCTAGTGAATACCGTTGAAGCAGTTGATTCATTATGATCAGTGGCGATTGATCATAAGCGTTTCGTGAAATTTCCGCGAACCATTGATCTTGTGCTTAAGTTAGTCCGAGTTTATCTTATGCTACACCACAGACATGAAGGATAGAAACAGTATTATTGTTGTGTATAGAAGGAAATAGTATTTTTAGAGAACATAATAATACACAGAAGAAAAGAAAAAAAAATACAGAAAAAAAAATAAGGGATAAATCGTAACATACATTTCTTAAAGCTTTATCTTTTCAGGGTTGAAACTTCAGACTGAAAGCCTTGTCTTGGTTGTTCACCTTATACAAGAAGTTTGTGATCACCTCGCTTTCTTTCACAGTCTGAGATTGGAAGTGCTTCTTTACTTGTTCAGCTAATTCTGGTTTCGATATCCTATCCCTCGACTTGAAACTGTGGGTCTTCTTACCAACGTCAGAACCTAACATATAACCACGCATAGTGAATGAGCTTTTGGTCGAAAGCCTGTATGCGTCTTTGTATTTCCTTAGAGTATCATGCGGGAGTGTATTGAAGTCCATTGGATCTTGTACTGGTCTATCCTGTGGACCATTAGAGTTGATGTGACGGGCAAGGAGCTCTGCCTGGGCAGCCTGCGCCGCAGCATTACGTGCCTTTGTGGAGGCTCTGGAGTTTGGGTTGGCACCGCTGGCTCCATTTCCCTCGGTCTCTGATGCAGATGGATCTCTGTTCACACGTGGAGGCATCCTTGGTGATAATTTTCTTGTTGTTTGTTGAGGAAGTAGTGTTTGTAATGAGAGAAAACCCGGGGAGTTTGAGAAGTTCACACTGTACGCATGCGTGATTTGGGATTCGCGAAAGATCATGACTAAGCTCACTGTCGGCTACATTCTGAAGAATTAAAATCTATACCAAATTCTCATATATCGTTTTAACGTTTTTGACCATGATCCTTGTATAACTCAGCGAGCTCTTGCACAAGTGCAAATATGTCCTTAGCCTCATCAAACAATCCAACGGTCTGGTCACGGAGAGACAACAGGGCAACCGTATGCTCAATTCTAGAGATGAAGACCTCAAAGAACTGCTTCTCAACGTGGTCTGTCTTTTTAAGGTTGCTGATCTGTAGTGGTGAACCATTTAATCTGCATAGAATACGATCAAGTCTCAAGGCAATGTCCCTGACACCATGTATATCTTCCGAAGTGAGATCTGGCTTACGCTGGAATTGGTATCTCGTCTCTAACTGTTGAGGGAACACCAGCGTGATTTCTTCATCCATTTCAAGACCCTTCAATTGAACCTTACCCATAAACTCAGTTTTCCAACCAATATTCTTTACAATTGTAAACTCACTTTCTAATGCTTCAGAAATTTCGGCACTACCAAATGCTTCTGGAGCAGGAACACCATTCTGTGTGCTCTCCCAAGCTTGCTCAATTCTTCTGAACTCTTTCAAACAGTCTTGTGTTAATGTAATTTCACCACCATCAGCAACGGCACATACACGTGCAGCTTTATTGACCATAGGCCCGAAGTAATCCATTCTTCTAGTGATGATATCTGGTTCACAAACAGGAGTTCCCCAATGGATACCCATACGAACCGAAAGACCTTTGTAGATAGTCAACCCATTAGAGTCCTTCAATTCACTACCTTCTTCGCTCTGCAGAATCTCAGCTGGCCAATCTTCCAAAAGTAACTGCTGCTGAACATTGAAACACCAAATCATGGCAGATGTGACAGTTGGGAAGGAGACCATGAAAGCGTCACCTTCAGTCTTAACCTCATAACCACCTACAATATGCAACTGACGTCTCATTATATCGTTATGCGTTCTGATAGCAGATCTCATGGCCAGTGGATAGTTTTCCCATAACAGAGTGGAGTTCTTAATATCCGTGAACACCATGGCCAGTTCACCGATAGGAGGACGGATCTCTGGTTTCAATCTTCTCAAGTTAGAATCATCAACAAGTTGTCTGGAAACAGGGAAGCTCATCTTCTTCGCTTTCTTCCTAGAAACGACAGCCACCAAGACCTTTGTATTACAACCGTAAGAGTGAGCATAATCTCTCAATCTTTCAGCAGTAGACATCGGGTTATCAGACTCTCTAACAATATCACCAATAGTCTTAGGAGGCAAGTAGTCAAATAATTCCTTAGTACCAATGACCAAAACTTCATCATTGATCGTAGTCTCAGAAATATCGGGACCGGTGTGGACGTGCGGTAGCAAATCAATGAATCCGGCTGCTCTTGAAACCTTCGAAACACCATCCACTTTGTCATTGCTTGAGACAAATCCACCAGAAGTTCTGATTCTGTCAAATTCAGCGGCCATTGAAGGCTGGTGATGTACTGTTAAGTAAGTAAAACTTCCATCTGGCTTAGCAAGCATGACCATAGTATCACCAATATTGGCAGTGTAGACTCTCTTACCCTTGATGTAGACAACAGTGGCAGTAGAACCAGCTAAACCGTCCTCGGAATTCAAGTCTGCATGACTGATAACGCCGTTAAGCTGTAAGAATGTGGTCTTGAAGGCAGTAGTGACGTCACTCTTTTTCAACTCTTCTTCAAATCTCTTGTGGAAGTTTTCACGAATAATATGAGATATCTTACCAGAATTCAAACCATCAAAGATACCTATAAGAATACCGCCATCAATGTTATGATAGACAGAGTCTCTTACGAGGATATGTTTCTGCATACGCTCAGAGATACCATATGATAAATCATCACCCAGAGCAGTAGGCGTGGTTCGGACTCTCATGTTCATCGATTCATCTGGAATATTTTGGGTCGTTATTGTCAAGTCCATCAAACCAAGTAATCTCAACTTTGGAAGGTTCAAATCTTCAGTAATCTCGAGCTTCTTGTTACCAGACAAGTTAAGATAAGTCAAGTTTTGATTGTTTTTCCAGTTCCATTCGTATCTTGAATTAGAAGTGTTGTACTTCAAGTCATTGGAACCAACGTCAATGACCTCCAAGCTTGGGAGGTTACTCAAGTCTGACGTTAAGGTACGGAATCTATTACCATTCAAACACAGTAGTTTCAAGTGAGTCAAATGGTCAAAGTCATCTGGCAATGATGAAAGCGCATTACCTGATAGGAGCAGCTCCTCCAAGTGTTCTAAGGAACTTAGCGTCCCAACTGGGATATCGATGAGTTTGTTGTACGACAACTCCAGCGACCTCAAGTGCTTATAAGAACGGATTGTGTAGAATGAATCATCTGCCAGCTGGTTATCACAAAGTCTGAGTACAGTCGTTTTCTCATGTTTTGGATTTGGCAACTCAGAGATCAGGTTTGAGGATAAGTTGACATGTTCGATGAGGGAGAAATCAAATATAGATTTCAGGTTGTTATCATGTAGATCTAAGAATTTCAGCTTGTCCAACGGTGAAAGATCTGGGATAGCTTCCAAATTGTTGCTGTAAATGGATAGCTCTCTCAAATTCGTCAATTCTGCCAAAGCAGGAGGGAGCTCACGAAGAGCGTTCTTACTCAGTTCTAACTTTTCCAACTTGGACAACTTCAAGATAGCAGATGGGAATGAAGTAAGCTTTGCCTTGGAGAGATTCAGCGACGCCAAATTTGGACTCTCGATGTTCAGTTGTGTGATTGGATTTTGCTGGAGATCTAGTGTTCTCAGGTTCTGCAGAGGATCCGTGAGGTTTGATATGTTGTTATGTGTGAGATACAGGTTCTCAATGGTAGAACTGTGTAAATGGATCTCCGAAATTTCGTTATATCTTAGGTTCAACGTTCTCAAGTTTGGTGGGTCAATTTCAACACGGGTAAGTGAGTTTGAGGAGATGTTGGCTTTTTTCAACGAGCTCATCTTGTTCACAGAATCTGGAAGAGCTTTCAGCTTATTGTAAGATATATCCAACTGGAGAAGATTGACCAGTTTACTGACAGTTTCAGGGAACACTTCAAATTCGTTTGAACTGAGGTCCAAGATCTTCAAATTAGCAGGTAACTTTGGCAAAGAAGTGAGTCTGTTACAACTTAAATTCAAGATGGATAAGTTGCGGACCATGTAAATATTCGAAGGAATAATCTGAATGAAATTTCTCTCCAAGTCTAAGGAGACCAGCTCCCTTGCGTAGACAATATTCGGTGGGAATACCTTAGTTCTAATGTTGACCATTCTAAGAGAACTCAGTTGTGAGTCTGCAGTTTGGAAAAAGTCAGAAGGCAATGTGATATCACCATTATTCGACACGTCCAAACTCTGCACCTTGGATGAGTAACACAGCGCTGGGATTTTCTGAAGATCTTTACTTTTCAAGTTAACATGAACCAAGTCTCTATTGATAAACTCTTCTTCAGCTGGGCTGAGTTGTTTTAGTACATCATGGTGCAAGATGAACTTGAACAAGTAGCTCAAGTCATATCTGCCAATCTCATCTAGTTTGTCATCTTCATTGCATCCTGATAAGAGGAGAAGATTGGTCTGGATCTTAACTGGCTTTTGATATGAATCAAGTTTCTTGGTCACTTTACCCACTCTCAAACTCAGCTTGTAATCACCAGAAAGTTGGTATCTACCCTTGAGGAATCGGATTAATTCCTCAACAGTCTCGCCATATGGTCTCTTGAGCGTAGAAGCGAAGTCATCATCTTCAGCGTGGATTCTCACGTGATAGAGCTTGTTGTCATGGGACCTGTCATCACCGTCCTTAGAAAGATGTGTATATGTCTTTCTGATTACATAGTCGTCTTCTTCATCTATACTTGTAACATCTTTAGACTCATCCTTAACATCCCAAGATTCTGGTGCTGCCCAAGAATCTTTTGTTACAGGGTCAGGAGTGGTTTCGTTGCTTACTTCTTCAGTGATGATATCAGTCATATCGGAAAGGTCATTGATATCAAATGCAACAACAGAATTCTCAGTACCATAGTCAGATACCGATGTTCTGATGCTTGTCACACTTGGATTATGACGCATTATCCGAGAAGATGCTGTTTCTGCACTGTTATCGCTAGTGATACTCTCTCTAACATTGGCAGCATGTGATGGTTGGTTGACAGGTCTTGAAACACTTGATCTAGCTGATGATACTGGGGATAACGAATCGTTAGATGAACGTACGGTCTTCTTCTCGTCACGAATGGAGTTGATAAATTTTCCGAAGAGACTCTTTTTGTGATGCGGTTTCACTGGGTGCTGAAACGGAGGCACGGGGTCTTTAACCGCGGCGTGGTGAAATCCTTTGTATCCAAAGGGAACTGAGCTTATTCTGTTTGAACGTGGTCCATCACTCTGTGGAGATGTCGGTTCGATACTCACAGTTGGGAGTTGGAGTTCTGAGGCATGTTGTTGCTGCGGTGGTCTGCCGTTGTAGCTTGGCTCGGCCAGAGATACCTTGCGAGAAGTGAGAGGGCTGACTTCTCCCTCCGTAGAGGATGAGCCCCCAGAGCGTTTATGTCGCGAGTTGAGCGCGTAGTTGTTGTCAAAACCGGCCATTCTATTTGAAGAACGATCCATATCTTGCTTATACTGTTGGTGTTGATTGATTGATGTCGGCGGCAAGAGGCTGAAAATTCGCCTACTGTTCGATCAGCGCTGCATTTGTGCCCCTTTGTTCTGTTTATAAAATCGCGGCCTTGCTGAGGTTGGGGCCTCCGCGGCTAGATTCACGGCAAAGGACAAAAGTTCTGTACGCTACGCGGGACTAATAGGGGAGCGTAAGTATGAGCATGAATGTTTTTTTATCTATTTAACTGGCTTTATACATTTTTTTTATATTGACTCCTGTTCAACTTCTGTAGTCACCGTTGATGGTAACATACTCGTGGGACAAGTCACAAGTCCAGAAGGAGGCACCTGCACCACCGCCAGTTCCCAAGTCCACGGAGATCTCCAAATCTTCAAATTCGAGGATCTCACTGGCTCTGGCCTCATCAATGTTCTCTGGCTCACCATTAACGAGAAGCTTCAATTCAGCAGTACCATCAGTTGGAATGAAAGAGACATTGGTCTTGGAAGTGTTGACTTCGACATCGGAGTAACCAATGGCACATAAAATTCTACCCCAGTTAGCGTCCTTACCGTACAAAGCGGTCTTTACCAATGGAGAGTTAGAAATGGTCTTTGCAACCTTCTGAGCGTCAGCATATGATAAAGCATCTCTGACCTTAATAGTGACGAACTTGGTAGCACCCTCACCATCACGGACAACCAATTGTGCCAAAGTTTGAGCGAATGCGGTGATCTCTTCACGGATCAAGTTGTAAGATTCAGTGGTTCCTTCATCAATTGTTGGGCCACCAGCGGCACCATTGGCCAAAGCAGCAATTGTGTCATTAGTAGACATGTCACCATCGACCGAGATACAGTTGAAAGAACGGTCAACTGCATAAGACAAGATAGATTGGAGGGCCTTTGGTGCGATAGGGGCATCAGTGACAAAGAATCCAAGCAAAGTGGCCATGTTTGGACAGATCATACCAGCTCCCTTAGACAAACCAGCAATTCTGTAGGTGTGATTGTTGATACTGATTTCCTTGGAGACAAGCTTTGGGAACGTATCAGTGGTCATAATACCTTTAGCGCAGGTCAACCAGGCATCGTGATCAGAGCCTAAATTAGATTCGTAGAGCTTTGGCAAGGCAGGAAGGATCTTGTCCATAGACAATTGTTGTCCAATAACACCAGTGGACATACAGAGTGTCGACTGTGTCTTTGTGGAAGGGTCAATGAGCTGGTCCACCGCGTCAACAATGGTGTTGGCATTCTCAAGACCTTTTGTACCGGTAACGGCGTTTGCACATCCACTGTTGATGATAATGGCATTGACAGTGTCAGTTTCTTGAAGGATTTTTGTAGACAGTTGCACAGGGGCAGCCTTGAACTTGTTGGTGGTAAAAACGGCAGCGGCACTGGCAGGGTTCTCTGAGATCATCAGTGAGAGATCGAGGGCATCGTTCTTCTTCACGCCAGAAGAGATGGCACCAACTCTGTAGCCTTGAGGGTAAGCACCAGAGTGTGGGACATACTTGGCGTACTTATTGGAAAGAGCTGAAGCAGTAGAGAATAGTCTTTTGCTCATTGTATCGAATATTGTTGAACAGCCGAAAGTTATGGTGTAACTAGGAGGAGACAAATATTCAGAAACACCGGCCAAAAAAAAAAGTACTTGTCTGATAACAAAAACTGACTCTGAGTCAGCCAAGCTACATTCGACGAAAAGACTTTGAGGAATCTTTTCTAAAGAGCTTCAACTAAAACTAATATTTACTTTTCATTGTATTAAATTCACAAAGACTGTTACCTCTTATAAATAGAATTGATTGGCATAAAGAACACTAACAAGTCAATATCATTATATTATCAAAGTCAGAGAGCTAGTGCGACTTCACCCATCAAGAGTGTTAGGTAGCCCTGGATTTTGTATTTGGTTACGAGCCCTCACAGTCCAAGCTCGCTCGCTCGCCCTTTCGTCGTCGAACAACCCCGAAAAAATTTCAGTCAACATCAAGTAGAAAGGCGATGCCCTACAGCTTTAGGATTTTTTTGACATCATAAACAATTCAATCCACAATGTCTACCACCAAGGAAGCTAAACCAGACTACAGCATCAACAACTCCGACGTCGTCGAGAAGTACAGAACCGCCGGTGTCATTGCCCAGAAGGCTTTGGCTCACGTCAAGACCCTTGTTATTGACGGTGCTAAGATCTGGGATATCTGTCAGGCTGGTGATGCCTTCATTGAGGAAGAGGTCTCCAAGATTTACAACTCCAAGAAGAACAAAGTTGAGTCCAAGGGTATTGCCTTCCCAACCTCCATTGCTCCAAACAACATCTCCGACTACTTGTCCCCAATCAGCGAGGATGACGAGGCTGCTAACTTGACTTTGAAGTCTGGTGACGTTGCTAAGATCCACTTGGGTGCCCAGATTGACGGTTTCCCATCTATTGTCTCTGAGACTGTTGTTATTGGTGCTTCTAAGGCTTCCCCAGTCACTGGTGCCACTGCTGACTTGCTCACTGCCGCTTACAAGGCTTCCGAGGCTGCTCTTAGAACCATCAAGCCAGGTAAGAAGAACTTTGACGTCACCAAGATTGTTGCTCAGGTTGCCAAGGAGTACGGTGTTGTCCCAGTTGAGGGTATGTTGTCACACAACCAGGAGCGTGGTGTCTTGACTGGTGACAAAGAGATCATCATAAATCCAACTGACGAACAGAAGGCCCAGGTTTCCCCATTCGAGTTCGAGGTTGGTCAGGTTTTCGGTTTAGACATCCTTGTTTCCTCCGGTGAGGGTAAGGTTAAGCCAGCCACCATCAGAACTTCTATTTACAAGCTCACTGGTACTTCCTACCAGTTGAAGCTTAAGTCTTCCCACTTGGTCTTGAACGAGATTAAGAGAAAGGCTTCTAAGTTCCCATTCGCCATCAAGAACTTGGACGACCCAACCAAGGGTAAGACCGGTTTGAAGGAGAACTGTAACCACGGTACCATGATTGCTTACGACATCTACCAGGAGAAGGAGGGTCAGCAGATTGCCCAAGTTTACGTTACTGTTGCCATCACCAAGAACGGTTTGGTTAAGTTCACTTCCGTTGACTTTGACTCTGAGGTTGTCAAGTCCGAGAAGGAGGTTTCTGCTGAGATCAAGGAGTTGCTTACCCAATCTTTGAAGGTTAAAAAGGCTAAGAAGGAGGAGTCCAAGTAAATTGATTAAAAATTCGCAGTACAACTACACTTCACGCATATCAACCAACACATCTTTGTTTTGAATGTTCCAAATCACGACCAGCTCATGACCTTTTTTCTTTTTTTTTTTTTAGAAAAGTTCTATAGTGTCGGATGATGCTAAGACTTTGAACGTATTAATGTTCTATTTTGTTATTTTGAATTACCCTGTAGCGTTTTTCTCAAAAATAGGCACTTGACTATTTACCCCTGACGCTGCTTGCGCGCCGATCTTTTTCGATTTGTATGTGATACGCGCACATCCCGCAGATTAATGTGCAAGAACACACACCTGATTATCCCATCTAGACTTAAAGCCCAAACTACTTGGTTATTTCCAAAGTAATATTTATGATAAGATTATCAGCATAATAATATTTGAAGATCTGTCCATTTATAGCATTTGAAAACAAGGAATAGAAAAGTGATCTGGCTGAACATGTACAAGCTTGATTGTTGTCGCGTGCTCTGTCAATGTGTCACTATCTCTAACTGCCCTAAATCAGCTCACCTCACTTGCAGATGAGATACTCAACAATAGGTGGGTATTCCATGATTTCTCTTGGGGTTCACACTCGAAGTACCACATATATCTCGAGTTGTAATACCAGGGGAGAGACTAGTAAGACAACGATGGTTGATACCGAACTTCGGGCTTATCCCGGGCAGGTCTTTTATAATTTTCATGCCGGTTCAAGATCAGAAGCTCCTTATGCATAGAATCGGATGAGGCAAATCATACTAAGGACGATATCCCCATGAAGGTGAGTACATCCTTCAATCAAACTGATTTATGCTTCCCATGCATGCCCTTTAGGGCCATTATTTGGGATTCAATTGATGCGGCATAATCACACTAGGAGAACTACTTTGTTTTTGGGGGCCTGAGCTTTGTCTTTCTATGGTAAGTTTAAGGAAATAATGATGAATATCACTTGTGGGAAGCTTTTGTGATATAATTAGAGGCTCGAAACCTATTGAAATTTGCGTCCAGTTTTACTTGGTGCTCATGTCTGCCCTTATTGCCGCGCTTTTTATGGCACACTTCCCAGCCCGAGAATACCAATGATATATGGCAATTTCAATCATGCCCAGCGATCTGACTAACGGTAATCAAAGTGTTTTTGCTTGTCCACGTAGTAGTTGGTTTCCAAAACCTCCATATTAATGGATAATATTGCCTCATCGTGTGGTGTAACTGACTGGTACCCAATGCGTCCTGGACCGCCTGGAATACCGGATGGCCCCCTAATACCCAGGCGTAGTAACCGGGGTTGAGAAACAACGGACGGGAGAACGGTAAGCACATGTTGTAACTGAGTTATACAAATAATATAGAATCTCCATTAACTAATGATATTCATAACCTGTAATTTATTAGTAAAATTAGCAAAAGAAAGAAGACGTAACCAATTGACGTTTTCCAAGTTTTATGGAGTTCTGCGGAGGCTGCTAACACCAGAGAGACAGCGCGCAGCCCTCGAGGACTCGGCTGGAAATCATCCAAAAAAGCTGTGCGCACGCGTCGCACCATTGAAGCTTCCATAAAGAACCCACCAACGGCTTCTGCTTTCCAGACTTTGACGACTGGATTATCATACGCAGACCATTTTTATTGGTTAATCAACTGGGAAACTTTGTGACCTACACCTTTAACTGTTATTTGCTGAGTTGCCGCATACATCTTGTTAACTACGCTGTGGATTCTTTTCCATACGTCATCCATTCTCAGGAATCTTTTGTGTCTCATTCTCCACCCCAGAACTTTCTGCTGAGTACTGCTGCCATTACTATAGGTGATACGTCTTTTCCCACGATTGAGAAATACCAAGTGACATAGGTTACGGTCCTTGACTCATTCACAAAGTACTCCGATGCCAACATCTAGCAACCGCGAGGTTCCGAGCTCGCCACTGATCATACATGAAAAGTACGTTCCCAAAGGAACACCACAGCCAAAGATAAATGTCCCAGTCGAGCCTAAAAAACCACAGGATAGACCAAGGTTTCGGGTTCATATTCCTGAGGACCTGAACCTGAACGATTTCAAAAGCAAGGATCCGGTACCAACATCAACAACATCAGCACCAGAGCCAAATACGGATCTCCCAATGGCGCAATGGCCATCAGATAGGCCAAGATTTAAAATTCATATCCCGGAGAACCTTAATCTAAAGGACTTCAAAAGCGAGAACCCGGTACAAACATCCATATCAACGCCAGGTTCTACAAAGATATCGTCACCAAGGACATATAGAGCTGGATATTTCAAGAGATCGGCGTCATCATCACCAGCTCATAGCTCTCTAACTACGGTCGAGAAAGGAGCAGCAAATGGTGTTCCACTTACGTATACCAAACGGGTGTCCAACTCTGCGTCAGAGTTGACTGACCTCGCTTCACATCAGTCAGAATATAACTCTCCTGCTAAGAATCCTGACACCAGTAATTTTGGTATACGGCAAGCTCACGACACTCAATCAACATCAAAACCGATCACCCATCTATTTCACAAGAGTAACTCCGTTTCGCCTCGGGTACAATGTCCTACATCTCAAACTGCACTCAAGGTTAACAAATCATTCTATTATGGACCAGTCACCAATGTATCTCAGGCTTCACCTTCAAGTTCGGAAAGTTACAAGTTTCCAATCCCAGTAGTTGGTGAAAAAGAACTGGCTGAGTCGGAGTCTTTGGGAACAAGTCCAGGATGCTTCACATTCGGTAAACGAAAGCTGAGTAACATACTATCAAATGGATCCCAGGCCATGGGATCTACTCCACCGAGCTATAAGTTTCAATGGCACAAAGCTACTGATAACGCACTGGACTCAATCACTTCAAAAACATCTTTAACTACTCCTACATCTACCAAGTCGCCTCTAGTGTACAGACTCAATACTCGAGTGAAGACAGATGAAGCTCCATCACCAACCACGGAAAGGGCCATCACAACGCTTGAAAAGACAACGGGGAAGCCATCTCAAGCCGGAGCCAAGTTGGAGACGAATATCCTGGATAAAGAACGTATTTTGTCTTCTCCAAAAGAGGATCAGAGCTCTACAGAAGAGATTAGTGAATCCGAGACTGCCAACAAAAACGGTAAACCTACCGGAATGTCTGCGAGAGAGAAAAGAAGATTGGAGTATGATGCTGCTCGTGAGCAACATATACCACAACCGGTAAAAAATGCCAACCCAGAGACAGAGAAACAAACTGCTCAGAAGAAAAAGAAGAAGATGAACAGAGAGCTTGAGTCGCTCACTGAATGGGCTGATTGGATTCAGATGACACTGGATAAGAAAAGTGAGTTGGAAAAAGAACAAGCAAAGCAATTGGAGATCAATTTAACTCCACCAAGAAAGAAACAGCGTAAGGCCACCAATGCTTCGTCTAGGGACACTACATTCTCCTCTTCATCATCAAAAACGTCCGCTCCTACTTCCAGAGAGGGACAACCGCAGTCGCCATCGATTAAACTCAAACTTTCTCATCCATCTTTCGGTGCTACTCCGGACTCTGGGCTACAACCAAAACAACAACCAGTTTCACAGAACTCTGCTAGCTCTTCTCAAACCAGCGGTAGCGGAAGAAATATCAGGGAAATGCTTTCTCAATCGATTCCACAAAATCAACAGATGCATCAGACTAGAAAATCCCTCAATAGTTCCACTAGAGCAGATAGCCCTTTGCCACAGAAAACATCCAGTCAGACACGCGCTTCCACCACCAACAGAGGCTCTCTCCTGGATGCCAACAAAAATATACCCACCGTCACATTAGCAGGCAAAACAGATGCGGTTCAACCGGAAATACCACCACATCAGTCATCTAACCGCTTTTCAACGTCTTTGCAAAGCTCTTCTACGAAGACAACTGCTTCTGTGTCGTCTACAGTGCGCTTTTCTAATATGAAGCCATTTCAAGAGCCACCTGCTACTGAGCCAATTATGTCTGTTACAGGTTTACCGCTTGATGCCCCTCCAAATTCTAGGATTAAGAAGGAGAGCCTCTGGCCAGCGAAGAAAACCATAAAGAGAAAGAACAACAGGTCACGAAAGAGGGGCGACTCCGCTGGTACAGATTCTGAGAAGGATGAGACTTCTCCAGAAGCTGAAAATGATCCAGTGCTTTTGGAGACTGAGCTCAATAAAGGGTTGGTTACACATATCAACGAGAAGCTCCAACAGCCAAGCGAAATTCGTTCGTCTGTCGCTTTCGGACTTGCTTCTGCTGACATCAACTTTGAAATACAGGGAACAGAGAGAATTTCTTCCTCCAACGAACCAACGACTCCACAGAAGAAGAAAAAAGGGAAACAGAGCAAAGAGGAAAAGCGCAAGATCAAAAATGCATCGCCAAAGAAGAACCGTGAGAATCCATTTGGATTCAACGACCCACTACAGCTCGCTGGTGAGAAACGTAATACCGCATTTGACTTTTCTGATACTACCAAAGATAATGACGACTACTGTTTTGCGTGTGGTGAGCCTGGAATTTTCCTATGTTGTGAGAACTGTCCAAAGTCATTCCATTTCGCTTGCTGTGATCCGCCGTTCGAGGAGAGCTCCTTACCAGAGGATGAGTGGTTCTGTAACGAGTGTCATGCGAAGAGAGTCCCACCAATACCACATCCACATTCTTTGTTCTCAAAGCTACTGGATCAAATTGATCGAAGAAATCCAACTCAATTCCAACTGCCAAAGAATATCAGAGACCGATTTGAGGGTGTCAGCACTGGCCAATATGGTGAATACGAGGATACGAACTACAAACCATACAAGCCAGCAAAAATCGGTGCATTCGAACAGACGGCGCCTGAGCACCATTACGATAAAAAGGGCAATCCGTTGATTTGTATCAAATGTGGAGAAAGTGGTATTGCACCTGGAAAGTTGATGGGTGAGGTCGATAAGCCAATCATCACATGCGAGTATTGTCCTTCATCTTGGCACTTGGATTGTTTAAACCCACCTCTATCTACAATCAAACAGCTGGGTAAAAAATGGAAATGTCCGAACCATTCAGATGACCTTTATGAGCAGAGGAGAAGAGTGAAGAACCATTCGGTTGTGGATGTTGATTTGCCTTATGGGTTTAAAAACGACGGAAACATTGATATAAGACTTGCTTCTGATTCAGAGAGTGAAAGTGAAGATGCACGTCCAACGGATCAATTCCCAACTCCTCCAGATTTGAGCAATTATGACACCCCAGATGGTGTTGCTGCCATCCCATCCAAGGCTCAACAGAAGTTATGGAATGACAAATTTGTGATATACAGGCTTCCGGAGCAAGGTGTTGTGCTTGACTTCATGGGCAAAATCCATGACCAAAAGGAGCACGAACGCAACAAAAAAGTCAATGATTACTATGCAATTGTCCGCGAGAACCAGCAACTATTGAAGAGGTTAACATGCGAAAGTGATAACGAGTCGGAAAAACAAGCTGTGGGTACACTTGTTCAGTTGAAAGAAAGTGACTTTAAGGAACTGGTTGATGTTGCTGTTAATGAGCTCAAGGGAAATAGCTCGGTTAATGAGGCTGATAAAATTGGACAGATAGAAGAGCTTTCCACAGAAGAAATTGATGAACTCTTGAATATAAAAAAGCTCATGTCTTTGAAGGGCAAAGATAATCTTTTAAGATTCTTGAAGCAGTGATACGATACGTTATGACCAATAGGCGATTTATTATTTATAGATTTAATTTAGACGCTTGTGTATGTCCAATCATTCCAAGTTGTAGGGTTTCTATGTGTTTCTCAGGATATCTAGTATATTCAACTGATCAAATTGACCAGTGTTCCACGACCTTATCAAGTTCGCTGCTACATCACTTCAAAATATCAAAAGCATCAGATCTACGACAGCTAACATAGCAAGGAAAATATTAGGTAGTACTGCTAGAAACAGGTTAAAAATATATAGCCCATATCCAGATAGGAAGCATGAATATCAATGAACTGGCTACGCCTGCGCTAGAGAATTATAGCCCTTCGTCTTCAGAGTTACCACTCTCTTCATCATCCTCTTCATCCCCTTCTTCGTAATCCCTTACTTGATCCACGTAATCAATTCTCTTGACTCTAGAGCTCTTACGAAGAGGCTCAGTGTTGACGTACTTCTGATCATCACGAATCTCACTGTCTGAGTCTGAGGACTCATTCTTATGGTACTTGTTCTCCCTATTAGAACTGCTGGTCTTGGACTTCTTTCTTGGAGCTGCAGTTTCAGCAACGCGTACTCGTTTTGTGGTTGAAATATTTCCTATCTTCTGTTTCACTATACTTGTAAGTCTTTTTACAAGATGTTCTGGAATATAACTTGTACTGACGACCTTGGAACTTTCTTCGCTGGATTGCATTTTAGAAAAGAGTTCAGCTGAGAGATGGAACTTTCCTGGGTAGGTCTGAATAGTCCATCCTTTCGATTCAGCAAGTTCTCTTATCAAGAGCTGTACTATATCAGATACTCTGTATAAGTTATTGATGACATCGGCAGAGCCAGAACTGTACTCAGATGGGGGCAGCGTGGCATCACGGTATTGCTTTACACGGTTAGCGAAGTAGTAGATCAGTGAGATATTTTTCTCCGTGGCGACGTTCTCCAAGAAAAAGATGATATATTCCATTGCAAAAGTGAAAGCCTTCAACATATTATCGGCTCTAACTTGATCTTCAGCCGATTGATCATTTGACATCTCAATGTAATCAGAGAATTCACCGTGGTGAGAAATAGCGTGGATGACACCAGTAATAGATTTCTCAAAGACAATATCGGACCCATCGCTGTTCACAAGGCTCCTTTTCAAATAGGTTGATCTGATCCATGTTTTGAATTCGGCTTTCAATTTTGCGTCTGGTTCATATGCCATGAAGAATACAGCTGGAAGGTACTTGTTAGAGATACCATTGTTCTTCAATTTGCTGGTCACTGCTCTAGCAAAACGTGAGCGGATATGTTCGTTCTCGTCTTGAATCAGCAATATCACCCTGTCAATGACAAGAGGCTTCATCAGTGCATTGTATCGTGGCGATTCAGCTAGTCTGAGGAGACAGAGACCTGCCTCTAGTCTCAAGCGAGCTTGGTAGTGGCGAGGTGATGGATAGTTTTTGGCTTTGCTATTGACAATTTCACCTCCCTTGGCAATTAACGATAAAAATAACTTGAGAACATTTTCTGCTGTGGTCTGAATGTCCTGGTCAATCTCAACACCAGCCTTGTCCATAGAGAGTAATCTGTTGGTAAATAATCTCAAGGCAAGGATCTTAGTGCACAGTTCAGATTCAACTCCATTTTCCAGCGAATCGTCGTCAACCCACTCAGGATCACCCTTTTTAGCTTTAGTCTTATTCGAGAGAAGTATGTCCTTCACGAGGACAGTGGTCATTTCATCAGCATATTCCTCTGGGATTTCAGGAGAAACTGAAAACAGTTCAGTTATAGTGGATAAATGTGCTGCAAAATGAGGGTTCTTCTGGTTGAGAGGATAAATATCATCAAAGATCAAAGTGGAAATGACATCCATTCCAGTGTTCAATGAAAGAATTCTAATAGAATACTCCGCCTCAATTGGTGTTCCTGTTTTGCACAACTCACTCAATACATCCAAGAACTCGGTGTCATCTCTAGGAATATAATTATCCAGTTTGTTAAAGATATGGAATAGCGCCTTCAGGTGATTCAAGTTTGAAACACCCTTGCCCTCCTTTACAGCTGTCACGAGACTTTCAATCTGGTTCTGGAATGCCGTTGGTGTTATAGTAGATATATTATCAATGAGCTGCTGCGCCGTCTTACTATGCTTTTCGTCAGCACTTAGCAAAGAAGAAATATTGGATCTGTTGAATACAGTCAATGATGATCTATAGATCAGGATTTTGAAAGTTGCTTCAATATCTCTAATAGAGCTGGTGGATAACGATTTGGTGTCTAAGAGTCTTTTCGTGAGCTCCTTACGGGCGTTCAAGATAGAGGAGTATTCAGACTCACTCGAAGTAGACCATTTGATCAGCGAATACATGCGTCTGTTATTGATAGAAGCAAACTTGTGCAGAGAGTCACGAGGAGAGAACTTCTCCGGAAGAGAGATGGACAACCAGTTGACAGTCTTATCAAACTTAGACTTAAGATCATCATCGGAAGACATGTTCCCATTGAGCTGTTCACAGAATTCAATAAATTTAGTGACAACACTTGCGAGCTGTTGTTGTCGTTTGTTGAAAGCAATAAATGCAGCCATGGCTTTCTCGTCGAGAGTCCCAACAACATTGAGGAGTCTTTGAACCCTCTTGAAATCATTCGGCTCATCTGGGAGTATATCCTCCAGTAACGTGATATCAACCAGGTAATTAATATCCTTATCATTGATGTAGTAAAGACTCAGTAACTGATTTGGAATGTCTTTCACAAGTTTGTAACTTTCAAAATCATCGGTATTGTCTGCAAATATATCATCGTAGGACTCCCGATATAAGGTACCTAAGATAGAAATAGCCTCTTCACGGATTTCAGAATGTTTCTCTCGAGCCAATTGAACAAGTCCAGAAAGAATTGTCATATTTTTCACTTTTCTCAACAGGACATCAACAGGAATATTTGATATTGCTCTCACAGTTGCCAATCTGACATGCTCATCACTGTCAATCAAGGTCTTGCTCAAACCAGAGGTGATCTCGGAAAGTACATCGGACCTATTGGTGAAGACATCTGCCGCCTGATCCACCCACTTGGCCCTAACCTGTGGTGAAATATCTAACGTTTTTTTCATCCAGCTAAGCCAAGTTTCCCTGTGAATAGAAATGAAATTTATTCTTGCCTGGGCCGCAAGGAGTTTTCCAACAGTCTCCGTAGCCAATGCACGGAACTTGTCGGAATCAGCGTTTAATTCATCATCAAGCAAACCCATTACTGAGCCAAGAATCTCGGGAACGTGTTTCCACACCTCCACAAGTAAGGTGTGCAGCTTGGTCAAACTTTTATAGTCCACTTCTCCATCTGATGTATTCTCATATAGTACTTCTGAGAAAAATTTGGTCAGCTGACGAGCCAGTCTGTCAGGGTTTGCATTACATATATTGATCGACAAGTTGAAACTCTGTGTTGCAGATGTTGACAAGGCAGTACTCACTGAGTTGGTGTGTTTTGCTGCGGTAAGGAACCTATTAAGAATGAGCTTTAGAACAGGAGTAGAGACTTGATCCCATTCAGAGATGATCTCGATCAAGATATCAGAGATGATTGGTTCCAGTTTCTTGTGAAAGACGTTTGTTTGATCATAGAACAATTGAAATATACTTTCAATCAATGAACTGCTGCTATCGATATCTGTTACCAAAATAATAGATCTGACTTCAGCAAGACGAGTGATCAGATATACCTGTTGAGAGTAATACCCATTTTCAGGGTCAGCGAGCTTCTTAAACTGTTTAATGAAAAGCTTAAAGATGTCACCGAGCTCTGCTTCTGTGTAAGGCGCATCAGGTGCATAGATTCTTAAAATGTCAGATAGGCAGCATGCCACCAAAGATTGTACACCGGTATCTTTATGTGAAAGTAGCTTCTTATTGATCAGATCATCCTTAACTTTGTCCAATGATTTGACAACAAAATGATCTTGTTCAACTTTGGAGAGCTCTGTGGATAAGGTCTAATTGATGGTTAGTAATGTTCTTCATAGAAGTATTCGCTTCAAACTCACATCTAAGCGGTCCAGTAGATCCTTCTGGGAGATAGGCTCCCTGGCAGAAGAGATGATAGCCCTCTTAAACTGGAGAACTTCACCTTCTGATTTTGTCATATGGAGTATCGAATAGTTCGGCTGGTGTTATAGTATACAAAAAAAGAGAGAGAGAGAGCGCCACTTCAACGCGTCAACTTCACAATGTTGCGACGCGTCTTCTGTTTTGATTTTTCGCGTCCGGTCTGGGCACTCGCTTGATAACAACGTAGCCAAATCAAATACTACCAAAATTTAGTTAAGATGATGTGAAATATTAGAATATTGAAAAGTAAATGCTTAATTTTTGAATCTATGTCTTTGGTTCTTTGGTTGTTACATCGTCTATCTTATCATCATCCTCCTCTTCGCTACCGGTCGGTGAATGATCACCAGACCTTATTGGATCCAGTTGAACGGTTTCTGGGCGTGAAGACAGTACTGTGGTTGTAGTATTACCGGACTTTTGAGGTTGTACGTCGACGAAAACTATCGACTGTGCACTTGGTCTTCTGACCGGGCTGGGCCTTGAGATTAGATCATCACTGCTATACCCGTCAATACCAGCGATAGGATCAGCAGCAGACAGCGCTCTCTGAGTTATTCCATGCTTGTTGATATGTTCATGGATACCTTCAGCTGTGTCCGGTTGACGCTGTGTCATTGCTGTGATTGTTCTCATAAGTTTGGATCCCACACTGGTACGTCTCGACGAAGGTTCAGCAAACGATTTTTCTGGAGTCAATCCCATCTCAATGTCCTGTTGTAATACCTTCTGTGGAGTTATCTTATTTGTCACAACCCTTTTAAGTGTTTCACCCAATGTATTCTCACGAGCGTTGTAACCACCATTGTTAACATATTCCTCTTCTTCCTCCTTAACTGTTCTCTTCGTCGATCTTCTAGATCTTAAGGAACCGACATCATTATACTGCTGTCCTGTGCTCATATATGAATCAATAGACACATTATCGTTATCATCGTTATCATCGATCGAACCTGCAATCGCAGATTCACGGGTGAATGGTTTGCCCATACCCATGACAGGGAACACACCTGGTGGAGATCTTATACTACCTTTTCTAGAAGAAGACGTGGTAAATCTAGACAGTCCAGATTCATTAGTAGTTGTAGGTTTGATGACTTGAGGTCTGTAGCTAACGGGGTTAAAATCTTCGGCCGTTCTTGAAGACTGGTCTGAATCATCCAGTAAATCACCCGACTTCTCCT
Source organism: Petasospora bimundalis (assembly GCA_030569745.1). NCBI lineage: Eukaryota > Fungi > Ascomycota > Saccharomycetes > Phaffomycetales > Wickerhamomycetaceae > Petasospora > Petasospora bimundalis. The sequence continues at coordinate 312,619 of JAJMLR010000001.1, forward strand.
GAGATGTTACTGATGTAGGTCTGACTCTGACGACTCTAGAGTCCATCTCCAGCTCTGGTTGTTCATCTCTAGCCTCAAACTCTGGTAAGCTCAATAGCTTTCTATCTCTCTCAACTGTGACCAAGTGTAGGTACCATGGAACCACAATACCAAAGAAACTTCCACCAACGGCATTACCTAATGTAGCGGGGATTAGTCCTTTCCAAATCCATTCACCAACTCCGTATGGAGCGCCGTTGATTAGACCCATAGGCACTAAGTACATGTCAGCGACGGTATGTGTGAACCCCATAGAAACGAAAGTGAAGATCGGAATAGCCATAACTATGAGTTTGACATGGATAGGTTTGGCGAGTAATTGGAGATAGACAGCCAGGCACACACAAAAATTACCAGCCACACCTTTTAGAAACGTCTGGATGAATGAGTATGACATCTTGTCATCAACAATCTGGATGGAGCCTTTCACATATAAGTCCTTCTGTGTAACACCAGAAAGGTTACATATCACATAACAAACAAACAAGTTGGAAGCAAGATTGAAGATCCAGCTGATACCCCAACTGATTAATAAATCCATTATCGTTACTGCACCACGACATACACCAACTGAAAAGTAAAGAATGTTACTATTGAATAGCTCAGCACCCATCATAATAACGTAAAAGAGTCCGATTGCGTATACAGCTCCTTGTTGAAAATGTACAATACCTGGGTTCGAATCCCATAGGTCTGGGTTCTCCGCTTGTGCTAGGAGATGGAGCATACCTCCCGCAGAGAAGAGAATACCACCCATTATAGAGTTGATAATTAGCGTGTCAAGCCGTAGACGAGCTTTCTTCATTGCTGTTGCTACTACAGCAAGGGCCGCTTCGTGCGGTGTGATGTACATATCGTCTGCCATAGAGGATAGTATGGGTTATATGTGCTGTGTTGTATAATGTGGGTGATGGAGGCAGGGTGTCCAGTTGAATGGTCCTCTTTAAGAGCCTTTTTGAGTATAAGTTCTTCAACCTGCTATTATTCAGGAGTGTATGTTGAAAAGTTACCGCAGGAATTCAAGATGAAGCCACCTTGAGAGAGGGCCCTAGACCGGCACACTTTTCGGATGTGCTTGTATGTTGGATGAAGGCATCGGATCCCGTTCGCGGGCTGTCAAACACCAGTGGGTTCTCGATGTGCCACCTTTAGAATTGGTTCAAGCAAAGTCGCATTAGTGCTACATCACAGCTTTTTAACGGTGTTAAATATATATTCCTAGTGGCTCCTGAGATGCCACCTCTCCATGCTTTATATGATGAGTATTCCCCCCATTCATCTTCCTTGCGGAAAACCGTCCACCCGTTCCCCTCGACTGGCTTCTTTCGGCTTCATGCAGTTTCCCACGGAGATCTTACGTTGTGTCAAACCAGTAAAGACTTCCTGGAGCGCGGAGAGCCAATCACAGTGCCAGCTCGCACTGCTTCCGCGGAAAGAAGAGCCCTCCCTGGAACCCAAGGCTACATCCGGACATCTTCATCCCTCGCTAAATACGAGCCCCGTCTCTGTGGTATCCATAGTAACGAGTGTATTGGGAAATCTGAGGTGCCTAGGCCTCTCTGTTCTTACTTCCAACATGGACAAATAGAGACGCTAACGCACAAAATGTAAGAACTTAATAAAGAAGATCTCGTAAAATGCAAAGGGCTGAACTCTATTGTTCTTCTCTCAAGTCGGAGATCACCTGTGGAGCAATGCTGGGGCAAGGCCCTCCCTTCTCCTCTCCGCGCTGCCATAGGCTGCACGGACGCATAGCTCTTCAAAGTTCATCCGCGTACATTAAGGTGTCACTCAACACGGGAGACAAAGCTACCTAAGACTTTTTTTTTTTCAATTTCATGATAATACCAGTAGTCTTTAGAGTTTATTGTGCAACTGTTGCTTCCATAGAACGGATACTCACTCAGCCGAGAAAGTTGAAAGGAAGAAATCTGTGGGGTATTCTCAACTTACCTCAAAAATCCTCATACCTTCTTCAGACGCACTGTAATACTAATAGCGTCACGTTACATTAAATAATTGTTACCTGCGTGATATATTATAGGGCACCAAATCTTATAAATCCCCAAATAAACCCCAACTGGAATGCTCTGCTTCCCTCGGATCCCGACTACACTAAATTTATGGGTGTCGTCAGGATTCGTTAATCAATTTGGTTTTCCAGTTCATTATCCTCATCCGGTTGATCTTCGACAACTTCTGGATAATTGGATTCTGCCACCTCAACTAACAAAAAACTAACGACCACTAACGGTTGCCCAACGGCAACACCAAATTCCTTGCCCACTTTCAGAACGAATCTCACACTGTTGAATTTCTCATTCAAATATCTTGACATACTGAGTTCAAACCCACCAGGTAAAGAAATTTGTAACTCACTACCCTTAAGACTCACAAACCCAGAGAAGAAGTCAAACTGGTAAGTTTTATCCTTGCAAAAAATGAATTCCTTCATCTTGCCAACATCCCTAAAGAAAACCTGTCTCTCTACACTGCCAACAGGTATTTCAAGTCCCTCTCTTTCATCATCCGACAAATCCTCAGAAATGACCACATATGTACTATCCATGGAAGGATCAGTCAGTTTACCCATCTTGTCATTAATAATATTGAAACTCGTTAAAGCACGACCATATAGGTATGGTTCATCGCCGTAAACATCACATTCAACACTTGGGTCAACATAGGTCTTGAACAGCTTCAGCCCAGCACCAGTGCCGTAAGGTAGGTAATCTCTTATTGGGTATGCAAAGTCGTTACCAAATAGTAAAGTATCTCCCTCAATGTCCAACTTTGGAGTCATTGAAAGCTGCAAAGAAACATTTGCCGACTGACGATGAGTAAAGTATACCGATTCATTTGATGATTGTGTATGCTCAGGGGAACCAGAAAAGTCCTTGATCCGAACCAACAATTCTATATCTGCAACTTCTGATGATATCAAAATTGGAGTCTCAGTATTAACCGGTACGATTTTGGCATTTGATTCATCATAATCTGGAGATGCGGTAACGGTTAAAGAGTGACGTTTCGGAGCTGAGGCACTGCTCCACCACGACATTATAAATGTCCTTGATTATCTTCGACTACAATAAGTTAACGAACTGGATCAGTGTAACTACCAGAGAACAAGTTGATCAATGAAACACGTTGCGGATAGCCAACAACTCAAAAGATATGAGATGTCAAGAATGTTGCTACAGATTGACAGAAAGACCCTGAGTGCGCGTACCAAGAAATCCGCTGCCTCCTCAAATTACATAATAGCGTAGATATACCGCACATATTATCGCGAGGCTGAACAGTAAAGCTGGGCCATGTGACAAGAGCCGATGACAGGGCCGATATTCTATGGGGGGTTGGCATAAGGTTTATTTATTCCATTCAATTGAGGTCTGGACATCTGTTTGTTGATATTAACAGGGTCGGTCAATTCAAATCCGACTTCGAGCGCAGAGAAAACTGTCAAGAGAATAAACAGTTATAGATCATTCCCCCCCCCCGGCTCCCTGTGTGCCAGTGGTGCCCGTGGCGCTGGCACCCGACCTTTGCGAAGTGCTTACGATCTTATCTTAGTAAGCCAATAAGCAAATATATGTTATTCTTTTTGATCCAATTACACGACGAACTCTCTAATGATCCTCACTTCTCTTCTTGATATTTATAAGGTAAAATAGAACATGACAGCGCGCCTTAACTTATATATTCAAAAGAGGGCCCAACAACTGATGACATCGGGCGCGCCTGGCCCACTCAATAACCGCGAATTTGGAAGCGCGTGCTCTACGGAGAACAGTGAGCCACCCCTAGCAGCAATCCCCTTTATATATATGTAAGGCAGCCCGCTGTTGGATTTTCTTCATCGACAGAAGTGACAGGATTCTTTAAGAACAACACTTCCACACACATATAATTAACACAATGTCTTCCAACTCCCTCGCACAATTGAAGGCCTCCGGTACCACTGTCGTCACTGACACCGGTGAGTTTGAATGTAAGTTTTTGAATCCAGCTTTTGCGGCGTTTGGACGGTTATGGAATATCGACATACTTTTCATGGTATAAGTCAATCTCTTTTTTTGTTCATTTTACACTTCTTTGAGAGAGACTTATATAAGTGAAGGTTACCATCCAGACAATTCCAATTGAATATATATACTAACTTCAACAGCCATTGCTAAGTACACCCCACAGGATGCCACAACAAACCCATCCCTCATCCTCGCCGCTGCTTCCAAGCCACAGTATGCTGCTTTGATTGACAAGGCTGTTGCTTACGCTAAGGAGAAGGCTTCTACTCCAAAGGAGCAGGTTGACCTTGCTTTGGACCGTTTGCTCGTTGAGTTCGGTACTGAGATTTTGAAGATTGTTCCAGGCCGTGTCTCCACTGAGGTTGACGCTCGTCTTTCCTTTGACAAGGAGGCTACCATTAAGAAGGCCCTTCAAATTATTGAGTTGTACAAGGAGGCTGGTGTTGACAAGGACAGAATTCTTATCAAGATTGCTTCCACTTACGAGGGTATCCAGGCTGCCCGTGAGTTGGAGTCCAAGTACAACATCCACTGTAACTTGACTTTACTCTTCTCCTTTGTCCAGGCCGTTGCCTGTGCTGAGGCTGGTGTTACTTTGATCTCTCCATTCGTTGGTAGAATCCTCGATTGGTACAAGGCCAAGACTGGTGAGACCTACACTTCCGAGACTGACCCAGGTGTCGTTTCCGTGAGAAGAATCTTCAACTACTACAAGAAGTTCGGTTACAAGACCATTGTTATGGGTGCCTCTTTCAGAAATGTTGGTGAGATCAAGGCCCTTGCTGGTTGTGACTTCTTGACCATTGCTCCAAAGCTTTTGGAGGAGATGATCAACTCTGAGGAGCCAGTTCCAAAGGTTTTGGACGCTGCTGTTGCTGCCACTGCTGATGAGGAGAAGGTCTCTTACGTCGACGATGAGGCTGCTTTCAGATTCTTGCTCAACGAGGATGCTATGTCCACCGAGAAGTTGTCTGAGGGTATCAGAAAGTTCGCTGAGGATGCTGTCACTTTGACCACCCTCTTGGAGAAGAAGATTCAGGCTTAAGTCTGTTTCTTGGGAACGTGCTAGTTCATTTTCCCACTTTTTTAAATAACGTTACGAATGCAAAACCAGAAATGATTGTTCAATTGTAGAAAAACTTGTGCTCTTTGGATCAGAAATAAATATTTGCCCCAGCAACCACCACAACGCGTGGAAAGGTGAATACGCGAAACCAAAACAAACAAGTTGGCAAAGGATGTAACACTTCTGACACTTACAACTAATAGTAAGTGGGAGGAAAAAGGGACACTGAAGATGTCACAGGAGATCATCTCTGAAATATTTGAGTATTCTGGTCAATTTACAAAAAATGTTACACAGGTCCGCAAGGCATGGAATGATGGAAAGGTTACGTACTTTAAGCTAAACCGCAAGATTCAAGTCCACACCGAAGACGGTCACCTTGTTGCTGAGAAATTCCTAGAGAAGTCACTGGTGAAATTGATCGAAGATGAGAGTCGCTGGGGTGAGGAATTTCGAGTTGGGTTTGTTCTTGTAAGAATTGAAGAGTTGATTGCAAAGGGTGAGAGAGATGTGGCGCGTATCTTCAAGAAGCAGAGACTTGATAACGAAACAAGGTCAGAGATTGGTGTTATTAAACGAACGCCTGCTCCAGCAACAAAGTTTTCGAGTACCCCACTAACACTCAGTGGTACCGGGCGTCGGAGAACAGTTGGACTAAGTAGGCTCCAAACTCCCTCAAAGAGAGTAATCCTGGATGATGGTCAGCAAGACTCCGATGGCTCAGAATCACCACCAGATGAGAGCCCGTCATCTCAATCACAGGACCGCCAGAGACGGCCATATACTTCGGTAAGAGGAGACGCCGAAAGGGCTGAGTCAGTGACAAGTATACCGACCGAACCCGTTCCTCGATCTGTTGGAATCCCACCAAAGACGCCGGGAGTGTTGGTGCGGCCATCTGTAAGCGGTGTGATGTCCCGTATCACACCTTCGAAATATACCCGAGTCCCATTAAGTTCTTCCTTCAAACGAGATAGCATCAATGAGCATTCTACCTCTGAACACATTAGACCTTCATCTCCACTAGGGACAAGTATTAGATTACAGCAGAAGCCAGCTTTGAACGATACTTTACCGCTAATTGAAGTCACCAAACCGTCCCCGAAGTTCCTTATATCCAGAAGTTCCGCTGCCGTACCATCCATAAAGTCGGTTGATCGTGCTACACCTTCAAAATGCACCCCGCTTCCCTTGTCCAGGCGAAATCATTCCCTGATACCACCGCTGGGGAACAAGAAAACATCACCATCGTCTCTATTACAAAGGCTACTTGAAGAAGATGAAGAACCAACGACCTCCGTGGGAACTCCGACTGGAACAAATCCTGATATTATTGTAAAATCTGAATCAGAGACGACAGAACCAATACCGCCTATTGGAGAAATAACGATATCCTGGGGTACCCAAGACAACACATCAGCGTTGGCTGCCCGTATAAACACATTACACCAGAAATCCCTAACATCACCACGGCCCTCGGTAACTGCACCTTCTCCTGCTCCGCCTACTACAAGGATACCATTATGTTCATCGGCATCTCGCACACCACGTCCCCGTATTGGTCACCGGACAAGGGAAACCATCCGTGTCGAACAGCCAACACCCCAGCAAACACCTGGGACCACACCGTGCATAAACATTGAGAGAACTCCTCTACAGGACTTACAGAAGAATACCGTGATGAGAGTAGCACATACACCTATGACTGTCACATCTTTGAATTCAAAAAAGCTACAAAGTCTGAGATCTTCAAAGGAAAACTCTGGCGGATTGATCACACCTAGAAGTGCTAAAAGCAAAGTCAACGTTTACGTTAGTGACAGTGAAGATGATGAAATTGTTGAGACTCAGATCCCTGTAAAACTGGAAATTAGCCAAGGGAAAATCACCCAAACGGAAACCTATAACTATGGTGAAGGTCAAAGGAGGTAGTGTTAGGTAATCTATATGATAATTCATCATAACAACATATATCTATTGAAACTATTAGCTAAATAATTGGAGAAAATTGATCGAGTCGTAACATATAATAAAAGAGAGATCGTCATCAAGTTAGAATCATAAAACAAGGTGAGAAAATAAAAAAAAGATAAAAAGCAGTAGAATATTGAAAATAAACCATCATAAAGTCGGAAAGGGGGGGAGGGCATAAGTGAATTGAAAGTATAACTTGAATTTCAGAACTCAAATGATTGGTCCAATGTAATTGGTTCCTTCTTGATAGCGACGTCATCTAAATCCCAATCGAATCCAAACATATTGACACCTAGCATATTACCATTCTGAGAATTTGTGTTCATTGTGGACTTTGATGGCATTAGCGACTCATCATACGAGGCACTCAACCCTGACTCACCTGGAAAAAGATTCTGGAAAGCAGAGTCCAAGTTTTGTAGCTTGTTGACGCTGGACAACTCGGCATCTTCAATGGAGTACACTGGAGACATTAGTGTTGAACCGGTGTTTGTATCACTAAAATTCACACTGTCTAGTTCCAACTCCGTGGATCTGTCGCTGAGGATTGAGTCGAGTGTGTTTGCTCTGTTTGGTTGTTTGAAGATGTCGAGGGATGTTGATAAAGGGGACTCGGCGTATGAGGTAGATGGTGATGCAGTCGATAGGCTGAGACGACTCTGGAGGGACGAGGCCGATGATGAGTTTGAAGTGCCGAGACGGGAGGAGGGAATTTTGTGGACATGGTTATCTGAGTAGCGTCTACTCTTTGAGTTGTGTGTGATGTGATGGTGATTGGAGCTGTGCATTGCCCTGGGAGAAGGGCTGCGACTAGGTGCAGCACGTTCTTGAATTTGAGTTGAAGATGATGGAGAAGCAGTAACATCTGTAATATCATTTAATGAGTAGTTTTCCGAAGATTCCGCTAAATTGTGAAGTCTATCAGAGGGTAGAAGTCTACCAATAACTTTGTTAATATCCCACTCACCTTCAACATTAAGCAAATCTTCATCCGAGCAGAAAGAATATAATTCATCAGCACCATTTTTACTCTTTTCCAACAACTGTGTTAAAGTTTGCACTAGAACGGAAACCCTTGTTTCCAAAAGATCAACATATGAGGCAGGGTACACCTGATCTGCTTTCTTCTTAGTCATATATGTGCAAATTTTTCCATCTTGAAGACACCGTGTACAAGGACGCTGACCATCACATTTAGTCTTTGACTTTCTGCAGCAATCGCATGCCTTGGAGACACGCTTCTTAGTATGTTCCTTCTTATCGAGTGGCATTATTTTAAAAAAACAATAAATTGAATATCAGTATCTTTGTGTTTTGAGAAAAAAAGTGATGAATGGTAAGAATCCGAGTGGAAAAGCGGTGAATTATTAGTAAAATCTGTAGATTTCAGCCTGCGTCAGTCTTACTAATAGTGAGAGCACGGAATCCCGAACGTGAACGGGGTTGTGGCAAGGGGCAGAGAGCAATCGATCCGAAAGGTAGAAAGCTAAAGTGGTTTTGCTAAGTTTGTTGAACACACCGTGCAAATAAAATCAGTGTGGCTATTGAATATAAAGGGCGTAGCCTTCGTTAGGTGCTCTGCATCTTTCCTATGCCCGAGAGGATGAGCAGGCGGTTGCGGTTTTATATAGAGAGCGCCTATTGTCTTTCTCGATGATGTCAAACGCGGAGGAGTCGGCCGGGGCGCGCTGTTTTCGGCTCGCAGGGGCCGGGCCGAGCCGGAGGTTTTTTATTTTTTTTTTTTTTGTTGTTGTTGCACATAGAAAACCTTAAAGGCCTTTTTAACGCAATAATTTCCTATAACTGCCTTTGTTTATAAAATGACATACCATTGAAATTGTGTGTACTTTTTTTTTTTTTTTCTTGAAGATACACCAAAGACCCCTGCAGGGTACTTCAAAAAAAGGTCTTCAAGTAATGATTTGCAGCTTTGGAAAGGGCTTTTGTGAAACATGGTAGCTTATAACTTCTTTTAGTAATACAAACTCGCATCAACTCCCATCTCCGAGCTTCCGTCTACCGTAATCCTTGATAGGCCACCATCTATATTATCTTCTTTTCTACGTATATAGAAATTAATTGCACTCCGCAAAGAATATGCAGTTAGCGCATCACCAGTGGCCGAAAGCAACAACAGTTTGACCGAATCATCGCACACCCTTACAATAAGGCTGGCACTTGCTCAAAGGTGAACGGATCGTACAATAACGATGCAAGTAGACAAACACGGATGGGGCAACGTTTTTTTTTTTTGGTTCTATAGCAACCTAAGCAACAACTATTAAAAAGAAAAAAAGTAAGTGATCTTCATGTACTGATTTTTTAACCCGCAGAAGTTAATAACAAACATGACTTTAACTTTGACGTCCTCAAATAATTATGTTTATCTAGTCGGGCACTTGATTGGCTTTTTTCTTATATTAAAAGGAAAATGCATGTATATAAGAACTATTATGTATTCTCTATGGTATATTTTGGATTGATTATTTCAAATACATTGCAAGAAAACAAAAGTATCTTGAATCCCGATATCAATTGCAGTAAAGACACTCTTAGCTTTCCCCAAAAGATTGATAGGAGCGCTGTAATTATTTAAACTGCAAACATATGCACAATTTTTATAGATCAAGTTTATCTGTCATTTAATTGTGTCTCTATATACACCTTGACCAAAAGTCAAATCCCACTATTATATGATATGTATACGAATAACTATTATCTACATAGTTGGTCCCATCCATACACTGAGTCTTATAGCCTCTCAATTAATGGCGCCATTCATTTCTATTCATCAATAACGAAAAAAAATAAGATGTATAATTCACAAAAGAAACAACTCAACGGCCAAAGAGTCCATGGATCATACCAACCGTTTTAATTTGCGAGATTTTCAAAGCCGTTCATCTGAATGTCAGCGTAGAACCTCTGATGGGAACGGCTGGAGATTTATAGAAACCGCGCGGAGAACGAAGGAGTGCGGTACTAAGAAGGCCCCGCGACATAAAATGATTAATCCACCGCAGTGACAGATTAAAACATGGTTAGGGAGGGGAGGGCTGACAACAGAAAGTAAAAAATTAAACCAAGAAGCTTCTAGAAAAGAAAGGGACGGCTGGTAGTTTCCTATTTAACAAATAAACTTTTCTTCCCAACCATAAGAAGGGCGATGATGATATCATTGGCGCAAAATATCTCATCTCCCATTTTTTTTGAACCGACCCGACACATCGGTGTGACGATCCTCGGTTGGCCGAGTGAAAAACTCCCTCTGATCTCTCTTTTTGAACAGAGATTAAGCACTACCCCTGGATCCTTGGTGACTTTGCAGTTGGTAAAAAATAATTAAAAAGAAATTCACACAATGATCTACGTATCAAGGTTATTACCTGTGAGTTAAAATAATAAAAAAGAAGAGAGAGGAAAAACCCTGGTCTGGTTTTTTCCTATTCGGTCACTGCCCATCCTTTTGGTCGTGTGTGGCTAGCGAGGTGCAAGCGTTAAAACCCGATGTGTGCCACGGAGGTAAGCCGTACATGGCGTCCGCCTAGATCCGTAACACAAACTGTATAACCTGGGTTAGGGCTTACACATAGACATTGGATAGAGCAAAAAGAGATAATTTTAACGATTATACATATAAGTTTACATCTTTCTTATCTGGAACACTTCTAATCTATCTTTAATCCCTTAATTGAAAAAAAAAATTATCCCTGAGCCGGACGCCCAATTGTTTCAAAGCCGGATTAACTGAAAACCGCGCAGAAGATCACCCTTGAATGAACTGCATGGGCTTAATACGATATTATAGAGAAATATTCTTTAATTTATTGGAGATTGGGATATAGAGGTCATATCGTTTTTACTTATATACCAAATTTATATAATGAAAGAAATAAGCGGGAAAGAATTGTGGATTGTTTTCCTTACCAATATGTACCCCATCAGATCAACATTAACAGCACTGTACGGATTTAGACGGTATTAGCGGTGTTCACGTCGGTCTCGAACGGCGAGCCCACTACCCCGATTCGAACACCGCAAAAACCGACTAAAGCCCGATTAAGTGGGAAAATAAGTGCCATTACAGCAAACAATTGTTGATGTTTGCTCAGTATAGGCCGTTTGTTTTTTTCTCAATTAAGTTATATACCGCATTTCTTTTTACATTGTGTGTGTATGTTTTTATTTCTGGATTTTTAAAGTTAACAACATTAATTTTGCTTGGTATATCGACCTAATTAGATTGCGTTACGGCTTCCGTGGTGTCATACAACAAAGATTTAAAGCATTATACACACACCATCATGAGTTGGATCGGTCATTTCCCAAAACAATTGCAGACTTACTGTTTGATTTAGAGTTGAATGTATTAGAGGATCTATCTATAAAGATCCAAAGGTGGTAGTAACTGTATACTTTGATCCAATAAATCTTGGGGTGCGTCTAAATCTTTGGAGTATGCTGACGGCAACGGTGCGGGTGGGCTGACATGAAGGTCACTCTTGCGGGAAATGAACAAGACTTCGGGGTCTGAATCTGGGGTTGAGTTTATTGTTTCATTGCTATACAAAGCGTAAATTTAATGCATTAATGCATATGAAACTTTGATGGATTAGGTGAACGTCTTTACCATTGGACCGAATCGGTTTTCCGATTCCACTATCTTGCTTAGGCGGTATCAAGCACCGAATATGGGGTCAGCTCTCTTTCCCGATCTCTGTTTTTATCCACTTCAAAATGGGTAACAAAAATAAATTTTTTATTCCTATCATTTGTAATCAGATAGAACTTGATATTTTTGTGCTAACTACGTTCTCGACCCTCCCCCCCTCTCTCACCAGCCAAATGTGTGCCGGATTGAACATCAACAGAGGCTCGCGAAATTTTGATGGAGTTTTCAATGCGTAAACACAATCAAAAGGAAAAGCAGAGACACGGGGCATCGCTTACTGATAAAAAACAGGAACACACATCATGTCGTCAAAGAGGGGTGGTGAGATTCATGGTGATGATCAGTCCGAGGACTCCAAACGGAGGAAACTCATCAGCACAACAACACAAGACATAACATTTAAAGAGCATCAGAACCTCGGGAACATATACCTGGATACAATTGATCGTAAACATCTTGATTTTGATTTTGAAAAAGTATGTTCTGTGACTCTATCCAATGTAAACATATATGGATGTCTTACTTGTGGTAAATACTTCCAAGGAAGAGGTAAATCATCCCCGGCATACTTCCATTCAGTCAATGAAGATCATCACGTTTACATAAACTTTGTCACATTAAAAGTGTATTTACTACCTGAAAACGTTCCTGTTGAATCATCATTACTTGATGATATTAAGTACTCTATCAACCCAACATATACGAAACCAGATATTAAGAAGCTACCTTCTTCACAGGCTATGGACCTTAGTGGTAATAGCTATACTCCGGGATACATTGGGCTTAATAACATTAAGGCAAATGATTATGCAAATGTGATACTACTTGTGCTATCACATATCAAGATGATTAGAGACTTTTGTCTATTAGGTCAAGATCAGGCTCTTATGAACAAAAATGAACTAAACAAAAGATTCAATCTCTTTGTGAGGAAGCTGTGGTCAGCTAAACTTTTCAAAAACCATATCTCACCGCATGAGGTTTTACAATACGTTGGTCTACAATCAAATAAAAAATTCAGCATAAATGAACAGAAGCCACCGGCAGATTTCTTGATTTGGTTACTAAATACTTTATCAAGTTCATTTAATAACAAATCCACAAAGGAGCCATCAGTTTTCAGTAAGGCAGTTCAGGGGAAAATTATGATCAAGTCTCGCAGTTTAATCAAGGACCAAGATACAGATCAACCGATTACATCCGCAGAGGAAACTGAATCCGTTTCTAAGTTCTGGATATTACAACTCGATCTCCCTCCAGTATCTCTGTTCAAAGCTAAATCAGGAGTTCAGGAGATTCCACAAATACAAATAGAACGTCTCTTGGAAAAATACAATGGAACAACAGAAACAGTGATACCTGGTAAAGTCCTCACATATAAAATCTGCAAGTATCCCCCTTATCTGATATTTGATTATAACAGATTTAAGGATAAAAACCTTGGTATTGATCTACAAGTGAAAGACCGTAATCAAACAATTGTACAATATCCATTGGAGTTGGAGTTTGAAAACGGTGAGGTCAGATATAGACTTCTATCAAATGTTGTTCACGATCTAGTCCAGAGCGACGAATTGGATAAAGACGATAAAAGTATGTGGAAAGTTCAATTACGTAAGGGTGATGAATGGATAGAGATCCAAGATTTACTCGTTAAAAAGAAGGAAGTTGCATACATGTTCTTATCCGAGACATGTCTTCAAGTGTGGGAACGCATAAAGTGAAAAAAAAACACTCACACACAATAATCTACGCAAAAATATCACGGTTAGATTTAAAAGTATACAATTGTAGAACGAGAATAATCGTGTAATTATTTGATGGCGATGGAGTCAACGGCACCGGTCAAGACACTAACAACGTTTTCTTCTATCAATCCTTCCGCTGTTTCTAACAAATGTTTCTTTGGATCTTGTTTACCGACATATCTTGTCTTCAACTGATCTTCTGTCAATTCCTTCTCTTCTGCAATCTTCTGGGAATATTGTTCAGCAATTTTAACCATTTTCTCAGCAGCCTCTGAGTTATGTGTCTCTTTATGCTCATAATCATGAAGAGCAAGCCCTGATTGCCATTCCTTCTTATGTAAGTTCAAAAGCATGTTTGTCTCGAGTGGTGTTTTATGGTAATCGATGTTGAGTGAGTAGTAATGACGGTTCAAACCGTGAATCAAAGCTTGTATAGATGGTTTGTTGAGATGACCAACGTTAGAAGTTGTCTGTCTTGGCTCCTGGCCCATCATAAGAGTACCAGAGCTAATCAATCTAAATGCATCAATGACAACTTTACCCTTCACGGATTGGATTGGGTCAATGACAACGGCAACAGCTCTTGGATTAAGCTGTTCAAACGACTGTTGTGTGTTGATATCAACAGACGATAACCAACATCCGAAACCAGGGTGAGAATGGTACCAGCCTACCACCATTTGGTCTCTACCTGTTTGCCTTAACATATCCATCATCTTTGTTTGGAAAACGTCATCAACAGCCTCAACAGAGACACCTGTACCAGATTGTGGCATAGCAAAAACGTCAACAACATGAACAGTGTAGTCATCAACAAATTCACCGAGCATCAATCCCATGACTTCCATAGGCACACCGGCACGTCCATGTTTCAACATCTTCAGTAAAGCGAGAGAAGATATGTAAACTGTCTCCTTGTTGTCAATAACCGGTCCATCGGTTGGTGCAGCACCGGAGCCCAAGCCACCAGCTTGACCCAGTAGTCTCTGTAGTCTTTGCATGATTTTTAAAGATGTATTAGCGTTTGATTGTAACTGTTAGATATCTGTAAATAACTTGTGTTTACTTGGCCAGTGGCGATTTCTTTGGTGGCGACGTGTGGCCCCGTCCAGGAAGAGCATCGCTACATAACCGTCCCTTTTACCTTCTCCTTTTTTACGTAATCATTCGATATCTGAATGGTAAAGAGTGATAACCAGTCTTTATGTATTGTTTATAGAGCTTAGTGTTAATGTACTGGTGGAGATATCATAAATGCCGATTGGTCTTATTAGATATCATTGGTCTCATTAGATCCGATTGGTCTCATTAGATTACTCCTCGGTAAGATACTTTTTCAACATATGAGGGAAAAAGCTCCTTTTTTTATACCAATTTTCCATATAATAAAGACCAAAACTCACCAATTCCACTTCAATCACACAAAATCACACAAAAAAGAACAATCAAATTACAAAGAGAGAAAGAAAAGAGGAAAAGACAGAAGGATGCGCGGGCCCGTGACCCGTGTGAGGTGTGTGGCCCGGTCCGGCCCATGAAAATGGAGAAAATCCACAACAGTGTGCCACACTTGAAACGTAAAGAACTCATCGGAAGCATTACAAACGACCAAACACAGACACTGTCCAACACTGGGGGACCCAACTTGTTATCTCTACTATCTCCACGGCCGTGTGTTTTTTTTTTCTGTTTAGTTAGGCCCCTCCTTTGAACCACAGTGAGACTTCCAGAGCACGCGTAAAACCGCCCCACCCTTTTCTGGAACAACAGCCCTGTTTTATTCCTCCCCCCACCCGCTATTGTCGGTCAATCCGTATATTATTCTCTGGTGTTACACGTTGGAGACCATTGTCTTTGTGTACCACTGCATTGAGCGTTTCCCATTTACCATACTTGAGTGAGGACACACACTGGCGTTTGTCTCTCATCTAACAGATACTGTCATAAAGTGACTATTCCACAAGATATCAATGGCAATTCAAACAAAGAAGTTTCCTTATAAACCAGGTGACCTCGTCATGGCACGTTTTGCCGGGTTTGGTTGGTGGCCAGCAGTAGTGGTTGCAAATTGTCATACACCTGCAAAAGTTATTGCTGATTTAGATGAATCAAAAGAGAAAGGTAAAGATCATTGTTTTATACTCTTCATGGGAGATCGATCATTTGGATGTTGTGAAACGAATAATCTTAAACCACTTACAAATGAAGAGGCTAATTTACAACAAAAGAAGACAAAGGGTAAAAGGAAAGTTGCATTTGTGGATGCTGTAAAGTATGATAATTACTGGCAATTAATGGTTGAATCAGAACTTGTCAAACCTGATGATGAAGAATATACACCAATGTCAATCTATGATGTCCCAGGAGGAACAAAGAGACGTTCAATTTCAAATGATGAACCAAAGGAATCTACTCCAAAATCAAATAACAAAAAGAGGAAAAATTCAGCATCATTAAAGAATGAAGAAGATAATAACAAATCTAAAAATGTTAAAATAGAAAAAGATGTTGATTCTCCTCAAGCTTTAAATGATCAGGCATTCCAATTCCGTGTACATCTTCAAAAGAAATTAATTCAAAAAAATGAATTCCCAACAGATGCAGAATTAGAAGAGTGTAATAACTACTTCACAGAATTGGAAAAATTCTCTCCAAAGATGAATGTGGATATTCTTCGTCATTCCAAACTACATAAAGTTTTGAAAGTTATCTCTCGTGCTGATGAACTTCAAGAGAGGAAGCCAGAATACAAATTCCGTGAACGTTCACAACGTTTAATACTGGCATGGGAAAAATTCGTTCAAATCTTGATGCATGAAAAGGGTAGAGATACACCAAATGTGGTTCAAGCCAAATCAGTTGCAGAAGTTACTCAAGAGAAAAATGGTAAAACAACGAATGGTGTTGAGAAGTCTGTCACAACTCCATCTGTCACCAAAGTGGCAACCCCATGAGATTTGTCCCACCATCTGCAATTTAACTCCATTGGACTGGTCCAATGGTTCAAAATAATGAAAGAAAGGAAACAAAATAAGAAACATTTAGCTTTTTTTTCTTTCTCTCTCTCTCTCTCTGTTTTCTATATTTTTTTTTTCTTAATTCTTGAAAGTCAGTTTGTACTCTCTGTGCTATATATATAAATAGTTTTTTTTTTTTTCTTTTATTGAAGATAAAGTATCAATTTCCAAGTAATATAGTCTTATCTAAAGGATGCACCACTTAATAACTGTTGAATCATTGAGCCATTTGGTGCTGATAGAACTTGTTCTGGTAATTCCAAGATTCTTTTATCCAATTCTGCACCTGTTAAGAACTGTAATGATTCATGTGTAAAATGGTTGCAATTATTAGTAAAGATACTATACGATCCAAGTTTGAAACGTTCTTGTTTCAATTCTTCCAAATATTCCAAAAATACTTCTTCAGGTATATACGTTTCACCAACATCCATAATCTCCATCGGTGTACCAAACCTTGTCATTCCAGCACTATTCACCGTTACACCTTCAGTGTCAAAATAGTACTCTTTACCGTTAATCACTATACCCGTATGATATACAGCATCAATATGAATCCCAACAAGTGCTAATGAATAAGCTCTTGCAAGTCCTTGTGAAATATCATAAACGTAAACTTGTACATTGGAAGATTCTTCTGACATTCTGCTTCTGTTTTTCTTCTGCTTCTTCTGCTGCTTCTTCTGCTTCTTCTGATCTGTTGATGTACAAACGTAAGTGGCGGTGGCAAAAAAATAATCTCCGAGAATCCGCGTTTAACGTGATCAAGAACTTATCAATATGAATAAGAGCTCTGTCTCTTTTTAATCTTACTGTTAACTCTGTTAACTCTTTTAATGTTAACTCTGCTTAATCTTACTGTTAACTCTTACTGTTAACTCTTAATCTGTTAACTCTTAATCTGTTACTGTCATTATGCAGTATTAGAAGGTATCAACCCATGAAATTCTCCATAAGCATATTCAAACCCTTGTAAGTCATCGCTTGGATGTACTGGGAAAAACAGAACTGAAAACTTGAGGTGTTCATCCCATCTCATGTAATGGACAACTATGAACCACTCCATTGGATTTCGCTTTTTGTATTTCAATGATTTTATAAGACTTTATGTCTTCCCCCCCCCCCACCCTCCATTGTTCTTGTCTATTCGAGGGTGTGCCCGTATGGATGATCACTTAAGAGTAATACAAACAGCTCAAATATCTTTTCTAACAGTTAAGTATCACGTGTATATTAAGTAATCAATAAGATAAAAGATAAATAACAAATGACAAACGACAAATGACAAACGACAAATGACAAAAGGGCCTAGAACACTGGTAACTGCCTCGGCCCACCGATCTCGCGCGATAAATTTGATGCAGTTATTTCTGGGGAGACGGAACCCTTTTATAGTGTTGATAACCCCTTTCCTCTCCACCACTGAATAGAGGATAAAGAGAAGATATTTTATTATGTCTTCAACAACGGATTCCTCTTCTACTGCTACACAGCCTTCATCCATTCTATTTTTCATTGCTATTGCTGTTGGAATCTTAATAGCAATAGTATTCATCTTCTTCTCACTAAGGTACTATGTCAGAACCAAATTAGGAATATATGCCACTGCTAGATTAAGTACAACTGGTCCAGGTGGTGGTAATATCATCTTATTGAATAGTGATTTCCCCATCCAACAACTTAACATTTATAATAATGACCTTCAAAATCATATACGTATTCAAAGACGTCGAAGAAGATATTTGAAAAAAAGAAGATTAACAGAACAAGAAGTTGATCACCTTTTCCCTATGCGTACTTATCAAGATTGGTTAGATGGTGGTGCTGAAAGAGATATCGAGAATAGAGATATATTGGCGGAATTAAAACAAGAAGATGATCAAATCATTCATGAACAAAATCTGGAAGAAGAAGAAGAAGAAGCAACTTCTACACCAATAGATGAAACACCTACCCCTGTTACAAACCATGATGAAACTACAGAAACTACAGAAACAAATGATGAAACATTACGAACTCCAACTCATGAAGTGGACCTTGGTACTTCTAATATCCATGAAATCCACTATGATTCAGGTACTTGTGCCATTTGTATCGATACTTTTGAACCAGAAGATATAGTACGTGGACTTATCTGTGGTCATGTGTTTCATCAAGAATGTTTGGATCCATGGCTTATTAAACGTAAGGCTTGTTGTCCAATGTGTAAACGTGATTACTATATGAAGAATAATGAAAATGATCAAAATGAAGAAGGTACAAATCCAAATGATGCTCAAAATGATGCTGATTCATTTGTCGCTTGGCCAGAATTACAATATACTACCCTTGATGATCGTGTTGCTGAAATCTTACAAAGACATCCCGAATTGGAAAACATTGCCAGAGACAAAATCAAAGAGTATACAACTCTTAAATGGAGAATCTTTTGGTTGATTATGGGTGTTTCAAAAATCGATCTTCTTAATTGTACCATTGCAAGTGAAGATCAAAGACGTAGAGAAGCTGGTGCATATGATGAACAACCTGCTACCTCTCCAACTGACGTTGAATCAACAACCGATACTAATGTACAGGATGGTGATCTCGCTTCCTCTTCAAACATCAGCCCAAGATCACCATCACAAGAAACCAGAAGAGAGACTGTTGAGAGACTGGCTTGATCTCTACTCTCTGTCCCACCCCCCCTCATACACTTATACACGTTTTACGCTTAACGACTTCACTTCTCAAGTCCACTGACTTGGTTATACCTTCCTTTTTTCCCCCTATTTGACGTCTTGTTTCCGCTCTTTTTGAATTCTGCAATGTGCTTTGCCTTTTTTTTTTTGTTTCTCTTATACCCTTATTCTTTCCCAGTACTTTTAAATTATATTTCTTTTTTTAATCTAATGTATTTGAATGTCTTTTTTTGCCCTTTCTTGTCTAGTGTTTTATGACCTTTGATATGGGTTCTGCTTTCTCTTACTGTTACATTATCTACAGGTAACTCTTTGTGCAGGCCTCTACGATATGTCTATATAGCACAATGTTCTTTATAATCATTTCAACTACAGAGTTCTTTCTTTTACGAGACTACGCTAGTTCTCAATAACTAATATGGATATCTTTTCAGCATTAAATGCTATACCTATTTTACAGTTTGGTTGTCAGGAGCTATATAAACCATGTCACTGTCCAAATCACATTACCATATAGATAAACATATGGTAATATTAAACTGTACATACAAAAAAAAAATCCAATGATTAGAACAAAACAAATTATAACTTCCAACAAAACCACATCACTAAAAACCGATTAATTTTTTTTCTCTTTTGTTGAGCTTAGACTGACAACTCTTCAGTCTTCTCAACCAACTCATCCTCTTCATCATCATCATCATCCTCACCAGCCAAGACTGCAAAAGCGGACTTCTGAGCGACTGGCTTAGAAGCTGTCTCCTCCTTCTTCTGGGAGACGTTTCTCTTACCGGAAGATGTTCCAGTGGAACGAGCTGGAAGTTGGGAACCACGGGCCCAAGAGTCGAGGTTGTCAATAGCACTGGTCTTCTTGTTGCTGTTGGTTTTCTGCTCTCTTGGCTCTCTTGGTGGGAGAACTCCGGAACCACGGGCAGCGCCCCAGTTGAGAACTGGTTCTTCCTTCTTTGGTCTCTGCTCTCTTGGCTCTCTCTGCTCTCTTGGCTCTCTTGGTGGGAGAACTCCGGAACCACGGGCAGAGCCCCAGTTGAGAACTGGTTCTTCCTTCTTTGGTCTCTGCTCTCTTGGCTCTCTCTGCTCTCTTGGCTCTCTTGGTGGGAGAACACCGGAACCACGGGCTGAACCCCAGTCCAAGTTTGGCTCCTCTCTCTTTGGTCTCTGTTCTCTATCCTCTCTTGGCTCTCTTGGCTCCCTTGGCTCTCTTGGTGGGAGAACACCAGAACCACGGGCAGAACCCCAGTCCAAGTTTGGCTCCTCTCTCTTTGGTCTCTGCTCTCTTGGCTCTCTTGGCTCTCTGTATTCTCTTGGTTCTCTTGGTGGAAGAACACCGGAACCACGGGCAGAACCCCAGTCCAAGTTTGGCTCCTCTCTTCTTGGTCTTCTCTCAAAGTCATCACCACCTCTTGAAGCGAAACCAGAACCACGGGCAGCACCCCAGTTCAAGTTTGAACCACCCTTATCTGGGGCAGCAACGGCGACGTAGACACGACGACCGTTCATTTCCTGACCGTTACAGTTAAGTGCATTCTCAAGCTGGGTCTTAGTGGCGTAGGTGACAAAGGCAAAACCTCTAAGTCTAGTAGGGTCGTTCATGTCCTTTGGAGCGGAAACCCTTTCAACAGAGCCACCTTCATCAGCACAGGATTCAGCATACTCACCAATGGACTCCTCAGTGGCATCCCATGGCAAGTTGTTGAATCTAGCTCTGTATGGTGGAGCATCTGGAACAGGGTACTCGGTGAACTCACGCTTTGGGCCATCGTGACCACCAAAGGCTGGGTCCATTGGGTTGGCACCACCAGATGGGATACCGGTGGCACCAAAGGCACCGGCCTTCTTGGATGGGATCTCAATGGTGTTGAAGTCGACATCGTCGTCAGCCCAACTACCACCGAGGGACTCATCGTTCAAGAAGGTGTTCAAGTCCATCTTGACGGCTTTCTGTTTTGGAGCTGAAGGCTTCATGTTAGCAATGTGTCTCATCTCTGAACGACAAGATCATAAAAGACAATGGAAGTTGCAACATCCAGTGAAATTGAAATATCACATATGGATGTATTCTGCAGTGCAACCTATCATCTCGTTATAATCTACCTTTTAGTGAGATCTTCACACCAAATTGATATACTTACGCATCTTGAATAGGTCTGTTTTTGTGTGTCGCGGCCTGTGTACCTTGAAGGATTTGATTCGATAAGGGGTCTTTAGGATTGGATTCCAAGACGCCTAGCGGAGACAGAAATGTGCTGCGTGTGCAAAGGGTAATGAACTGTGGAAAAGTAAGAAGAACCGTGGGGTAACCTCTGAACTTTATAAGTGCTTGTTTCGATGTTTAATCAACCTGCTAGTCCTCTTTACCGCCAATTTTCACTTTTTTTTTCCACAGAGCGTAAAAGAAAATTTCCAGGATTACCTAAGCGATGCCAGTTATGAGCCCTCAAACTTTTCTTTGACGGCTTGCCCGGAATAAACTCGGAGGCGGCTAGCAACTCCGTGATGTAAACAAGTAGATTAATCTTAGATAACTAAGCTTAAAAAGGCAATTGAGAGACTACTTTGGACCTCTGTTCAGATATAATTGACTGTTAGACACAGCGACAAACCTTCCAATCGTTTACCAGACGCCTAGCGCCCTATTCAAAGCCGAGCTTTCCGCACTCAGAACCAACAACTGTTTGTTCAGCTACACTAAGGCGATGAACACGACTCAGGTGTACCAGGCTGTACAGAATAATGTATGGTTAAGGCTTTTATTAATTTTGGTTGTTGCTACAAGTGTTGTCCATGCATGTCTCTGTGCAATCTTTGGTATCCGCATAGGTCTCATCAACCCATTTTTGTTTAAGATGTACAACCTCGGATTCTCTACACGGAAGTTCACGGTGGATATACGATCAGTCAGTTTTCAGATATCGATATTCGACTTGTCAAATATCACAGTCGCCATTGAAGGACTCAATCTTACTTTACATAAATCAGAAGTTGAAGGTTCCCCTCAAGAAACATCAGAGAAGCGTCATCGTACTCTCCACACCCTAGAAGATCTTCAGAGTCTTGACCCAGATCGTCCAGTTTGCATACTATCGACTTCCAAGATATTCAACTTATTCCTCAAATTCTACCTGCTGTATTTCCGATTTGTCGGAATCCGTTTCACAGACCTTCAAGTGACATCGGAAGAAGCACAAACAACTCTGCAGGTTGACACGTTCACAACAAGAGTCTATGTCAACAGACATGATAAGAAAAATGTCGGCATCAAAGCTCGTATTATCCAACTTAAAATCAATGGCCACGAAGTTCTTGACTCTTGTGTCCTGGATGCTAGAGCGTCTCTTGACTTTGAGGCTGGTTATTTATCTGGAGTGGTTCTCAACTTTGACACAAGAATTATCAAGATCCGACTATACACACTTCTCAAAAAATACATCAACAACAGTTACTTCGATAAACTGAAACCGAAGGCTAAAAGTGGACCTTTAACAGAGGAAGAGATTTTGGATATGATACATGAAAGACTTCGTCGTTTCTGTAACTTTGTTAGACTCATTGAATCAACCACGATGTCTCTCCAAGGAATTCAAATCACAGAGATTCCCCTTGTTTCTAAAGAGCTGCTAAGATGTCCCCAGTATAAGCCACTGGTTTTTGTACACTTGAGGGTGACATCATTTGCCTCTTCATGGGAAAGACTTTTCTTGGAATCTCCTGGATACGGTTTGTTGTATGACCACGCTGATAAACCATTCAAAGTTGTCTATAATTTCACTGGTGTCTCTGTCTCCATGGAGCACGTTGGTAAAAGTGCACCTAGAGAGGTGATGACTATTCCAGTTATGAATTTCAACGGAAGTACTAATGTTGCCTTCCAGACTCTGGAAGCCATCATCTCAGGTAGAGAGTCCAAGTCCAAGCTGGTTCTTGCAGGACATCTCTCCGAGCCAACCTTTGACATGTCTACAGATGATATATCTGTTGCAGTCATGAGTGCCCTTGACTTCTTGACCTACATTCATAGCCAAGAAACATCTGCTACCGATGAAAACTCTGACCACAGTACCATAAGAAAGAGGTCTTTAGCCCAGAAATGTGAAGTTGCTAAAAACCTCTCCAAAGTTTGGCCGGCTGTTGAGTTGAAACTGGGTATTGAGAATCCGGTCATTATGACCAAGAGTCTTTTCAGCGAGCACTACTACAGAATGCTTTTGCTTAAACTAAACATGCTTTCAATTGAGCTAAGGACTAGTAGAGAGGTTTTCAATGGAGTTGAACAATATGTGTCTCGCCAAAAGTTTGACATGCATAATACTAAGATTGAATTCCGAGACACGAAGGATGGTCTTGATAAAAGAGCTTTGAGACTAGATGACATTTCAATTAAACAGCAGTTTGATATAATTCCCTCTCTGAGATTAACCACTTCTATTCACACTGAAACTACCAAGCTGAACCTGTCCAATATCAGGATGCTCCATGGTATTAATCATATCCTTTCTGAGTTGGATGCGGCCATTGTGCCTCAGATTCGGGAATACAGACGCTTTTTGAACAGTTTAGATGTTCTCTGTCAGGACGGTATTTGTGAGCCCGCACCAAAGTTTGTTCCAGTGGACAATCGTTCAGCGCTTGAAGTCATTCAAGATCTTATACCATACTGGGTTCAAAAAGCAGATGTTACTTGTGATGCCAATACTATCATCATTGGTTCCCGGTCTCTCTTACTGAATAAGCACTTAGTGAAAAGCATAGATTCTCAAACCAAGAACGACCTGGTGAAGGGAGAGTTAAGAACGGTTCAGCTTACGGTCGATCGCTGGAACGTTGTTTTCTCCAAGTGTAATGGAATGTGTGGTGACGAAAGTTCAAGCAGTTCGTCTTCGCTTGAGGATGATGATAAAGGTCTTTTTGACACTTCTTCCGAGGGCACAAATGAGAACGATGGATGGATAGTAAAATTCACCACAAGTAAAATTATTGGAAGAATCGCCTCTGAAACGAGTTCTAATAAGACTTCGCTTCACGAGAAAGTCTTCCTGAAAATACCGACCTCCTCTATTGTCTTGAAACCTTGTGATATTGATGAAAAACTGTTGTTGAGATGCAATATTGAAAGAGTTGAAGGTTTATACTCGGTTATCACTCATTTCATTTTGATCTCAACGCTCCACTTAGTTAGAAATACGATCTTCGAGTTCCTTCTTACAAATCCAATTGGGGAAAGCAGAAAGTCAAGCGGTTCTGGCTTGGGTCGGAAGCTTATATCCGCTCTTGAAGTGTCACTCTCCGTTGGATTCATTGACGCTATTCTTGTGCTTCCAGATAAAATGAAAATGAGATTGGAAATTACTGAGACTTCATCCTCAGGTATGCTTGATAAACCACTGCTGGTTGGTGCCACATATATCAGAATCTGTACTGAATCTCCAACATCACCGGGATACTGGGCAAGACTTTTGACAACTGTTGGTGGTGGCATAAGAGTGAACACACCATCTATCCTTGGTAGACTTGATGGCCCTTGGTTTGAATTGAGCAACGATTCTTGCCACATCACTTGTCCTCATCACCTGATAATCTACAAAATATTTGACAACTTCTCTGTCATGATCAAAACACTGAAACAACTGCATCATTCGCTAAAGTATAACTCAGATGAGATTGTTATTAATCCAACGGCAAAGGGTCCTTCAAAGATCCCAAAGATGAGACTGAGATCAAACAGGCTTCTGTTCAGCATGGACGACGATCCTTTCGAGGCTGAACTTAATATGATCTTCCAGATTGGCTTGGTCGAGCAGAAGATGCGTTCCGAAAAGATAGCAGCATTCGACAGAAGGATTGTAGATGAGATCCAAAATACCAAGAAGCCAACAAAAGCGGTTACGGACGATCATTTGTCAAGTCTTCCAAAAGTCTCGAAAAGGAAAACTTTCAAAAGTTTGCACCACACCCACTCAGTTTCAACTTTCCCTGGAATTTCAGCACCTACACGATCGACGCAGAGCTCAATTCCTGTTGCAGATGTTCATGAACAGCAGAGACGACTAAACAGTATTTATGAGGGCTTTTCAAAGTCCTGGATTGCCCGTGTGAAAGCTTACAAAAGTCAGATGAACAAGAACTTCAGCGATAGCTTTGATTTCTTGTGGGGTAATCTTGATGTCAGTCGCTTCCCTGAGGGTTTAAACCGAAAGGTGTTGGAGTTTGTCAAGTCCCCGTTCTTGTTCAGTTTGATACTGGAGGGCGCTGATATTGATATTGGCCCCCCATCATGTGGCTTTGATGGTCTTCCGGACTTCCTGTATGATGTTGGTAAGGGAGTTCCAAAGGATTCCCAGTATTCCACTTTGATTCCACTTCATGTCGACCTAAAGCTGACAGAGCTGAGGTCTCATCTGAGGGATTATCCACTTCCGTTTATTCATATTCCTGCAATTTCAAAGAGTCAACCGAAACAGCTACCAGCAGTCAGGATCCACGGTGACTTTGTGATTGGTGAAAATATGATTTTATCAAAGGATGAAGTCAGAGAAGTGTATGTGCCTCTTGTTCCTGGTTGCTCGGAGTTTGATGAAGATGACAGCTACTCTATTGAGGTTCCAAAGACGTTAACTGCTATTAAAATATACACAGGTCTTGAATGGGAAGTCAACTCTGATCTCCCAACGTCTGTGACGTGGGGTACATCCTATCAGCCTTGTATTCAGCAGATCATGTTAAACTTGGACAATTTCACAAAGCCACCAATCGATCCATCAGAGAAAGTTGGCTTCTGGGATAAGATCAGAGCCAATTTCCATGCTCGGATTCGCTTCAGTTGGCTGGCGAAAGGAAGTCTACACATATTGTTTAAAGGTTCAATGAATCCGTATTCTATTGGTGGTGAATCTTCTGGATTTATGCTCGGTTTCAAGGAAAATGTTATACTTAACGTCAATGGCAAGGATGATTCAAAAGACTTTATTGTTTCAAAGGCTGATGAGATTATATTCGCTGTGCCAAATCATCTGGCACAGCCTTTGCCCGTTTGGTCAAAGCCTACGTCGGAGTCAGTTCTCTTATGGGATGTTTCAACGAATTTCCAACAGAGCGCATTTGGATATTACTTGGTGGAAACATCTCTTCCAGATAAAAAGCGTATTCAGTCTTTATCTGACTCATATATTGAAAAATGTGTCATCAGTTTGACTGGCGGCGTCAGTTTCAATCTCGCGTTCTTCTTCGAGAGGAAGCTTGAAGATGGAATTTCCAGAAGCTCAGAATTCTCTCCTCATTACGACATCGTATTGAGAAATCCGAAATATGTTCTCGACAGAGATGCTTATGACGCTTATAATGGATTCAGAAGTCAATACATTCACATGGGTCTTACTTTGGTGTCCCAGCAAGACAGTTCATACAACACAATACAACTGACACCAACTGCCTTTCAATACTTCTTTGCCTGGTGGAAGCTTTTCTCCTATACCTTCCCGATTCGCCACGGTCGGTTGTTTGGTCCCGATCGAACAACAAAGAAGTTCTCTCGTCATTTATACTCTATCAAATATCAAGCACTTTTGGAACCGCTGTTCGTGTCCCACGTTTATCGTGACTTTGAGCTTGCGGCTGCTGACGATAAGAAAGTCGACTGCGTTGGTGTCAAGGGTCGTGCTTCAAAGTTTGTCCTGGACCTTCATCAGCGTAAGGAGCTCACTGTTGAACACAATCCGAATCTTAATGTTACCAGAAAGAATATGAGGATGAAGTTCAATTTGGGTAAAGTGGAGCTGGAAGAGTTTGATGTGAGAGTACTCGAGGGTTTCTTTGATAAAATTGATGAAGCTGAAACTGCCGATGTTCATGAGCATGGAGATCATAATTTCGAATCCTTCGATAATGATCTTTCCTGGTTCGATTTATCTGACTTTGCCGAGATTTATGAGCCAATACTGAACAAGAGGTTCCGTGGAAATGTGAATACATATCCGTTGATGTATACCCCTAGATTCCTCTATTTCAAGAGGCAAAGTTACGAAGACAAATATCAACTCGATGCTGAGACTGGAAGAAGAGTGAAGCCTTTTGGCTCAGAAGCATTCCATGACTGTCTTGTAAATGGAAAGCCCTCATATGTGACTCAACAAGAGCTTTATGACCAGCGTCTAGCTGAGCTTGAGTCCAAACTTGAAGAAAACATTACACTTGGTCAAAGGCTATTAGCCTCTGGCTCTTCTAATTCGATTAATCAAGCTAGGCAACTAAAGATTGACAACGAGCAGCTCCGTCAAGGAATCAAGTTTGTGAAAGAGCTGTCAGCTGCGTTCTCCTCTCCTGAGACTTCGGATCTCAACAAGGTCTCGACTTTTGACTTTGCAATTGACAATAATCCCGAGGAGAACTCCTTCAGCAATAGGTTTATTGTCCACAACATGATGCTGAAATGGAATGATCAAAGCAGGGATGGGTTCTACAGATACATTTACTTGTTTGAAGTTCGTGGGATTTTCAGCAAATTTGAACAACATAAGTCACTTGCTCAACTGGATGATGCCATTGACGCTCAAAGGAAAGCAAACTACAATGGTGAAGAAGTCCACAGTGTTTCGCGTGTGACTACCTATGAAAGTACTCATAGCGATCAGAAGGATGGTATTAGAGATAGTATTGATGATACAAGAGCATCTCAACGTATCAAGTACTTTAAGGAGGAGCTTCGTGAGATTGCTGTTAACTTCCTATACAAGACACGCGACAATCATTTGGTGAAGCTAATCTCCCCCCAGATTCAACTACAATGTGAGGATGACGCACATGCTGCAGTTCTTGTTACTGCTCCAAAGATTGAACTCAGTATTGTAGCGTTTGACGCGTCTCCTGAAGAGGAGGATTATGATGAGAATATATTTGAACAGAGGTTCGGTGCAATCTTAGAGGATGCCAGTATATTCTTGTTCCATAAGAATGAAATCGTGACTACCGGTAAGCTGTTCTTCAACTCTTCATCTTACGGATCCACTACTACGTGGCCACCGTGGTTGGGAGTTGAACTTTGTTATGACGGAAAGCTCATTGCTGATCACGTTCTTATGCAGCAGACTTCCATCATGGTTCGTTATGATAAAGTCATGAGTTTGTTCTTTGGCTCTGATGATGCCGATGTTAATAGACTATCCTGTGATCTGTCACAAGCTGTTTTGACCTGCGATGCTAAGCAGTATTACTCTCTTTACACTATAATTATGGAGTTGTTGATATATAATGATCCAAGAACATTGAAGCTGAAGCACATGGAGTCGAAGATGAACTTGAGTTTAGACTTGAAGGATCTGGCAGCTGTCAAGAGTCGTATTGTTTCACTCCAAGAAGCGAATCGACAAGCGGCAGGAATCATCGATAATATCTCCTCAAGACTGGCAGTAGTTGATGATCTGGAAGAGGACGACTTAAGGCTGGTTCGCTCCGCGAAGTTTGAGGCAGCTATGGAACTTTACTGGTTGATGAAAGTGTCTGTTTTCGGGAACAGAAAATCCACTGAACAGTCGGATGACTACTTGGAATGGAATATTCGGGCAGATGATATCAAACTTCACATGCTTGATGAGCAGAGGCAACCATTCCTTGATGTCATCCTAATGAACTCGCACTTCAAGAGAATGGAACGCTCAGATCGCTCTGATAGAAACCATATCATCATAGAGAACCTGGAGGTTATCAATTTGGAGAAGCAGTCAAGTCTTCCAGTTGTATTCTCCGCTCATCACGTTGCAAAGAAACCAAAAAAGATCACAAGAGAAGCCGATGAGGAACCTTTGATTCATATCAACTGGCAGATGGACTACCCAGTGGGTGGTATCCGAATCATGAAGAAGTTTGAAATTGCACTGCAGCCAATTCAAATTTCCATTGAAGAAATTACTGGTGAGAAGATCATGAAGTACGCGTTCCCTAACGATAGTATTCCAACTGATAGTGATGATGAAGAGGATTCCCCTTCTGTTGTTAGAAGATCGAGTTTCATGGGCAATGGTAGTACATTGTCAAGTATCAAGACCAAGGACAGTGATATCAAACGAGGCATCAGATTGTCTCCTTCAAAAGCGAAATCTAATGGGAATTCCCACATGCATGTCAATGCCAATTCTGGACCTGGTACACCAAGAACCAGCATGTCTTTAAGTCGCAAATCAAGGGATGAAAACATTGATAGTCTTATGCTTAGTGAGACCAATGGAAACGGGGAAGAGGATGATGATCAGCTTGATGAAATGGTTCAAAGGGCCTCTAAGTACCTCAGTTTTGTTTCTTTCAAACTGAGAAGCACCGTCATCTGTATTACATTTAGAGGTAGGGGTTCAAAGAAGCTTATCAACGTTACAAATTTTGTCTTAAACTTACCAGAAGTATACTTCACGAACAGAACATACACATTACTTGATTTGACTATGCACTTGAAGAAGGTCTTGATAAAAGCCCTCCTGAGTCACACTGGAAGCATCATTGGTAATAAGCTGTCGAAGAGAAATAGTGTTGAGAAATCGTTGAAGAACTTGAGTAACTACGCTACAAATAGAATTAACACATTCAGGGATGATTAAGATGGCGAACATTGTTCTATTTGGACAATTCATATAAGCGTAAGCTTTTTATTATTGATGATAATCATGATTATTTAAAACTCCCGCAGTATATAAGTTCTACTGAATGGTTGAGATAGTATCGCACATTTGGTAGTAAGAGTGAAAGTAGATTTTTTATGCGCTAAACACTCTACGATAGGTAGTCTTATCATCATTGGGTCAAAACCATTTCATTGCTAAGTCATTAAGTTGTCATTATTATGAGTATCACATCACAAAGTCTTTAATCGATACGACGACGTTTGGTATTCTCTTCGGCTTTCGTCTTTGATTTTCTCTTAGTACCTTGAGAAGTGTCCCCAATTGCCAAATCTGAGGCATCGAAGCCTGGAATTCCTGTGTCAGGAGTCTTATCGAAGCTAATGTTGTAGCTGAGCATTTGTGGTTCAAATCTCTCAATGGTTCTACCTGGACCTTCTTGTGGAGCAAATACAATAGGCGATATTGTGCGTTCCTTTGGAATGAAATTGTGTCTTCCCGGAAGGTCGGTGATGTGTGCCTTATATGACTTTCTCAATTTTACACCTTTTGTACCCTCATCATTAAGACGTGCCACAGATTCTGCAATAGTTGTGAGGTTGTAGAGTTCTATGAGGTTCTGAGTCGGGTGAGGGGCCGACTTGGTGTAGTATTTGTTGGGATCAATGTAGTAATATGACGACTCTTGTGACTCCTTTGATTGTGTCATAATGTTCCTCTAATATGAAATTTTGTTCCTTCTCTGTTAATTGAGAAGTTTTATTCGTTATCTGTCATACTTAACTGCCTACTCAAGGGCGCCACTAGTTAAACACTGATTTCCAGCAACTCCACAATTCGCGCAATCTTGATACCTATTTATATTGCCCTATGTGTATTCACGTGATATCTCTTTTAGGGCAGTCACAAACTCTCAGAGTGTCCGGATGTTTTTTGTTATGTGGCACCAACCAGATTCCCGAACCAGAACTTTTCACCTCCAGTCCCACAATGCCCGCGAAAGGGAAGCCTGCATTACATAAGCTACCCGCCAAAAATCTCTGGTTTGCGCCACACCCGCGAAGAAATCCTCGCCGCCCACACAAAATTGAAATTTTTGAACTCTGCCATCAGTGAGCACAGCATAATACATTGTCACCACCAGAAAATCAGACAAAGTACGTGCAAATAAGAGGAGAAAAGAATATCATAGAGTCTTGATGTGAAAGAGAACAACGTGTTATATACAAATACCATCATCGGGTTACTTCAAAAGCTCGTCCTATCATCTTTGAAGCCAAGTGTTTTCCATCAAATGTCAAAAAAAGTCTTCACATAAACAGGGACAGGTATCACATATTTGTCTATCATAACTAATGGGCCTATACAATTTCATCTGTCACAATCATTCAGCTATCTTTGGAGTTAAATATCACTATGCAAAGAAACTACAGACCTTCGTAAAGAGTTGTTTTTTTTTGAAAAACACTAATGACCTAGAAATGGCAATAAAAATAGAAAATCCAACACTATAAACACATACACCATTCTCCTTTTTTTCCCGGACTCTTTTATATTCTCTTTTCAAGCAAAAGTTATTGAACCTGAGTACTAACATTTCTTTTTATAGATGGCTGCTTCTCTCCACCCAAAGATCGTCAAGAAGGTCACCAAGAAGTTCAAGAGACACCACTCTGACCGTTACGCCCGTGTCTCCGAGAACTGGAGAAAACAGAAGGGTATTGACTCTTGTGTCAGACGTCGTTTCAGAGGTACCATCCCACAGCCAAAGATTGGTTTCCGTACCAACAAGAAGACTAGACACATGATGCCATCTGGCCACAAGGCCTTCTTGGTCCAGAACACCAAGGACTTGGACTTGTTGTTGTTGCACACTAAGACCTACGCTGCTGAGATCGGTCACGCCGTCTCCTCTAAGAACAGAGTTGAGATCCTTGCCCGTGCTAAGGCTTTGGGTTTGAAGGTCACCAACCCAAAGGGTCGTCTTGCTCTTGAGGCTTAAGAACTTTCACAAAACTGTACACTTTAGTCTCTAATCACGCTTATGTTTTTGGGTATGAAATTATCGTAGTTAAATCGGCATCAGTGTTACTATCCATGTATACCGGAGGGTTCTACTATTAAGTTTAGAGTACATGTATATCAAAATAGCCAACTAAAAAAAAAAGAAGTAAATCTGGAGGTGCGCAAATACCATTGAGTAATTAGATATGAAGCAAATCAAGATCTGTATGTTTCTTACTAGTTCTTCTTCGCCATTAAAGCCAAACCGATTAAATGTGATACCAGATAAAAAAAAAATACAAGAGAAAGCTATGGGAGAAGTGGAGGAACACAAATCTAGTTATAATAGATCAATTGGCATTGTGTTATTTTAGATCAAGTGTGAAGTGTTAATTGTCACAACACAAAAGAGGAGAGCGGTGGGGAAAGAAATGAGATAAAAGAGTCTTGTAATGGAGCCATAAAAGTATATGATCTTATGTTACAGCAGAAAGGAAAGTAAGAGGTAAAGATGATGGATGATGTGAAACGCTTCAGAAGAACAACCAAGCAATAATAAATGCAATGATTGCGAGCATAATGATAGTTGTGATAGGAAGCGAACTCTCCTGTGCAACCTGCTTAGTGGTAACATCAGACTTCTTGGTGGCAGAAGCCGCACTGGCAACGTTAGAATCGAGCTTTTCGTTCAAGGCATCAATCTTACTCTTATCCTCTTCTGAAACGCCTTCAACATCCTTCTTGGTCAATTCGGTGACCTTACTGTCTGATGGAGATGAGCCAATGGCAACACCGGAAGCGGCAGCAGTTGACTTTTCGGTTTCAACAGCAGTTGTGTTGAACTTGACCTTAATTTTCTTAGAAACAGATTGGGCTTTAAACTCAGCCTCCAACTTTGTCCATAATTCACTCACGGTGCTTTCACCGAGATCATATGGAGATGGCAAACTCACTATAAGGAACTTATCGTTACACTTGAAGTCAGCTTCTGGTTCCTCCTTCAAACCCAGGAAGATGATAGAAACCTCAACTGACTGACCTGGCAACACTGTAGCAGCATTTGGTCTAACACAGTAGCTATAATTGATAAAATGTTAGTAACAGTTGAATTAGATTGGAACGCTGGATATAAAAACACATACAGCTTTGGAGCGGTGGTCTTGACCTTAAAGGCAACAGTCTCAGCAGAGTTGTTTGTTATGGTGATAAGCTCTGTAGATGGCTTAGTGAATGGAGCTTTTTCAAAAATTGTTAGTATCAGATAGGGCGCTTTCTCTCTTTCTTTCCTCCAATGATTGGGTTTCATTACCTAACTTGGTTCCCAGAGTAGGCATCAGAGCATCAAAGAGAGAAGAGAGGAATTGGAACGGATGGTACTCACAGGTAAACTCCAACAAGGCAGGTGAGATGGAAACATCCATTGTGTCGAAATAATGTGTATTCTTTTTTCGGTGTTAGACTGTGATATGAGAAGACTCTCGCGTCTTGTTTTGATTGATCTGGGGGAGAGCAGGCCTGCTTAATGTGATTTCGCGTGTGGGCGTCTCAAACGGGCGGCTATTATGGGAAGTGGTGATGATTAACTGTCCTATGTGAAAGTTCTTTAATATTTCGCCACGATTACTTAACAATGGCTAAATTTCACAAGGTTTAAAAGCTGAAGTTTGCTGTTGTTGTTGCTTAAAAAACCGCCCTTTTGTTCACTGCTGGCGATTTCAAATCGGCGTTTTCGCTAACCGCCTGAAATTTTGGCGGGAAGGCGCACATCTATTGCCCAAAGCGGATAACCGAGGTATAATGGTCATGTGACTAGGTCGGAAAGTACCTGAAAGTACCTTTATTTATATAACTTGGGAACTATAGTGGTGTATCTGTTTTTGCTGTGTATTATATGATTAGTAGTCCTCACCTCTGGAAACGACTTCCTTTTTGGTTGGGTGCAAGAGAATGGTGTGTTCATATTGGGCAGTGTAACAGCCTTCAATGTCGTTCAATGGTGGATAATCTTGAACAATACCCTCTCTAACCAAGTTGTTCAATGCCAAAAGGTACTTATCCTCTCCAAGTCTATCCAAGTATCTACGACAGAATGGAAGGGTACCAAAGTTCTTGTCAATAGTGGCCAATAATGTCTTTGCCTTGTTCAGTCTCAATGGAACATTTGGTGCATCAACGTTTTTGGCATAATGAGAACATTCACCACCACTAACAACATAACCACGACCAGTGGATCCAAACGTCTCAATAGCAAAAGTTTCACCTTCTTCCATCTTGGTCTCATCTCCATTCTTCACAATAGGAACAGATTTACCTCCATGGATATGGAAACGATCAATGTTATGACCATTCAAATTACGAATACACTTGACAGGGTATGTCTTACCATCCAATTCAACTTCATAAGATTCCATAACTTCTTGAATAGCTTCACCAATATCCGTAAGTCTAACATCAATACCAGCTTCTTTAATACCAGTGTTCGTTGCGGCTTTGACGGCAGCGAGTAATTGATCATATCTTGGGTTCCAAGTCTTTGTGAATGCACAATCAACAATGTAACCATCAACATGAACTCCATAATCGATCTTGATCACATCGTCATATTCGACAACCGTCTTGTCACCTGCATTCGGTGTGTAATGAGCAGCACATGAGTTTCTTGAAACACCAGTTGGGAACCCTGGACCAGCTTTTTTCGTATCGGTTTCATTTGCAAAAGTTCTAACAGCGTTTTCAATGGTCTCTGCAACTTCAGTAGTAGTCATACCTGGATTGAATCTTGGAGCCAAGTGCTTTCTCACACGACGATGGATCTCAGCACCTTTTCTGAATGCATTCCATTTCGTTTGATTCTCCTCTTGTAAATCCAAATATCTCTTCTCTTCAGACGTAGTTCTATAGTTGTTCTCATCCTTATACTCCTGCCACTCACCTTCTGGATAAATACCTTCTGGATAAAGAGTATCAATTGGAACAACAGTTGTCTTTTTCTTTTTAGACTTACTTTTCTTCTTCTTCTTTTTCTTCTTCTCACCACTTGCTTCTCCACCTTCTTCCTCAGCATCGTCATCTTCTTCATTATCTTCAACTATGAGTATTCATTGTTAGTAATTAATCTCCATTATTCACAGAACACACTTACTATTAACCTTCTCCATCTTGTCTACAACCTTCTCCACTATTGGAGCAGAAGCCTGTGTGGTTGTATCCACAGTCTCTGTTGCTTGACTCATTGTGTGGATAAATAACAAAGATCAGTCACTCTTGAAGACTCTAACTTAATAAGCCAAGAGAGATGGAAAAAGACATAGTTAAAGCATCACGGTCGCGAGCGCGCACAGACACACACACAAAAGTGACTTCCGAGGGTGAAAAGGTCGTAACTCGCACGATCATCAAAGACAAAAAAAAGCCCATTGGGAAATCACAATTATACAGTAAAATCTCTAAATCATTGGGGTTTGTTTATTTGAAGTGTATTTCTTTCAAATCTTACACGTCATGTTTGCACTTCGCTCAGCCCGTGTGCAACTTGGAAAGTTGTCTTCACAAAATGCACTCACTTCGTTGCGTTACAACAGTACCAAAGCCGACGCCAGCAGTGTGATAAATGCTTGGAAGACGTCTGGAAAGTCTGTGCAATCAGAGATACAGTTGCAACAGATGATGGACTCTCCAGCCAAGACACAGAGCAGACTCATTGATCAAAAGGATATTGTGGATGCCCGTGAAGTGGCTAGAGGTCTCCAAGTGACAGGTCCAATTGCCGGTAGAATGGTCAAGGTGGATAACGGTGATGTTGACCGTGCTTTCAGACAACTGAGAACCGTTGTTAATGTAAACAATATCAGATTTGACAAGCAGCAGCAGAGATACTACAAGAAGCCAGGTAAAGTGCTCGAAGAGAAGAGAATAAGAAGAAAGAAAAGACTCTTTGACGAAGGTATAAGAAGACTCATGAACATCGTCAAGGAAGCTAAGAGAAGAGGTTACTAAATGGAAAAATTAAAAAACTTTTCTAAAAAAAAAAAAGAGAGAGAGAGAGAGGAGGAGGCCTCCTATCGCATGTATATAAGCATTTTTAACGACACGTTTACATTTTTTGGTTCACCACATTAAATACTAAATAGTCCAATCAACCGCAATTTTTAAGTAGAAGGGCCGCGCTTGGCTGCCTTGATGATAACCATTTCAAAATCAAAACATCCGAAATTCTCCTTCTCTTTGAACCGAAAGGACACAAAGAGTTTTGTTCTTCTCGAGGTAAACTTACTAGTGAAATGGGGAAAGCTTCATGGCAGTCGGCAGCGGTCAACCTCCTCAACACCATCATTGGTAAGTAAAATATTCTCACTATCTCTAATCCATGGAACTTGGGTACTAAATATTTCGTTTTTATAAAGGTGCCGGTATGCTTGCTATGCCATTTGCAATTCGTGCTGATGGTATTATGATTGGTCTCTTTGTCATTGTTCTTTCTGCTATGACCTCTTCTTTCGGTCTTTATCTTCAAGGTAAATGTTCAAAGTATACTCCTGCTGGACAGGCATCCTTTTTCTCCCTTGCACAACTAACTTATCCACAACTTGGTGTGGTGTTTGATTTGGCTATCGTAATTAAATGTTTTGGTGTTGGTGTCTCTTACTTGGTGGTTATCGGTGACTTAATGCCAAAGATTTCTGAATCTTTATGTGGTGAAAAGTATCCATTGCTACTTGAACGTAATTTTTGGATTACAATATTCATGATATTCATTGTCGCTCCCCTATCATATCTTAAGAAGATGGATTCACTCAAATATGCTTCAATGGTGGCATTATCATCTGTAGCATATTTGGTCATCCTTGTCTTTGTTCATTTCTTGAGAGGTGACATTGAGGATAGAGGTAAAGTTAGAGTGTTTGCCCCATATTCAACAACATCTGTACTTTCAAGTTTCCCAATCTTTGTCTTTGCATACACTTGTCATCAAAACATGTTCACTTTGGTCAATGAATTAGACACTCAGTCCGGAAAGATCATCAACAGAGTCATTGGAACAGCAATTGGTATCGCAATGACTCTTTACATCATTGTTGGATTGACAGGATACATCTCATTTGGTGACAATGTTGAACCAAACGTCATTGTTGGATACGCTCACTCAGTCTCGTCCACCATTGGAAGAGTCGCCATTGTTATACTTGTTATGTTATCATATCCATTGCAATGTCACCCTGCAAGACTCTCGGTTGGTCATATTATCCACTACTTTAGAAACATTAAAGAGATTTCTAGAAGACCATCAAGAGCTGCATTACTTCAACAACGCAGAGAGTCTGCAAGTACTACAAACTCTCGCAAAGTATCACAGGCCTCCCAAAGTGTTGATCGTCCAAATAGAACCTATTTGAGAGCTGATAACGATGAAACTTCAACACTTATGAGCAATACTGCGTTCAGTGAAGATACTTCTTTTGATCTTCAGGATGAACTCCTTGAGCAAGGTATGCACACAAACACAGGGGCCCCACCTCTCACAGGCACAGCATTCTACATCGTCACCACCATCATCGTTGTGTTGAGTTATCTCGTTGCTATCACTGTGACTTCGTTGGCACATGTTTTAGCATTTGTCGGATCTACTGGTTCCACTTCCATCTCTTTTATTCTCCCTGGTATCTTTGGTTACCAACTCATTGGTTCTGAGTTCATCAATCCGATGACTGGTGAGTATGAAGATCTCCCTAAGAAGTCGCAATGGTTGCGTTATGCATCATTTGCTCTCTCTGTCTGGGGTCTTTTGGTCATGGTTGTATGTTTGTCTGTGACAATATTTTTAGGTGCTACGCACTAAAGCATAGTTTCCAATATTATAAATGAAAAAAAAAAAATGTGCTTTATATATATAAAAGAGTCATTATAAGGAGTGGGGGGTACTGAAAATCATTCAATCAATTCAACGTAGTTACTTGGACAAATACCAATCTCACCATTGGATCTCTTAGCTTGCCACCATCTACTATGAATGTCATTGACTTTAAGGATTTCACCTTTCTCAAATGATATTTCATTTTCATCTTCAGGACTTGATTCATAAGAGTAAAGTGCTCTAGCTGTGTATGGGAAGTCATCAATAACGAGATTTGAATCGACATTACCAGACATTCCTGTTAATCCTGTACCCATAGTTCCTGTAGAAATATGAGTTCCTTCATTCTCTGGGATATCATAGATTGGTGTACCGGTGGTATTGTTCTCTCTTTCCGATAAGTTCTCCAAACCGTTCAGTCTTGTTGAAGAAACGTACTTCTGGTTAGACCAAGTTGAACGTCTGTAATCATCATCATAATTTGGATCATTTGTGGAAAGTCTTGTACCACCAAGTTGTTGTGAATGGAATGGATTACTTGAACTTCTTGGTCCCCTCAAGGAGAAGGAGTCAACCCACTGATTTATAGGAGAAGAGTTGTCACCACCATAGTAAAAAATCCAAATCAAATTAACCATAGATAAGAGGACAACACCGGCAGAAGCAGCAGCTTGTGGTGATCCATTGGTCCAAACTAAGTTAGTAGCAGAGTTTGTTGTATAAAGGAATGCAACACTGAGAGCACCCGTGAGGAAAACCTTATATTGATCCACCATATCAAGTCCATAAAAGATGAAAATCATAATCAAAAGCATCAACTGATACACTAAACCCCACCATGTAAACTTTGGGAAAGCTGAAGTAAGATTAGATGCCAATGAACCAGCAAATGCAATAATCCATGAAATAAGGGCAATAGACCACGTTGACACTGCAAATGGGTCAGTTGTAAAGTTAGTGATGCGGAAAGATGTAGCACCTCCCGTTTGTGGTAATTTTGCCATCTTTAAGATCTTGTTGTTGTATTTTAGTTCTGTGGAGAGATCAGCCGCAAGTGTGAATGTTTGTCAACAACCTCGGTTTTCCAATTAAAATATAGCGTCGATGATTATTCTTTTCGAATGGAACTCAAACAATAAATCAAACACACAGATGAATCAAACAAAGTATGATCTGTTGTATTAACACAAAAAAGAAAATCGCTGTTGAGTTGACACTTCTGTTCCTGAGTGTGTTTTCAACGCGACGTGTGTATGTGTGTGTGTCTGTGGGGGGTGAGGAGAGTATATAATCTTGTTTGTCTTAAGGAAACACCACTTAAAAAATGATGTATAGATAACTCTCTAATTGTCTTGATTCCTTTATAAGTGTTTTATACGTTGAAGCAGTACAACCGGGAAAGAAAAATAAGTGTTTATGCTTCCATCGACGCGTTTTGAAGAATTCAACGGGATGATCGGCGGGCCAGAACGACCCTCTGTGTGGGCCTACCGCTAATTACGTAATTTCGTACGTACGTATGCGCGCTGCCCCCCTTAAAACTGGAAAACCGATCTTTTAAAAATTCGGGTTTCTTAGTAATAAATTCAGATTATGGACTCTAATTAAGAGGTTTTAGAATAATGTCTTTCCACTCTATTCAAATATCCTATTCAATTGTTCAAATTCGGAAAAAAAATTCCAAAACAGGTTTTGAAGTTCAATTGAATAGTTCAAAATCAAAAATGCAGAGTGCCTTTTTTGAAAGTTAGTCTTATTTACAAACAAAATTCGATACATTTTATATATAATTTATATATAGCAGATTATATCTACACCTGGTATATATTTCCATAATTCTAGCATTTTAAACGTGATTTGTGATTGATTAATAAGAGTTATATAGTATTACACAATATATCAATAAAACGGAGCCCAACCTAAATATATAACAGCAAGGTTTTTGACATCTGTGGCCTCTTGAATCAGTTCTTGTACAGTTGCCTCTACACTCAACCCGTGCGCTGCTAGTTTTTCTTCAACTCCCTTCAAAGCAGTAATTGCCTCTGATCCATCATCTTCCATTTTCATTGCTGTAGTCTCATCATCAATCTCTTGTAACCTCTTCCTACGAATAGGAGAGATGGCCCACGTATAAAGCGGATCATACTTCAAAACGTCAAGAATACCAATAATCTTTTCAGAATTCTCTCTTAGAACTTTAAAAACAAGTTCTGATCCCTTTCTGAAGGCTCCTTCCACACCAGTGACACCTAATCCATCCACAATATCTCGAGTTAATCTAAATGGAACCAGTTCTGGAACTGGGAGAAGTTTACCTTGATCAAAGGCAACACCCAAATCAATATGAATCGGTTCACCGGTTTTCTTGTCAAGTAAAACATTATTAAGATGACGATCACCAAGGCCAAGGATGTATCCAACAATGGATGTGGTCACAATACCACGCGTATATATTTGACGACTCTTGTACCATTCATCCATGTTGAAAAACGTATCGAAAAAGAAGAACCTGAAACAGGGAGGCGTTCGTTCTGCAATCTTCATATAAGTGCTGATTCTTTCAATATTACCCTTCTGTTGCGATTCCTTCATCATCAATCTAGCCTTGTCGAATGTGATCGAGTCTCCAGCGTGGTAAGGCTTCAAAATATCAGCCAAGGCTATTGAATTAGCAACAAACTCAATCATACCAGCCTGTGGACCTAATGGAACCACTTTGTAAGTTCTTATTCTTAGATTCCTCTTTCTAGATTCCTTGTTGTTCTTCAAGATCAAGTTCACTTTCTCGAAAACCTGCTCCATGATCGCATCTTGTCTCAAATCGTCTGTACTTCCTTTCAACAACAACTTTTGAGTAGAACCATCAGTCATTAATATCTTCATAATCTTAGGTAAACTAATACCAGATTGAGAGATCACAACTTTTGAGTGAACGGAGGATATACGAGGAAGATCCTTGTAATCACTAGAAACTGACACGGGGATATTGTTCATCGTAGGCAATGGTAAGTGATATGAAGGTAGGGTTTGCATCCAAAATGATCCAACATTTATGTTATTCAAGTGGAGTACTGAGATTCCTTTAGCCTTCTCAGTAGCCAATTTGATCGAGTGGTTACATAACTCCTCAATGGGAACCAGCACACGTCTACCAAAGTCACCTCTTCTCTTCATCAATTTCGAAACCACTGCATCTGCTGCTTCTATTCTGGAGGAGATATTCTTATCGGTTCGTGAGAGGTCGTACTTCCGGTGAACCCTCAAATTCACTAGAAAATAGAGAGAATGGAATGGATGACGGTAGGAGATATCCTCAATAAGTCCCTGAAGAACACTCTGGAAAGATCCAGAATCATTGGAGAGACGAGAGCAAAGCTGATTCAACCAAGGAATAAACTTGTATGACGGAACTAGCATCAATATGTCTCTCATGACGGTGTTAACAAAGCTTTCCTGGGAAAATTGAAGCCACAAAGCACATGACTTATCAACATCTTCATTATCGTACTCATCGCTTATACTCAGGGCGTTTAGAAGACAGACTAGAGCTGTTTTGATGCATTGGTTCTTATTCTCCAAAAGCGCTGTGTATGTGTCTTTCTCGGTAGCAAGGAGCACAACGAGTTTGTTGTAAAACCTCTTGGCATCCCTTCTTTCAGAATCACGAGCTTTTTTATTAGTAACGATCACTTTAAGCTCCAGCAGCTCCTTTTGTTTTATTTCTAGATTTGTGCGTTTTCGTTGGAGATCCGCATCATAAGCAGGTGATCTAATTTGTTTGTAGCAGAAGTAGGCAATATTGTGAAATGCTTCAGCCTTCTCCTTTGAAGATTCAATTCTCTCGATTTCATTCAAAGCCGGCTTAACGTACTCTGACATGATGTTTTCAAATTTCTTTTGTCTGGACTCGGAGTTCCACTTCACAAGATATGATTGTATGAACGGACTAGAGAGGTTAAGAGTCCGTAAAGGAAATACATTAGTCTTAAGATCAATAGCAGAATCTAGCTCTTTCACCAGCATCGCAATCGGGATAAAGGTTTCACCTTGCATCCAAAGCGTACAAGCCGATTCAAAGTTGGACACCTTTTTCAAGACGTCAGTTACGCCAGCAAAGCTTGTACTCCTGGCCAGTTTATCAAGCAGCACTGCATTGTTGATTGATTTTTGCTGCTCCCCATGGAGCCTTGAAAATTTACCCAATCTGGAGAACTCAAGGGCAGATGCAAGCATGACTTCTGGCTCCTTTTTATTCTCAGCCAGAGCTTCGAACGCTATACATCTGGCTAAAATCAAATCCTCAAACTCACAAAAA
Source organism: Petasospora bimundalis (assembly GCA_030569745.1). Taxonomy (NCBI): domain Eukaryota; kingdom Fungi; phylum Ascomycota; class Saccharomycetes; order Phaffomycetales; family Wickerhamomycetaceae; genus Petasospora; species Petasospora bimundalis. The sequence goes on from JAJMLR010000001.1 coordinate 354,636, forward strand.
GGAGTGATCTTGAACCAAGAATCCGTGTCTTCCACATATGAGTCAATGTTGTCCTGTAGTTCGAGTAACGGTGATCGAGTGATTTCATCAATGTTCACTAGAGTACATAGTGCCTTCATCTTCCTGTCCTCCTCCAAATCAAGAGCACTAACCATCATTCGAGTGCAAAGCTCCTGAACTTCAGAGTGCTGCTTATTATCTTTCAAAGACTTCAAAGCGCAATAGACCATCTCAGATTCAGTTCCCGGATTCTCTGGGGAGGCCAAGTCCCACTGGTTCAGTTTCCAAGACCAGTCATAACTGTTTTCCAGTTTATGCTGGGGATCAGCACAATCATTTACCAGTCCGGCAAGTCCACATAAGCTGCCGCTGGTGAGGGAAGAGAACAGATCCCCACGGGCATCCTCTGAGAAACCAGCGGTGAGGCCAGAGTCAAACCGCGCACTGTTGAACATGACCTGCTTCATGGATCCAGGGTTGGTTTTGTTCAAGAGGTCAATAGCACATTCCAGAGAGGGATCTAACGGAATACCATATATGAGATCAACGTCATCAAATCCCTGGAAAAGTTTTGATAACAAATCTGACTCCTGTTGGAGTGTTCTGGGTGGATTCTTTGGGGAAGCTGGCATCATCCACTCTTCAAATAGTGCGAGTGAAAGTTTGGGGTGCCCAGCACGATGGGCGTACTTAGACATCTTCCATAAATCTAGACGGCTGTATATGAACTTGAAGTAGTTGGCTCGTTTTATCTTTATTTCCGGAGAGTCCCGATTGGCACTTCGTCTAGCACTTATTCTGGTGCTCTCCCTAGATCCTCCATTATAGCTTTCTTTAGAACCTTCCTTTTTATTTGTTTCACCAGCAAGAATATCAGCCGATGCTTCTGCTGTGTATGTTCCAAGTAGATCTGGGGATCCATCGTGAGTATCTCCCTTGGCAGAGGCCCTAATAAGTGATACCAGCTGAATTGACAGCTGTAATTTTGTCTCTTCGAAGTCGGTCAAACTGCTAGAAAATAAACTTTGTATAAAGTTTACCAAGTTCTTAGCTGCTGGCACCTCAAACTTGTACACATAAAACATCCAAATAGCATTCATAAGTTTCAAGGACCTGTCCTTATAAGTTAGAAGGTATATCATAATCTTGCTCAGCCAAGGGATCTCTCCCTCAAGCTTTTGAAGGATAGCTAACGAGAATTTTTGTGACCAGTCAGTAGTATCGGAGTGTCCTCTTGTAACACCCAACAACAGTGTCTCTAGATCATAGTGGTGTGTTTGAGATGGGTGGAGAATTGAAAAGAAGAAGGAGTCGATTGGGACTATAGTCCCAGCGGGTTCCTTGAGGTGACGCTCAACATCGACCATCGCATCGTAAACGCCTGGTGTTTGTTGGTTATCATAAAGCAGGGCTCCAACAATGCTATCAAGCATCAAACCCTCGTGTCTATCGGTCACCGTCTCTCTGAGCTCCATGATAATATCACAAATTGCCTTTAAATTCCCGTAATGGTCACGCATATCTTCGTTGGTTTCAACCAATGGATCCTTCTTCTCAGTGCGGAGGTCATCACCAGATTCAAGATAAAAGCGTCCAAGGTATCTCGCAATGAAGGCTTTCACTTCACTCGACGAAGCGATGCTGCTAGATTTCAGAAGAAGCTGTGCCACAACTCGCTCACACTTGAAACTGCTATCAAAGATGGCCTTCTCTGGATTCTTCGAGAACACTAGCGACATCGCACTAAATATATTCTTGACCATTCCGTCAACGGGATTATTCGCAGCATATGACAAAGCCTCGTGAAGAGACTTCAAAGTTAGTTCAATTTCCGATTCGCCAGGTGTGGAACGCAGGACATCGGCGAACGGAGATAGAATCTTCTTCCATTGATCCTGCGGGTTAATAGTGGAGTGTATTTGTAGTAAAGCCGTTTTGAAGCTTTCGTGAATAATATTCCCAGATTCGCAGACTCGGACGGCAGCATCAAACAATTGGGTAACACAATCTGGATAAAAGCAGCTTTCAGTCACTTTTGGAGTGTTCGAAAGAATGAACTCTATCAGTACTGCAGCATCACGGTGAACAACGTCGTCTGACAAGCACTGTTTTAAAGCGAGAACAACAGGTAGCAGTGTTTTATCACACTTCAGAGCCTGATGACCAAGTATGAATAGTAGTTTCAGTCTTCTAAGTGAGAGCAGCTTGTCATCAGCAAATTTCGCTTCCGATAATTCAAGAATTATTCTTTTAGATATGAAATGAATCACCTGTGGGGTCCATAGACCTATCTCATACTGTTTGATCTGGTGAATGGCAGTCGAAAGTCCAACACTTATGTGCGAAAGAGAGTAGAGGTCTCTTGAAGACGGCAATAGCAGTCGTTTAAGATCTGAGTTCTCTTTCAATCCAGGAACGCACTTCAAGAATTCAGTTTCCTTTGATACATCAGCTAACTGAATAAATCTTTGAACCAGAAGAAGTGATTGATATGTTATGAGACTTTCGTCAACTAATTCTGCAAGCACAATCGCTGTCTTGTTCTTGACACCATGCATAGTGAAGGACAGCGGAATTGTAAGAGAAAGAGAGCTCAATGCCAGCTCAATCTCATCTTCTGCACATGACTTCTCCAGAATCAGATCAACAGTAGAGCTGCTTGAGCTCTTGTTGGATTTGGAAATAGCATATAGTTGGCACTTATTCTCGACAATAAAGAAGTCAAAGGTTTTGTATCCAAAAATCAAATAAGGAAAATTGCGGAAGTTTTTGTGTTCAGAATACCATGCTGTTAGCAGCTCAAGTCTCAATACCTCCGATGGAGTCTCGGAATCTCCAGTATTGGAAAAAATCGTCTGAACCGAAAGTTGGAGAGTTTTGGAGAAGTGTATCGAGCTGTTATACTTCAGTAAAATCGATAAAGAAGATACCAGCAGAGGGTAGCAAACAGTAGAAAACAGTTCCATGCAAATGCAGAATGTGGAAGCTTCCTCACTTGTTGAGTCGGGGGACTCTAATCCTCGCAAAAGAAGATTAAAAAACGTCTGTTGTTGGATTCCTTCTAGCTTAGAAAGAAAAGCTGAGGCAGACTTGGCAAGACTGTACCTAACCATGTTGCATTTGGTACTCCAGATCCTCAAGAACTTTTTTTCAAAGTCTGGGGATTCCATCATGTTGAGAGCGTGTCCACTAGCCATAAGTGTTAAAAGGAGCTCACCAAGCTGCACGTAGGAATCGTCATCACAAATACCATCATTATCAAACATTGTAAGAACAAACTCAACTCCATAGGAAAAGAACTGTTTGTCCATAGGGGTTCCCCCGGTGAAAAAGTCATCTGAAAAGATCTTGCACAATTTTATGAGAGAGCACCGAACCAGCGGTGATCTCTGGCTCTCTTCAGAGTTTAGGCAAGGTTTCAAGACCTCAACCAACTTACTTAAGGAAAGCTCTCGCTGCTTTGGGTTGAGAATTTCGAGCCGTTTAAGGAAATAATACAACGGTACAACTCTTTTCTCAGCTGGGACTGTGTTCAGATAGTCCAGTACCTGTTCTGTTGGGACCGAAGTAACATGTGATTCATCAAAACACATATTGATATTTTCAATCAGGAGTATCACCTTCTGTTCAGTAGTCGAAATACAGTGTAAATCACTCAAAATACTGTGGGCAGGGATATTAGACATGTGGTTGTGTTTTCTGATGCTTGCAAAATCATCAAACTCACTACCATTAAGACAGGAGTCCAGGCTTTCACTCGAATCTTCAGGTGTGATCAATAAAGTTGGACTTAAGTACTCTAAAACAAACACTCCGCCGTTGTTGAAGATTCTGATCTTGTTTAGCTCATCAAGACAAGAGTCCTTGTAATCGCCTGTAAGAGAAAGTGATTCAAGAAACCTGATCAGGTCATATTTCAGTCTTTCGGCAGCACTGGTCATTTGTGGAGTGCTGTAAATTCCTTGGTAAATACAGATACCATATGCAATCATCCTGCAAAGAATAGTAACGTCGTCCGGAGTATTGCTCTGATCCATGATAGAGATGAAGGAGTTCACAACCTGATCAAGATCTTCAAATCCCTTGGTCGGAGGCTTTGAAGAATTGAACTTACCACAATTTTCTGGATTTGAATAGATTATCCTCGAATTCGTGATTCTGTGTGCTAGGTCAGAAACACAAGTCCATTTGGAATTAAATCGTGCAAATATGTCACTGTTCATCGGTAGACAGTCCTCATACCAATAGTCTTTCTCGGTTAGCCAAAGAACAAAATGAGGGAACATGTCACACTGTGGCCCATCAAAAGTAGTCTTATCGATTGTTGAGTTCAGCCAGGTGATGATCTTATCACCCGTTCTGAACTCGCCACTGTTCAGAAACTTGGAATGGTTTGAGATGGTCATCCAAAACTTCAATGAGTCGTTAGAAATAAAAGCCGGTCCATAGGCGTAAGGAGCTTCGAATAATGACCGGATCAGCTGATTAATAGCTCTATCAGCTATCACAAATGAGGGGGTAGATAGAATCTGAACGATCAACTGACAAGAAACATTCGTAGTCGCCGGTTCTTTGATCATCTGTAGATTGACTCGCAGAAGCTGGATACATTGGGTAGTGGAGAGCGACCAACCGTACTGAAGCATGGTTCTGATTGAAAGTGACACCCATGGTCTGAGCTCCAGTCTTTCGTACTTCATGATGTCACTGATGGTGACAGATGATATACCAGTCTGAAAGTTGGAAATATGAAAAGTCCATAACTGCAGACCCAAGGTCTGGACGAGAACATCGGTGGAATCTAATAGTTTTAAAATGAACTGTGGTGTGGTTTCCGAAATTTCAAGAGCAGAGACAAAAGACTGCGAGTCAACTCTTCTTCTCTTCCAAGGCTGTTCACTTGACAGACTCTTGCCCATATCCATGGAGTACAGTGCATTGAGTAAGTGGCTGACTGCCATCACTGACATCCAGCAACGGGAGTGAGATTGTGATAAAAGCCCCATTGTTGGAAGTCTATGCCAGTTGGTTTCTAAATTTTCTGTGTTCAAAAACTGAATCATGTTCAATGAAAGCATAGGTTGAGACGATTTTGTGAGGCTCACCAACATGCCATCAAGCCAATGTACAAGGTTGGCTCTAAATTCGCTCCTTTGAGTTACTTCCAGGGCACTATCATCACCAATGCAAACCGGCATATCGCTACTAATATATGGGGATGATAACATAGCAAATATCATCAGTTGGTCCCTCAGAGAGCCCATGTTAGCATTAGCGAACGATCCCCCAACCTTAACAACTTCCCTAACTATGGATATACCATCGTTTATGGCACACGTGGAATACAGCACAAGAGTCTGATTAACAATCTCAAGCGCAACTGAGTTTGCAGAAATGTCCTTCCGAATGGATTTTAAATAGAAAATCAGGAAGTGTGTCAATGTCTCCCTAATTTCCATAACTGCAACACTTCGTACCTGTAGGAGGCATCTCAACGAGAGCAGAAGATCCGTGAAGAACTTTTCAATTGTATTTGAGAGAATCTGCTTAGTCAGTGCCTTAATTATGGTACTTGTAAGCTTGAGCCAGTCATCAATTGTCAAATGATCTCTATGAGTGTCAATGGAGATGAGTTCATGTATGGTCTTTGAAAATCCCGTTGCCAGTGGTTTAAAAATGGTATCATCTGTTGAAAAGAAACGTGCAATCATATATGATAAACTTATTTTCACCGATCTGTATTTCAGCTTCTTCGGTTGCATTGTAAGTAGCTTACGTAGAGTGTAAGAGGCCATTTCGAGCCTTGATCTCGTTGTTGTGCTTGGGTTCTTCAAGTAGCTTGCTGTATCAGCATTCATCATTCCAAAAAGTGCCTCAAGAATGGCATTTAAGACTTTCACCTTCAGCCTTTGGTTTGTTTTCGTCACCTGGTCTAGTAGTTCAAGACCCTCATTACGATCTTTTATTTTTGAAGATTCAAGCTTCGCTATGGGGGGTTGTTAGTGATCCACGATCTGCTGGAAAGGATAGCAACTAAAAGCTTTAAAAAGAGACGTACATGTTACTGTGAACAAGTCAATGTCGCTCATATCGTATGTGATATGTTACCCTTCTAGTAAATGGGCCAATTATGCGAATTCAAACACAAACATTTATATCAACTACAAGTAAACCAAAACAGTGATCTATCGTTATGCGTCGGAAACGGTACGCGCACTATTAGATGAAAATTTTGAGGGAGCACTCGGTTAACTATGGGGATGGGCTTTAGACTACTTTAGCGATTTAGTTCCGTTATGTTACATTCGTATTATCCCCCAGGAGTTATGTAGTTTTAAGATGACATTAATTTTGGTAGCAAACAAAGCAAATTTAAACGACGACACCAGAGTTGGAAGCAATACGTGGCCACAAGTCGGCACACTCCTTACCGACTGGACCGGTGATGGCAGAACCCTTCATCTCACCCTTTGGGTTGACAATGACACCAGCGTTGTCCTCGAAGTAGAGGAAGACACCGTCCTTTCTTCTCCAGGCCTTAGACTGACGAACAACGATAGCTGGCATAACCTTCTTTCTCAATTCTGGCTTACCCTTCTTGACGGTGGCCATGACCATGTCACCAAGGGAGGCAGCTGGAAGTCTGTTCAATCTAGCACCGAAACCCTTAACAGCGATGATGTAAAGGTTTCTAGCACCAGAGTTGTCGGCACAGTTCATGATAGCACCGGTTGGGAGACCCAACTATAATAAAAATGTTAGTATTTCTGGTTGAAAATGAATTTGAGAGACAAGTTGAAAACGGAAAAGCTCCAAATGATAGCGGTTTGAAACAGACTGTATGTGGTTGAATGGTGTGGGATTATAGAGCTTCTATAAGATTATTGAGTATCGTATCTGTCGAGTTGTGTTCTCTGTAGGATATACTCGTTGGACGATTAAACCACGTGAAAGTAGATGAACAGATTTGTCAGGTGCTTAAATTGAAATGTGGTTGTATATCTATGAATATGTGGAGAATATCATAGTTCCTAATGCTTGTAGTTGTGTGTTGGTCTTGTGTGGTTTGAAACTTTGTCAGCCTTTTGAAAAGATTTTTGTGTAGTTTTAAGTGCTCTCGATGTCGTTCTTTCGTGTCTTCTTGTTTCTCTGATATATCCTTTAACGTACCGAAATTCTGTACTTGTTACCAGAAGCACCAGTGGACATTTTGATTGATGTATGTGGTGATTAATAGGCCTTTCCTGTTGGTAGTCGTGAGTGTTGAAAATGATTTTGTATTTTTCACCAGCAGAGTGAGTGCGGGACTGCGCGAACGCCAACCAGGCTGGCGACCGCTGGAGGTTTCGCGCGTTGCGCGCCAGAGCTCAGCGAATTCGCGGAGAATGAAAGCGGTAGGCGACGCATAATTGGTACATTACTGCCCCAACCGATTAGAGTTTTGGAAATTTGGTGTTTGGATGTTATTTGAAGTGTTAGCCCTAACCAATGTCACGTGTAAGAGCTTATCAGCCCTGATGTGGCAAATAAGAAATAACTGGTACGGGGCGAATCCGCTTAACGGTATAACCCAATGAATTGTACAAATCAATTGTTACTTCTACTACTATTGGTATCACATTCGAATGTACACAGAGCACATTTGCCATGGACGGACGGGGAAATAATAGAACACGCAAACGTGCTGCTGAAGACCCGGCTGAAGAAGGGAACTCCAACAGCGCTAATAACAACAATGCAACCTCAACACGACAGAGAAAGAAGGTATCCCTTTCAAGGAACCAGCCATTACCACAATCCCATAGATTACCTAACGAAAGATTGAGGGTCTCCGAGGTAGTGGATATCCCAAGTAGCAGTCAAGTCATTGCCATTGATGATATTGATGAAGATGATGATGACATTCCCTATACGCACTCAAGATCACAATCACCGCTGTTTCTTCCTTCATCAGATCTGGAAGAAAATCAATCAGCTGAAAGATCAGATCTCACATCAAAGGCAAATCCACTAGTACCCACTGGAGCGTCCATAGACGATGTGATTACGATAGACGATGATAATGCGGAGTTGGAGGAGTACTACGTTATCTCAGATGAGGAAGACGATGATGAAGGAGATGCAGAGAACCAAGGAGCAAATCAGAAAACTGTATCTGAGCAACTAACGGAGAATATCCATATGAAGACCTCTAACTTACATTCTGCCACTTGTGCTGTCTGTTTTGACAGCCCGAAGCGCACGTTCTTCCTTCCCTGTGGTCATATATACTGTGAAGAGTGTGTTTTCAAAGCGCTAAGTTCAATCAAGACAAGCACGTCCCGTGGTGGACCATGTGCGCTATGCAGAGCATATACTCCTTATAACAAGGTTAAGGGATTAAAAATGAAGAAAAAGTTGAAAGTTCTAGAGGGCCGCTGATAGCCAAAGATAGAAAGTCTTTTATGAATAATGGCTGCCAATGTTAATGATTTACTGGTTAAAAATAAAAGGGTCTGCATTGATAAATAATTGGATTAAACTTGAATTGAATGACTATTTGTTTGTGGGTATATATGAATTCCTCGTAAGACCGATTTTTCAAGCTCCAACCTCTCGGATGAATTGCGGGGTGGTTTTGTGTCAAAACCATTGTCCCGATCGGGCCAAAGCCAGTAGAGTCTATAGAAAATATCAGGATTAGTTCAAAACCACAAGGATTTCTATGAGATCTATATGAGTCATCTGGAAAGGGGAATTATCCTTTGTTCTCGTTAACATTTGCTATATAACAACTTTTGCTTCATCATAACATTGCCTTGCCCATCTGATTGGAAACCCACAGTCCTCAGTGGGAAATGGGTATACAAACGAATAGCGGTTATTTTAATTCAATTCGTACACATCTCTCTCGAAAGTACACAGACCCATCTATTTACTCTACTATGTTGAGTGAAACAGATGGTCAAAACTTGCGACTAAGGCACACCTCGAGTCACACTGGAAATGCTCAAGAATCTGATCAGGATATTCAAGATTTGGCTTCTCCATACAACACAATAACGGAGACATCTTTAGAACCACCGCATTCGTCCAACTCACAACGCACGGGGTTTGATAATCCAGATAAAAGCACACTTCGAAATATCAAAGTCATAAGCATCAAAAGCTTGAAAGATAGCCCTCCTTACAAATATCCCGATGGCACATCCTCTTTGATTCGAAGAGGAGCATTCAAAGGTACTGTTGATATGAGACCATCGAGTTGCATTTTCCGACACTACCACACATTGTGCCATGACAATTTTAAGAGCTGTTACTGCATGAGATTACCCATTGTACCTTCACCTTTGAGGTATTTTTCAACTTCCAGTGCTTTCATCACCAATGACGAGAATAAAAACGAAGACGTAGTTATTCATGGTCAAGTAACAGATGATACATCACGTCATAGTAGGAGATTTCGCCAGAGTTCATGGATCAAGGTCAAGAGTATTCTTGATCCAACAGTTGCTGACACGAGAGGAACTTGGGAAGATTTTGATGTTCCTGATGGAAATACAGATTTTCTTGAGCCACATAGACTAAGGCGGTCTTTTATTCATGAAAACTTGAAAAAGTTTGTCGGGCACAGATCGGGACTGGGTTCACCAGCTGAGATTCCCATCAAGTCACACTCGAGTCCTTCCAGCACACGCTGCCAGTCGCATTCTGGAGTAGCTTCTGGTTTAACAAGATCATTGAGCTCAGGTCGTAACTCTCGGCATGTGGTGCGTTCTGTGTCATCACCCGTATAGATATTCAATGCAGAACATGTGCAACGCCCCAACTCTTCATGTCATCGCGTACGTATGCCTCCTGTGGTGAGTCACGGGGAATCAAAGTATCAATGGCATGGTGTTTAATTCTCTGTAGCTGCAAATCAACAAACCGATCTCCTTGTTCGTTCTTGGCCCAGCCATCTCCGCCATGAAAGATATCATCAACGCTCTCTTCGGCTGTGAATTCACCGGGGCGCGGATCCCATGACATTTCAAAGGTCTTTTGGTAAAGTCTAGCCACCACTGGATCGGATGTTATCTTCAATGATCTGTGTAACTTTTGTTCACTTGATGTTACCAGTGATCCGCTTGCGGTTCTTCTGTGCTCTCTTGTGAAACCGATTGATGGAGGATCATTGGTAGCATGTGAGCTAGAATCAGTGAGAGTGTCACTGAATGCAGATGTCAGTCCTCTGGACCGTAATGGGGGTACAACAATTCCCTTTGTATCTCCCTTCAGTAAGGTCATTCCAATCTCAACACTCAAGACAGCGTTCACTTTAGAGTCCTTAAGCAAGTATCTCATTGGCGTTGTTCCTTCCTCTCCACAAAACTCAGCAAGATTCACTGAAACACGACCCAAAAGAGTGTTCTCCATTCTTGAGGTTGACAGGTCTTCGGCAATTGCATGGGCAACGTTGGCAGCCGGTCTTAGGTGGGGCGGTAGTTCCGTGTTGTTACTGTTTGCCCGATGGTGATGGTTATGGTGCCTCACGACGGCATACACCTCGAATTCAAGCTCTTTTTCAAGTAGCAGCCCACTGGAGTTAGTGGAGAGCTTCACGACCATCTCATCGGAATGCTTCCACACACATCGGTAGTCTCTGATGTGAGCTGGTGGAGTACGGCCGCGTATGACGGGAAGTGTGCTGGCCACGCGCCATCGGACATAACAATGGCCAGTTGGCTTGGGAATATTCGAGAGGTCGGTTACCACCAATGTTAAAAGGTACTTTGGACGAGCCATCTTAGTATTGGCGTCCTGTGTTGTCTTCCTTTTATACAGAGGTTGTTGAAGATGTTGATGCTGGCTTTCCCCTTCTCCACCTCAGCTCCCGCACTTTTGTAAGATCTTATCTGTGAAAAAAAAAAAAAAATTAAAAAAAAAAAAAGTATTCATACAAAGTGAAATACTCTTACTTAAGCTGACTTAAGCAAAACAAATGCTACAGGTTTCTATTATATTTTTCTTTGATTCATTGCGTAGTTCAGTTTGAACTTTTACTATTGAAAACAGGCTATTGTTAGCAATAACCTCCAATCATCTTCTTCATTAATCCTAAAGTCAGATATGTGATATCTCTCATGATAAATACCACCACATGTGAGTCCATGAAATTGATCACTTTCTCGAATGCTTCATTGGTATACGGTTCTGACCCAAATTTAGCATATGCTTCATCAACCGCATAGTATAAGCATTCTAGTAAAGACATGTACTCCGAAAGCGGACAGATGTCTCGCATCGATCTCGATGATGCTGTAGTAGAAACAGAAATTGATCTTGAATGGTTTGTTATAGGTTGTGACTTATGCTTTTCTTGCAATTGTTCCTTGCTTTGTCGATTGAGTAGAGCTGTTGATGGAGAAGTTTGAATAGAATTTTGATCAAGACTTAACATGCTTCTTCTCTTAGGTTTGGATTTGAATTTATCCAAAATGATGAAAGAGCTTCTTTTGCTTTTCTTTTTTTCTGTAGCAGTTATGGATTTCTCTGTGATCATAGATCGAGGTGAGTCTTGAGATGATAATAACGTTTGGGAAGATGGTGTATCACCCCTTGGACTGCTCCCTTCCCAATGTGATCTAAGTAAATGTGATGTTCCATTCGTGCCCAGAGAATCCTGGTCACCTCTAGAAGATTCGTCACTCGGTGGAGAAAATACATCAAATGCATCCATAAGTTTATCATAGTAGTGAAGTGTTGCCTCGACGCCACTCAGTGTTGCTGAATCTTCACCTTCCACAAACTTCTTTAAAAGAGAGGTAACTTCTTGGATTATACCGATCTTGACACTGCCATTAGGAACACCATTTGAACCTTGTGAAAATATTTGTCGATTCATGAAGAATCTATCTGTTAAGAAGACACCATTTTCCGAGTGGTAAGCTGCAATGATACGATCTAGGAAGTATCTGATCCTTTCAAAAGTTCTCTCTGGAACCTTTAACCCCTTGGCCTCGTCACCAAATGGTATCCTAAGTGATAGTGGTTTCGGCTCTTCTGTTTCTACTGCAGTAAGTTCTGCTTCCAATGGTTGTCCAAATGTAGCTGTAGCAGCACTCAATGGTGTTTTAGGTGTTCTTTGGTCATCATCATAATCTTCATGAAGTTGACTAAGAGTTTTGGAGTGTGAGACACCATTCAATGAGGCTCTTCTAGGTGATCCACGAAGTTCGTAGCTGTTCCAATAAGCCGACCCTTGTGGTGACATTAATGAGAAAGAATCACAACTGGATCCATGGTCCGAATTTGATACTTTGATTAGCCCGTACGTGGGGAAAGAGTTACCAGACTGTGTGGAATGTATAGATGCAGTCGACCCTCTGTGTTCAGCACCAGGCATTGCACGTTGGCGAAGTGGTGGTGTATGAAATATATCGTCTTCCTTCATCGTTTTTTGAAAAAGGGGTATATTGATCCGTGTAAAAAGGTGATCAAATCAAATTGAACAAAATTGGTATGAATGTCGATCTGTATGGGTAGACAAAGCTCAGAAGTTCAAGGAACACCGAGAAAGAGCACAATTTCAAAATTGATTAAATGTCTTTCTCTTTCCAATGAATACAATAGCAAAAAATACAATAGCAAAAAAATATAACAATGGACTTCAACTTTATTAAAGTGGTTCGAGCAGCCTCTCCCCCCTAGCTTAACCCCAAGCATCTGCTCCAGCCCCAAGCATCAGCCCCTGCCTCGCATTCCCCTTCAGCTTGGGCTGCGCACGAACCCTCTCAACTCTCGGTAAGCGCACGCACTCCCCATAATCCTCCCCCCGCGCTCGCTCCTCTCAGTAATAGCTTTTAAGGTAAAAGAATTCAAAACAGACCATTTTCCCTTTTTGGTTAAAGTGAAGCAAAGGAAAGTCGAAAGTATGGGAGAAATCGAGAGAAGACCCAACCCACCGGGCTGGACTGCTCCACGTGCGCCTTATAACCCGTATGATCCCGCTGATAAGCGTCCACCCGAAGGATACCCTTCCGAGTTCAGCACTCCTTCAAGAGCCCCTGGAAAGTCCCCCACTCAGTATGATCACATGAGGGACACAATGCGTCGTCTCCAATACGTTCCACGCCCTCATAGTGAGGTGTATAGAGGCCAATATAAAGTGCTACGTCGTGTGGAAAACTACAAGTCCTTCAATCGTGGGTTGGAGCTCTCTGCTAAGTTCTTTATGGGTGGAGTCGTTGTCTACGGTATTTTCTTCCACAGGTGGAATAATGGAAATGAAAACGTCTTTTCTTGGGCATATAGATTGAGACTTCAAATGCAGTATTTGCTAACTGGTATTTTGAGTCCTCAGCAGAAAGAAGACCTCGAGATAATCAAACAACCAGTCAACATCAGATTGGGAATGGCCCCAGTTGATGTTGAGTTTGATGAAAAGTATGGTCTGGAGAGACCTCAAAGAAAGCACATCGTCGAAGTGGAAAGACGTTTACAATTGGAGGAAGAGCAGAAGCTAAGATCTGAGCGCTAAGTGCTCATTATTATTTATTTATTTTTCACGTATTTATTCCATCAAAGAGTGCAATGCATATGCCAATCATTCCTCAGCGGTCATCGTTCTAATGTCCCTGATTTCACTAATGTACGATCTCTTCAAATCACTATCAGCAAATAATTTATCAATCAACCCAATTAGCTCCTCTGTTTCAAACTCGTAAAAGTCAGCTTTGTAGAACCTCTGCATAATATCCTTCAAATGGCCATTCAAGATAAAAGATGTTTTCTCTAGTTTCTCCCAATTTTTAACATACAATTGGATTTTATCACCCAGTGGTTGTTTCAGGTCCAAAAACTTACCAATTAATTGTGACAAGTACTCACTTTCCTGTTCTCCAATATCACCTTTATTCATAACTGAATCAAACACCATTTGATAAAACTCACCAACAACTGAAACGACAATCTTCAAGAAAGTCTCTTTCTCTAGCAATACCAAGTCCTTAAACATATCATCAAATGATCTCTGAATTTCCTCCAATAAGTGCATCGTCTGTCCAGCTGAAATGGATGGGTCCAAACCGTTCAATTGTGAGTAGTGCCCCTGAATCTCTCTTTCATGAGTCGTTATGAAATTCATCAACAGCCTATCGTTGAGCTCCCGAAGTGAATGCAAAGGATGGATACTGTCTAAATAGGCAATGTCATTGTACTGTAACAATCTTGATGGGTAAGAAACACTACCTAGCATGAAGTATGTCGTTGCCAGGTAATCGACTTTACTGAGATGCTGAGCATGATGCTCATGTGGTAAAAGATGCGCTGAGGCGATATAGGATTCAATAATCTCCAACACTTTCTCCGGAATTGTCGTCGTCTTGTAGGTGGATGTTGTTGAGAGAGTTGGAGGAACAGTCGTTACCCCCGGTGTCGGTGACTTGGACTTATGCGAGAGTTTTGAAACCAGTTTCTTGGTTTGTGGCTTCAATTTTGTTTCCTCTTCATCGTCATCATCATCATCATCATCATCACCCCAAGCTCCCCATCCATCGTCTTCTTCTTCTTCCTTGTCATTTGATATAGGCTCTTCTTCTTCCTGCTCTTCGTCTTCGTCATCATCATCACCCCACGCACCCCATCCGTCATCATCATCAGTGACTGTCTTTCCAGATGATAGTTTAGACTTTGTTTTGGTTACTGGTTGTGTCTGTGTCTGTGCCTGTGCCTGTGCTGGTGGTTGAGAAGATGCTGTCAATTCCACAGATCTTGATACAAGGGTGAAGTCCGGTTCCTTGAACAACATTCTCATTTTTTGAATATGCTCATTGAGGTAGTGTTCCATCGTAAACCCATGTAGGTCGGTGGTGATCCACTCCTTCAAGTTGTTTCTTTTAAAGCCATGGGATTGTAAATCATTACCAAGTTGAATGAATATGTCCTTGATTTCTTCATCGTTGTGGATAACATCAGCGTAGTCAGTGATGAGTTCTCTGAGTTTTTCATACAGTCTTGGAGAGATGTAGTTTATTATTCTCATTGGATTTGGAATCAAACTGACAAATAGGGCTAACGCTTGGGTAGATGATGCATAGCTTTTAATGAGTTCGGATTTGGTTGATGGAAGTTGCTTTGTACATGTCAGCTTATTACCATTGAGAGTGAGTTTGTAACCTTCGGTAAATAGGGTAGTTATGAAACAAGAGTCAATTGTGTGTGAGATGTTCAGTATGTTCTGGGGCAAAGAATACTGCTGTATGATCTCATCAAACGATTCATACATTACAGGGAAATCATCAATGTCAACACTTTCGTTGAATATCACAGAGCTGCAACCATCCTGAGACTCCTCAACGACAAGAATTTTCTTCCAGCACTCAATGAACTTATCAATAACAGTGTCATGTAACTGTGAGGCACGTTCAAGCCACTTTGTCTTAACACTTGATGAGTTTAAAGAGATGACTTCGATCTTTTGGTTCAGTTTCTCGAGTGAAGAGAACACAGTCTCAAACTCAAAAAGCTCCAAATTAACCTCAATTTCCTTCTTCAGAGTAGTTATGAGCCATAATTCTTGTAGCTGAGCGATTTGGTCTGTAATCTCCCTATCTCTGGACTGAAGTTTACCCAATTCTCTCGTGTTAAACGAGTGATCTGTCGGTGTGCTAACTTGGGTTTTGAGAGCTTCCACATCCACCAAATGGGCAATCCGCGTCTCAATCCCCAAAAGAGACTTTTCAATCTCCTCCACAGTCTCCATTATGTACACCAATAATAGTTTTGAAGTGTGTAGCTAACGGGGTCATTGTTAAAATTTGTAATATGGGAAGGTTTACGTGTTGTTCAACAAATGGAGTTGCGAAGCCCAAAGGTTCCCAGGGTCACATAACCGGGTAGTGGAAAACTACGCAAGAGTTCTATGGACATAAATTTCCATTGTTGGCCCACCAACTCGGGAAGACTTTAGAATTGTTGGCTGTTATGTACTCGTATGATGTTTTTGTGATGAAATTCAGAGGCTAAAAGCATGTGGAAGCTTCAAAGCCCTGGAATTTCAATCTCATTAAAGTCTCCATCCTTGATGCTGTGTAGTCGTTTTTTCAGAATTCTCAGAATCAGGAGAAGGTCGTGTTCAACCGAGTTTCAAGTTTCTTTTTGCTTTTTTCTTTGTCTTATTTTTAGCTCATCACGAGCTTATACGGGATGCTTGCTGTTGATGCGATTAAGTTTCATCCACAGCTAATATGAAGTGAAGTATAAAGATGTCAGAGCGGCGCTTTCCAACTTAGGATCGTGAACTTTAAAATCATGGACCTATTTAGCTTTGCTTTCCAAGCTATAAATCAAATTATCAGCCTCCCCTCGGAAAAATTACTTGGTACTAAAAGAAAATCATATAGCTTTACTCACGTTGCAACTGGCAATATTTCTAGAATTTTTTTCTGGTGATATTTTTGTGTCATTTCCTCTGCGGCCATAAGCGCCCTATTGTTCAATGCGGTAACGAATGCGATGCACCCAATTTAGTATATGCAGCTCACATTTGGGGCCAAGTGAATAATACTCCGCTTGGATTTTGGCCTTGTTCTTGGTTTCCTCTTTGGTTATCACGATCAAAGTTTAAGTTGTGAAAGTCAGAAAACCTTGGCATCTCTCGACGTATACGCATTTCAGTTGAAATCAACGAGGGGGATGTAAAATTGGGCTCAACTCTAGTTTTTGTAACCTTCATTAATGTGAACCGGTTTAAAGTATACACATTGGCTGCAGTACATAAATGGGCAACCGATGGTGGCTGCCTGTTCCTCTTTGTGTGTGTATTTTTCCCGCTTGTTAATTATACCATCCGCAAGAGAGGCGTTTCTCTGGATACTTTTGTAGTGTCGCATGAGCTAGCAGTTGCTTTTGAAGTTTTAAATAAGATATATAAATCAATTCCTTCTTTTTGCCTTTTCAAAAGAAGTGTTTATATTGCTAGGTTATACAAACACCAGCATGATATTCCAAATTCTGTACTGTATTTCATTTGCTCTTTTGACAGCTGCTCAAACACAGGCCTCATTTGATGGCACAACATTGACTTTTGAATTTTCTGGATCGAGTAGCTTGTACGATGGTACTTCCAATTACCAAATTACTCGTGTTGAAACAAAGGGGTATGGTTATTTTGTTACTTCCGAGACGGCTTCTATCTCAGGTCAGTCTACCTTTGGTGGTAGCCTCACTCACCAGGCCACTGACCTGTACGTTGTTCCTTTTTCTGCAGTACCAGTCAATGCTACGTTGAGTATTTCATTCCAGGGTGCTCTTATCGATGCTCCTCCTTCAAGGGGTGTCACTCACTATTACACTATCTACGAGGTTTGGTTCCAGCCTGTTGATGGCGGGGATAATGTTTCGAAGGCCTTCCTATCAAGTGTAGATGTGAACTGGTCAAATTTCCCTCACTCTACTCCACTTTTGGTTGCTGATATTATTGGCTTGCAAAAGAGAAGTCCTGAGAACCAAATCCCTTATCGTACAAGAAAATATGTTCCATGTACTACCTCGGCCATCGTCAATACCGAGATTGGAATCTTCAGTGCAGGTGGCTAATTAACAGCTAGCTTATCTCCATCGAGTAATTAGCAATTAGTCAGTTTCTAAGCACAATGTCTTTGATAGTCGTTTATATCTAACAGGATGATCTGTTGTAATACTCTTTTGAGAGTTTGCCAAATGTAGTAAAGAGCGTGCGTCAGTTGGCACTGAAGGTCGCGCGTGCTATTATAAAAACGAGATCGGTTAGGCCCTAACACATCGCGTTAATGCAATCAAGCAGACCACACCTGAAACGATGGCACCCTGCGACCTCAATGTGCGAGTTGATGATCTAACAGGTTGTACGGTAAAGGGAACGTTAAGTCTTGTGGCTCGCTCCTCAGTTACAATCTCTCGAATTACAGTGGCGCTTAGGGGAACATCCATATCCTCACTAAAGTTCAAGCAAAACGATATCCTCACAACAAAGACAGATGAGCATGTCATCATCGACGACTCTGTGTCTGTGTCTCCCAAATACACTGTTCTGTCAACTGGATCACATGATTTCCCCTTTTCTTTCTCCTTGCCAGCCTCGACACAGTGTAAGCCATCAAGGACGCAACTTCATATACATGGTCCTCTCCCACCAACATATGCATCACAAAACCTACAGATTCAATACAGACTAACTGTGACAATACATTTTAAAAAGAATGCATTGTTCGGGTCGAGGTTGTCTAAAACACTGGTGATTCCTCTGACTCCATCACAGACCATTCCGCAGAACATGAATAAATCCACTGTGATACACCATCGGTTTGCCCTTGCTCCGCTTCCACCACCAGCTCAGTCTTTCATTTCAACGTTGATCTTTGGTGAGCCACAGCGACTGCCTGATCGCCCTATTCTGTTTGAAGTACGCTCGACCGGTATCCTCCAGCTTGGTGGATCACTTCCCATTGACATGTCCTTTGTTGCGAATGGGATAGCTAGGGTTTACCTTCACAAGCTAACCATCGCTGTCACCTGTTCTACCCTTGTACGGTGTAAAGGACTTCAACAGTCTTTCAATTCCAATGTCACTCTGTGTGACGTTATTTGCAATGAAAGGCTTCTTTTTAACAACGGGCGTGCTATCGTGCCTCGTCTATTGTACGACTCTGTGGTTGCTGGTATTGAGAAGTCTATGAAAGTGTGTAATGCAGAGACGACACACGTACTATTAGTGAAATGTGAGGTTGCTGGACATCCTTCCGAGACTATTAGAACTGCGTCTGTAAAGAAGAATATAGTGGTAGTGGAACACGATCTTCCAAGTTATGAAGAAGTTGTGGGCCCACAGATGAGAACGGCTGGAATATTGAAAACTACACTAGGAGCTGGCTCCTGATTCCTTAGTGAATAAAATATTAACGATATTAATGAGTTTAGAATTTGAGGATTTTGTAGGTTGACGAATGGGTCGGTAGTTTTGATACTTGAGAGTTCTGTCTCATCCAGGCACTTGATTTTGCCTAGCTGGCAGCTTCCTTTGATACAGATCTAGACTCTAGAGTTAGGGTCAAACGTTAATGCTAGATCACATAAAAGTCTGGAGTGGTTCAAAGCAAGAAATATAGCGAATTCAAAACGGGACATATCCGTTAAGGTTGGTATCCTCTAGTTTGGTGATCATTAGTTATGGTTACAATTTCATTACATACATATATAGAGAGGATATAATGAGGTAATTATTTTTCATTTATAGCCTATGCTATCTTTTTATACCCCAGTTTTCAAATTCGTAATTTCAAACTGCACGTACGTACCTCTTTGATCTGCAAAAGCGCCAGGCACATGCAATTATACGGATCAAAACCACCTTAAAAATTATAGAAGAAGTACGGCCAAAGCTTGTTTTATCAAATGAGATTAATAATTCTTTAAAATTGTTAGAAAAATTGTTAATTTGGTTGCATATAACTTAAGATCATCAAAAAGAGCACCTCTACATTCAAGTTTCTGCAGTTCAATTGTCTTTGAATTCTACGAATAAAAAAAATTCTCTCAAAAATGCCGCTTTTTCTAGATTTAAATAACTTAGCATATAAAAAACAAATATATCAATCAACTAATACATTTTTTCAGAAGATTAAAATATTATTGGTGGATATATTCAATTTTAAGCATTGTGTTATCTAGAAATGCGGTGTCCAGGTGGGTGTTCGGATGTTTCTATTATCTCCGCGCAAGGGGCTGTGGGTGAGGGAATAGAATGATCAACTAATTTACGTTTACTTATAATGGGTACGATATTTTAAAATTAGGATCCAATTTGCAACAATTGCAGAGGTAGGATCACCAATTCTTTCTTCAACCCATAATATGTCACATGTTCTAAAAGTCCACCTTGATAGGGAGCCCAAGTTCTACACCACGGAAGATGTCATTTCAGGTACACTGGAACTAAAGGTGAACAAAGAGATTGAAGTGAAGGACATCCAAGTAAAACTTCAAGGACACGCCGAATCTCAGGTCACAGTTTATACATACAACCACAAAGGAGAGAGACGTAGAGATACACGGTCCGAGTCTCATGAGGTGTTCTATGATGTTACCACCGTATTTCCTCCTCCAAACGTTCGTGATGCCATGAAGAACAACAGATCTTCCTTTACACTAACCCCAGGCGAGTATACCTACCCGTTCTGTTTGAAGTTTTCTGTAACGGCACATTGTGGTGATGAAGCTTCCAAGAGAACTGCAAACCTTTATACTTCTCGGTATGAGACAGGTGTGCGCAGGAAGGCAACATTTGACAACCCTGGAAGACATGGCGTGCATACGTTACCTCCATCACTCAGTGGTACACCTCTACTTGACAATGGATTCAGGGTCTTCTATACACTAAAAGTGTCACTTCATAGGGCAAATTTCTTCTCAGTTGACACTAGAATGGAGAGAAAATTGACTTTTTTCCCTAGAGGTCCTACACAAACGCAAGCCCTTCATATCATAAAGACATGTTACTTCCTCTATGCAGATAAAACCGTACTGGATATACCAACACCAGGAAAAGATAAGTCTCGCTGGTTTTCAAGTACACCAAAACACTCAATCGAATTCACATTGGGTGCTACAACAAGTCAGATGTTGATTCCAGGAACAAGGCCATTGTCCATCCACATCCTTTCGCATAAGGATGCTCAAAGCTTCACATATGACTCGAAACAAGAAGGAACCGTTTCGCTTGGTAAATTCTTCTTGACTCGTCTGGATGTTGAATTAGTGAACCGCGTTCATCTTGTAGCATCTGGAAATCAAACATCAGTGAGCTACAGAACGCCTCTTTTCACCTATTCAGGGCCTCCAGTGGAGATTGACCTCGCCAATCTGAAACCGTCTCTGATACCAACTTCTCAATTTGAGTACGATATTGATCTCACCAAAATATTCAAAGACTGGAAATTGCCAGTGGTAACACCATCATTTGCTATTTGTAATGGGTCCATCCATCACGAGCTTAACATTACTGCTATGTTTAGTTCAACAGCTGCTGGGTCTCACCGACCAATTATTGTGACTCTTGCCCATCCTGTTACTGTATCGAGTCCTATGATGGAGAGGGAAGACGTACCAACTGTCTTGTACACAGAGCCTCCAACCACAGAGCCTCCAGCTGAAATCCATGAAGCTCCATCACATCCACCACCAGGATTTGGCGAGTCGACATCAACAGAGCAAGAGGATCTCCCTTCATATCAGGAGGCTACATCATCTACACTAAGCTGATGCAAATACATCCATGAATATATATGAATGAAGGACATTAATCAGAGATCAACCGTCTGTAGGATCAAAAACAAACAAACATTTCGTCAACCGTTGGTCACTGCGCCAAAGGTGAGGTTACAACCATGGGTTGACTTGCTTTTGTGTGGAACAAAACCATTATTGATGAAACCGTACAAATTTGAATCCACTGAGTGAACTACAGATATAGCTAAATATGTATCAATGCGATAATGCGGATGTTCATTAGTGGTTAGATTACTCTGATAGACTTTCCATGGCTTCTTTGACCAACTGACTTCCTTTTGGGTCCAAGTTCAAAGCAATGGTGAATTGGTTAATGGCGTCGTTCTTCTTACCTGCAAGCTTGTACAGTTGACCTAAGAGATAATGAACGCTGGCTTCATCAGGAGCTATGGTAGCCAAGTGCTCAAAATCAGTAAGTGCCGCTGAGTATTGCTCCATTGAGAAAAGGAGTTGAGCCTTCTTAAACAAAGCAAGTGCACTTAGGGGTTGGATCTTGCATGCCAACTCATATTGATTTAACGCTTGATCCCTTTGACCAAGCTTCTCAAGCATCATACCGAGGCAGCAAATCAAGATTACGTTTATCGGATTAGTATCAATGGCTTTACGGAAATGGAATTCAGCTTTATCAAAGTTACCCAACTTCAAATAAACCATACCTATACCGTAAAGTGCATTATAGTGTCTTGGGTCCATCAAAAGAGCAAAACGGAAAGACTCCAAAGCCTGTTCATAAGCATCGTTTGAAACAAATTCATGTCCTTGTAAAGTGTATGCATATGAGAACTTTCGATCCAACTGTGTAGCTCTGCGGAAGCATTTTATCGCTTCATCTGGTTCTCTAGTGATGGAGAAGAGATTACCAACAACAACCCATGACTGTGGTGCGTTTCTATCAATGTTTAACATTTCATGAGCCAAGTGGCAAAGGTCAACATCTTTATGTAAGTGCCACAATAATGTGGAGTAGTACTCCATATCTTCAATTCTGGTATTATCGACTTTACGGAGTTTTTCAAAGTAAGTCTTTGATTCCTCATAGTTGACAATCTCAAAGTGCAATCTCCCCAATTTACTTAAAACCCAAGGGGTATTGATATGAGATTCTGGAAGTGTATTTAATATTCTGATAGCTTTGAAACAGTCAAAACGACACATCGCTTTATATCCCTTAGCGTAAGTTGAATATAATGACAAAATATGTTGTTCTCCCAGTTCTTCATTTGTCATGAATTTTCTCTGACCTGATGGTTCTGTAGAGAGTAATGATTTTGGTCTCTTTTGCCCAATATCTGCAGTGGAATTTTTACGACCAGCAACAGCATTCACTGCACTATTATTAGCTCTTGCAAGTGGTTGTGTAATGAGTCTTGAGGTGACTTTGGCAGCGGTTAATCTTGGACCTCTTTTGATTATATCGTTACCAACCATAGGTGGAGGAGCCTTAAATGTACTTTCTCTACTTGTGGATGATGATCTTAATCTTCTATTTGGTGCACTTGGAGCCATTGGTTGTTTCATTCTTGGAGTTTGGAAATCTATCATAGATTCTCCTCTTCCCTTTGGAGTCTCATCTAATGTCTTTGAATAAGATTTCATTGATTGAATATTTGTAGATGATTCACCAAATGGATCTCTTGAATCATAATTTACTTCAGTTGTTGGATTTTCATTTCCTAAAGTAAATGTTGAAGAAGTAGGAGATACTTTATATATTGCTCTTACCCTTGTATTTGCACCCATTTTATTCAATTCTTGGAATGAATCCCATAAATATGGATTTTTTTTCAAAGCTTTTGAATGATTAATTGCACTTTCTTTATTATCTCCAATCAAATAATATAATTTACCCAAAAGATTATAAAAAACAGCTGGATCTGGCATTAAAGGTCTTTCAAATTCATAATTAAATGATAAACTTTCAGATATTGATTCCCAAAGATATTGAGTAGTTGTTAATGCATATACACCTTCTGAACCTTTTTCTAATTGTAAAGCAGCTTTTGCAAATACATAAGCACAACCAGCATGCTGTAAATTTGCAGTAACGTTATAAGCCGCCTTAAACCTTTGTCTTTTCAAAAGTACAAGACCATAGATATGTATTGAATCCAAATCGGAATTTCCAGCTTCCGCAAGAAGGCGTTCAGCGGCAAATTCAGCTGATTCCACTAGATCGTTGTCCAAGTTGTAAAGTACGATAGATCGTAACTGCTGAATGCCATAGTTAT
The DNA here is from genome assembly GCA_030569745.1 of Petasospora bimundalis. NCBI lineage: Eukaryota > Fungi > Ascomycota > Saccharomycetes > Phaffomycetales > Wickerhamomycetaceae > Petasospora > Petasospora bimundalis. Next base: position 378,152 of record JAJMLR010000001.1, read on the forward strand.
TGACGCTCATGGTACTTTCTCCCCTCACCTTCTATAACCCTTTTTTGTTTATGTTTATGTTTATGTTTATGTTTTTGTTTATGTTTATGTTTTTGTTTTTATGTGCATCAAAACAAAACCACACGAAGCGGTGCGCCGAGGGCCCCCCAAGAAAATCCCGCGATCCTGTTCGATTCGCGGAGAGCCGAGCTGCTTACAGCTTTAGGCGCCCAAAAGCCCCTGTGCGCGCGGCGGTCTGGGCCCTCTCCACCCCCCCCGCGCTTAGCCACTGAGGCTGCGGGAAGTAGGCACGGTCCCCTTTGTAGCCCTTCGGGTAACGGTCGCGTGTGTAGGGAAGGGGAAACACGAAAACATCAACAACAAATTGCAGGCAAAAACAGAACACTCCATCACATAACACAAAACAACCACCGCATCGGGGCAATCTCTTGTTCAAGTAAAACAAAAAGCTCGTTGTAAACAAAGGCAGAAAAACAGAAACACATTGGATGAAAATGCTCTGGAGGAGTACACCGATGCTCGCGCTATTGAGCCAAGCTACGTTAATCGCTGCCTTTGATCCTTTTGGTGAGTGAAATATCCCCTTCTGTCTGCTGCCCCAGGCTTCTCCGCCCCCCTTTATTTTATATATGAAGAAGTTTCCTGGAAGGGAGAAGGCATACTATCATCTTGGTTGAATTACTAACTAGAAAAAATTACCCAGGTTGGTCACCCAATTACTTTGAGAAAGGTCAGAAAGTGGATCTGTTTGTGAACAGAGTGGAATCAGACACAACACAATTACCCTTTGCTTATTATGACCTACCGTTTACTTGTCCACCAACACCGGATTCAAAACCAATTCATTTGTCTCTTAATGAAGTCATTAGAGGTGACAGAATATGGGAATCTGATTATAAGTTATCCTTTGGAGAAGATGCCCCATGTCATAGACTATGTGATAGAATCACTAAACCAGAAGGGTTGAGAAGAGCTGATGAACTAATTAGAAGTGGATACGTTGCAGAATGGCTTATTGATGACCTTCCAGGTGCTACGACTTTTACAAGTTCAACGGATAAGAAAAAATATTATGCTGCTGGATTTCCTCTTGGTTTCGTTAAAGATGGAAGAGCTTATTTGCATAATCATGTTATGCTTGTTATTAGACATCATAAGGAAAAGAATGGTAAAAACACAATTGTTGGATTTGAAGTGTATCCTAGAAGTGTTAGTGATTTCCATTGTCCTGGTGCATCAAAGAATTTTGAGAATTTCTTAATTGATGTTGATGCAAGAGAAAACGTTATTATCCCATTCACTTATTCTGTTTATTGGCGTGAAGAATCAAAAGTCACATGGAATGATAGATGGAGATTATATTTTGAAAGTGAGGTTAATGATGATGGTATTCATTGGTTATCCTTCATCAATTCTCTTGTCTTAGTTTCTTTCTTATCTGCAGTTGTTGGTGTTGTTCTTTTAAGAACTTTGAACCGTGATATTCAGTCATATAACAATATGGATATTGCCACAGAAAGTATTGCCATTGAAACGGATAAATTGGATACATTCACAAATTCTGGATGGAAATTGATATCAAATGATGTATTTAGAGCTCCTAAATATCCATTACAATTATCCATCATTTTGTCATCTGGAGTTCAAGTTTTCTTTACCATCATTGGAGTTTTGTTCTTTTCCACAACAGGAGTATTGGGTCCAAATGTGAGAAATAGTGTCTTGAGTACGGCATTGGGACTCTTTATCATTGGTGGTACCGCTGCTGGATTCTCAGGAATAAGATTTTATAAGAACTTTACACAGCAAACTTATGTTAAGCAATATTTTGCTTATTCGATCTTATTTGGTGGTTCTCTCCCATTTGTTGTATTGGTTTCCGTTTTGGTACTGAACTGTATCGTTTGGGCTAAGGATTCTTCTACTGCTTTACCATTTGGAACAGTTGTGTTATTGGTTATATTTTTCCTCGTTTTAGAAGTTCCTCTCTCTGTAATTGGTGGTATTATTGGTAACCGTAAACCACCTGCCGGAATCAATTCGAATCTTACTAAACCGGAGAGAATAGTTCCAAGACAACCAAAGTTCCTTTCGTTGATGTACACCATCCCAGCATTTGGATTGATTCCATTTGGTACTATTTATGTTGAATTATTGTTTGTTTTCAGATCTGTTTGGTTGGAAAAGACTTCTTTTTACTACATGTATGGTTTCTTACTTTTCACTATTGTCCTTTTAAGTGTTGTTGTTATTGAAAGTGTCATTGTTGCCGTTTATTTATCATTAATTAATGGTGATTGGAAATGGCAATGGAAATCTTTCTTAATTGGTTCTTCTGTTGCATGGTACATTGAAGTCTATTCTGTTTACTATTTCTTTACATATTTGAAAGTGACAGATTTCTCTTCAATAGTTCTCTTCTTTGCATATACCACCATTCTTAGTGGTCTTGTTGGTTTGGCATTTGGTTCATTAGGACTTTACGGTGCTTCAATATTCATTTACAAGATTTACGATGCCATTAAGTCTGATTAAACAATTATGTCAAATTAAAAGTGACACACAAAACTGCATAATTCACTACCCTGCATTTTCCACACAGACAAAAAAAAGATAAAAGAGAGAACATTATAGTTAGAACAAAGTATACATCTGATATGTATATTGAAATGTACCACAAATCTCAATTTCTTTTAATTTTTAATTAATTTTTTAGCGTTGTAAACTACTTTAAATATTTTCTTTTTTACGATAATACAATCATTCATAACTATTGCAAGCTCATAAAGGGAGGGGGTACCGGACCAGCTAGTTTTTTTAGTTAAAAAAAAAAAAAAAAAAGGTAGACACAAAATATATCTCATTACTGTTCTTGTGATGTTGGCTGTTGTTGTTGGTTTGTGTTGTGATGATGTTGTTGGTAGTTTGAGTTATTGTTTCTGTTGTTATAACCTCTGTTTCCACCACGGTTTGTATTATTATTATTGGTATTGTTTCTGTTATATCTGTTATTTTGATTGTTGTAACCTCTGTTATTTCCTTGGTTGTTAAATCTTCTGTCATTGTTAAATCCACGACCATCGTTATTTCTGTTTCTGTTTTTTTGTTCTTGATTTTGTTGATTACGAGCTTTTACCTCTGGGATAATTTCTTGTGGAAGTCTAAGGTATTTAATATCTTTACCTCTAACAAAGATTTCTTGCATCTTACGGAAGGATTCACCATCTGGACTTGTTTCAATGACATCTTCAAGTGTTACATTCATCCAATTGTCAATCTCAATAAGTATACCATTGATTGTTTCACCAGACTTGAGTTCAACAAGGAGTGGTTGACCCTTTGATGCTGTTAGGAGATAAATTGGAAGCTATTTGTAGTATTAGTATCTCTTTCTCTTGATCCTTACCCTATGCAAGGAAAAAAAACAAAACACTTACCATTATATGAAAACAAAACAAAGTATCACAACAATGCACAAATGCTGTTAATTTGCTGGTTTTATGTTCATTCGTCGGTTTATCGCTGGCTTTCAATTATTTTCGCGAATTTATTTTCGCGAATTAAAAATGAAAAATAAATAATGGTAGGGCCACTGTTATTCTCACTACTCTGGCTAAGTTGATATTACATAAGATATTACATAATCATACCAAACGGGGTTACCCGGCGCGCGCCGCGAATTGGCCTATGTACGAGTGTGTGCGCGTCCACAACGCCGAATACAATCGGTTTGCCCCCCCACCTTAGAAGAGAAGCCTTGCAAAAAACCCACAGTTTCCCCTTCACACACTCAACAGAGTCAATCAGAGTAGCTGTTCCCAGGACAACACCCCCCACTTTCGATCACCGCTCCCAGTGTGTCTTTTTGTCAAACCATCAACGGTGTTCTCTATACGCAATTGCCCCTGTTGATTGCCATCACAAACCCCATTGTCCAATAAACTCAATCTTTTTTTTTTTTTTAATTCTTTAAAGTTTCCCCATCTCATCTTTCCTCCCCCGCCTTTATTGGTCAATTCTTCAAATAAACCAATTTTATTTGCTATTGTCTGAGTTTCACTCATTGTCAGATTAATCATCTCCATTTCAACTTTTTCAATACGCGTATCATATAAACAATCACCCACACACTGTTTTTTTTTTCCTTTAATCAGTTGAACAAATGTCTAAACAGCAAACACAACGTAATAATACCGATAAGATCCCATCTCATTATCGGTCTAATTCAAAGAGCTATGGACGTCGTCCATCTAATGAGACTAAAAATGGTTCATTGAAATCTAACGGTTCTGGTAACGGGTTTAACGGTCACACTACAGATACGGGTGTGTTTCAAAACGAATCATTCCAATCTCATCAAAATGATCGTATGCTTTATTTGATTATGAACTCCATTGGAGCTGAAATCAACGTTTCAACAAATTCTGGTTCTATATTGAATGGTTGTTTGGAAAACATTGATCCAGATACATTGAAATTGGTCATTAAGATTAATTCTTCAGAGACGATTACAGTTAATTTTGAAGATGTGATAGATTTTGAAATTTTGAACGTTGACCTCTTTAATAACTCCATTGTCAAAAAAAGTGGAACTTTTAAGACAGATACAGATATTTCCACAGAGGGTTCATCTTCATCTTCTACTCACCGTCGTCAAGAAATTGAAAAATGGGTTCCTGACTCTTCAACTCCAATGGGATTGTCTCTGGAAGATATGTCATTGGATGATACTGGTGGTAGAGTCAAATGGGATCAATTTGAAACAAACGAACAAAAGTTTGGTATCAAATCAGAATTTGATGAACATTTGTACACTACCAAAATCAATAAATCAGATCCAGAGTATCAAAAGAGAGTTCAAGATGCAGAGAGACTTGCAAGAGAGATTGAGAGTGGTGTTACCGAAAACTCTCATCTGGCTGAAGAGCGTGGTATCAAGTTTGATGATAGTGGTATCGATGAAGAGGATAAATACTCTGGTGTTGCTCGTAAACCTTCAACGGCTAAAGGTGATGCTCTATTTGCATCTTTGATTAATAAAGGCCAAGATAACAAGAAAATGTCCTTTGAAGTTGATGAAAAGAGTACAAAATACGTACCACCAAGCCAAAGAAGTAGATTGCAGAACATTGACCCTTCAATTATTTCTGCTACAAACATTCCTTCTAACAACAAGAAGGCTGCTTCACCAACTCCAGAAGTGACACAAACATCCAAACCATCAAACTCAAAGCCAGAGATTAAACAACCAACTGTTAAACCTGCATTACCTGCCAAACCAGTACAAATCGCCCAAGATAAGGCAAAAGCTTATGAACAAGCGAAGAAGATCAATGCTTTGAATGAGATAAACTCATTAAAGGAGTTTTCTCAAAACTTCAAGCTCCCATCCAAGTTCCCACAGGACCTTCTCCCAATCATTACAAAGGATAAGCTCAAACAGGAGGAGATCATCAAAAAATCAGAGGCTGGTTCACCACCAAAGGTGAACAGTTCTATTCCAGAAAAACCAGTTGATAATTCTCGATCCGCAACCAAGGGATCAACAACAGCACCAGCATCACATGCAAAGATTGAAAAGCATTCTACGACAACTACAACAACTAACAAGAAAAGTGATTCTGTTAAGAAGTTGAACCCAAAGGCTGCAGCATTCACACCATCCGGTTTCGCAAGCCCTGTTTCTTCTGTTGCTAGCCCTCACTTCCAAAAGAATTCTCCAAGACTTTCTCAAGTAACATACAGACCAAAGAAGATGAATCAATCATTCTTTGCTCCTGATCGTGTACCATCTGCTGATAAGAAGAGATCTTTAGATGAAGACTTCAACTTTTTCAAAGGTCGGCTCAAAGAGCACAAGGCCAACGAAGAGAAGTCGAAAACTCCATTCTTCTTGGAAAAGCCATTCATGACTCAGCCAACATGGTCTCGTGATGACCTCGATAGACCATTCAAGAAGTTCTTCCCTGAAATTGACCTCACCAAAATTCCTCCAATGCCTCAACAACAACAGCAACATTTGCCTCAGTACCAGACCATGCCTATGATGCAACCACCACAAATGTTCTATGGTGGTCCTCAATTCCCACCTATGCGTATGTCTCCACAACCACAACAGCCGGTATTATCACCATCTGATGGAAGTTTCATGCCACCACCACAACGAATGCAACCAATGTACATGCAACCAGGAATGCCATTAAATGCTGGTCCAATTCCATACCAGAGATATCCACAGGGAGGATACCCTGGTCATCAACAAGGCGGGCCAATACCACATATGTTGACTCCACCAACTGGAAGAATCCCAACTGGCTACAAGAACCATCACTGAATGAGAAGAAAAAATAAGAATGGAATGATGCTGGCGAAGGGATGGTCTGTTCACTTGTTACGATCTTAAAGTGATACGATTGTACATCCTCTTCTTTGCTGGAAATATAAAGTTGGTTAAGTCCAGTTGCTTCGGTGTTTATAAACAGATCATTAATGTCATAAACATTCAAGATATTACGAGCCACGTAGATTTAATATTATTCAGATCCGTGTATTGTTATTAAGAGCTTTTGAGGTTTTCCAGTGCATCGCGGAGCGCGAGGGCCGCTCACAATAACCCGGACACCACACATAGATTCGAGCCGAAAGAAGACACGAGGCGAATAATGGTCAATAAGTATGCCATCAATGGAGAAAGAGAACCGCACATTAACGGAAATATCATCAAACAATGGCTAAACCAGTGAAAGTGGCTCCTTCTCATACAACGGCACCAGCCGTCACACCTGCGGGCACCAAGGCCAATGCTCTCGCAGAGTTCCAAAAATCACTCACAGTCTCATACAACGCGTACATTAAATCGTTGACACCACGTCTTAAACTTGTTGATTTATTCCTTGTATTCTTGGTTCTTGTTGCACTTGTTCAATTTGTCTTTGCCATTTTGGTTGGTAACTTCCCATTCAATGCTTTCCTTGGTGGTTTCATTAGTACTGTTGGTCAATTTGTACTTACCGTATCGTTGAGATTGCAAACAGCTAGTCAAAATAAAGATGTATTCTCTACTGTTTCCCCAGAACGAGCCATTGGTGATTTCATCTTTGCCTCCTTAATCCTCCATTTCATTGTTTACCACTTTATTAACTGATATATACCCATAATATGACTTGACCATTTGACATGGTCTTTTTCGAGCATTAAGGGACCGGGGGGAAAGGGGTGTTGCAAGAAGCAAGAAAAAAAAAAAGAAATCCTTATAGTGATCTGCATTAGCTATATGGCAATTAACGAAATTACAAAGAATTATACTATGTAGTTATAGGTTGTGTTACAAAACATACATAAAACATTGGGTGAAAAAAAAAACAGATTCGGAGAATAAAAAAGAACAAACGACAAAAGGCATTATATGGGGGGAGTTGAAGGGAAGAAGGAAACTGTGAATGTGGGTGTGGGTGTGTGAATAGTTTATAAACCACTTGGGTGCATCATTAAAAAACATCAACATCTTCTGCACGTAAAACAAATTTTTTGTTCCGCCTCCCTTTACAATCCCATACAGAAGTGGAGATGCGGTGTATGATGGGATGACACGAGAGGACAGAGTAGTGATAATATGAAAAAAGTTCCATTTAGAGAAGCTTATGCAATAACACAACAACCACCGGATTCCTTTGGAGCAGCAGCAGGAGCGGCGTTCTGCTTTCTAGCTTCAGAAGTAGCAGCCTGAGCGGTTTGCTTACCTTGTTGAACAGCGGCACCAGCTTGGGTAGAAGCACCCTTGTTATCGTAACCAGTACTTTGGGCACCAGCAACACTGTTCTGACGGAGCTGATTGTTCTGGTAGTCACTGCCTGGAGCAGTTGATCCTGATGCACCACCATCCATGGATTCGTTCTTAGCTCTAATCTTTCTCACCAAGTCGTGGAAGGCTTGGTCAACATTAATACCTTGCTTTGCACTTGTCTCTAGGAATTCACAGTTGAACTGCTTAGCAAGCTTCTCACCTTCTTCAAAGCTCACAGCTCTCTCCTCAGCCAAATCAGATTTGTTACCAACAAGCAAGATTGGAACTGAGTCAGTGTCTTTGACACGAAGAATTTGTTGGTAGAATGTGGACAACTCGTTAAAAGATTCACGTTCAGTGACGGAGTACACGAGAAGGAAACCTTCACCTGTACGCATGTACTGTTCTCTCATGGCGCTGTACTCCTCCTGACCAGCAGTGTCGAGGATATCGAGCAAGGAAACTTCATCATCAATAGCAACTTGCTTTCTATAAGAGTCCTCAATGGTTGGATCGTACTCATCCACAAAGTGAGACTGGATGAATTGGATGGTCAAGGCAGATTTACCGACACCACCACCACCGACAACGACCAGTTTGTATTCCTTGACTGTGTGATTCTGTATAATAAATTGTTAGTTTTTTTTTTCTTCATTGATATATATGGAAAAAAAGGTCTTCAAGTCAAGCCTGGAATGTGCACAGTAAAAGTCATCAGATGAAACAGATAATCAGTAATAAAAGGGTAATTTTCCAGAATGATGGGAGGCATAATTAAAAACTGATAATAGTAAAAAAGAGAGAGGAACCATATAATGTATATATACCGGTAAATTCATTCCAAAGTTTCCTTAATCCGGGGGAAAATAGTGCAAAAACCTTAAGAACAAACAGGGGACGTGGCGAGTCTTCCCCTAACCGGGACATAGCTGCAACATTCAAAGACTTTCTGGAGACAATTGAGAGGAATTACTCACTTTGGACATTTGGTAATTAAAAGAGAGAGTTGTCTATATAGGAGAAACACACAAACTAGTGTATGAAATGCCGTTTTGATTGGGGAAACCTTACTATAGAATGCGGCCATTAAGATAAACCGCCAAAATTTCGAGCCAGCGTGCCTCGGACAGTTCCGAAATTTCGCGAAATGACAGACGAGAATTCATAAGACGAATGAGGTAACTATACAGTCCTTGACAATAGGCGGCTTGTAGGTTTAGGAAACACCGAATAATACACAGTTATTTTTTATCTTTAACTCATTTCAATGGGTATAGTATAACATATCAAATAGAGTCTAACATAGCAATTCATTAAAGGAAAGAAATATTGCCAAGATGGAATTTTTCTCTTCTACAGCCGATTTGTTAATGTTAGGGGACACAGAAACTGAATACGGAAAAAGTAAAAAAAAATGCTTCCACTGAGATTCGAACTCAGGATCGCCACATTACTAGTGTGGCGCCTTACCAACTTGGCCATAGAAGCTCTAACGAAAGTTTCTAAAATCCGCAAATTACGGAATTTAAAGCATTGGTACGGCCACACTGTATTGTTAGGGCCACATCTGGAAAACCTCCCGGCCCCCCACCAAACACCAACGTTCGAGGCGAACCTCCGGGGCTCAACATGACTAATCTTCTCTTAATCAGATCTCGACAACTGGATCTCTCTGTGTTTGTTCCGACTAGGTAGATCAGAAGTAATTAGAAAATGGCTGTTAAAGGATTAGGTCAGATCGACCAGCAGTACGATGGTTCCAACTTGAAAGTTGCCATCATCCACGCCCGTTGGAACTCCACAATTATTAAGGCTCTTGTCGATGGTGCCATTAAGAGAATGTTGGAGTTGGGTGTCAAGGAGGAAAACATCTACGTCGAGACAGTACCAGGTTCTTTCGAGTTACCTTTTGCCACTAAGCAGATCGTTGCTAAAATGGAAAAGACAAAGGGTATCAAACTTGATGCAGTGATTCCAATCGGAGTACTCATCAAAGGTTCCACCATGCATTTCGAATACATCTGTGATTCCACTACACACGCCTTGATGAGATTAAATGAGACTCTTAACATCCCTGTTATCTTTGGTGTTTTGACTGTTTTGACAGAGGAACAAGCCGAGGTTAGAGCAGGTTTGAAGCCAGGTATGCACAACCACGGTGAGGATTGGGGTGCCGCAGCTGTTGAGATGGCCACAAAGTTCGTTGGATTCTAAGAAAAAGAAATCAATAAGTAAAATCCAATTATGCACTGTCTCGTAGAAAATCCTTCACTTCGAATAATTTTTCCCATTATGATCAATCTCGCTGATTAGTGATATGTAATGATCAACGATTTTTTCAAAGATTTCGAGCTCTACAACTCAAATGCAAGTGATAAATTCTATTTCCGGTTTTCTAACTATACTATTCACTCCTCCTCTTCTTCATCACTTCCTAATTCGATATCTGGAACTTCAAAGTCACTGTCATCACCGGCGTCGCTCTCGTCGATCTTAACTTCGACATCCCCAGCAGTTACTGGTGTTTCGGTGATCTTGATGCGTTTAGATGGAGTATCCTCTTCATCCTCCGCATCATCCAGAGATCTGACCTTGTTAATAGAGTCATCGGCAGCATCTGTAGCTGAAGCAGCAGGTTCACTTGTATTGGCAGCAGTTGGGAAAGACAAAGTATTCTGTTTGATCTCTTCGTTGGTCTTGAAAACACTTTGTTTGGAATCTGGAACAGTGACCTGTGCTCTCTTGATCTCTTCGGCAAATGCCTCCTTGGCCTCTTCCTTTGCAGTCTCTTCAGCCTCAATAGCAGCATAATCAGCATCGACAACCTCTTCATCATCCTCCTCTTCTAACTCCTCAATTTCAGTAGCATCACGAGGTCTGAATTTCACATCCAGCAATGGGAATCTTGGGTTTGTCAAAAGGGACAACTTCTCATTGTCTGGGAGAAGTCTCTTTACGATTGGAAGGACAGAATATGTCTCACCATTACCTGGATAAAGAACCAAAGCTTCAAGAAGTCTAGCGACCTCGGAGGAGACAACACCATTCAAAGACTCCTGTCTAACACCAGTAGAGATGATATATCTCATGACCTTGATACGGTACGTTGGGGACAATGCAGGGATCTTTTTAAGAATCACCTCGAAGAAGGCAGTGATTGTAGTGATAGTAACCCTTGGTGGATCAAGCTCAAAGAGCTCAGAGTGGGAAAGCAAGTCAGATAACGGAGTTGAGTCCTTACCTTTCTTCTTATTCTTCTTATTTCCATTACCCTGCTGCTGAGTTGACTTTTGCTGTGGTTGCTTCTCTGTAAGACTGTCCATTGGGGTTCTCTTTTGTAAGAATAGAACACTCACATCAACAAGCTTGTTAACCAATTCCAACTCTGTTAGCCCTTCAAACAACTTCAAAATTTCTGTTGTTGTTTTGATAACAGACAATAAGTGTGACTCAATGGCCATAGCGGCTTCATTATCAATCTTGATCAGCTTCTTACCAGAAGTTGATTTGACAGGGATAGCAACTTCCAAACTGGAGAGGATGGCGGACAAATGTGGCAAAGCCAACTTTTTGTAGAACTTAGTAACCTGTAAGATCAAACCAGAACCAATTGCCTGGGTTGCAGCCATATCGTTAAGAATAATCTTCTTCAAGTCAAGGTCTCTTCTTAATTCACCTTTGAATGGAATGTAGTTGGGAGAGATTCCAAGAAGTAAGTTTGCAACTTGAACAACCAATCCAAGTGGGATACGGATAGGGAAAGGAGTGGCAGAAGTGACAAATGCAGTCAACAACTGAACAAGAACGTTAAGTCTCTGAGAAATGGAGAGGACCGTAATAGGTTCGGCCAAGTCTACTTTCAAGAATGGGAAGATATAATCCTTGACCTCATGATCTGGGAGCTGCTTGATGATGTCCATGGTGTCTCTTTCACCCTTTAATTCAATAAAGTTGTCATAGATCAAAACAGTTGAGCGGATCTCATCCATGATCTTGAGAATCTTGGATCTCCACTGGTCATCTGGGAGAGGTTGGTTACCAGCGTTAGAAGCACCTGTGTTTGTAGGCTTGATCAAGTTCAAGTAAGCATATGATTTACACACGTCTCTTTGAAGCTGGACACTCAAGCTGTCAAAGTTTTCAACAAGAGCCTTTTGAAGCTTGGTTTCAAACTTCTTTGAGAAAGGCTTGAATGTGGTAGAGTGCTTCAAGAGGATCTTCTGGAGGATTGGAAGGATAGTGACAAAGTCTCTTTCCAAGTTGTCTAAAAGCGAAGAAATGATGTTTGGCAGTTGTGGAGTAAGCACTTCTCTAGTGAGAACTGGTTTTCCCCTAATTCCTGAAATAATCGCTTCCAAGCAAAGAGCAGCGTTCCTCAAGTTAATGGAAACCGAGTTGGTATCATTGACAATCTTGAGCAAGCTGACAATGAACATGGAGCCAGCATTGGTCAACACCACTGGGTTCTGTGCAAGAATCTGAATAACATGACATGCGTACCATCTCTTATAGTCATCACGGGCGTTCAACAAGTTGTTAACACGGGATGTGAGCAAGTTAAGGTCTGCTTTTGAAGCGTTGGAGACTGAACTCTGGGCGAGATACAATGACTTGAGCACATACTGCAAATTACTAGGACGAGGAGCTTCCAAAAGTGAAAGAATCACTGGCAGGGGGATTTCAGCTGAAACCATGTTGAATTCTAGTGAATTTGTAGCTTTTTGCTCAGAGCTAAAGATACAGAGATAAAGATAGAGACAGAGCTCATCGCTCGAAAAAAAATATTCGGATGCCCCGTTGTCACGGAAACGCAGATCGCGCCTCGAGACACACCAAGCTTCCTCCGTGGGGGGGGGGGTCTGCATTTGTCAGTGTTCAATCTCTTAAATACTTTTCTTGAAAGAGATCAAAGAGTTAGTATCAGAAACTCAAATGAGTAGTGGAGAGACAGGGAAGCCAGAGTTTGGTCCTTCGGGACGTAAAATCGTTTATGACGAGGATGGGAAACCGTGAGTAGTTCCATCAATTGAATGAATGTTTAGTCAGACACTGGTACTAACATATATACATATTAAAGATGCCGCTCTTGTAACTCTTTACTGGATTTCAAGTCTGCTATGGGTGTTGGAACAGGGAAACCAGCAAATAAGAAAGCTTCTAACAGCGGGATGGGTGCATTTGCAGGCATGGCAGCGGCCGCTGGAGTCAGTGGCGCATCTGCTAAATCATCAATTTTAAAGACTCCAGAGGGTTATTCTAAGGATTGTCCAGCTGATGTCGAGCTTTTAGGACGCTCTTCATGGACATTGCTTCATACCATGGCAGCAAGATACCCAGAGAAACCGTCTGAGGAGGCACAAAAGGACATGTCAACTTTTATCAATCTATTTGCAAAGCTCTACCCATGCTGGTTCTGTGCAAAGGACTTCCAGCAGCATATTGAGAAAAGTAAACCAAAAGTGCAGACTCAGGAGGAGTTTGGTAAATGGTTGTGTGATGCTCATAATGATGTGAATAAAAAATTAGGAAAGAAGGAGTTTGATTGCAATTTATGGAAACAGAGATGGAAAGACGGATGGGGTGATGATAGATGCTGAAGTTAGTTAGCACATCCATGTAGATAGTACAATACCGGAAATTTGTATATACAGAAAGTCAAGTTACAATGATGCACATCTAGAGTTCGTATATATAATTACATAATCATTTTTATCATTCAGAAACAACGGCTGACCTACCTAAACAATGATAGATTCAACGGAACACTCGAGCCTCTTCCACTTGGATAAAGCTTTTGCTTTCCTCCAAAACCTCTAGGTCTTGGTAAGTCATTTTGATTGATGAACTTAAATCTCGAGTCATCAATCTCGATCTTGTGGCCAGCAGCCCCACTACCTGTTGTGATTGTGTAGGTAGAAGCATCAATCTTTGCTGCTGAAGAAGTCGATCCTGGTGCCGGGAGAGATGATGATTGATCACTTGTGCCTGGACGCGCAAATAGACGTTGCTTAAAGTTGTTGGATCCACCTGGCGGCGGTGGAGGAGCCGCCTTCGATGATGCTGGAGATGGTGCTGGAGATGGTGCTAATGTGGATGGAGCAGATGACTGCGGGAGCGGTGGCGCACTGGCCATTGGAGGCGCTGGTGTTGGTGGAGTATATGAGGTTTGCGGAGGTGGAGGTGGTGCTGGAGCTTGTGGAGGTGCCTGTGGAGCACTCATAGATGGCACTCTTGGTGGTGGAGGGGCAAATGACTGTGGCAAGGCTGGGGCACGCGGCGTAGGCGTTTTAGAAGAAATAGCGGGCGGTGCTGGTACCTTTGGTGGTGCTGGAGTCGATGCAGTTGGTGCAGCATCACGGGCAGAGTCTGCACCATCAGTACTATCGACAACAAATCTATCGTCCCTTTTCTTGTTGATCTCTGCAAGGAATGCAAGAGCGCCACCGGCAGGAGCAGATGGAGCAGATGGAGCAGATGGGGTAGATGGAGCAGCACTGGATTTTGGAAGTGTAGGTGCACCCATAGATGGCATTGGTGGGGGTGGTGGAACACTTGAAGTAGGCAGCGGAGGAGGTGGTGGTGCGCTTGAAGTTGGGAGTGGAGGAGGGGGTGGAGCGCTTGAAGTTGGCAGTGGAGGAGGGGGTGGTGCACTAATTGAAGGTAATGGAGGCGCCACCATTGATGGAGGAGTAGGAGCAGGTGGTGTTTTTATTTGGGGCAGAGCAGGAGCAACAGGTGTGGCTGCAGGCTTCTTATTAGCAAATCTTGCAGAAAGAGCATCGGCCAATGGGTTTCCAGTAGGGGCAGGTGGTTTTGGAGCAGATGGTACTGCTTTTGGAGCAACATTTGGCGACTCATCCGTGGCAGAATCAGCAGCAGAGAAGTTAGAAGGAACTGAATCAACAACATACGTATCATTTCTTTTCTTCTGAATATCAGCCAAAAATGCAAGCCCACCAGCTGGGGCACCAGATGGTTTTGACTGCTGCGATGGAGCACTCATTGATGGCATAGGAGGTGGAGGCGGCGCACTAGTCATTGATGGCATAGGAGGTGGAGGTGGAGGTGCTGGAACGCTAGACGCAGGAACTGATGCTTTAGACTGAGGTGCGCTAGATGTCGGAAGAGGTGGCGCTGGAGGAGCTGACATAGAAGGCAATGGAGGGGGTGGGGGAGCGCTAGTTGTAGGGAGAGGGGGAGGTGGAGGAGCACTCACTGAAGGAAGAGGTGGAGGTGGTGGAGCGCTCATTGTTGGCATTGGAGGTGGAGCTGGTGCACTTGTGGAAGGAGTCTTGCGGTGAGGTCTCGACGGTGGCATCTGGGGAAGAGCCGCAGTTGGCAAGGGCGGTGGAGCACCAGGTAATGGTGGGGCACTGTTGAAACTGCCAGAACTGGAGACCGAGTTAATAGATGAGTTGGACTTGTTTCTCACATGTGAACTCTTGTTTGGTATCACTGGCGGGACTCTAAGCGTATTTGATTGTGGAATAGGTGGAGCTGACATGGTTGGAACGGGCGGAGCACCAGAAGAAGGGATTGGTGGTGCACCAGAGGCAACGGTCTTTTTTGGCCTTGATGTTGGCATCTGTGGGATTGCAGGACTTGATGATGATGGAATAGAGGGGGCAGATGGAGCGCCGTGGTGCTTCAGCTTTGGCATCCCTCCGGCAAAGATATCACCAAGCTGCGGCACAGCAGGAGCCGATGGAACAGCAGGAGCAGAAGATGAAGTGGCAGATGATGAAGTAAAGCTTGGAATTGCCGGAGCACCCAATGATGGCGAGGGCCCACTGGTTACGTTACCTGCAATTTGTGGTTTGGAACGATCATTTGTCTCAGCTTTCTTGAGCTTCATACCTTTTCTAATGTCACCCAGGAGAGCGTTACGGCCCCCGGCTGGAGCTGGCATTCCACCCATTGGCGGTGGTGGCGGTGCAGGTGGTGGAGGCGCTCCCATTGTGTTGTTTTGTGCAGTATTGTCTTTCACTATATCTAAGATAGAGATCCTGGGTTGATGATACCGGCTCAGTTTCGAGTATCACTTCGATTTCACTGTCAACGGGGCTCGCGATTGCGGAGTGTTGCCCCAGATCAAAAATCGCTTGAAGCGGTTTTTTTTAATTAGTTAGCTTGTTACCAGGGCAACGTACATTAACAATCTTCTGTTAAATGGGGGGACGCGAAAAGTATGTAAACAAACGGGAAAACAAAAACATCTTCGTAGCGTTGGGCGGTTACCACATTATTACATTTCCCGTTGGAGGTTTCATCACTTAAGATGTCAACAGAGGAACCAGATTACACACAGTTGCCCCTTGAGGAGCGCTTAGTTCACAAAGTAAGTCACAAAGCTAACCTGGTGCATACCCTTCTGAGAGATCAACTTTGAAAGCTAACAAGATCAACAGGTATGGAAGGCGCGTCTGGAGGCCTACCAAGAAATCACGTCACAATTTCAGAAGAGTCCTAATGAACAGGATCCGGTTTTCAGGCCATACCTTGCTAACCCAGAGCTATTCAAGAAGATCGTTATAGACTCCAACGTGGTGGCTCAAGAAGCTGGTATCGCTGCACTCAGTGCTTTATTGGAGTACAGCGGTACAGCTGCCTGTACAAGATTGAGATCTCACGTTGTCCCAGGACTATGCGAGAAGGGTCTCTCATCTTCTAGAGCAGGTACAAAACAGAAAACCACTGAAGCTTTGATGTGGCTTATCGAGCTTGATACCCCAGAACCTGTTATTGAACTTATGATCCCATCTTTAACTGCCAAACTGCCAAAACTTGTGTCTGGTACTGTCAAGGCGCTAGTTGAAATCTACGCTAACTTCGGTGCACAAACTGTGAGTCCAAAGCTTGTTTTACCAAGCTTGCCCAAGCTATTCTCCCACGCTGACAGAACAGTCAGAGCAGAAACTTCAAACTTGGCAGTCGAACTATATAAATGGATGGGACCAGCTTTGGAGCAAATCTTGTTTGCTGAATTGAAGCCTGTTCAACAGAAAGATCTTACAGCTGCTTTTGAGAAAGTCAAAGACGAAAAGCCTACCCAGAAGAGATACTTGAAGTCACAACGTGAAGCCATGGAGGCACAAACAGAACAGGTTAGCTCCAGCGGTAACACAGGTACTGAAGATAGCGATGTTGTAATGGGTGGTGCCGATGAAGTGGCTCCTTTGGATCCTTATGATATGGTTGACCCAGTTAATGTCTTAACCAAGATTCCATCGGATTTGTCAACTAGAGTGGCTGCCACAAAATGGAAAGATCGTGTTGAGGTTCTCACAGAGACCCAAAAGGAGATGAATACAATGAAGTATGCTGATGATGACTATCTTGATCTTGTCAGAATCTTGGCAAAGTGCCAAAAGGATGCTAATATTCAGGTGGTATCATTGGCTGCTAACTGTATTGAACTCATGGCAAATGGATTAAGACAGCGATTCCATAAGTATTACCAAATTGTCCTCAACCCTCTTCTTGAGAGATGTAAGGAGAAGAAGCCGAGCGTGCTCGAAGCTTTAAGTGGAGCATTAGATGCCGTTTTTGACAGTACATCACTTTCTGACGTTTTACAAGAGACTTTAGAAGCTATGAAACATAAGACACCACAGGTGAGACTGGCATCTTCTCAGTATTTGATTAGATGCATGAAGAAGACTCTTACTGCACCATCTAAACCAGAGATCGAGGAGATCATCACGGTTGCTAAGAAATTGGTTGGCGATACCTTGCCAGATGTCAGAACATGTGGATTTGAAGCTGTCGGTACTTTGATGAAGATTACAGGTGAGAGAGAACTCAATGCTTCGCTTGATGGTATTGACGACTTAAAGATGAAGAAGATCAATGAATTCTTCGAGAAGGCTGAAGTCAAGGCAAAGCTTTCTGCAGCAAAGCCAAGATCTGCAACTCGAGCTCCAGCAGCATCTGCTTCAACTGCGGCAACAAGGACCCCAAAAGCAGGTGTTTCGACTACTGCTGTCCCAGTTAAGCGTACATCTAAGATAGCCAAGCCAGATGGTCTGTCATCTTCTACGCTGCTCAGGAAGAAACCAGCCATGGGAAGCTCGTCAATTCCTTCCAAGAGGGGCCCTACATCTCCTTTGAAAGGCGAAAGTGGGTCCTCAAGAATTGGTGGATTGGGTAACCGTGGTCTTACAGGGAGATCTCTTCAATCATCGACCCTTTCGAGCAATCCCTCTATATCAAGGGACACTGGTATTAGCGACTCCGAGAGATCTGAGTTGGAACAGTTGAGAAACGAGAAAATGTCATGGTCTCAAGAGAAGGAGAAACTTAACTGGCAAATTCAAGAATCTGCTAGTGAATCTTCCAGATTATTGAAAGAAATTCAAACTATGACCGCTAAGGTTGAGAAGCTGAATGATCAGCATACCAATGACGTTATGACAATCAAATCAAAGGAGACTCAGCTTCAAAGAGCACAATCAGATTTAGAGATTACTCGCCTCAAGATTTCACAATTAGAGAATGAGATTGAACTAATACAGAAGCAAAAAAGTTCCAGTCTTAATATGTTCAGTTCTTCAAGTTCAGCCTTGCCTACGATTGATGTTGATCGCTTTAGAGGCTCAACTTATACCCCACTACAAGAATCTAACAATACTGTGAGGACAATGTTCAGTCCTGTTGAAGGTCTTGATAAAGGTGTAGGATCATTATCAATTGACTCGGAACAAAAGGAGAATGGGAACGGCTCACGTCCTATGTTAGATACGAATGATGAGAGCTGGCGTCGTGCTGCTGAAGTGACATCACAGTTGAAAGCCCGCATTGAAAAAATGAAGGCTAAATCAAGGAACTCTGCATATCGTGGAGTATGAACGATTGGTATTAAACGTTAATAAACAAGGAGATTTAAGCTAATTGTTTTTAGGGCATTCCAACCCCAAAGAGTCACACGACATGTACAAAAAACGTGCTCTCTACTATATAAGGCGCACAAAGACGCCGGCGGCCGCGTACATGTAAATTATGGCTGCCTCGCATTTTTTTTTTTCTTTTTTTCTCAATTAGGAAGGTCAAATAAAATAAGGGAGATCGTCTCCCTAACAAAATTTGTGGGAACCCTTTCCTTCTAGTTAGCTCCACCCCCCTATTTTCTTGAGATTTAACTAAAACCCAACCACATCCGTTTAAAAAAATGCAGATCCAGCAAGTCGTCGCTTCTTACCTCGCCTCTTCCAACCTCTTCGGCTACAACACCGAGTCCACCGAGGTTGCTGCTTCTCAGGAGCAGCCAGAATTGGCTTACGTTGATGCTGACATGAACGTTTACAAGAAGAACCACTCCAACGACACCTCTTCTAACGCTGCTGCTGGTGCTTTCGTTGCTGGTAACACTGGTGCCTTTGCCGTTGCTGCTGGTGTTATTGCCTTCTTGTTGTAAGAGGATAAAAAATCTCAATACATCCATAAAGCTCAAGGACCCCTGTCTAATATGTTCTTTTTCGGTCTCTTTTAATTGTTTATTTTATTTTTTTGTGTTTATTTTTCCCCTGCTTTTTCTATATCTGTTTCTTGTTGCTTATCTGGGACTTGCTTTATATATATTGGATGGTTTCTTTACTAGAGTTATACAAGGTGAGATTTCTCTTACATTTCGCAGATCTGTAGATTTTTAGCAAGTTTTTTTTTTTATAGGATGTACGATGTATAAATGTAAATTGAGTCGACCAATTGAAAGAATGGAATCAGTTGTACAAGATAAAATGGCATTCTATTGTATCATCACATTTAATTAACCTCTAATGAACAAATTCTGACACCAAAATTGCACCCCCTCCCCCGTAAAATTGCTTGGGTACTAATTGCGCGCCTTCTGCATCGAGCGCGAGTCATCTTGAGAATTTGGGGGGCCCCCATCGAGTCACCAAAAGATTTGTTATATCAGTGGATTAGCACTAGTAGATCTCTTCAAGTGATTATAAATCTTGTCACCGAGGCGACATTCTTTTTCTTTGGGTGGGTAATGACAGGTGACATAAAGACGAACGAGGAAATTCTCCTTGAACGTATTACAAAGCTTGAAGTGGAAATTAATGACCTCAAAGCCGTCTCTCTCTTTTCAGATATCCAACCAATTATTGAAGAGAAACCAGATAAATTCAGAAAAGTAGAGATCGGTACAGTTGGTTTAAGTTATCGTATTAGGTGGCAGAAACCTCAGATACTTAAAGAGTTATGGCAAAGAGTGGCGAATGACTTGAAACAGACAGAGGATGGTATACAACTATTGGATCCAATAAGAGGAACGGTGCTTAGAGGAGACGAAGATATTGAACAGTTTGTCGATGAGAATAAGGTGATACATTTGGAATTCCAGTTCAACAAGAGCCATAGCTGTGACCATGATCACCACCATAGTGATGATGATGATGATGATGATTTTTCTGATGACGACTGGGATAATGGTTGTTCATGTAGCCACCATTGATAATTATATAATTTTAATACAACATCACAAGTAAAACTATAAAATAGGTGAATAATTCCAGATGTTATAATGGGCCTCTGCCATTCCCGAACGGGTAAATCGCAGATCTTCTCCCCTTGGGAGAAGTACGCTTTTTGAAAACCCAGAAAAAAACACAAACTCGGGACATTTCGACAATTGAAAGGAGTCATAAGAAATATCACATAGAGAAAAAGCCAGTTATAATGTCAGACATGTCCTTACGCCCACGATCCCAACGTCTCAGTGCCCGTGCAACGAGACTGGCTGCTGCCCGTACTCAGCAGCAACGTTCCACAGAGGTGTACCCGGGGCTTAACGACATCACCGACACGTTTGAGGCACTACCAGCTGAAATTGCCCGTTATTTTACTCTATACAAGGAAATTGATGCCAAATTTGTCTCAACTCTTCCAGTTTTGTTGGAAAAAGCTGTTTTGTTCAAGACTACCAAGGCCAAACCAGCACGTCAGGGACTCCTCAAGGAAATCACTACTTTACTAGAAGATATTCTTCCTTGTCTCGAGGAGAAGATGCACGTTGCAAGCATTGCAGCTGATAGAACTGCATATTTTATGGGTAAAATTAACGATGACTATGAGTTCATTCAAAAACATGAGATCCCAGAGACAATTAGATTTGGTCAGCATAATCATCCAGCAATTATTCATGATGCAAAACTACCAGATAACAAATCCGCACAAACACAAAGAAGTGAAAGTAGAAGAGAGGCATTGGCAGCAAAGAAAGCTGCTCATGAACCAGCAGAAGATGACAGTACCCCTGCGCCATCAACTTCCGGAAGAGGTAAGGGTAGACCAAGGGCCGATAAGGAGAACACCCCATCATCATCAACCCCAGCATCAGGTGGCACAGCAACAAAGAAACGTAAAACAAACAATGGAAACAGTGCTGCTGCGTCCAATGGCCACTCCAACTTGGCACATCCTTCTTCTGCGTCTGGAGCTGCTCAGCAACAGCAGCAACAGAACCACCACCACCAACAACAACAGCAACAACAACAGCAACAACAGCTCCAACAACAGCTTCAACACCAGCATCAACATCAACAACAGCTCCAGCATCAGCAGAACTTCACCAACAACATCTCTAGTGCCCCAACAGCACATGCTCAGCTTTTGGGTACTTTTTCAGGTCCGGCGTCTGGTGTTAAAGAAGAATCAGTTACTCGTCCAGATACACCATCAGGTTCAAAAAGAGCAAGAACATCTACAAAGAAGAAACAAGAACAAGAACAACAACAGGCAGATCAGGAGAAAGAAGATGGATTATATAGAGATGAGGAGGGTTTACTACGCAACTCTATGGGCGAGATGGTTTACTGTTACTGTAATCAAGTTTCTTATGGTGAGATGGTTGGCTGTGATGACAATGATTGTAAAAGAGAATGGTTCCATTTACCATGTACTGGTCTGACCACTTTACCTAGGGGCAAATGGTACTGTGATGAGTGTAAACAGAAGAGAAGTAAGAAGTGAAATCCCGGGCTTTCTTCCTAGTATCCGGAAGTAAACTGCCGGTTTTGTGTTCGCTATACGATGATGAATGACAGACGCTTATGATTAGAAATAAAAAACAATGGACGAATTTTTAGTATTCATTATAGACAGTGGTCAGGCACTTACCTGATTTCTCATATTCTCATTTACGACAAAATGGCGCGTTCACCGTTTATTTATGGGGCATTTCTTATGTGTTTTTTCTCATATGCAATTGGTAACATCTGGGACGACTCCTTTAAAGGACAGCTTGTCAATGATCAGACAGAGACATGGGCCCATGGTGTTGCCAGCCCTGAGAAGTATTTGTTGCAGCTGGAAGATGAACTCATTTATATCGATGAGACGGACAAGCCTACGACCGATGCTGTTGTTGCATCGCAATTTGATGAAGTGACAGAGGATGATCTCAATGATGAGTCATTTTACGAGAAAGGCGATACCTATGATGTTGAGACAGATGACTATGATATGACAGAGGAACAACTTGAGCAATATTATGCCACAAAGACAAGTTGCTCCAATGACCCGACGCCATCACCATTTTATGATATTCCAAAGGGCCCCCAGGACCTTAATATTCCAGGATTGAAAACAAAAATTGGTTTACCAGTAACCGTGGAACACTTGGATCACTCATCTGACCTGTACATAGAGCTGTTACAACAGCTTGGAGTGGAGAATATCGCAAAAGGCGCATGGGGTATCACTTATTCTTTCTACCGCCCAGAAGGTGGTTGTAAATCACCAATTGAAATCCAAGATGATGTTTCAAAGTTGAGTGATTTTGAAATTATTAGAATCTATGACACGGATTGTGAAGGAATCTTGAATGTTATGAAACTGATGAAGCCATACCAGAGGTTGTTTGCCGGTATCTACTACTTGGATAGAATTGAGATCTCTGCAGAGATAATATCGCAGGCAGTCTATCTTAATGGTGGTGACTGGTCAAAAATACATACTGTCTCTATTGGTAACGAGTTGGTCAACTTTGGTCGTGCAACGACACTGGAGGTTGCAGCGCTGGTGGAGCGTGGAAAAGCAGTTTTGCAGAGTAAAGGCTATAAAGGCTATGTGGTAACTACAGATACCCTTGTTGCAATGTTGAATCATAAGGAATTGTGTCATATTGGAGACTATGTCAGTGTGAACTCTCATCCTTATTGGGATGGGTATGTCCATCCTGAAGATTCGGGTCCATGGTTAGTACAGCAATTGGAGATGTTGAAGGAAGTTTGCGGTGCTACGACACCTATTATCTTGTGTGAAACTGGATGGCCCACAAGGGGCCTGGTATTTGGAGAGAAAGGTGTTCCATCAAAGGCCAATCAGTTAGTGGCATTGAAGTCCATCGTGGATACCTTGGGATTCAAGACGATCTTGTTCACCTCACATAACGATTATTGGAAGGCCGATGGATCACATGGTGTCGAGAAGTTTTGGGGAATTTTGGATTAGGCTACTAATACTTGGTAAGTTTTCGCTTTATTACCAAAATGCAATGAAAGACAAAAGAACTTGGTCATAAATATGTAGAGATTCAATAACTATAATTGTACGTCCTAAGATGGTGCCCTGTTGCTGCCCATACCAATGGTCAAGAGCACTGGCAGGGGTTGAGTGGTGTCTCAAATTTTTCAGTTTCTTTCCAACTTTCTTTTCCACTCTCCAACCTGTTTTAAAATCTTCATGAACCTTCCAAGTTTTAAACTACATGATGAAGTCTCGCGTTTCTTCTTACAATTCTCCCCTGGTTGAGGGGCTACTTTCGGGTGGCTCTTCCTAGGAGTGGCGCAGCTTTTGTTGTTGTCCGGGTGTTGTTGGAGACGGTGTTCAGCGCAAACCTTTTCTTGTTACATTTATTTAACATGGACGCCTGCATTGAGAAATTCTGACCCTCTTTTACTATCTCTATCTTTATGATAGGTCTTGATGTGTGGATGGGAAGTTGACGCTTGGAATGTGTTCATCACCTTGTGTATAGCTCACTCAACTAAAAGCGACTACAACAAATGCTCCATTTCCGCCGTAGATTAATTTGAAAAAAAAAAGATCATATGATCGAAGATTATTAGTTCGATGAAAAGAGTGAATATATATATATATATCGATCTGTATTGAATATTGTTTCTCATTTCGTCTTGTCCTTCGCCACCAACTCAGCAACGTCAAGCTCAGCGAGCAATACCGATGCCCTAACCAATTGGATAACATTAGTGGATTGCTTGAACAAGTAGAATGGCAAACTGATCACGGCAACGATACCAGCAATTGAGTAGTCAGTGCCAAACAATGTCAATGTGCTTAATGGGAAGTAATACAAGTACAGGGCCACGTAGAACAACTCGTTGAAGAAGCACATAGTGAACAGAACTTTTCTATCAGTATAGTACAAATTTAAGAGCCATGACGATTCTTTGTCGACACTCTTGTGGGACTTTCCACCAGTTTGCAATGTGGCGTACATGTGCATGTAATGGGAGGCCAAGTCTAAAGACACAAGCAATTGGAAGATGATGGTGTAATCTGGATAGAGCACACAAAGGAAACAGATAAGTGAAGAAGTTGTACAACGGTCAGTGACCATATCTAAAACGGCACCAAACTGTGAGGTCTGATTATAATGACGAGCAGCATGTCCATCAAGGGCATCCAACAGACAAGAGATAGAATAAGATGTGATACAGTACATTGGATGACTTCTCATCACAAAGAACGAGAAAATAGCTGTAATGACTCTCAGGTAACCAATGTAATTCGGAACATAGTTAAAAATAGTAGAGGTCGTCAGTTGACTAGATGCCTTTGAGCTCATTATGGGCAAACGTTTTCTTTGATCGTCGATCACAATTCCGTCGGTGTTTGTTGAAGAGATTCAGATTCAGCTGGACACATTTCTCTTCCCCTGCCGCGCGCGGAATATCATATTATTACATAATCTATTACATAAGAAAAAACATCAAAACAGCCGCATTGGGTAATCATTGCCGCTTGAGGTGAGGAATTCATGTTCTATTGAGTGGTCAGTTTATGGAACCGTTCATTGTTTATCGGTTATAGTACATTAGATTATATGCTTACTTCGACTCTAAACTTTTCTTCAACTCCTGGTTCTCTTCAATGACGGTCTCGACAAGTTTGGTCAGCTTCTCAAGCTTGTGGTAAAGAGGGTACAGTTCCCAACCTACGCCAGCGTCATCTCCAGCTTCAATTGGAGGAGCAGCACGCTGGACTTTGGAATACCAGTCCTTTGTAACCGAAAAGTGTGGGTCAGCTCTCTCTGCAGCAATTTGTGCTCTCATGTCATCGTTGGTACGGTCGACAGAGATGTCTGTGCCATCTTGGGCAAAGATGCCCTCAAAAGAATCTTCATATCCATCGGTCAAGTCCCATTCTCTATCCACTTCATTGGCATCATCACTGAGTTGACGAATACGATTAAACTGGACTCTTCTAGCATCCCTTGTTTCCTTAACGGCGATATAACAGAGGAATGGAGAGTAAATGATGAGCATGATGCGGTATGCAATGACATGGTAGCCTTTGCTGGTCATAAAGAAAGCCAATGGAGAAATGAGCAACTCAATAATATTCAATGGAGGAACAAAGACACATGAGTCTGGAGCACGAATGTACTTCAATGTTTTAGCAGCAACAAGCGCCATGTATTCATCGATCGCATTATCATAAATCTTTTGATAAGCGGAGGCAAACAAGGCAACAAGGATGTTGAGCAAGATGACAGACACGAGGAAAGAGTAAAAGTAGAATAAGATACCAGCATAAGGAGGAACAAATCTTTCAAATGCACTGAAGTCACCACCACCGAGAACCGTTTGTGCCAAGTTTTCAATGATAAGAATTGTGGCATCTCTTTTACCATCAGCGGAGTCAAGGCCAAGGAAACCTTGAAGGAAACCAAGAATAACCATTGCCAAAAGGATAAAGAAGATCATTGACTCTCTAAGCATCATCTTGATAACAACAATCATAGCACCAACGAACTTTTGAGCATCGAGGAACAAGAGAATACGACCGTACATCAATGGTGCAGCCAAAGCAAGGATACGATAGGAGGCCTCATCCAAACCAATGGCTGGGAGTGTCTTCCAGTCATTCTTTGACAATGCCAATACTCTGAGAACAAATGATGCAGTGGATAAACAGTATAAACAGTCATTCAAGATGGATGGGAATGACAAGTAGTTCCAACCAACGTGATACAACTTTGTTAATTCATCGTGCATCATACCAAAAGTGAAGAGGTAGTATACAACTTCGAAAAAGTCCATTGGGACAATACCACGATCACTGGTGTTCACCACAACGGTGTAAATTACCAAATACAAGAATGAGAAGAAGATCTCCAATGCGTTTTGGTAAAGTGGTGTCTTAATTCTATCAGCATCGAAATGAGAAACGAGGGTTGTCTTATTGATATCCTTATAAAGGACATACGAAGAAGGGTCTCTTGCACTTTGAACAATCCATCCTCTCCATAACCATTTCAAACATCTCTGATATCCCGAGGAGCCAATGACAATTAATGCATGCATGTCAACAGCGAGTTCCAATGCATTAGTAGGTTCAGAGTCCTCAGTGTTCAAATTGACAACATATCTGCGACAGAGCATCTGGATAAACAAGTAGTTGTCATTTGACTCTCTCTCAATGATCAACTTTGCTAACTGCTGAGCAGCCGAAGCTCTAAGGAAGAACAGTTCGGAGTCATGAAGTTCGGTAGCAGCGAGATCCCAATACCAACCTGTAACCTTCAGCAGGGCAAAAATGAGAACTGCACGGTACTTCTCGGATGAGGATCCAGCCTTACCATCACCTTGGCCACCAGCAGCTTGTAGAGCCAATTTGACAATCTTCTCATTAATTATACGTGATTCAGGAGAGACAACTATGGATGGGTCAAATTGAATTGGCACAACAGCATCGATGAGGTGCTTCAAGTTGAGACAGATACGAAGAACCTGTCTCGGAGATGGTGGGACAAAAGAGGAGAGCTCGTCCTCCGTGAGAGGAAGAAGAGACTCGGACATATCAGCTTTATGATGTGAACTACACCTTTGGTAAAGAGCAAAGTGTAAAGAGGAGAACGCGTGTGTATTTTTTTTTTTTAAAATTAAGAGTTTTGGGCCCTGAAATTCGCATATGCAGTCGGGGTGCTGCTCGAGCGTGCGCGCCGTGGGGCAGGTGCAACTGGTGAGACAATGTCTATTTTACTATGTGAGAATGTTGCCTTTATGTATAAATTCAAACGTTCTACTCCATTAATGGAGACAAAATGAATGACGTTCACTTTCAATTAATCTTCTTGGCTACCCAGTACTCGCATTTATATCTCCATCCACCCATTGACTTGTAGTCTGATGCGTAACCACTATCAATACCTGATTCAATTTCTTTGAAATCAAACCAGTTACCAGCCAAATTCTTGAGATCCTCAAGGGACATCTCCAAGCCTTGCACTGGGGCATGCCTCTTTGTACCATCTGGATGAACAATCTCCTCAGCATCTTGTTCATCTTCAAAATGCCATAGTAGTGGTCCAAAGTTGATCCAAACTCCATCGGATGCTAATGCATGGTGTATTGTTTTCAAGTATTCAATGACATTCGAAGAAGTATCAATGAAGTAATTCGTAATGATACAATCGAATTGTCCTTTATTCTCTTGTCTGAAAGCTTTTGCCATTTGATCTTGAGAATAATGACGAGATGTAGACAGATCATCTGGACCGTAAAGGTCAGTGAATGAACCTGATGCAATTGACATCAATTCTGGAAACGGAACATTTGGATTCTTTGATTGTTCAATGGAAATCACACTTGATGGGTGTTCATCTGGGAAGAAGACTGGCCGTGTTTGCCATTTTCTTGAAGTTTGATTCGAAGTGGAATGAATGAAGGGGAAAATCGACTCTCCTGAAGCGCAAGATGTATGGTTTAATGCATAACTTGAAACCAAAAGCATATGATTACTAAATTCATTGCCCTGACACCAAAATCCCCTTACGACGAGCTCATGAATAAGACGACCAAGTCCAGCTCCAGGAACAAGTATTTTAACATTTTGTCTCGATTCAAAATCTGGATACATGGTATCCAAAGTTTTGAAGAACCTGGAAAATGCAATTTCTCTCTCATTTCGACCTTCATTAGACCATTCTCTGACTATTTGTTTGAGAACATGTTTCACTTTGTCATAATGGGAATATTTAACAGCACCCCAATCCATAGGACTATCGGTAATACCCCATTCTGGTGCCACTCGTGTAGCTAAAACACGACAAAACCCACCATTCTGTCTAACACAGTGTTCAAGAGTCTTCAAATGATCAGGGAACCAAGGAATCAATAGTTGTTCCTCAATAGTTAGTGAGTCATATTTGCGCTGTTTGGGAACAATTATCTCCTTTCTTGCATATTCCTCATAATGATAGAATGCTGTTAGAACTTCTTTGAGAGCATTGATCTCATCTGGATTTTCCATTGTGTAATTGAAGCCGTTGCCCGTTTTAAATGCTGTTGGTGTATGAATTTTAAAGCTGTGGGCCAAAAAAAGGACTCCCTTCGGGCATCTCCGATCTGCCGACTTTGACTCTCTAAAGCTATGCAGGTATTTGGTTTTACTCCCAAAGATAAAAGCTATTGATAAGGCTTCACAAACTCTTAATTCTCACCGATATACACAGAGAAATCTCACTGTGTGGTTTCATTACCCCAGAAAACAGAAGAGGTCAAGAGATTTCTCCGCTGGAGCGAGCGCTTTCAGTGTTTTCGGGTTCGGTGGCCGATAAGCCAACTGAGTCAACGAGAGGGAGTCAGAGAGGCCAGGGGAGTCAAGCGGGCTGATGGAGCCCAGAGAGCTAACGGAGGTAGAAGGAAACCAATGTTGATATTCAATTGAGTAATAAGATGTAATTTAAACGTTTTAGTTCTACTCAAGATTGTACATTACAGTATTGTGCCTGTAATGTTCTTATCTCCGCGCAGCTTCAACTCCGTCTATATTCACATCAAATGGAAGCTTTCTCCACAGTTTGAGCCATAAACTCTGAGATCATCGGAGCTCTCCGGCCAACCGGCGTATATCACATTTGATCCGGGCTCATCGCATGTGCCAAACGCATATATAAACGGGGCCGTACCCATTCTCTCTTTGAAAAGGTCAACAACATCTGAAAAGACATAATACACACACACACAAACCTTTTCAGAATGCCTAAAGTCACACTCTCTGGAGTTTCTGTCTTCGCACCAGTTTCTACAAAATCCGCATACCCATCGGGTACATCCACAGCTGATATCCTTACAAAGGAATCACTCAAGTTCATCACTCTTCTCCACAGAACCTTCAACGCTCGTCGTATCCAGCTTTTGAACAACAGACAAGCCGTCCAGGCAAAGCTCGATGCTGGAGAGTCTTTGGGATTCCTTCCAGAGACCAAGGCAATCAGAGATGATCCAGTTTGGAAAGGTGCCATCCCAGCACCAGGACTTGCTTGCAGAAACACAGAGATCACTGGTCCTCCATTGCGTAACATGCTTGTCAATGCACTGAATGCTCAGGTCAAAACTTACATGACAGATTTTGAAGACTCTGCTGCACCAACTTGGGAGAACTGTATCGGTGGTCAAGTTAACTTGTACGATGCCGTCAGAGGACAGTTGGACTTCAAGAACACTGCAACTGGTAAGGAGTATAAGGTCACAAAACCACCAGGTCAGGCTCCAACATTGATTGTCCGTCCAAGAGGATGGCACATGGTTGACAACCACATCACCGTTGACGGTGAGCCAATTTCAGCTTCCCTCCTCGATTTCGGTCTTTACTTCTTCCACAATGCCAAACAGCTTGTTGCAAACGGTCATGGCCCATACTTCTACCTTCCAAAGATGGAGCACCATTTAGAGGCCCGCCTTTGGAACGACGTCTTTAATGTGTCTCAAGATTACATTGGTATGTCCCGTGGTACTATCAGAGCAACTGTACTCATCGAGACATTACCAGCTGCCTTCCAGATGGAGGAGATTATCTTTGAACTCCGTGAACACTCCTCCGGTTTGAACTGTGGTCGTTGGGATTACATCTTCTCTACTATCAAAAGACTTCGTAATCAACCACAACATCTTCTTCCAGATAGAGATCAAGTGACAATGACTTCACCATTCATGGATGCATACGTTCGTAAATTGATCCAAGTGTGTCATAAGCGTGGTGTACATGCTATGGGTGGTATGGCTGCTCAAATTCCAATTAAGAATGACGAAGAGGCAAATGCTAAGGCTATGGCCAAAGTGCGTGCTGATAAGTTGAGAGAGTTTACAAAAGGTCATGATGGATCCTGGGTTGCACACCCTGCACTGGCTGCAATTTGTAACGAAATCTTTGACAATATGGGAACTGCTAATCAGATCCATTACATCCCAGATGGATATAGCGTTGCCGAGGAGGAATTCATTGACACCACAATTGAGGGAGCCAAGATCACCGAGGCTGGTATTAGACAAAACTTATACATTGGATTGTGCTACATGGAGGCATGGATCCGTGGTTCAGGTTGTGTTCCAATTAACAACTTGATGGAAGATGCCGCTACTGCTGAAGTGTCTCGTGCTCAATTGTTCCAATGGGTCCGTCATAACGTTGTCCTTGATGATACAAAGAAGCCATGCACACCAGAGACAACAGAACGTTTGCTAAAAGAGGAAACAAAGAAGTTACTACAATCAGCACCACAGGGTAATCAGTTCGAGAAGGCTGCCGGTTACTTGGCCAAGGAGATCACTGGTGAGAGCTTCTCCGAATTCTTAACAACATTGTTGTACGATGAAATTTGTACTGTTGGTGAACCAATTGACCTCGATGCTTTGAAATAAGTTTTATTAATACAACACATAACAATTTTAGTAAAAACATTAAACTTGTAAGTGTATATATATATACACCCGTACACCAATCAGACTGCGATCAGCGCGCCCTCTCCGTGTTTTGCATATTTCACTGGCAGCTGCGATACCCGAAAGAGCGCTTACTTTAGTTGAGCTAAAGAGCAGAAAACCACCAAGAAAGTCTTCAAATGGCCAAAGGTCTATCACCACAGTTAGCTGCCATTGCCCGGGCCACTGTGCGCAGATTACAACTTTCCACACCGTCGGCCACAAGCGCCCGCCTCTTCTCTACGACTGCTCTCGTTAAATCCCCAGAACATTCAAAGAAGCTCAAGAATAAAAGATCGATGAAGGAGCTGAACATTGCATTGGCCTCAGGCTTATTGTTTGTCGCATCTTATCTTTCTCTACAGACTCACTACTTGTCAGATTCTGGAGACGCCGGCAGACTTCGTGCCTTTTCCACAACACAGAGTCCACAACAACAACAAAAGGCTGCTCAGAATATTTTCTTGTTGTCAGATGAACAGATAACCAAACAATTGAGAAACTTGGAGGAGTCTTATTACGTCAATAGAGGTAAGGGTGTTGTCCGTTATGATATCTCCCAGTTGCCGTCAAATTCACCTATTGAAGATGACCGCTCAGAAGCTGTCGTAACAGTACCAACAAAGGATGGTAATACCGATTTCTACTTTTGGGGTATATATGACGGTCATTCCGGTTATTACACTTCGTTGAAGCTTCGTGATGAGCTTATCTCCCACGTTGTTCATGCATTGGGTGCCGCATACAAACCTGACCCAGAAGATAGCACAACCGGTATTCGTTTGATTCCTTCACCGGAAACAATCGATACTGCAATTAGACAAGGTTTCTTGCAATTGGACCATGAAATTGTCCAAGAGGGACTTACAAAATTGTTTGAAGATCCAAATGACAAGGAGAGAGCATTGAATGCACTCCCTGCTGCTTCAGGTGCTTGTGGTTTACTCACTTTTTACGACTCATCATCTCAATTGCTTAGAGTTGCTGTAACTGGAGACTCTCGTGCTGTTTTGGGATCAATTAATGACAATGGTCAGTGGACGGCTAAATCTTTAAGTGTGGATCAGACTGGTGACAACCCAGAAGAAGTTGAGAGAATTAGAGGTGAGCATCCAGGCGAAGCCACATGTGTCCGTAATGGACGTGTCTTGGGTTCCTTACAACCTACAAGAGCATTTGGTGATTTCAGATACAAACTGAATGAGGTCAATGGAAAGGCAATTAGCTCGTTGCCAGAACATTTGAGAGTTTATTTCAGAGCCCCTCCAAAAAATTCTTTGACACCTCCTTATGTTACCGCTGAACCTGTTGTGACAACCACGAAGATTCAGCCAGGTAAACGTGATTTTGTTGTTATTGGATCTGATGGACTTTATGAGCTTTTATCAAATGAAGAGATTGTCGGATTGGTTGTAAAGTGGATGGAGAAAAACTCAGTCACGAAGGCATCCAGTGCATCAGCAAATGCATCCGAAGACAAGCCATGGAGTGGCCTCTTCTCCAACGGTGACAGTCAGAAGCTTCCAAGAGTTTTGGATGTCTCTGATGAGAAATACCGTGATATTCAACGTCCTGCGTTCCGTAATAAGAAAGTCTCTGAACAGCATGAGTACTTGCTTGAAGACACAAACGTTGCAACCCACTTGATTCGAAATGCTCTTTCACTGGGTGGTTCTAAAGAATACGTATCTACACTTGTTTCTATTCCATCTCCAACCTCAAGAAAGTACAGAGATGATTTAACGGTGACTGTTGTCTTCTTTGGTGAAGGAAGTCCTAACGAAGAAGGAAAGTTGGAGGTGAATATCCCAGCCACAAAGAACGGTCTCGCCGAGGAGGCCAAGTTGTAAACTCGTGTTAAATATATAAACTACGTAAAAATATCACTTCACTCGAATTAAAAGATGTGTATCTGGATAGTAACTGGTTAAACGATTTTTAAAGATAAACTCAGTCTATTGTAAAAGCGTCAACCGTACAAAGCCTCATAATCACGATGACTCCACGAAAATGAGTCTTCAAGATGTGACTTCAAAAAATTACCAGATCAGGAAATAAATTGGAGTCAGATCTATGAAGTCTGCTTAGTCCCACAACCAATCAAGCCATTTAGGAAGTAACCCAAAATGTTGTTGAGTCTAAAACTTTAGGCCCCGTTAAGTTTTTGGTTCTTTTAAGAAGCTGAGAATCTCCAAACGTTAAAATCTAGGACCAATCACAACTGCATTTGGCTATGAACAGTATGAAAGTAAAAATCCTCTCTAAACGACTGATCCATAGCACCAAGGGGCCATTAAAGCCTTTCACTCAATATGGATTTCCGAACACCACTGGAGGTCTCGGTAGTTTTATTCCATCTCTGGAGGATTCGAACCAAAAACCTGCTGATGCTCTCTCACTTGCTCTCTCTTTGAAGACTCCTTCAACTTCATGGAGTCGTGAACAGATCAAAGAAATCCATAGTACACCATTGATGAACTTAGTGTTTGCTGCCCAGACTCAGCACCGGAGATTCCATGACCCAACAAAGGTGCAATTATGTACCCTTATGAACATCAAGACTGGTGGATGCACGGAAGACTGTAAGTACTGTGCCCAATCATCTCGTTATGATACTGGTGTCAAGGCCGAGAGAATGGTCAAAGTTGACGAAGTTATTGAGGCAGCCAAGGAAGCTAAGCGTAACGGTTCCACAAGATTTTGCATGGGTGCAGCTTGGAGAGACATGAATGGCCGTAAGAATGGTTTAAAGAAAGTGAAAGAGATGGTAGAGGCTGTAAATGGGCTTGGTATGGAAAGCTGTGTGACACTTGGTATGGTAAATGAAGAACAAGCAAGAGAATTAAAAAGTGCTGGTCTCACAGCTTATAACCATA
The DNA here is from genome assembly GCA_030569745.1 of Petasospora bimundalis. Taxonomy (NCBI): domain Eukaryota; kingdom Fungi; phylum Ascomycota; class Saccharomycetes; order Phaffomycetales; family Wickerhamomycetaceae; genus Petasospora; species Petasospora bimundalis. The sequence goes on from JAJMLR010000001.1 coordinate 411,766, forward strand.
ACATTGACACATCTAGAGAACATTATCCCAAAGTGATTTCTACAAGAACGTACGATGACAGATTGGAAACCGTCAGTAACGTCCAGCAGGCTGGCCTCAAGGCTTGTACTGGTGGTATTCTCGGTCTTGGTGAGACTTCGGAGGATCATATTTCTTTCATTCATACGCTTGCAACCATGGACCAACACCCAGAATCTTTGCCTATTAACAGACTAGTACCAATTAAAGGAACACCAATGTATGAAGAAGTCAAAAATAAGAAATTGACTATTGATGCGATCGTGCGTACCATCGCTACTGCTCGATTGGTTATGCCACAGGCAATTATAAGACTGGCTGCGGGAAGATATACTATGAAGGACCATGAACAATTCCTGTGCTTCCTTGCTGGTTGTAATGCCATCTTTACAGGTAAAAAGATGTTGACAACCATGTGTAATGGTTGGGAAGAGGACAAGGCCATGTTGGACACTTGGGGTCTTTCTCCAATGGAGGCTTTCTCATACAAGCCATTCCAGAAGGCTCAGGAGGAAGCCAACACCAACTAGATCGGATCTACTGGCACTATATTCTGTCTATAAGCTTAACCTAAAACACAGTATTAGCTAAATAAAAGCTTTATTATATTACATATCGCTTTGAGCCTGAACTAGTAGAGTAGACCTACCATAATACAAACCACAGCTAACTCAAAATCAAAGAACGGAAAATAGAGGGACAAGACAGTAAAAGAGAAAAAAAATAGAAACAGTAAATAACACAAAACAAGGGTTATGAAGCAAGTCGGAAAGCGACAAAAGAAATGAGCTTTAAATCCAAATACAAATCTGGATCGCATGTGTGATGAGGCATCAGAGCAAAGAATAAAAAAGAAAAACACTATACTAAGCGTTAGTGTTTCTCTTAAGCTGGTCTTCGAGACCAATCTTCTTCAAAACATCCGGTAATGTGTTGTATAACCAAGCAATTGATCTCTTCGAGTTGTCTTCAGCAATTCTTAAATTATCGAAGAACTGGAAAGCCTCAGCCATCGAACAACCCTTAACTTCCTTGTATCTGTCGATTCTCACTGCAAGTGCTTTGATCTTTTGATACTTACGAATTTTCTTGATTTTGTAAGCTTTCTGGACACGTTCAACTTGTGGTTTCAACGAGTTATAGTACTCATCGTATATCTCTTCGACTTTATTGAAGTCATTGTGGATAATTAAATCATAATTTTCGGCATCATACTCACTATGTCTAGTGGAGGACTTCTGAAGTCTACTTCCACTAACCGGTGGGGTCAGCTGGCCAATTGGCGAGCCACCATCACCATCTTGATCATCATCTTGGGTTGGGTCAAAGTTAGAGTTAGATCTGAAGTGTCTACCTCTTGTAGCACTTGGATCCATAAAGACAAAGTCAATTCTTGGGTTTTGGTGGGCTCCCCCATGACCAGATTGAGAAGTTAGTGATTGTTCATCGTCAACATATTGATTGTTGATGAACCTTAGCATTCCACCATTTGCAGCAGCTTCTCCCAGAGCACCATCGAGAACACCATTCTGGGCGGCAGCAGCAGCTGCAGCAGCGGCTTGTTGTTGAGCCTGCTGTTGAGCTTGATGTTGAGCCTGCTGTTGCTGGTGACGGCGGTGGTTTTCTTGTTGTTGAACATGGTGTTGCTGTTGCTGTGTATGATGGTGGCCCTGTTGTCTGTGTTGAGCCTGCTGTGACTGTTGTTGTTGACCATGAGACTGTTGAATTTCCTGCTGATGACCATTCTGTTGTGGAGTAATTGTAGCACCGGACAGGAAGTTATCAGCCAGTGGCAGGGCAAGTGGATTGGTAGTTGACGCCGGTGCAGCTTGGGGTTGTTGTGTAGTTACTTGGTTACCTGAGCCCTGTTGGAAAGGGTTTACTGGTTGAATAATGAAACGCTGAGTGGAAACAACGGCTTTGAGCTCCTGATTCTCTTTTATAAGAAGATCGATAACCGAGTTCATATGTTGTAACTTTTGATTTGTACGTTCCATGAAGTCGTTGAGCTTCTTATTGATGCTTTCTTGAGCAGTATATGTATGATTTTTGTGATCTTGGATAGCACCTTTGATCTTATCAAGCTCATCCTTTATGGCTGCAGGATTGACCTAAGGGGAAGACTCTTGTTAGTATTCCAACAATATAACTGAGTCGAATAGAGGGGAAAAAAAAGAGACTTACATTCATCTTTATTGATTGCCTTCAATTGTATGAGTTGTGAAGAGTTGATTGAAAGTTTGGTTAAGACAAGTAACGACGGCACGGGCGGCAAGTGTCTAAACTTTGCAGGCTCTGAGAAGAGAAAGGTCAGTGGAAAAAGGTGAAAGTCCTTTGAAAGAAATACGTTCTATCCAAATCGTAAAACCAAAGATTCAGTAGTCCTTCAGATGGATGATGTCTCTTGTGCTTGCCCCAGCTACGCGTTTGTTTACGAAAACTTTTGGCGAAAAACTGTGAGAAGTTGTGCGCCATTTTCGCAATCATCGAGATGCTACGACATCATCCATAAAGGGAAATTTTCGAGAAGGCATAAAAAACACTATTAGGTGATGCGGTAGTGGCCGTACCGTCTCCAGCCGCTTACAAGGGCATTTTAATTGGCCAGTCAGTTGCCCTCCCCCAAAGTTGACAGGAGCTGCGGGAAGCGGCGCACCCCGGCCCTACTCTGCACACTAAAATGCAGTTTGTGAATATCCAATGGGTTATATCAATTGATCATCACAAGAAAGTATTCTTTAGGTTAGCACACCATTTTGGGGTATATTTTTCAGGTTGTCCTGAGAAACCACCACGAGACGCCTTTTTTTTTTGTGAGTGACCTTCGGGTCCCACTTTTCATTGCAGCACCATTGTTTCGGAGTGCGATGGTTCGATACAACTGCACTTTGTACATCTATACATGTGTTTCTCGCGGCAATCACTTACACTTACAGAAATTGATGGCATGATTATGAGCCTAATGATATTCCGTAGTACAGCGAGGTGTCAAGTTATCAGGGCTGTTATAATGCGCGTGCGGCAGTGGTATCAAACCACCGGAATCATCTCCGAAAATTATATAAAGACCCAATCTCGCTCAATTATCTCTTGAAGGAATTGTTAATCAAAGTATCAAATATCAATTAAACAAACAAATGTCTACTATGAAAGCACTAACATACCAGGGCCCGGGAAAGAAGGGTATTTCCGAGGTTCCTATTCCTGAGATTGAAAAACCAACTGACGCTATTGTTAAGCTCACAAGTACCACTATTTGCGGTACCGATTTACACATCATTGGTGGTGATGTTCCTGAGACTCCACCAGGTAGTATTCTTGGTCATGAGGGTATTGGTATTGTTTACAAGGCCGGTTCAGGTGTCAATGATTTCAAAGAAGGAGATAAAGTGTTGATCTCCTGTATTACCGCATGTAATCAATGTGTGTACTGTAAGAAGAACTTGCAATCTCATTGTGTTGATGGTGGTTGGATCTTAGGACACACTATTAACGGAACACAGGCTGAATACGTTAGAATCCCACATGCTGACCACTCCTTGTACAACATCAAAAGATTTGAAGGTGTTATCAAGGATGAATCCTTGCTTATGTTGTCAGATATTTTACCAACTGGTAATGAGATTGGTGCAATTGCCGGTAATATTCAAGAAGGTGATGTCGTTGCTATTGTCGGTACAGGATCTGTTGGTATCTCTGCATTGGTCAATGCAAAGACTTTTAAACCATCATTAACAATTGTTATTGACTTTAATGAGGAAAGATTAAGAATTGCCAAGGAAAACTTTGGAGCTGATATTGGTATTAACCCTGCAAAGTGTAATGTCAAAGAAGAAATCAAAAGATTGACAAAGGAACATAATGTTAGTATTCGTTCTGCAGACTTGGATGATGGTGTTGATGTTGCCATTGAAGCCGTTGGTATTCCACAAACATTCCAGACTTGTCAAGATATAATCGCTCCAGGTGGTCGTATTGCCAATGTTGGTGTCCATGGTAAGAAAGTCGATTTACAATTACAAGATCTTTGGATTAAAAACATTACTATTGCCACTGGTTTGGTGAATGCTAATTCCACTCCAGATCTGTTGGCCAAGATTGAAAATGGTCAATTAAACCCAGAATCTCTTGTTACACACCATTTCAAGATGAGTGAGATCATGGAGGCTTACGAAGTGTTCAAGAACTCCGAGAAGGAGAAATGTATCAAGGTCTTCTTAGAGTTTTAATGGAACTGGTTTTTATTAAATATATATTTTGATTGTAATGAATGGACTTAAAGACTTTGAAGCAAAATAATTATAGTTCTCATAGTTTATTGTACTATATAGCAAGTCCATAGCATATCTCTCAATAGTGATAGAGAATATTGATAATCATATGAGTGATATATAGAAATCATGAGCTGTTATATATAACGACACTGTTGTACACAGACTAGAATAGATTAGATTAAAACCGTTGACGGGGGACCCCTTCGCTTTGACCAGTGCGATGACGTAACAGAATGCTGGCCAGATCCTGCGGCGCGTATGCGGAGTGCTATTTTTGTTGATTAAAATGTGTCAGCGGAATTAAGTTAACCCAAACGCCGAAATCTTACATTTTTAGGTGTTTATAGAAAAAAAGATTATATTTACATAGCAATCATGTGAAAAAGAAAAGAAAAATCTTCTCCGGTTGCCGTTTGCGTGTGCGTTAGAGAGGCTTTGAGAAGGGGAAGGGGGGTTGGGGGGCAGGAACGGATCCAAAAAAAAATAGTGTGTGGCCCTTACCGTGTCCACGGGCTAAGCATTTCCTAACATAGCCTCGGAAAACACCACCCAAGAATTCTTTATAATAGAGCTCTCATTCTCTTGCCACTCGATAGACGTGGGAAAAAAAAAATAATTCAAAAGACAGGCACAGCAAGTAAAGGAGGGAACAATGCTTGCAATCAAAGTGCTTTTGTCCTTGTTACCAACGGTAACCCTAGCTAAAAATGTACACAGTGGGTTTTACGCCCTTCAGTTTGATGTGACCCGTGGCTCATCCTATGATAGCTCTTCTAGTGGAACAAATGCCCGTTTGAAAGTGAGAGACGCGCCAGATGGATCAATTCTTACAGAGATTGAGAACGTTAACACCTTTTACTCGGTTGACCTTAAGATTGGCTCAACAGAACAAGAGATAACCGTTCTCGTTGACACCGGTTCCTCAGACATGTGGGTTACAGATTCTTCAAATCCATATTGTTCATCTTCCTCATCCAGCAAAAAGTTTAGAGAATTAGACGATGGGTCTTCATATAAAGCATATAAAGAATCTTTACAATCATTAAACATGCTTAACAAGGCCTCCATTGTGTCGTCTGCCTTGGATAAGAGGTCTTCATCATCAACCATCGACTGCTCAACATATGGTACTTTTAACTCATCAGAGTCAACGACTTTCCATGACAACGGAACTGAATTTTACATCGTCTATGGTGATACAACATTTGCTTACGGAAGTTGGGGATATGATAACGTTTATGTTGGAGGAATTGAAGTTGATAACTTTTCATTTGCCGTTGCAAACGAGACTAATTCCACAGTTGGTGTTCTTGGTATTGGATTGCAAGGTTTGGAAACGACATACTCAGGGTCTTTGTCTTCATCAATTGGATCCTATCAATATGCAAACTTACCAGTGAAAATGGTCCAGGACGGCTTAATCCACAAAAGAGTTTACTCCCTATATTTGAATGACGTTGACGCATCAAGTGGTAGCATTCTCTTTGGAGGTGTTGACCACGCCAAATATGATGGAACATTGACCACTGTCCCTGTTATTAATACTTTGGAATCATCTGGATATGATACTGCCATCAAGTTGCAAGTTACACTGTCTGGAATGGAGTATGACGGAGATAGCGTTTCAAATACTTCAATGGCAGCTCTCTTGGACTCTGGTACTACATTGACATATGTTCCATCTTCAATCATCGAAAGTGTTGCTTCCTCCATTGGTGCTACTTATTCCGACACCTACGGATACTACCTGATGGATTGTCCAAGTTCTACTGATACCAATTTAACGTTCGTATTTGACGGAGTTTCCATCCCAGCTCCAATTTCAAACTTCATTCTTACATTTGATACATCCGGCTCAACATGTATCTTGTCTTTGATGGACTCTGGTGATACATCTTCAGTTATCTTGGGTGACTCATTCTTGAGAGCTGCTTATTTGGTGTATGACTTGGATGACCTAGAAATTGGAATGGCACCTGTTGTGTTTACCACCGATGAGGACATTGAAGTCGTCACTAGCACAATTCCATCAGCTTCCGAGGCTTCTGATTCTTCCACCACTGCTTCATTGGATAGCAGTGACTCGACTGATTTGAATGGCGATATTGGTGGTTTGTCCGCTACTACTACCACTACTGGCTCAAAGTCCACAGGAACATCCACTTCTTCAGGATCAAAATCTACTGCTTCATCGTCATCGTCATCATCATCTTCAAGCTCTTCAGGTGCTTCATCGTTGAAGATGCCTGTCATTGCTATCATTGCATCTTTAACAGTAGGCATCCTTAGTGTCTTCTAATGACTATTCATTTGCAAATTTTGTAATCCCCATATCCATACGCTTTGTTTACTAGACTAAGTTATACTACAAATGTAGACAATTTTGTGCATAAAATCATTCCATTACAAGTATTTATAACCTTGATGTAGCATAACCAACATCCTTGATATCAACAATTACAACCAGCTGCTGGAGAATCATTCTGGACGTTCAAGTCTACACCTTGAGACTGTTGTTCCCTTTCAGCCTGTGCCTTGTCCTCCTGACCAGGAACTTTGGCACCAAGAGCAATGAAAACCTCTTTAACATTGAAACCAGTCTTGGCACTCGTTTCAAAGAACAACAAACCTTCTTCTTCAGCTAACTGTTGACCTTCTTCATACGCCACTTTACGCGTTGAGTCATCACTTTCAACCAAATCATGTTTGTTAGCACATAGGGCAATTACAATACCACTGGCGGCTTGCTCATGGAGTTCCTTCACCCAATGACGAGCCTTAATGAATGATGCCGGTTTCGTTACGTCATATACAACAACGGCACACTGGGCATTACGGTAGTACATTGGAGCGAGCGAGGCAAAACGTTCCTGACCTGCTGTATCCCTATGTCATAGTTAGTTAGTATCAAGAGTTCAAGTGTTGATGGGGGGGGGGGTTATATCACCTACCAGATCTCAAATTTGATAGTCTTATCACCAATAGCACATCTCTGTGTCAAGAAGGCAGCACCAATAGTAGGTTCTTGAGATGGACAGTTAGTACGTTGTATTGCAGCAGGGGGGGGGCAATCAAAAGCTGTTCAAAGCACTTACCTTTGTTCTCTTGGAAGTCGTTGCTCACGAAACGCAAGACAAGCGAGGATTTTCCAACAGCTGCCTCACCTAATAAGACAAGCTTCACTGGTGTAACTGGTTTACTCATGTCGTTGTCCTTTGTGTTGACTTTTGAAGAGCCTGTTCACTTTCATCGTTATCAGCACACTCTGTAGAATTTAATAGGGGAGCGTAGCTGGGGCCGCTGGTGTTGGTGTCCAGGTGTTGTTAGGGGAACGCGGGGCCCTGCAGCTGTCGAGTTATATATACAGAGCTTCTAATGGGTAATCATTGGTGATGTGTTATTGATTGCATATAAGTTTGTTCGTTATTATAATTTATTGCATCATATTGATATATCTTTCCAATTGTGGCATCTGGGCCCAAACGTTTCCCCATACAAATGGATTAGCAGCTGGATCTGCACCGTTCTGTGCACCAGCTGGGCCATGTTGTAGCATATGATCTTCCAAGAGACTGTTTGGGAGTTCTTCACCAGGATTCAAATGAACAGAAGAGAAACAATCCACTTTCAAGCCGGTAAATTCAGAGTCAACAATATCGAGCTCTTTGTATTGTTTTACCTCTTTCCAAGCCATATAGAATAGTACTAGGTCGCGTACTGCTGCAACAACGATCAATGATACCAAATTTCTTGCGTATATACCTTCTGCAGGAGTGTGAACGTATGGTAAGAGGTATTTGTTGATTGAGGTGTATTTGGCAAGGAGGTCTCCGACAACAGAGGCAGCGCGTGGCCATAGACAGGTATTGAAGAATTTCCAAAGAGTACTCTCCTTATGGAATACTTGTGAATAATCATTGTGGATAATGGCATCTTCTTCTCTATCTCTTATTTCTCTTCTGATTTGTAACTCCTCTTCAGTATATACTGGACTTAGCCAATTGGAAAACCTTACGTACCAAGGGTCATTAGGAGAAGAACCATCTTCCCTTTCAACGATAAGCTGTTCCCTTCTGCGGTATTCATCTTCCATATGTTGTAATTCTTCTGAACTTAATCTATCGGCAATGAAACATGGTTTTGTTTCAATAAGCCAACGATAATAGTATGGATGAAGAATTGCAGTACTAAATGCCTTGTATAACAAAAATCCAACTTGGAATGCAACCAAGTAAAGTTTTGTTCTACCAAGTTCACCTTTATGATATGACATTGCCATCCAAGCCATTTGGAAGTATGTTGATAAATTTGTACTGTATCTTGTAGAATGTAAGAAAAGAGGGAAACCTGCCAATTGGAATACATTTTTCAAAGTTAAACTTCCATTTTTGGCAGATGATTCAAATGTACGTTCATTTCGATCCAATAATCCCATTAATACGGTTTCACCTGCTAAACTTGTCCACATAGTGTATCCAACACTTGCTAAAGAAGTAAAGATACTTATCACAATGGATGATCCGACAAGAACAGTTGCAGCAGTATTTGATACATCACTTCCTGCGTTATTGATAAGTCTATGTAATGATAAGATCTTACTTGGTTTCATTCTTAACATGATTTGTCTTTTACACTGTGGACATTGAATTTCTTTACCGGTATAAATCTTTGATCCATTTGTAGGTCTTAAACCAACAACTGTTGCACGATCTTCATTATGAATCGCAAGATGCACCAATGTATTTTCTATCAATGTTTCACCTAAACGTCCTTCACGACGACGACGAGAATCAATATCAGTAGCCCAATCAAGTAAACATCGCTTATGAGCACGAAGAGAACAAGTACACACTTGAATCAAATGACCAGTATCATTGGGGCGAGAAAGTGGTGGTGCATCTCCTTCATTACCCAAACAGATCCAGCATCTGTCCCTTTCGACTTCTGCCATTCTTTTGAACTGTTTGTTTAAAACGTTTGCTTAATTTGTAGTACGTTGTAAACTAAGTGGGTTTGCATGTGTGTGTACTGTGTGTGTGGGGGGAGGGCACCAGCCGAGATGGTGTGTGGGTGTTTCGCTAACTCCGCCAGTAATTTAGGCAATTGGAAGCGGCCAAAAAAACGTGAGTGAACGAAAACTTTGGCACAATGGAAATTATCAATTACGTAAAAAGAAAATACTTTTCCACTTCCAAATTGAGAAATTCATTTTAAATTAAAACAGTTTAAATTCACAGACCCTAAAAAAGTCGAACCGAAACCCGTTAGGAGCGCGCGAACTGGTACGGCCACGCCCTCGTTCACGTATATAAAGCGAGCGACTTCTGCCCCCAAAGGCAAAAATAAGAAGGAAAAAAAAAAAACGAAGAGCTTCAACGAAGAGAAGACAATGCTAAGTTAACGGGGGGCATACACAGAGAGTTCTCTGTGTCAGTGTTGGTTGACCAGAGGTTACACAACGTTGAGACAGCCTACCAGTACAGATATATATATATAGTCTGGCACCTTCGAAGATCCCCAAGCCTTTTCCTCCGTGGTTTGGTGATTCAAAGCGGTGCCTAAAGGAAACTCCCATGACGTTGTGCAGTCCTTCCCCAGTCGCAGATCCTTCTGGACGCTATGGGTTGGATGGCTTCATTCTGTATGCTCTTTTTGGTTTGAGGACCTGCCGTTATGGGAACATCTTTTTTTTTTTCATCTTAAATGAACGATCATATGAAAAATTACTTGTAGATTCTTATTACTATACTACAGATAGAGCATAATACAGATTGTATTTATAATAAAGCATTTCTAAGTAGTTAACCAATCCATTCCATTGGTTATATTTTCCCCTGTAATTGCACTACAGGGTAAAACTTTCCATTTTTCACCTTCTTTTCCATATGAATTCAATTCAAGGGCATCCACTATCTTTTTATATATTTCTGGAACGGTTAATGGATCAATAAGATCCATTTTATTGAGTAATATAAGTAATTGTACTCCATTGACTCTTTCATTCCTTAAAACAGTATCCAATTCTTTGTAAACTTCAGTGATTCTTTCAAGTGTACTTAAATCAATGACCCATATTAAAGCATCCAATTGATCAAAGTAATTGAACCAAAAGGATCTTAATGTCTTTTGTCCTCCAACATCCCAAAGATTCACATTATAACCATTGAATTCAACAGATTGAATCTCAAATCCCATCGTAGGAGCTAATGTATCTGTTGAACGTCTTTGAATCCTCCTTACAACAGTGGATTTACCAGCACTGTCTAATCCTAAAATGAGGATTCTCTTTTCACAATCTTTCAACTTTTGTTTACGTATGATTGACAGCAACCCCATTCTTTTTCCTTGTCCTCTTTTTTCCCTTGTCTTTTCTTCTCCAATGGTTGATTAAATTACCAAAAGAAAATACAATGATGAAAAATTAATAACATAAACTTATATGAAGCGCGCTTCCCCACAATGTATACTTAAAACGAAACGGTGGCGAAGCTCTTTTTTTTTCTTTCTTTCCCAGTGACAACCTTCAGTGTCAAGTCAACTGAGATGTCAATATTCGAGTTATTGAAGAGGAAGAAGCCTAATGGGCCGGTACGAGACTATAAAACTCTCGAGGATGGTGTTGTTGATCTTACAAGTGACGATGAGACACAATGTGAAGGGGACCTGATCAAGACTGAGATCTGTCATGAAGAGTCGATAGACGCAAATTATATTGGATGTCCTGTGTGTTTGATTGATTTGGTGAAGTTGAGTTTGGAAGAGAGGGAGTCACACGTTGAGTTATGTCTGCTAAAACCATCAAAATCGTCATTTATAGTTACAAGATCCAATAAGACGATGAAAAGGCAAGAGAAGAATGAAATAGATACTTCACAACAGAGGAAACAAAGGAAAAGAACTAAAATATTACCAGATTTCAAGATAGTGACACTTGACCCTTACAAAATGATCGTTGATGGATTCTCATATGCTGATGGTCCTACTGACTTATATTTCCTATCTCATTTCCACTCAGATCATTATGGTGGACTTTACAAATCTTGGACACAGGGGAAACTTTACTGTTCAGAAATCACTGCAAACCTTGCAATGAATATGTTTAATATCCCAAAGGAACAATTTGTCATTATACCAATGGAAAAGAAGACAGAAATACAACCTGGTTTATTCGTTACACAGTACGATGCAAATCATTGTCCCGGTGCTGTGATATTCTTATTTGAGACTGAAAGGAAAAAAGTGTTACATACAGGTGATTTCAGAGTCTCAAAGACCATTATTGATACATTTAAAGAATCGTTCATTGATGAGATTTACCTTGATACAACATACTTGAATCCAACATATACTTTCTACGATCAAAAATTGGTAATTAACAGTACAGTCAAATTCATAACTGAGACAGTTCTATCGGAAAAAAAGAAGAAAAGAGGTATATTTGATTACTTGAATGGTGATGTTGGTGGATACGTTATCCTTGTCGGTAGTTATAGTATCGGTAAGGAAAAAATCTACTTAAATATTGCTAAAGCTCTTAAAACAAAGATATTTGTTACTAAACGCAGATACAAGACTTTGCAGTTATCAGGTATGGATATGGATCTCTTTGAGTCAGAGAAAGAGGATGGTTGTATGATGTACGTTGTGAGTTTTGACAAATTGGTAGATAAACCATGGCTTCAAAAGTTTTCCAACAGACACATTATAAAAGTGAGGCCAACTGGTTGGACATTCACAAGACTTAAAAAAGTGGGTCCAAAATTAGAAGTGAAGTCTAATGATGAGGATTTCTATGAATCCACAATTGATAGAATTATATCACAAAGCTTAACAAGAGAAACATTCGAAGAACAACTGAACAGTCAACTACAACGTGGGGATACACTCAGTGTGCCCTATTCAGAACACTCGAGTTTTAAAGAACTCACAATGTTTGGAACAGTATTGAATTGGGGTAAAATGATACCAACTGTTAGCGTGGAAAATGAAGAATTTCCACATTGGTTTGACACATGGAAGAGGATGAAAATACCATATTCAGTAATTGAAGATCACTACAAGTCATATGCTTGAAATAAAAACAATATCATATAAAGCTGCATATTCAAATTACAATCTGTTAAAGATATTAAAGGGGGTAAAGAAAAAAGGAGGTATAATTAATTAATAACACAAAACAACTGGGAGATTATCAAAAGTCAAGATTTGTAGGAGTACTGAATAGTCCAACATGATACCAGCAGAAAGCACAATTCAAGCTTCATAAATTTTAACAAATAAGGACTTTCCCTTGACATTAGAATTAAACATTGGGAACCACTAGCAATGAGATTGTGATATGGTACAACCATGAGGCAGAGCTTGAAGCCCTAGTAAATCAATCCAGGGGAATCCTTCTATCTCCACCATCACCACGATCTCTTCTCTCAATCATAACTGCTTTTGCTTCAGCTGGATCATACTTCTTCACCAATTTTGAATAGAATAACCCACATGCATTGCACAATGAGCGGGATCCATATGGACCACGTCTCCATTCAGGAGTCTCATCAGATCCACACTGAAGGCAGGTCTGTGTAGACTTGACACTTAAATCTTCGTTTGGAGCATCACTTGGTTGATTTCCAGATGAATCCTTGGTGACAACTGGCGTTGGAGGTTTGACAACAAGGGCAACATTTGCTGGCTCAACTGGTCTCTTCGATATGGATTTCTTCTTCTTGTGAACACGGCCACTGTCGCCGCTATTGAATCGTCTCGCAGAAGAGGTAGACCCTTCACGGTTGTGTCTAGGAGAATACTGATAACCTGATGCAATGATCTGAGTTTCTAGAACATTAGGATCAGGAACAAATGAGCTGGGAGCAGCATGTGCGTTACGGTAATCTATCCAAGCTTCAAAATGCTGTCTCAACTCATCTGCCCAAGAGACAATATCTCTTAGTGTATGAATAGGGACTCGAGACACGAAACTCTTCACTCGAGAAACATCCATATCAACAACATGACGACCAGCACTATCGGAATATTCATACATCAGTGGTATTCTTACACTGTTAGTTGTGTGTGTATCTCTGTCCATCTCATCTCTGAAGCTCTTTTCCATCTCGTGCATTGCAGTTGAGAAGTGACGATATTTGGACATACACTCCTCAATGTGTTTTAGAACGTCACCAACATTGGAGTTAGAGCTAGCAATATCAGCCAAAGTGGATAACGATGTTTGTGAGTCATAAGAGTCATTTTTGGCGTGGTGAATAGGGTATGGTGTGTATTGGAATGATAGTCGCCGACCACTCATAGGGTGCGGTAAAGTTTTGGCTGATTCCACTGTTTCGGTTTCTATGCGTGAAGTATTTCCCGGTGTTGCAACGTAGTTACTCTCTTGAGATCCCCCCATGCCCGGTGTCGCAAAAGGATGGTGGCCAGTACCTGAGCTTGAGTCGACATGAGTTGGTGAGTATGGTGTTTGTGTTGGACTGTTATCTGTTGGAGACCTTGGGAACCGATATTGAAAGTTTGGGTGTGCCAATGGAGGCTGACGGTTGATTCGTTGTTGATGTTCAACGTAGAATCCGTGTGGAAGTAAACCTTGCTGCTGTTGTGGCGCAGGATAACGGTTCCCTGGCGATGCTTGGAATTCCAGATGTGAAGCCTGTGATAACGCCATAACTGGAGGGATGGAGTGTTGCAGATGTTGTGAATGTGTTTGTTGTTGACCAACAACAATGGAAGGTTGCCTGTTTACCGTAACTGCTGCTTGTGGTGGCTTGGGGATTTTCTCTTCTAGACGAAGAGACCGGTCAAAATCCTGGGTGAGAGTTTTGAAAGAAGGAAGCCTTTTATCTTTAGTGTTAGTAGCCATTGTTGGTTTTCGATTTAGAACTTCTTTATGGCGATTATATCCTGATTTTCTGTTCCAGTATTCTTGTAGTCTAGCACGATGTTCCCTTTCGCCTTCAGTCGCCGTTCCGAATAGTCTTTTATTCCGTGGTTTAGCTGTCCACAAGCCACCATGCTATACCAGTAAACAAAAGATCTCAAGGGTAAATGAAGAGGGTAAAAATATCGAAATTTGTGTAGTTGGAGTCGGGAACTGAAGTTTAGTCCTCTGGTGGGGCGGCAGCGTTTGAGGCGAGATCATGTGGATTTCCCGTTTCGGCAACATGTCAAATCTCAGGCGGCGAGAGCAAACACGCAGCTTGTCATGTATTTAGACTCACTTCTTCACGACTGTATCCGACAAGGGGATAAGAAGCTCAACATCAGGAAGACTGAAGTTGCATAATTTTTAGTTTGGTCACAAATTAAAGCTTGGGCCAAGATCAAAGGAAGCTTGGAATACCAGTGGGAAATCACCGAATACGAACACCTAATAATCGAACCAAGAAGCTTGTAGAATAAGAATAAAGAGATACTTACGATATTTTCTTGATAGGATCACTCATGATGTGTCTCTCCAGTCTCGGAGCTGCTACTGTCTTCTGCGTTGTCATGTGTGAAACACAGCTTAACCTGCGTTGTACCTAGTTTGAACAAGTGGTTGAAGTAGCGAAAAGGAAGAGAATGCACTGAAAACTGCGTTATGTGATGTGCGGGCTTTCTGCCAGATTTTCTGCGTGAGAAGACTTAAAAACTGCAATCTAGAGCACTTAGTGTTGCTCAGGTATTAGTTATCGTAACTTGAGCACAAACGATGAACAGTGGGTGAGGTCGGATCTCGTTGGTGTGATTACCTGCGCAATCAAACACCCTGAATGATGATACTAGTTTACTTCCTAAGGTTTTAGATTGGTATCATCCACGTAACTATATTACTTGGAGGCAGTTTATATATTCTGTTGATCTCCATCGGCGTATTCTATTTAGGCGCAGATCAACGAGTGGGTCTCGAACCTAAGCGACGTGAAACACCTTGCAGAGAACAATAATGTCCAAACCACAAAACGTATATTGAAGCACCTGTATACTAAGTCAAGTGCGGAATAATGCACGTAAACGCTTGATAATCCTAACTGCAGTGGTGGACCAATCATTATATCCACCTTTTAAGCTCGGGGAAGTTGCTCAAAAAGGGAAAATCGCTGATTCGGTTGATGCAGCAACACGTCAGCGCTCGACATTAGAAAATTTTACACTATACTCTTTAATACCTCAATCCCATATCTAGAACCAAAAACTCTAACCATGACTAGACATTGTGTCAGCAAAAAGGAAATGTTACTGTTCGGGTGTATCTCCATTCGTTATTGTGGACTCAAGAGATGAACCAAGTGGACCCGAGGGTTTTGAAGTTTTCTGGCCGTAGTCTGAGTTTTCCTAAGATCCCTGTCATTGCCGTAAATCTTCTTATTTCTTCACGGCCTTTTTACTAAATGGTCGAAAGGACCGAATAACTTCGGAAATTAGGCACCACATATGAATAGGGCCGTACAACTGCTTATTTAGGCCCTTCGAAAATGATCTAGAAAACAGTTTCTAGCGGAGTAAATACGACGACAAACACAAGGCCTTTATTTGTTTGGTAGGGGTGTTGTGAATGGAATAGTGTTAGTCCAAGAAAAAATGCATTTAAAGATTCTCTTCATGATGATTACTTTAGCCCTTTTTTTTCCGTAGGTAGCTTGCTTATAAGTTTTCGCCTTCCCATATATTGTTTACAGTATAATTTTCTATCATTAAGTTAACGTTCAATTATCATGATAATCTATATAATTATGTGATTGATATGCTGTGGAATTCAAGGGTTTTGCTTGATCTCATATATTCTAATTTCAGGTGTTGTAGCAGCGTACCACGCATAACCACTAAACTGCTCAGAAGGTTTCTCCATTTTCACCGTAACCTCCCAGCTTAACATATTTGAGTCCAACTCAAATTCAAAAGTTTTAATTGTATCCTCATGTCTTATTGCTGATGCGATCCATGCTTCTTTTGCACCGAGATCAAATGCTTGTTTTATAGATTGGACGAGAGATGGGATTGCACTAGAGTCGTAAGTGACATCAGCTGCGATGATGATATCTGCCTGTGGTGGTGTATCTCTTCCCCACCACAATGAACGACACGTTACGGTTTTTTGTTCTTTTAATGCTATTCCATTGATCTGACAGTTGTATGATAATGTATCCAAAAGTGAAGAATCACCATCTGTGATTGCAAAACTTTTATAATGATCACCCATAGATTTTATAAGTGATATGCACACGAGTCCAGTACCTGAACCTAATTCCAATATTCTCATATTTTTTAATTGCTCTCTTTTCTTAGTAAGGAGATAGTCGGTCATGAATATAGCTGCTTCCCATGTTCTTAATCCCGTTGTACCTGATCCACTGATGAGTCTTGGAGACTCTCTAATTAATACGGTAGTATTTGCAATGGTATATTCAATATGATCAGAATCAGTTGCCAATTTCGGTTTACTTATAATGACCTGACTAAACAAATCATAGAATTCATCCTGATCAACTTTTGAATTTCTGAATAAGCAAGTTGAGAAGAAAGTCTTAACGTAATGAGGATTATCCTGTGCAACAGATTCCAATGTGGTTAAAAGTCTTGTGGAATCGAGATTTTCTGGTATTTGTAGTTCCCTAATGGGTACTCGTTGTCTCAAGTTACTGATTAGTCTATCCATGTGATATACCGGGGTTTTTTCCACGAGAAAGTCATTGTTGATGGAGAGATGCGTATATGGAATTTTTTTTTTTTCTCGACCCACATATACTCGGGCTATCACTACATTTATATATATAATCTGGTTTTTTTTTTGTATTTTAATATTATTCTGGAATTCTGTATCTTCTTTTATGTGCTTCAAAAGCTGCTGGAGCTATTGTATTCCAATTTGCGCTTTTAAAGAAGTAATGAAGTTCACCAAGGAAATGACAGTTTTCATTAAAGAAGAAAATCACATTGATAAGTGTAATATTAACACCATTTTCTTTTAAAAAGATACAAAGATCTTCAATAAGATCTTCTGGTTGGAAACCTTGCTCAATAATTTCAAAAGATTCCAATTTGTAGTTATATGTTACCCATCCACATCCCATTAACGAGAGATATGAAATGTAATAAGCATGTAATCGTTCCAAGTTACTTTCTATATATTCATCTTTTAAAGAATCTGGTACAATTATAGCTTTATGATGTTTCAATAAGTGTCTCCTTACAACTTCGTAACCTTCCATCGTCATAGAGTTATATTCATTAACGTATTTGCTACCAACACTGATAAGCAACTCTGTAACTGTCCTTCCCACTGGAATCATTGGCCAATAGTACCAGGCATCATCCTCCAAGTGCAAATCCAAGGATCCAAGATCATCAGAGCTGATATATACACTGGAATCACTACGAATCTCGATGATCTCGAGATCTTCAGCATCCAAATCAATTGGAAGTTGTTCTGTTCCTTCCATTATTGTGTTGCAAAGTAGAGAGCTCTGTGGTAAGTTAAGTTGCAAAGGGAGATCAGCGCGATGTTATTGAAAGTGTGTTGCCATGGTAACCAGGGGGTTTTGTTTGCTTTGTAGCGAAAAGTAAACAAAACACAAAACAATCAACAAAACTTCTCCTCCCTTTCCATAGAGATCCAAGTGCAAAAAAAAAGCAGATGAGTTCACGGCCATTGAGAGTGCTGAATCAGAAGGAGAATGAAGAGGTGAAACCAGGGTTCCCAGAATCATCAATCAGGCTCGAAAGGCTTTATGCAGAGCAATTGGCACGTACGCAAGAGGCACAACATGAACAGGAGAGATTAGAGATTGAACTATTGAATAAAGAGAAACAGTTATTAGAGACTCAGAATGCTTTGAGAAGGTCAAATGAGACTAATCGTTCTATGGTGGAGAAATTCCAATCAAATTGTGAATTCTTTGAACAAGAATTAGAACATTATAAACAAAGGGAATCAATGTTGTTAAAGACATTAGATAATGCTCAAATTGATAAAAATCATTTGATACAACGGTTAAATGAAAAAGATGATGAAATGATTAGTTTGAATAAGGAACTTGAAGAGATGTTGTTAGAATTAGAAAATGCAAGAAGTAAGAATAATACCGATTCTTCATTTGAACATGATAAATCTATCATTTCAGAGTTGAATGATAATGATAAAGACAATTTTCCAGACGAAGAAGAAGAAGAAGAAGAAGAAGAATATCAATTGTATGATATTGAAGATGAGTTAAAGCAATTGACGGATGATGATGATTATGATAATGGAGGAGATTCAATGACACTGACAACGGAACTTGATATGAAACTTGAAGAGAAAGAGACTCAATTGAAGACTCTGAGATTTGAGATTAAATCATTGAAAAGTGAAAAAACTCAACTTTATACATACATTAACAAACTTTTAAAAAATCAACCAACTCCAGATCAAAATGATATATTAAAACAAAAATTGGTACATCGTAAGATCTTAAGAGCTGTTTCATCTGTGAACTATAAAGATAACACACAAAGATATAATTCTAAACGTGTAATCTCCAATTATGTTGCCTTAAAGAGCTATAAATACAATATGGTTAAATCAAATCGTTGTACCAATAGTGATGATGAATATGATCAAGAAATGGATTTGGAGAGACGTATGCTTGAGTATCGAGTCATAGGTTCCGGATTGCCTTTAAAGAAAACAATCACTGATACTCCATTATACGCTCTATTGAAAAATATCACATACACAGTTGATGAGATAGATCTTACCGTTGATTGATCTCCTATGAAAGATGCTCCTATGAAAGATGCCCCCGGTCTTGAGCCCTGTCGGCCTCCGATCGCGGGGTCATTCGCGGATGTTCGTCGAGCTTTGAAGAAATGAATAATGGAGAAACTTTTTTTTTTACTTCTTTTTTAAGTAGTTAATTGTATCCAAAACAGAATAACAAACCAAACAAATAACAATGTTTGCTAGAACATTTGCTAGATCTACACAGGGTGTCCGTGCTTTCTCCTCTTCTTCTTCAGTCTTGGGAAAGAAGGTGTACTTTGTCCCAGCCATTGGTGGTAAGTAATATAGTTATAGTATATGTTACTTTTTTTTTTTTTTTTGGCTTGGAGACACTAACAAATGTTGTGTGAATAGGTAGAAAGCTTGACAGAATTGAGTTTGAGCTCTATGATGATGTGAGTAAATTTATGTCCCCCTCACCTGAGATTATAAAGATATAGATAAAGCTCAGTTGACTAACTAATGAGAAATCAGGTTGTTCCAAAGACTGCTGAGAACTTTAGAGCTTTGTGTACCGGTGAACACGGTTTCGGTTATGAGAACTCTCCATTCCACAGAGTTATTCCACAATTCATGTTGCAAGGTGGTGATATCACCCGTGGTAACGGTACCGGTGGTAAGTCGATCTACGGTGAGCGTTTTGCCGATGAGAACTTCTCCAAGAGACACACTAAACCAGGTCTTTTATCAATGGCTAATGCTGGTCCAAACACAAATGGTTCCCAATTCTTCATCACCACCGTTCCTTGTCCTTGGTTGGATGGTAAGCACGTTGTCTTTGGTGAGGTTACTAAAGGTATGGAGTCTGTGCAGACCATCGAGGCTTACGGTACCCCATCTGGTCGTACCAGAGCTGAGATCACCATTGTCGAGTCTGGTGAATTGACCGAGTAATCTTGTATATATCAATCTAACCATTAATTAACTATTAATTAACTATTAAATAACTGCTAATTAACTGCTAATTAACTGCTAATTAACCGGTATTAATTGACTGAGTCGAGACGATCTCGAAAAAAATCGCGACTTAACTTGAAAAATAAACCCTCCTTCCCCCTTTTTTCCCCTTACCCATTCCGGTATTAACGGGCTAAACAAGGATAATTAAAACAATGGATGAGATAAAGAAACAATTAAAGAACGTTTCACTTTATGATGTGAAGGCATATGTGCGTAAAGCGCAAAATGTTGTGTACAATTATACCGAAATGGAAGCCAAAGTGAGAGAAGCTACCAACAACGAACCTTGGGGAGCATCTTCAACTGTGATGCAACAGATTGCCGCAGGAACTTACAATTATAGAGAACGTGAGGAGATCATTGGTATGATTTTCCGTAGATTTACTGAAAAAGCTGCTAATGAATGGAGACAAATATATAAAGCTCTTCAGTTGCTTGAATATCTCATTAAAAATGGATCTGAGCGCTTTGTCGACGATGCTCGGGCCAACGTGTCCCTTATCACAATGTTAAAATCTTTCCATTACATTGATTCACAAGGTAGGGACCAAGGTATTAACGTTAGAACTAAATCTAAGGCATTAGTTGAATTGCTTAACAATGATGCTCAACTTAGACAAGAAAGAAAGAAAAGTAGAGATAATTCAAAGAAATTCCAAGGTGTCGCTGGAGGTGCCGGTATCTCCAGTAATGGTACAACCACTGGTGGACAATATGAAGAATTTGGAACTTATGAAGGACGTATCTTCGGTGATGGTGGTGTTTATGGTGAACGTTATGAAGAGACAAGAGCAGCAGGTAAAAAGGATTTCGAAGAATATGACATTGAAGGTGAATCATCTTCTTCAACTAATCAAAGATCAAACAGAAGAGTCGCTTCAAGCAGTAAACCAGTTCCTCCAAAACCTGTTGAAGATTTGTTCGATTTTAATGATGAACCAACACCGGTAACTCAAACTACTGCTACAACAAGTGCTACACAAGATGATGATGAATTTGATGATTTCGGTGATTTCCAAGGTTCAACTGCAACAACAACTACTCAAGCACCATTATCTAACAACTTATCATCTTTATACAATCAACCACAACAATCTGGTGCTGATACATCCTTTGGTGATTTCACTTCCTTCTCTTCAGCACCTGTTCAAACTCCATCTTATGCATTCTCCTCTCCAGGCCCAGCACCTGCTGCTGCTAAACAAGATGCATTTTCATCTCTTTTCCAATCGGCCTCGTCAAAAGCACATGAAACTAAACCTACTACTACTACTACTACTTCATCATACACATACACTCCAACAACACAATCTACAACTCAATCAAAACCAGCTCCTTCTGGTGAAATCAACTTGTTGGATCTCTGATATTCTATTCTGTCCACACCCTTTAATTTTTTTTGTCTGTAATCAATTTTCTGTTTCTATACTTTTGTCTTATTTTGAATTATTTTTTTTTATACTGATTATTTCGGTCTATAAAAGCATGTTATATATACAACTACTCGATAAATGTATCTGGTGTTTTTTTTTCTCTTTTTCATATATATGAAAATGTACTTGTATATCGTCTTGGAGTTTTATATAATATATGAGGGAATAGAGCACATAAACAAAATTTTGATAGCCAGAACAAAAAAAAAATATAAAGCGTTATAACAGAATTGGGTAACCACTTTGTGGCAATATCATAAAAAATAAATGAGGAGGGGGGTTTTAAATTAACATAATTCATTAAGCATTCACTTTACTCTCACCATCACCTGGTGAATTTGGTTGGGATTTGGAGATATGGATGGCTCTCGCTTTCAAAGCATGTGCAAATAACAATGCAATTGGCCAAATTGGTGCATCAGCCAAGATACGAACTCCAAGATAAAGACCCTTTGAAGAGAGTCTAGCCTCTTGGATAACACGTCTAGTCTCTTGAATGTCAGTGTTTGGATTGATAGCACGTTTAGTGATTTCATCAGATAACGTCGTAACATCTAATGCTCCCTTTGCTTCCTTTCGTAAAATCTCAGAATGCGTCTTGTTGTTCTCATCAAGCATCAAACAATTTTCAATCTTCTTGAAAACAAGTTCAGAACGTAACCATAAAGTACGTTCCATGGCATTCAGATAAATTGGATTTTCATCGTAGTCCTTTGCCCATCTCTCAACAGAATGTAAAAATTCAGCAATAATCAAAAGTGATGTGAAAATACATGTGATAAAGAACACAGGGGTTCTAATTGAAGTCTTTTCAGCATCGTTATGAATCGAAACATAATCAATCCAGAGCTTTACAATATCAATAGCATAGTTTGTTGCATCTTTAAGGGCTTCATAATCATTCTTCAACTCCTTCAATGACTTGTTCATACCATCCCAATCTTTTCTCCAGATGTTTTCAATAATTGGAGTCAAGTGAATGCACTTTCTTATCTTAGCAAAAGACAAGAGGGGCAAGATCAATCTCAAGATTGGATTTTTGTTGTAGATGACTGACAAACTCGATTCGTTCAAATAGAAAACACCGCCATTCTTGATGTACAAACTCTCCCAACTTTTAAGTAAGCCTTCAATGATAGGTCTCGAGTTCATTCTCCACTTTGTAGCAGCAATAACACCATTTGTTTCATTCTTCAAAAGACTTCTCTCCAAATAAATCTTCTCGTGAATTGACATCAATAAAGAGAGTAATGTCTTCATCTGTAACTTCTTATTGGAATGGTCCTCATCACTCAATATGTAGTTGTTTAGTGTCAAGAAATTCAAACAGCTATTATAACTGTCATTACCATTAGCAAGTTCAACAAGTGCAAATTTGGAATCAATGACATAGTGTTTCGTACCCAAAAAGTTCATCCAGTCCAAGTAATTACCACACTGCCATAATTCATCCCATTTACAGTGGACACCACACTTCAAATCCAATGAGTGTAATGAACAGTCCAATCCTATCAAGGAGGAAAACAAATTAGAAATCAACAAGATTGTATGACAAGTTCTGATTCTTGATTGGGCCAAAATAAAGTAGTTGAAGTTTGCCTCCTGCATTATATCCGTACTGTTCTGTAGGTTATCCAAGATTGGTGGTGGGGTAATGAAGTTCTCTAATGGTAAATTCAAAGAAGTCAATTTTACCAACTCAATCAAAGAGTTCAAGAAGATGGTCATTGTCTTTGTAATCGATAAGTCATTGTTAAAGATTCCAATAAAGATCAAAAGAACCATACTTTGATACAACCAGATTGGGATACTGCAGTTGTTTTTGAACGACTTTTCCCTTTCCAAATAGGTATGAATCCGATATCTGGTGATGTTGAACATTAGATGAGCATGACTTGAATGGAAGGCATACAGGGCACCGACAGCAGCAATGGCCAAGAGTAATGGGTAATTGTCAATAGATGGTTTCAACGTTGGTAGATGGATGAAGGGGAAGTACTTGTCAAACTCATCTCTGAACAATACAACATATTGGTTCAACTCCTCGAGTTTAGGGAACTGATTATCTTTGAGCTTATTAAGTTTCATAATCTCATTGCGAAGTTCCGGTGTGAAAAGTTCAAATCTGTTTGGTGAGGCGTTGTTCTCGATGACTTTTTTGAATAAGTCAATCTGTCTCGTTCTAAACAAAGTTGAAATGTCATTATTATTGAACAATTGATTTGGGTTTGCAGTTGGTGGCTGATTCAATGGTGATTGTGAAGTAGGAGCTGTTGTTGATGCTGGGATGGGAGTCTGAACCTCTAAGTTTGAGTTTGCGGATGATGCAGGAGATAAACTTGGAACAAATCCAATGACGTTCAAGTTTTTGGTCTGTGGGTTGAAGTTTTGATCGAATGGAGTATTAATGAACTCTCCCAACCAATCCTCCGGGGACATATTATCATCATGAATTGAAGTCGAGACAGTTGTTCCCGAGTTAGTATCCATTAAGTTGGATCCCGTGTGTGGTGATTGCATGGCTGATTGTATATGAGTATTATGATAAGCAAAGAGGTTTAAGTTGACATTTGAATCTCCATCTCTCATGTTGAAACCGGCACCGCCACCAGCGTTACCTGTATGTAGATATTCATTCATAGCTGGTAAATCCAAAAACGATGCATTCGGTGTCAATCCTAATATGAACGGAGTAGTTGGCCTCTTGCCGTTGAGGTTCAAATAACTGCCACTTCTGCTATTTACAGCGGATCCAAAGTAGTCGTTCATTTTCTTCTCTGTCTTAGGATCCAAAGAGAAATCATCAGCATCATATTGTAAACCAAGGGCATCCAAATCTATACCACTCATTTGTGCCTTATTATTCAGTTCCTGTGCGGTGAGTTGTGGAGTTGCAAAACCAACTTGATGAGGAGCTTCTGGGATGTCGTTATCATGGTTTATATCCTCTTTTTTCAGATACGAGAATGATGATGTTGCAGAGAATGAGTTATGACGATGCATTCTTACTTGTGGTTCGTTATGAGTTGATGAACCGCTATCGTGGCGTGAGCTTCCTCCAGTGTGTTTCAAGTTCTCTGTATGTTTGAATAGAGTTGAATGTTCGTTGAAAGAGTCGATAGTACTCTTGCCAAAAACTGATGAAGTGGCATTGGAAGATGATCTTCCACGTAAAGAAGCGGGAGTTGAACCCAGGTCGTCGTCATCACTGAAATCATCATCTGAACCTGAACCTCGCGTTGGTAAAGTGACTTCCTTGTTTCCGAAATTGGTGATAATGTTCTCATTCTCACCTTTCTTACTGGCCTCTTTCAGGTTATTGGTCGATAAACCTGAGTGTAGTTTCTGTTGGTGTCGAAGGACCAAGTCTCTTCTTGCAAAGCAACGACCACAAGCTGCACATTGGAAAGGCTTCTCATTTGTGTGTGAACGTTCATGTCTCTTGAGGTGTTCTAATCTTGCAAACGCCCTTGTACACGTAGAGCATACATGCGGACGAGGCTTGTCCGTCTTGATCAAAGCAGATTTCTTTGGAATAGGTTCGAACCCCTGAACGCTCTGTTGCACTAGTTTTCTCTTTGCCTTTGATGTGTCCGATTGTGAAGAGCGCCTAGTACGAGGCGATGGAGGCGGTGGAGACTCGCGTATTGAGGGCGTCATCTCTTTAATACGTGTTTCTGTATTCCGATGGTGTACCGATTAGCAATAAAGAGCACGAGGGAAGAGGAGGGCTCTCAGTGGCAATCACGGTAACAACGATAAAGGGAGTGGTGCGTGTAGAAAAGTATCTAATAACGGCGTGGGCGGCTAATGGTATGAATGTACTTTCTTTATGGTAGAAGCCAAAGTTGTGAGTGTATATGGTAGAACCAAAGTGATAAGGGGAAAAGGTATGGCGGGGAGATGGCGAGCGTCCCTACTGATATAAAGTGACTGGAAGGGGAGAGAGCCGTCGTGTTTAGCCGCTCTGTTAGGGATGTGCAAGTGTTGAGCGAGAGCTGCCAAAAATTGTTGTATGTCAAAGAGGCCGTGGTAGGGACACGCACGGGAGCCCAGGGCATTAGACGCGTGCCGCGCGGGACGACAGTGGCGGAGGCCGCCAGGCTACAGCGTATACATAACAAAGAGCCGGACAGAGAGGATCGTGGTGCCGGGCTGGAGACCGCCGGTGTACGCTTTGACAGCACTAAAATGAACAGAGACAAAGAGTTTGTCGTTTTCGAGGCTTCGTTAAGACGGCCAATGAGAGCGCGACTATCAATACTGATGGGCGCATCGGCACGAACTATGAGAAGGTTTGACCCGGACTCTCGTGCATTAGATCGTATTCGTTCGTAAGAAATAATAATGTATGTGTGTGTGTGTGTGTGTGACTCCCCCAGCCTCCCTCCTCACCCCGGTTTAATTACTAAGGCAACCATTTGTAATAAAAAAGCATGGCATTCTATACGGCACGTATAGTTGCTATTTGGTCAGCCAGTCAGGTTTGTCTATTTGCAACGTTGTGTTTTTTTTACTGCTTCTGCAATGACCTGTACTAATTCATCTTTGTACGCGCATTAACTGTTAGGTGTATAAGAAAATTTATACAGGCGACAATTTTAACGAGAATTACCATGGGGATTACAGAATAAGCAATCCCGTTTCTGTTTCTTTTTTAAGGTTTATAGATTATATGGGTATAATCGTCTTAGGAAACATTTTCCCTAGTAAATATTTCTAACTGCCCTTTAATTTCATTGCCGAAACCGCAAGAAAGAAGGATCATTGCATCCCACTGTTTTTTTTTTTTTTTTTTTCGCTACCCCGGAACACGCCCCTCCATATCCACCTACCATTATCGAAAGAAAGGAGAAATTCCATTGTGAATTCAAACTAGACCACACTTTCTTGTTGACATATTATTCCAAATACGTCACCATCTATCCTCCATATGCCCGCTTATAGCAAGCAACATTTCACTTACGAAGTAAAGGCTAACTGAAATGGCCCTGGAGAGACGTGACCCCAGATGACTCTATTCGGAAGTTTTAAGGAGTCGCGCCAATCTCTTAACCTTATAGATCTCCATTGTAAGGTCACACTCAATGGAAGATTCCGGGTTGAAATAAGGGACAAACGTGTACAAACAAGTGCTAAACCATGCCTGATGAAAGCAAATATCTAAGTCTTCTTAAACTTAGTGTAGTTATACGTACACATATAGCTGATATATATAGTTACGCAGTAGATCACAGGATAGAATATAAGTACATATGTATTGTTACCAAAATAGTTGTACATAGCGAATAACAAACGGATACAGCGAAATACACCTGGTCTTATCTTCCGGAGTAATCGGACTCCTTGGATGGTGACACATATTCCCGAGATATACGACTAATTAAGTAAAACTAGATCGGGGGCTCGGTACGCAGTGTTGCCCTACTTTCCCCACGATTTCCGCGGAGTCAAACTCGCTCGGGCACAGCCAATCAAACGACCGCCCAAGACGCGAAGGTCACGTGGATCACACGTGATATCAAACATCCGTACACCATCTTCAGCTGGTTCTGCCAGGATTCCCACGTACAAATTTTTCTAAAACTTTCCAACCTTCTACACAATCACAAAACCTTTGCTCTTTTTTTTTTTCTTTAATTAACTTTGTCCAAAAGTCAATCCATCATATTAGACAGTACGTGATTAAACTATTTCCCGTGCTTCCCATACTTACCTTCACTTCTTGTGAGGGTTTCCTTCTCATTCTTCAATCGATCGGACAGTTTTTGTCATGATGTGTTTGTTGTTTTGGTTGGAGATCCAGTGTTTGAATGGGGAAAAGGGGAGATTACCACCCGTTTTAAATCAATTCGTGATTATTGATGGAGAGAGTAAAATTATGTCAATAAGAACCCGTCTGGATCTTTACTGAGCTGAAAGAGGGGTGTCAGATGACCTAGATATACACTTCAAATGTGGTTACCTTATATAGAACTTAATCAAAATTGCTGATATGCATATACCTAAAAAACAAAACTTTCAAGTAGCCATTTAATTATACTGTAATCTACCGCGCAATACTATTATAACATTAATGTACTCCTACGTCAATAAACAAAAAGTGTTTTATATGTAATTCATTATATCATTCATTAATAGAAGAAGGCAGATTAGCTGAAATAAATCTGCAAAATATAAATCAAAGCATTTTCCCATAGACCCAAACCTAATTTCTTAAATATTATCATTACCCAAGCGACCCATCTAGAATATTAACTCAAGATGATCATTTTTGTTGTGTTTCCTCGACTTTTTTTTCATCCATTTTAACATCAGAATCATGGTGATGTTCTTCATGAGATTCATTGGATTCCATACTCTCATCTGATGCATCATGTAGTCTCATATTCATCAACTTCCTCTTTTGAGTAGGCGTTAATTTACGTGGCTTTTCATTAACTGGTGGTATTGTAGTTTGATCAGATAAAGGTTCAATTACTGGAGATTCTTGACGAGACCCCGGTTTAGAACCCTCTGGACTCTCTGTATGTCCATGGGCAATTCGAGATTTCAAAGAATCTTCATGCTTAAAGTACATGTAGTTCCGTAGTGCCATATCTGTAAATCTATGTGGTGATGATGGGGTATATATGTTCCTAGTGGCACTGGTACAGGATCAATTTAGGTAATTCTTTTTTTTTCCCAAAGTAAACAAGGAGTGATGATGTTCTTTTATATCAACTCATCCTTCAATCTTTCTTCCCATTAAAACCGTCCCCTGGGACCTCATTTGCAAAACGCGCAGCCCTCCTCTCTCATATACTCCGTTGATCACAAAATCGTACGACTCGAGAAAATCATCCGATAAAATAAAAAAGAGCGGTACGCGCAGCACTCCTAACAATAGAGCCGGAAAAAGGGCACTCAAACGACTTCGCGGTAACACCTGAACACCACATTGGGGTTACGAGCACGTGCCAAAGAAAAAAGAAAAAAAAAAAAAGAAAAGCATGGGAAAATGAGAGCTCATCGCCCTTTGGATGGGGCTTTTTGTTGATTTTTTAATATATTTTCCTGGCTTTAAAGCTTTTCCAAGTTGTTGTTGAGATACTTGAAACGGACATTTGAGTCCCCTGCTAGAACAATCAATATGACTAAACTCGCAGGACGTGAGCTTTACGATTCTATTGCCCAGCCAAAGCGAATTGTCGCTCCAATGGTGGATCAATCAGAATTGGCATGGCGTATCCTATCCAGAAAGTATGGTGCCACATTATGTTATACACCAATGTTCCATGCTCGTCTTTTTGCCACTCAGGAAAAATACCGTAAGGATATGTGGTCAGAATGGGACGGTGGTGACAAAGATAGACCATTAGTTGTACAATTTTGTGCAAATGACCCAGAATATTTACTACAAGCTGCCAAACACGTTGAAGGAAAATGTGATGCTGTTGATATAAACTTTGGTTGTCCACAAGGTATTGCCAAAAAGGGAAACTATGGTGCTTTCCTGATGGATGATTGGGAATTGGTATATAAGCTAATCAACAAATTGCATACAGAATTGGAAACACCAGTGACGGCAAAGATTAGAGTCTTTGAAGAGAAAGAAAAGACTTTGGAGTACGCAAAGATGGTTCTTAGTGCTGGAGCTCAATTTCTTACAGTACATGGAAGAACAAGGGAGATGAAGGGACAGAAGACAGGTTTAGCAGATTGGACAATTTTGAAGTACTTGAGAGATAACTTACCAAGTGATACCGTTTTCTTCGCAAATGGTAACATTTTGTACCCAGAAGATGTGACTCGTTGTCTCAATGAAGTTAACTGTGATGCAGTTATGAGTGCTGAAGGTAACTTATATAACCCAGCCGTCTTTATGGACGAAACCACTTCATTGAAGGAACAGCATCCAAGAGTCGACCATATTCTTAGAGAGTATTATGAAATAGTTAAGACATGTCCTGGAAATGCCTCCAAGATTGGTATGAAATCACACATGTTCAAGATTCTTAGACCATTCCTTGCTGTTCATACTGATATTAGAGAGATGGTGTCTAAGGTCTCTCCAAAGCACAATATCGATTCCGTCGAGGCTGTTGTCAAGGCTGTTGAGGACAAAGTATCGGAAATTTACGCAAAGGATGATATTGAAGAGCAGGATGTTATCACTATTGGTGAGAAGCAAGAATGGGGAGGTTCTTATAAGACAATCCCTTACTGGAGATGCCAACCCTACTTTAGACCAGTCAACGGTGTCACCGGTGATAAGAGAGTGACAGAACAGTTAAACGAGAAGAAAAGAACTGCTGAGGAGTACCTGGAGAAGGAGGAGACCAAGAAAGAGGTGCAGAACTAATGAAATATATAGAGAATATAACGTTTGAACGACTTTTTTAATTGGAAAGTATTAAAGTAGAAGAAAGAAAGAAAAAAAGATCAGCCGGCCAGTGCCCCGTAACTATAATATGTGACACATTCCGGGAAAAGCGCATTAACGAAGCTTTTACGATTCCTAAATATCCACACATACACATATATAAAGCCAAGACTAGAAGTCACAATGACAACAAGGAGTAGGAATGCATCACTCACCGAGCGAACGATGTTGATAGGTAACGAGAGGCAGGGGAGGGTGCGCAGCTATACGGCCGATGAGCTCATTTCACAACACAACATGCTCGTGCAAAGACGAAGACAGGACTCTCTCGCTAGCATCACATCATTTCAAAGTGAAATCAGTGTCATTGATAGCATAAGAGACTTTGTGAAAGATCGATGGCCTTCGTTGACTACGCGGCGAATGGTGGCAGCAGTGCTTTGGGGTATCGTTGCTGTATTTATCTTCTCCATGGTCTTCCTCCCACGGACCAGTCTCAGTAGAGACTATAGAAGACTTCACTTCTCCCAATTAACACGAGACGATACCAGAAGACTTTTCCTTCTTGATCTCCACTCTGGACCTGCCAATGCAACAAAAAGACACGTTGAGACACTCTCCACACTCTCACATTTGCCAGGTGACGGTGATGGTGCTACGCAGTACGTCCTTGATGAGCTCAGAAGTTACGGTCTAGAGCCCCAGAGAAGTGTTTACTATTCCTGGATGATGGACCATCATTCTAGCTCTGCTCAGTTATTTGACGATGGTGAGCTGATTAGAAACGTTAAGATGACAGAGACGGATCCTTTGACCCTCGAAGAGGTCCCCGCATACCATGAATACTCCCCATCTGGTAACGTCACTGCTCAATATGTCTTTGTTAACTATGCCTCAACGCTCGATTATGCAGCTTTAACTAGGAAAGGCGTTGAAATTGATAAGAAAATACATATTGCTAGAACTGGCGGCGGTGTCGCTAGTGCTCTCAAGGTACTACATGCAGAACAGCATGGAGCATTGGCAATGCTGACGTATTCAGATCCGTTTGATGACGGTCCTATCACTGAGCTAAATGGATATGCTGCATACCCAGATGGTCCTTCAAGAAGTCCCTTTTCCATCGAAAGATCCTCTCTGCTACTTACCACTAAGAGGCCAGGAGACCCAACTACACCAGGTTACCCATCAAAGAGATCATCCAAACGTCAATCGCCCGACCCGTATATTCCAAGAATTCCAGCCCTTCCAGTTAGCTCTTATGAAATCTCACCTATTCTTTCCCTTTTAAATAACATGGGTCCTTCTATTGGATGGAAGGGTAACTTACCCTTTGATTACTCTCCGGGCCCTTCAAATGCATTGATCTCTGTCCAAAACGAACAATCCCCAAAGATAAAGCTTATCAAGAACATCATACATACGATTCCTGGATTACTATCCGATACTATCATTATTGGTGCTCATAGAGATACGCTTACGTCTGTTAATGGTGTATCTTCAGCTCATAGCGGTACCGCAGTTCTTCTTGAAATTTCTCGTGCCATTGCACTATTGATGAAACGTGGTTGGAGGCCACTTAGAACTATTGTCATTGCATCGTGGGATGGTGGTGAAGCTGGAAGTATCGGTGCCACAGAATATGGAGAGTCAGAGAGTGGTTTACAGAGAAAAGGAGTTGCTTATATCAACCTGGATGGTGTAAGTGGTAGAAACTTAAATGTGGCCACACACCCTTTGTTGAGTGGCATATTATCCAAGACTGCTGATAAGTTAAAACAAGATATAGAGATTTTGGAGTCCCCGACAATTACACCGTCTGTTTTTTTGCATCATATTGGTATGCCTACTTGCTCTGTTGGCTTCGGCTCTAATGATACTTCTCCGGCTCCAAGGAACTCTGTCTTTGACTCGCCCCATTGGCTGGAGACTTTTGTTGATCAAGGCTATACAAACCATAAGTTACTGGCTGAATATGCTGGGCTGTTAGTCATTGATATGTCGGATCATGAAGTACTCTCATATGGTACTGAAAACTATATCATACATATGGCAAAAGCACTCCAATCTATAGTTGACGCGATTCCCCTGGGCTGGCTGACAAGAACAGTTTATTGGAGAAATAGAGATATAACGCTACCTTTGGCTCTACAGGATTTGTTTGTTTCGGTTGAGCAGCTAACGAAGACGGCGAGGGCCTTTGATCAGCACGCGTTGGCATTACAGGAGGATATTTTTGTGGATTACCCATGGTTTAAATTCTATATAAAACTAAAATTGGCTTTTGATACAAAAATAATGGGCAACAAGGCCAGGGATCTTGGACAATCGCTGGATTATAAGGGTTTGAACGGAAGGGAGTGGTTCAAGAGTGTAGTATATGCTCCAGAGAAGAATGATGGCGGCGAGACCGTAATGCTTCCTGGATTGTACGAAGCAGTTGCTGATGGCCATGTCAAAGAGTTTGAACAATGGATGAGAATTTTGGATGAAAGAATATCGGCCTTAAAAAAGATGCTGAAATTAAATGTTTAGATGATGATGAACAAAATAATGATTAATTTGACACCATACAGTAGCTTGAAATTAGTCATAGCTTATGACGGTAGAAAAGAGATATAAGGCTGGAAATGTTATACTTTTACAACGTCTTTTAAAGTAGTGCGCTTCGTATTGAATAAGATTTATGTAAAAACAGTCTAAGTATATGAAAGCGGCGGGGGAATCAAAGAGTATGACGACGTGAAAGGCAAACTGAAAACTGAAAGTCAAGAGCAAACGACAAAGTGAAGGGCAATGGTCCTTAGAGTTTTTTAGACTCATAATCATTCTCATACTGCTCGTCAAATGGAGATGAAATCTTTCTGTCACTAGCAGACTCCTCATAAGTTGGAGGTGGGCCAGTCCAGATAATCAAACCCTTTTCGTTGAAGTGTGCGTTTTCATCACTAATTTCAACAATACCGTTGAAGTCCTCAATCATCTTTGTGGATAAACCCATTGGGTCACGAGGAATCCAAACCTTTGGGCAACGGGCACTTACAGCTGGGAAATCGTATGCATGTTCAAGTTTGAATGCATCAGTTTCTTCGTTTGGATCTGGGAAGTTGTAGATATCTGGGATACGAGTTTTAGCAACCTTATAAGAACAATAGACATGTGGTAGAATGAAACGTTTCCACAATGGAGCCGGTGGAATCACCTGGGTATCACCATCAGCAAGCAATGGAACGGTGGTACCATTACGAGTTTTATCTAATGATAAACGGTTCAAGTCATCCAATTCAAAGACATTTGTAGGTGGTCTTAGTGAAGATTCACCATCGAATGACTTCTCAAATCTATCCAAAGCTGGAGATTGGTCGTACAATCCAGAGAATCTCTCCTTTCCGGAATTTGGTCTTGTGTAAGATGGGGTGTCGCTGACACCATCTAATGGTTTCATGGCATCCACAGGGACAATTGTCAACAACTCATCAAAGGCGGTATTCAAGTTCAAATGAATAAACATAGTAATACCAAGCAGGATGGCAGTCAAAACAATAGGACCCCATGCCTTTGAGACAGCAAAGAGACCAAGTAAACAGATTTCACCCAAATACACACCAACCATAGTCTGGAACAAAGCACGAGGATAATACATACCTCTTCCATCGGCAGATTCCTTGAAAGTGTAAGTCAAGTTGTACAAGTAAGCAACATAGAGTAGGAAGAAACCAAAGGATGCGAAAAGCAACATGAATGGCGAAATAATACAGTAAGTCAAAGTAATAACAGCCAAGTTGGTGAACACTGGGAAAGCAGTACCCCAAGACATAGAAGGCAACTTATTGAATCTGTTGTATTTCTTTCTTGGTGTGGAATCAAGCAAGTAACCGAGGACGTAGAACAAAATCAAAGTGGAAACTTGGAGCAAGGCACCCGATGACACGGTCAACCCCTGGAGGACAAGGTAAGAGACGTAGAAGTTAGAAGCCTTTGGTAAATTCTCAGAGAGCAAGTACATGGCACTACTTGGCTCTTCCACAATTTTAGTAACTGTCGAGGTCGCAGAAGAAGAAATGGTCGTAACAAGGAAAACCTGGATAACCTGGAATGCAAAGTAAGCCTGTTGAGTGAAGTACTCAACGTGCTGTGTGGATGGAGCACCAGCAACCCTGGCCATAGTTCTGATGAAGATAGGCAAGACCATCATGAGAATGGCCAACGCAATTGTTGGTAACATCGAAGTAATAATACCAAGAAGAACATCTGGGATATCGTTGATCCAACCCAACCATTTAAGTTTGTTTGTCAAATAAGTAACGTTAGACACCATACCGACAAATGCAACAGGGAATGCCCAGAAGATAACAAGGGCAGTGATTGCAGACAATGCACCAAATCTTCTAACAAGGCGCTCCCACCAGAACATACGCATGTTCATCCATACAATATCAGATGCTTCCAAACCAATGTAACGAGGAGACATGTGCAATGCAGTGTGATGAGTAACTGACTGGAAGGCAGCCTGAGCAGAGAATTGAGAACCAAATTCCACAAAGACAGAGTCCATTGGGGTAGCAGAAGAGTGATTACGCTGGAGCTCTTCAATCTCTGCGTTGAGAATTGGAAGTTGCTCCTTAGCATAGTTGATGGTATCGACCTTCTTACCAATGAGGAACTTGAGCTTATGCTTTGGGCGCTTCTTCTCTGGAACGTACTGTGTGATATCATCATCTGGAGTGATGACTTCACCTTTCTTCTCCTTCTTAGCTTTGATCTTCATGGCAGCACGGAGTAAAGAGTTTTGAGCATTTTCCAATTTGGCCACGAGTTTGTCACGGTTTTTAACCTTGTCAGCGATATCAGATGCACCACGGGCGATCCAGACTTTCTTAACATCTTCAAACAGCTTTGCAAATTCATGTTCATCCAAGTATTGCTCTGGGACTGTCTGGAAGAGAACAGTTCTAGAGGCAAGTTTCTGACCATAACGTGGAGATGAAAGGACAGCTTGTCTAATGGATGAATAGTATGTAAGCTCACGATAGATAACAAAGACGACACCCAAGTAAAATACCCAGGCAAGGATTGCATGAGCATAATATTTGGATCTGGAACCAACGTTTGAGATAGTATAGGCATCAAGACCGGAAGAACCTTTTCCGTTGACACTATTAACAGGGAGTAAAATTGGGAAGAATAAAAGCATGTAAAAGAAGCAGATACCACAAATGATGGAGAGGTATCTAAGGAAGAAGTAACCATCCATACCAGCTTGTCTAATGACAAAGTTGTCCGATTTCTTGAGAAGTGGGAAGAGCCATTGCCAGAGTCCACTAGGTAATGGCTCAGGTTTCTTCTCATCATTGATCAGATCATATGTAGATTTTGGTTGGTAGATTCTGAGGAGTTTGAGTCTGAAGAGCAGGAAGAGCGCGAGGAAAACACCAAAGACAATACTGTTGGTTGCCAACGACGTCAGCACCGACTGCGTCGAGGTGTTCTTTGTCTCCGTGGAGTTTGTCATGGCGCCCGTGTGGTCCCTATGTCCAGGGGGAAGAAGTGTGTGTGTTACGACGTGTTGTGGGTTTTGGCCACTTTGTTTTGATCTCTGCTTCTCTCCTTCTGAGGATGGGGGCTTTTGCGAAACTTTTCTTCCGCCTGGCTGACGCGACTCCTGCGTCTAGCTGCAGTATATAGAAAGAAGTTGTGGGTGCAACTTCTGAGGGCTCTAAAAGAAAAAAGAACCGAGCGCCGGCTCGCACACCCACAAACAACCCCGGGGGACCTGCACGTGACACCCAGCGTAAATGTAAATATTCCGATGCCTTCACCCCCCCGTTATGGGCACACTCACAGGGTACAGCCCAATTGGGATAGCTTCCCTGCCTCACCGTATATAAAAGTATGTATATCAGTCTCAGACCCTAAGATTCTCCTTACCTAATTAAGTGCGTTATTAAAAATATCGCCTATCAAACCTCAGCTCTGATATATTGCCTTTGTTAAATTTCTGAATCCTAACATTTATTCCAAAGAATAGCAGCTTCGTAATTTAGACCACGCGCAAGTTGTATGCGTTGCGACTTATAACACAAAGAGGGATAAATAGGCGATGTGTATGTAGTAAGGTCTACATGTTTGCTAAAGTTTTTTTCCAATGTGCAAAGACGTATAACATTAAAGTCATAATTCACAGAATCATATACCTAAATAACATTTTTACTCCAAGTTAATGGAATATTCAAAAAAAAAAAAAAAAATAGAAACACATGTGTAGACTCCAGGCCTCTTCTAGGGATTAGGTGCACCATAAAAAAACAATATAAAATCAAGGGAGGGGGAACAAAATATAATAACCATATCAAAACAGAGGAGAAGAGAGCAAAAAAAAACGATAAAATAAGGTGAAAGTTTCAGAGTCATTAAAGGTAATTGGTCATAGGCAAAAGTTGTGGTATCATAAATCAGCGTACAAATTTTAGTAGCCAGAATCATCTTCAAAGTTATCTGGGACTTCAACGTAGTAACTTTGCAAAGCTCTCTTTAAGGCAGGAACAAGTTTCTCCCACTTCAAGATTCTAACTTCCTTGTCGAAACCTCTTGGCTTTCTGATATCATATGACATGATTCTGGTAGCAAGCTCTGCACGGAAGTCAATGTTACCATCACTGCCCAAAGGTGAACTTCTTCCCTCTTGGTTGGACATTCTTGAAGAAATTGGCTTCTTGGACCAGAATGGAACCAAGTTGGATCTAATTCTACCTCTTTCACGGCGACGTTCAACGGCATCTTGTACCTCGGTACCAATCAACAACTCGACAACCTTGATAACCTCAACACTGGTGATGTAGAAGGAGCGCTTCATTTCAAGATCGTTCTTGTAGCCGTAATCACTGGCAGCAATCTCATCTTCATCATCATTGGCGCCAGTAAAGCATTCAAGACAACTTACTTCAACAACATCAACACCTGGTGCTGCTGGTCTTGTCTTTGGGTTCTCATCAGCGCTACCAATAATACTAAATTGGGCAACGATACGAGGACCAATCTGGAATCTCTCAACGCGGATGATTCTTCTGCGATCAATCTTCTCAGCTTCACTCCATTGTGGTAAACACAAGTCGTGCAATGTAGCACCAACAAGCTCCAAGTTAACTGGGGCATAATGATGGTTCAACATCGTTACAACACGAGGTGGCTTTGTAGCGGAACCTCCAGATGAGATTCCTCTGATAACCTTGTAACGCTGTAAGCCGTCACCAGACTCGTGTGTTGAAGAAGGGGCAGTTGAATATGAGTGAGCAACAGAAGAGGCAATAATAGACTCTGGAGATAAGGACAGTGGAGATTCTCTGAAGTTGTTCTGTAATGTCTCCATAATGTCTGCTTCGCTCATGTTTCTTGTTCTTTGTGGTGTTTGGAACTGATCCATCTCGTGTATCGTGTGCACCGGAGTAGAAACAGGTGG
Organism: Petasospora bimundalis; assembly: GCA_030569745.1. Classification (NCBI taxonomy): domain Eukaryota; kingdom Fungi; phylum Ascomycota; class Saccharomycetes; order Phaffomycetales; family Wickerhamomycetaceae; genus Petasospora; species Petasospora bimundalis. The sequence goes on from JAJMLR010000001.1 coordinate 449,018, forward strand.
GGCAAATGCATGCACTGGTGGGAATCCATCAAACTGTGTGTGTGCCTGCAGTAGCTGGGATGGAGGTGTATACATTAAGTCATTGTATATGTGCTGATACTGTTGCGACATTTGAGGTTGGTGAGCTTGTTGTTGTTCCATCGGCAGAGAGTAGTTCTGTTGTTGTAAGGTATGAGACTGCTGCTGCTGTTGAACCTGTTGATGGTCTGAAGTGTGTGGAAGTATCATTGATGGTGGGTTTAAAGTCATGAGTTGAGGAATAGGCATTCCAGATAATGGTGATGATTCATCCTCAAGATAAGCCATATTGGTGTTCATCTGGTCCATGCCCTCAAAGATACCGAGGGGCATCATCTCATTCGATTGGAAACCAAAAATATTCGTACTCATGGCATCAAAAGTGCTGTACTTTGAGTCAGCAAAAGGATAGTCTTCAACAGATGTCATTATAAAGTGACTGGGAAGAGTGGAGGATATTTGATTGCTTATAGTGGGACGATCGAGACCACAAAGCAGGGGCCGGGATAAATACGGGTTGGGCTAGTGCTTCTGTAAGAGTATTGGATCCGTAACGTTTGAAGTTCCAGCTCAATGGAATAAACTAACGAGTGGGTAGTTGTTTGCTTGTTTGATGTGTTCAAAGTTCCGGGTTTAAAAGTACAAGGTAATTGGGCGTGGTGGTAGTTATATATCAACACGATGCTCGAGGTGTATGCTCACGCAGGCGCTTGTAGGGGGCAGCAAAAAGAAATGAAGCTTCCAGCACGGCCTCGCCGCACAAAAGGCAGAGCTTCATCAACTCAAAGCCCCCAAACTTCCCTACAGTATGCAGAATATGCAAGTGAAAATCACAGCCTGCACAGCAGCCATGCGCTGCAATCGTGCATCCCTGGACGGGGTATTCAAACCGTCACCGACAAGGGCAATGCGTCGATAGGCGCAGCAAGCTCCTAATTGGGTTTGGGCTGTGGACAGCTACCCGGGACCTGGAGTGCTGGGACTAGGATTGTCTAGTCTCTAATTACGGAAGGCGAAGTCTTCGTTATCACTGCCCCTCTCGCGCCGCGCCCCGCTCATTAAAGCCCTAGAGCCCCTCTTAACCCTCGGGAGTGAGGGGCTGGAGCCTGGAGCGTAGAGGCGGTGGAGGGGCGGTGCCGATTGCAAGGGATCCCCTGCTACCATGGTACATACAGCAGAAGTGCTACAGTGCTACTTGTTATTGCCAAAGCTGGTGATGATGCGCTACACAATTGGTCACACTTGAGGGTAATACTAATATGACGAGTCTGTAAACTATTATCACAAAAACGGAGTTTCTTTGCAATGGACATGACCTTTCATTTGTAAAATCATGTAGTTTATTCAGCTCATCGAAAACCTAAACTCGAACGAACAGTGTGTACGCAAACTGAACTAATATGAGAAATTAAGAACAGCTAGTTAACAGTGTACGCTTCACCAGAATGGCACATGATAATAAGGTGCAATATTTCATACGATTATATATTTGGAATCTCCATTAAGAAGAAATTGCAGTTCATTAAGAATAAGACGCTGCTTCGTATCAGATTATTACGCTAGACAAATACATATTCTAAAGTCCCTCCGTACTTATAACACCGGGCTCTTCAAGCCAGCCGGGAATTGAACTCTCTCCAGATGACTAATAATCGCCGGTGTCCTCCGCGGCCAAACTTATCTTCTTTCTTTATTCGCTTACATTTGCCCTAAGGTTGTTGTTATCTATGTGGGACTTGAGGCCCTAACCTTTAAAACCTTCTGAAAGGGTATGCACCGATCGGTATGCGTCTGCACTTTTCTAGACCAAATATTTGCATCTAACATGCGCCAGGAGTCAGGAGAGCCGCCATTATTTCCGATCTGTGCATGTTCAATACATCTGACGCATCCAGTGTTCCCAGAGCTACATGGTCAAGAATGGTAGGCCGTTATAGGAGCTGGGCAACTCATAATGCTTCCAAGACCAATAATATGTGCCTCGGGCTTTGTGAACACCGCCTCAAATCAAAAGCTCTCTACATGGTCTTACAAATCGTTCGTGGCCAATGACTACACGGTACATGACGGAGGAGTGCAGTCTGAGCTCCGGAAATACTTGCCCGTCAAAGCAGGACAATCAATTGCCATGCTGCTCGCTGTTAACGAAAGGCGCACTACCCCTGGTAAGGACACTTCCACCTGCACATGTCTCCCCTCTCAGTCCTTCGATCGCCATTTGAGCCAATAGACTACATACCGTCAGATCAACGTGCCACAATTAAATCCATGGGCTCGAGATGTGGGTGTGCTTTTACAAAGGGATAAATATTCATCCTCAAGAGCCTTAAAGGCATAACCAGCTTCAGCAACGAGATCGACGTTGGTTACCCCCCCTCCAGCAGGCGTTCGCTCGCGTTTGAGGTGCCAAGGAGTGCGTGGCTTTCGGTTTGTCTGTGACTTGCCGTAACCGGGTCATTCTTCTAGGTATAAAGGTTAAAATATATTTATTGGAGCCGTTGTCGATGTGATGATAGACATTATGGTTGTATTATCGCCTCAATGCGTGCCTACTAACAAAATTGAAAGAGAATTGAGTCTTCTTGGTATTTCTGCATGTAGAAGATTGGCAAATAATACCGGTAGGAGAATACATCCATTAAAGTTCGACATTGAGCGGCTCCTTTACATATAGATAAGCAACTGGAAAATATGATATATCTTAACTGGCGTAGATCGCTCATTCCCCACCCTCTTCGCCGTGTCTTGTTGATGTTCTTCATACTTCCCTGCCCCCCTCCTCGTCCTCAAAGGAAAGTCATTCAAACTAGAAATTATATACGCACGGTATATACAATCCGTGCGGCCTCTGCGGTCAACTCCACTAACTGCTTAATGTCCAACTTACTAAAGATGCACCCTCCACATTAGCTTCGCCCGGGCCTCCGCCATAGATCGTGGGCTTTGTTGTCGTGAGTCTTTGGAATCATAGGCAGGTTGACGTACTCTCAACGCTTCACGCGTGTAAAACCCGCTGTCTGTGCCTATGGTGTTCTTCGGGTTTTCGTGCCGCTTAATAGAATGTTCTACGGATCTCATATACTGGTCTTACACTGCTTTTGTAATGCTCTATGTTTTTATTTATTCATGAGATACTGAGACGTCTTACTCATATTGGAAAGCAAAGTGATAAGCACCGATAGAAGCATCTCTCATCACGTCGATCAGCACAACGAAGGATCAGCAAAATGTATAACTATGCAACATTTTTCTGCCATGTTTTGTATCTTCCAGATCGATCGCATTCCCCAGCACCGTCGACTCCTGTTGCTTCCTACCTACAGACATATCAATTAATCACCAGTATACACGCCTCAGATTAATTCCGATTCCTTTTGCGTAATGCGAAAACAGTAAATAAAGCCACAATGTCTTAGTTTACTAACATATAACGAACAAATCATATGGGAAAACGTCGGGTACTAGCCTATTTTTGGTACATGTAACGGCTCTTGTATTGCACGAAAGATGTCCAATAAGCTTCCATGATACGCTCTTTGACCTTCAACAAGCGCGGAGTTGGGGCTGATCAGTCAAGTACATTTTTACCCCATATACATCAAGCAGGAAAATCTTGCAAGGCAATATCTACCGGCTTCCCTAAAAAAAAAGCCTAAGTAAGAGTTAAAGGCATCAGAAAAAAAAGGGGAAGGTGCTATCTTCGAATGGTGCTATGTGTGTTTGTATTTACATATACTACGGAATTTGATTCCTGGTCCAGGAACCGTGTGCCAAAGAGGCGGCGCGCACAGATACACACGTCTCAGTAAGTGAAGCAGCAGCTCTCAACACAGATCATACATGATGGAAGGAGTAACGGTTTCGATTCGCGACGTACACCTTGGAGGCTGAGAAGTCTACAGGAACCTCCGTGTGGGATTTACGAAGAATAAGCCATATGCCCCGTGCCAGGTAAAGCTATTCTATGCCAGGTCTCTCTCTAGATGTGGATGGGTATTCATAGCTCTTGACTTCATGATTTGCTGAATTGTTCCTAAGAGCACAATTACTCTTATCAGCAGTTACTGCCACCTCTCGAAATAGCACAGTTTTGACTTTCGCAATTAATCCTTATAAGCGTTCCCATGCTCCGTGGCCTATCTATCGCCCCGTATGTTCATCGCTTCCTACCTTTGCTATAGCCTAATTTGCAGAGTAGATTTACCTTTGAACTATACCCTATCGTCCGATAGTTCACTACATCACTCAGAATCAAATCAATACACACAGTAGATAGAGTTGTAAGTACATGGATTCCGAAAGCCACAGATAACCAGTTGCATAACGAGATTATTGAACAACAGAAGCCTACATCCGGTTAATTCTGTGTTGGAAAGGGGGGGGGGTAATTATTTTTTGTCATATCAGTTAGTGTTGCACTCCTTCTTGACTGATAAAGATTGCTATCACGATCTGTGAGAAGCTACGCTGAAGATTATGGTTGTGGATGTAAAGGTCAATCGGAAGATCAACTGATTATCCGACTCAAGACTACTGAAAAAGTTGCGAACCTACACAACTCCCCTTGCAGATTCAAAACAGGTGTGGAGCTCTTACTCGTCCTGGGCAATGTGTTGTTACGATACTTGGATTGGATACTTCGTCATTTTAAATTCCGGTTGGTGCAAGGCCCAGTAGGTTTCTCACAGGTCCAAGTACTTCGCTGCCGGATGCTCAGTTTGTATCATTCCCTATCTATGGATAACTTTTCTGGGAAAAATAACATAATCCCCTTCTTCAGTGTTGATTACTTTTTACTGAGTTTTAGTAAGACGCCCTCATAATAAGACTTTCAAGTTTATCCCTTAAACTATTCCATCTAGATGGTAAGCGAGTATAGCGCTGATTGCTTGCTCCCATACTTTCTGTTTTTGTTTCCAACTTCTACCCTACGCAAAGTCATGCATCTCATAGCTTAAAATCGGAAACTCTGCTTTGACCCGCGTAGGTCCGGTGAACAGGGCCAGCCGCGCCTGCCTACTCCAGCGTCCAGACACCAGAAGTAGTAGCCGAAGTGCCCCTTTCGAGGGAATACAGGCTTCAGCGAACCCTTACTTACATATAACGGCCAAGGACGCGTTTTGTAAGCGGATCTAAAGAGCTTAAAATCGAAAATATCTTTTGATGAATGAAAGGCTCGATAAAGAATGAAGCTACACTCTAATGATAATACCAAAACGAAGTACAACCTCCACGAACTCAAACAAAAGACACACCCATCTATTTACGAAGCAGGTCAATCGACTCAGTGAGAGATGTCTCAGACTCACACTGCTCCCTGCGAGTGCTCAAAGCTCAAGACTCAGTCCCCGCATATGGCTGCATGAGACTATCGACTGGAAGAATAAAGAGGCAGAAATTTTGGCTGCGGTTCGGTGCGCCATCTGGCTGTCAACGGTCGACCTTCGGAAACCTTGAGCGCCTCTCTGCAGCTGTCAGTGATTCTGTGCAAGGATGGGCGTTTCCATATTCCCGGTGTTTGCTATCTCAGGATGCAGACCCAGTGGATGATTGGGGGAACTCTGACACGAAGCAGCTGCCGCGACTGCCAGTATCTCCTTCCTCTTCCCCGGATAACCCTAATCCACATTATTATTACAGCCTTTATTATTCGGACCTTACCTCGGTGAACCTAATCGAAACTGCAGCTTATCTTTCTGGAAGCTTTCTTTTTTTAGTTCACGCCTCATCAAAAGATAACCTGAGGCAGCTTTACTCTACCGAGTGCAATCTTCCATATACGATCGGACGGTACTATCCAATTGATGACCAGTAATCAACCATTTTTACTGAACATTTCAATAGCTCGACTGAAGGATATGGTAATGGTATTAGCTTCCAGATTTTGTAGTATGTCGCATTACTAGAACTGATCAAGCAATCAACCTTTGGTTTCTGGGCTCGTACTCTTAACTATTCCACAACTCAAAATTTATATGGCGCGCAGTCTGCAGCAGTTGAGGTCATGTTACACCTAAGACCGCAAAAACTCGGAATTTTTATCTAATTAGCGATGACTAAAGGCAGCCAGTTATCGGGCTCTGATCTTTTTGACAGTAAACGTATTAAAAGTAAGTTGGTCCTGCCAGTACATCCAAGGTGGTGTAGCTCAACTAAGCGGACGTATGGCACATTTCAAATCTGGGGAACGGCATATTGGTCACAGTTCAAGCTCATTCAAAGCCCCCAAGATATATGAGGTTTGATCCAACGTTTAACAGTGGAGAGGAATCAGGGATCATTTATCCGATCATCATATATTTGCCATACCATGACAATAAGTCTATGTTCGTATTTGCAAGTGGTACTAGTATTAAACACTCCTCAGAAACATCCGAGGTCTAACTGTCCCGTATACTCTATGTGTCAGAACCGAACTTCAGAGCCAAGATAATAAGCTCGGTCGCACAGTCTGACAGGTGAAAGAAAACTGGGGACACTGATTACGATGAGAAAGTCCGAACCCGAATCCCCTCACAAGGGGATCGAAGCTTCCGAATCTAAAGAAATGTTCACTTGCATGAGTAGAAACTTCCACGGATGTACGCTCTTGCATGCGCGCAATATGTGGGGCGTTGTCCACTTCCCCTACAACTGGACCCAGTCCTGGGACTCAAGATCACCTCTGTCAGGTCGCACCGCCTCAGGTGACGAAATGGCCCAAGTATGCATATAGCGTTCGCCACTTAGTGGTTATGGATCATTTACCCAACTAGATCAACCAATTGTAACAGATATCAAGGACCCATGAATATCTGGTAACTTTAGGAGATCAATGTATATCACCTCATCTTCCAACAGGCGTTCAAATTGCCTTCCTCCACCTGCACACGCTAGACGCTACCTTTCGAATGCGATGATCGGTATATTCCTGCGAGTGAAGCTTCGGATGCAGAACATCAAGCGCCGAGGAAGAACAACCACTATCTAGGGCTACCTAACGCCAAACAAGCCCCACTTTTCCCACGTTCCGACTATGCCACGAGGGGTATAACCATAGCCCTACCGGTGGGTGGGCTCGCCTCAAAAGACTGTCATAGTTGTTACTTTTTACGAACAAGGCAGATTCAGTAATTGAATGCATCCACATGATCACTACTTGCTTTTTTGAATAGAGGCTTGTGGGACACGAGCTGTGGTTAATTCATAATATTCGATAAAGCTGAGCATCGACAATGATAGAGATAACCTGCCTATCAATGGAGATCATAGGGTGGGGAGAGTTAGTCCCCTATGACAGACAAGTACGCAAATCACGGTCCTAAAGCTTAAGCCTCCAAACTCTCAAAACACCATATTCAAGTCGCACTAACCTTCATCTGCATTATCACCTTACCGAATATGAGTTGTGAACCAGACGAGTAATCTCTATCTCTGGGGCGCCTCGGTGGATGCTTAGGGTTGGCAGGTAGACTTGCCTTCCGGTGCGCCTTTGGCGCTTCGCCCTTACGGCAGAACGTCATGGAAGAACGCATTGGAAGCTCTTGCGATAAAAGCTGAGCTGTTCAGTGATATATTACTATATTTGATAGTTGGGTGGCATAGATCATAATCTAAGGGTGAAGGAATAAGCGATCATTAATTAGATCAGTTAACAACTATAGATATTGACTTTTTCCCCGTTCCAGAGCTTATCAAGTCTTCATCTAATCACAATAGGAGTCATCGTAACACGAACAAAAGAGGGCATCGGGTTTATGGTACAATGCTGACCTACACCAGATAGGTCTAAATCACAATGTCATGACTAATACACACCGGGCTTTGAACTCCAACGTATTGTGATTATGTTATTGTCCCGCCCACTTCCACTTCTTACATGTAAGCTGGGCATGCTGACGCGTTCGCACGTCCGGGTCCGTACCTTTTACACTCGATGTATGAAAATGCCGTATCATTCTTTTCTGATTTGAGGTCGCTACCACGGGTCAGTATTTTACGCCGCCTTTAGTCTCAGACAAACAAGCCATAGAAGTACTAGTGCGTTTTTGACAGAGGATATCCTTTCTTTTTTATTTTTTGACAAAGTAACTATTTAGGTCAAACCCAGTTTAAGCTTCTCTCTACCTTTGTGGGAGTGCGCTCCAGATTAAATGGTCCATCTGCCGTTTACTTAGTCTAGGGGACTAAAGGGTCTGAGCGAGATGGCCTAGAGACTAAAAAACGGGAGAAGACCGAGTAATCGTTATCTTTGAGAATCCCTACCATTTCTTTCGAAACTTCTGTATGGGTTCCCGGTGGAACATTCAGCAGCAAAAGAAATAGAAAAGAAAATTTATAGGGGAAGATAAGAGTCGATACAGTCTGTAGAGTAGTTATACTGCTTCGCGTAAAAAACCCTATCAATCGCATCGCACCCGGCAGGGTTAACTAGTCATACCGTGGCTCATTAGGCGGATGTGACAGTGACAGTGCGTCCCTAAAGGATCAGCTGGACCAATATAAAAAGGGTCGATGTGATTACCGGTATGCGTAACTCTTTTGGTCCGTGAACAATAAGGCGCTAATGTTATTCCGGTGTCGTCTAGTGTTCTTTGAAAAAGCAATGATCTGTGTGATTTCGTTTTTCAAGGCCGTTGTCGGCTGTAACGCGCTCCATACACACCCCAAGCGATACAGGCGTGACTTGAAAAAAGATAGCGTATTTTATGTAGTAATCTGACCGATTTAGTATCGCTATTAACTGTTGACCTAAAAGGCGTAGATACCGAAACTCTTTAATGCGAGCTTTATTTGGAATAGCGACGTATTGAAGGGACTCAGATTAAGGTGCAATGGTCAGCTCTGATGTCATCCATCAGTCAAAGATAACCCACCTTCAAAGCACATGTATAGTTCTATTGAATTAATATGATGTCATATCGACTAGTCATTTAATTGATATGTTGGCACTTTGTACTAGCACGATATCATTATATTACGCGAAATATTATCGTTAACAATTGATCGGCGACTGCCATTTAGCGCTGGGGAACCCAGCCAGGCAAAGATGCACATAATGCTAATTTAAGTATATTGCGCGATACGATTATGATAAAATGATCAACTTGTAGCAATTTCCAATTGAAATCCATTAGTTTGTATATATGTCACTTCAGAACCATTTTAAGAGATTTTGTTATTCATTTGTATCGATTTTCATTGTAAATAAGATTTAAAGGTACTGATGATCAGAAGAATTTTGAAGATAGAGATACCCTTTTTTGAAAAGTTTGAAATGTTTTTTCAAAAATTTCATTTATTCGCAATTTTGATTAAACCATTGTATTGGTAGAGTCTTAATATTACAGATTAAATCAATTTTACTTAAAATATCTTCAATTTTGATAATTTATAGAGAATTACAACTATATCATCATTGGTATCATGCACGCGACCATAACCATTCAGAGATGTTTGGGTGTTTTATAACACAGCTGCGAAAGTCCGGGGCCGGTGACGGGTTAGCGTGTTTGAGACTACCACAATAACTTAAGATAAATCATTCAATTATAGCCTTCTATATTTTTCTGATTATAGTAATACAATGTGATGTATGTGGTGATACTTTTCTGATCGGTAAAGATCGGGAAGCGAGTGGAGAGCCGTTCAGCACTTCACGAAGACAACCTGTTCATCACCCGGAGAAGGTCGGCTTGAGTACGAGTGGAGCCACTGAAGAAACGGTCATCGAGTTTGGAAAAATGGCCCGATCTCACCATAATGAACCGCTTAAACCATTTAAAAGATATAATTTAGGTGCTTTAAATCATAGTAACAGAATATGACTTCAAAGTCATATCTCATTTCCTGCACCTGTCGGTTCCACTTGCTTGCTGTTGTTCATGAGGCTCATTGCAGCATTAACAACAAATATAATCGTAGCACTACACAAATAAAAGTAACAAAAAGAAAAGTATTTGAATTGACAATGTGAAAGTGTAAAAAACTTGATGAAAATAAACAAAAACACAACTTACTCAGTGTGTTGCCCCTGAACATGGTGTTTTTTTTTTGGTTTGTCTTTCCAAAGTGGGTTTTGCCACTTTTATGCCGCCAACCCGCGGAGATGCGCACCGTGGAAAGGTCGTCAGGGTTGCTACCTTAAACATTTATAAAACCGTGCACACGCCCCCCGCTGGTGGCGCCCTTTTTCCCCCTTAGTCCTTTCTTCTGTTTCCAAACATATCCAGAGAGGATTAGTTACCACAACACAACAAATCAATCATAACACAATGAGGTGAGTATATATCATTCCGTTAAACACACAATGCATGGCCTTATCTCCACCGTTTGGGAATATGCATAACGCGCACACACACAGTGTACTAACAGTACAAACCAATAAAGTTACGCAGATGCTGCTAGAGAGGCGGAGACAGCCGTTAAGAAGGACGCTAAGAAAGTGAGTGCTGCTGTTGAGAAGGAGATTGATACTGCATCTAAGGAGGCGCAATCCACTAGCGAGGAGCTCAAGACAGCTGCTCTCGATGCGAAGAGCAAAGCTTCTAAGAAGGTCAAGGAGATTAGCGATGACATCAAAAAAGTGGAGAAGGATACTGCTGATAAGATCAAGAAGGAATACAATGACAACAAGGGACCAGTCATAGACTTCTTCAAGGGAATTGCCACCAAAATCTCTGAAGCCGCTGCGTATGTTGTCCAATCTACCAAGAGTGCCTCCGTCACTGCATCTGAGGAGCTCAAGAATCCAGCTGTTGCCTCTCAAACTGTGGTGACAGTTGGTGCCATTGTAGGTTTGATCTATGGTATCAATGAACGTGCTAAGATCTTCAGATTCAAATCAGACAATGAGATCACGGCCATTCTTGCCGGTCTTGCTGGGCTTGTTGTGCTTGATGGTTATCTCTTCACCACATACTACCCAAAGTATGATAAGAAGAGCCTCAAGTGAGACGATTTACAGGATTAAGAAGAAGAATAAGATCAATGACGATGGTGACATAGGCATATTATCAGCTATAAACAATTTTGTTCGACTAACCCCTTTTTTCTCTTTCTATATATATATATGCAAGCTGTTTTTCTTTTTACCACACGCATTGGAATGACTTTGACACACTGGATATGAATCACGTAGCTAAGAATGTCATTTGAAATTTTTATTGACTCTGAAAATGAATAAAGATCTTTTCAAACTGGATAGAAAGTTACACTGCTTAACCTGTTTACCCCACTGTTCGCGCATAGCAGCAATCCACTTATCACTAAGAAAGCGAGGAAACGTCGGACACCGCTGCCCTAGAACTAATCACGTGAGCAAAGCGCGGAAGCCCTAATCGCTCCTGAATAGCAGCTCAACACCCGGACACCTCTTTCTCTTGCGCTTTGGAAACTCGCCGGTCCCTGTGCCTACGCGGTGAAAAAAAAACCTATGCATGTACCATCACCTACTGCGGCACCAGGGGAAAGTTTTAGAAAGTCACATTTCGTCGATTGAAAGTTACCTCCATCAACTTTCCGTGCTCCATTCCGACGTTTTAACAAAAGAATAATAAAAATGTCTGCTCCAGCTGCTGCTCCAGAGGGTCAGAGAAGAGGTGGTTTCGGTGGCCGTAACAGAGGTCGTCAAGGTAGAAGAGGTGGTAGAAGAGATGGTGAGGAGAAGGGTTGGACCCCAGTCACCAAGCTCGGTAGACTCGTGAAGGCCGGTAAGATCTCCACCATTGAGGAGATCTTCTTGCACTCCCTCCCAGTCAAGGAGTTCCAGATCATCGACCAGTTGCTCCCAGAGTTGAAGGATGAGGTTATGAAGATCAAGCCAGTCCAGAAGCAGACCAGAGCCGGTCAGAGAACCAGATTCAAAGCTGTTGTTGTCATTGGTGACTCCAACGGTCACGTTGGTCTCGGTATTAAGACCGCTAAGGAGGTTGCTACCGCTATCAGAGCCGCTATCATCATTGCTAAGCTCTCCATCATCCCAATCAGAAGAGGTTACTGGGGTACCAACTTGGGTGCTCCACACACCGTCTGTGCTAAGGTCACTGGTAAGTCTGGTTCCGTTTCCGTTAGATTGATCCCAGCCCCAAGAGGTAAGGAGATTGTCGCTTCCCCAGCTGTTAAGAAGCTCTTGCAGTTGGCCGGTGTTGAGGACTGTTACACTTCCTCTTCCGGTTCTACCAGAACTTTGGAGAACACTGTCAAGGCCGCTTTCGTTGCTATTGCCAACACTTACGGTTTCTTGTCTCCAAACTTGTGGGCTCAGCAGCCATTGCCAATCTCCCCAATGGATGTTTACGCCGACGAGGCTTCTGCTTCCAAGAAGGCTTACTAAGTTTATTGCACTTAATTGTGTTTAATCTTTAATTTGTAACGTTACTTCTATGAATTCGTAAGCTAATTTTGTAGAGACTTTACTTTTAATGCGATCGTTACCATATATATTGTAGACTCCACTGAGTAACTTGTAAATATCTTTGAAGACTACGAATGATTAAACAGCCAGTATATAAGCCCTTTAATATTTGATATTAAAGGGCAGCAGGGGGAAATAAACATAAGATAGTGAAAACCTATACATAATTTATAATACAATCAAAAAGTCCCCTTTACTTTTCTTTTTTGATTCCTTATTGTGGTCAGTCATATGGGGATGGAAATCGAAATCTTCAACCTTCCTGTGGTGGAGCATGCTCAAGAACCTCGTTGTCAGGAACAGCAAACTGTCTCTGATCCGTCTTAGTCCAAGAAAGTGATTTTGGTTGAATTGTACCAGCAGCAGGTGGCTTACCGTTTGGATGCTGGAAAAGACAGTTTGGATTCTTACATCCATCGCCGAAACGACATTCCTCTTTGATAGGATGGGAGAAGTAACAATCAATTCTAGTACAGTTTTCACCATCACGACACATTGTCTTGGAAGTGGCATGACGGAACTTGCAGTAACGGTTTGTACAATTAGCACCAAATTTACAAGGTTCAAGAGACTTTTCCGCAGTTGGTTTTGCTTGACTCATTGGCTTGACGTCCTTGATCTTTGACAAAGAGGAGTGCGCCCTTGTACATGATGGATCCTGACATACCAGATTAGCAGGACACCATTCAAATGTTGTGACTTTTGCGTCTTCATTAGCAGGTGTTGGATGACCAAATGGACATTGTTGGTTTGAACACATCACACCAAATTTACACAATGTGATACCTGTAGCAGCCTGTGCAAACTGGACATGCTGTTGTGCCTTTTTCTCCAAGTACACTTTCTTAGTTTTCTCTAATTCTGCCATGAGAGCATCATCTTCACCAGGATGCAAGAAGTTACATGTACCCTGTTGATTTGGACAAGAACCATTTAGGAAGTTGAAGCATGGTTTTGTTGGATGAGCATAAACACAATCTCTGTTAGTACAATGTGGGAAGGCAAAGCAACGGCCCTTTTTCTTGATTTGACCTCTAGCATTTACAAATGAATCAGTACCAGCAGCACTGGATAAATTAAGAGCTCTTTGAAGTGCATTCTCATTTCTTAAAGCAAATGATTTTGGTCCAGTGGTAGCTTTGGCACCTCTTCCGTTCTTGGTGACACCGTTGGCGAATTTGCTGTATGCAGCTGGCTTTGTAGGTATAGCGGTAAGATCACCATCTTCATCTGGAACTATACTATCTTCTTGTTGTTGGCCTTCGGCCACTTGCTGTGTTGGTTGTGGTTGGGCAGCAGCAGCGGCTGCATTAGCCTGGTTCTTTTGATAATCTTCCAAAGCCTTGTATGCGCTCTGGACAACACCTGTCAGTGCTTCACTACTGAAGATCGAACTAAGCTCAGCATGTGCCTGTTCTGGAGTTCTACCGTTGTTTACCAAGAGCACAAGGTACTCCGCGACATCAGTGGCGTCCTCGGCGAGATCTGGGATTTGCTGCACTTGCTGGGCAACGAACTTCTCAAGCTCCTTCTGAAGATCCTGTTGCAGCTCCGTTGAACTCATTATTGAATATGGCGATTTGCTGGCTGTTGTATTATTCTTGCCACTGAGTGAAAGGGTGCTAACAGAAATGCCTGTTAAAATTGAAAACTCCGAGTTTTTTTTTTTTTTTTTTTTTTTCACATCCAGTGGCCCCCATCCGGTACGCGCCACACCATTCAGGTCTTTGTTTTTGTTTACACTTCAACCGGGGAGTTTCTCTATGAACACTTAAAAGGCAGTGTCAATTGAGTGAATGTTGAACGGGAGACCCGGGTCAGTGGACCCACAGCCGTATTACGGTGCCACATACAACACGCCGTCGAAGCAGCGGCAGCCGCATCTGATCAAGCGTTTGCAATCCTTTACGAGCACAGACAGCAGGGAGAACATCAGTTTTGCAGAGATTGTTCGAGGACTACCGGGTAGGATCATCAGGCGAGGTTCTGTGATAGTTGCTGAGACTGGAGAGAGAAGGCGTGGGCTGAGGGGAAGTGATACTGGTCATAATATTGATGAAGAGGATTTGGAGAGATTACCACTTTTCGGTGTACAGATGACGCCACCGACTCTTCAACAGAGGATTTTAAGCAATTGTAAAGATTTCAACAATTGGTTTTATAAAAATAAGTATCACAATGTACTTAAGTGCTCTTTAGCATATCTCATAGCATCACTGGCTGTCTATTATTCACCATTGTCAACAATGCTCGGTAAGAGTGACAGTAAGCATGTCGTTGCTACTGTAGCTGTGTATTTTCATCCTTCAAGAACGTTTGGATCTATGCATCAAGCATTAATATTCGTTTCATTTGCTTTGATTTTCAGTTTTTCAGTATCTTTATTATCAACAGGAATTGCAAGTGCCGTATATCGTAATGGTCATTCCAATTGGAGTGCGTTTATTAATCTTATGTTTGCATCTGTATCTCTTGGGTTTGTATCATATATGAAACAGAAGATGAATCATCCAACTTTTAATGTTGCATGCTCCTTAGCTTCCATTACATTGATATCTGCAATCGTTAAAGAAGGTGCATCAGATAGTGATAGTATACCCCTGATGAGACTAATCTCAGTGTTTAAAATTGTTATGCTTGGTTGTTCCATCTCGGTCATAATATGTTATTTCATCATGCCAACATCGGCAGTTAATAAGTTGAACAGAAGTTTGAATGATAGTTGCTCGTTGATGTCACAGTATCTTTCACAGATTGAACAATCGTTTATTAATAACAGAAACACATTGGCTGATGACAGTATTGCAAGATTAAATAAACAGTTGAAAAAAAATGCAAGTCAATTGAAGAGCGACTTAGAGGAGTCAAAATATGAATTACTCTTGGTTGGACGTGAAGACCAATACAAATCATATGCTAAGATCACACGTTCAGCTCAACTGATGATGGCTCAATTAGGAAGTTTGAAAGGGTCTGCCGATATGCAATGGGAGATCCTACATGAGCATGAGCAAGCGGGAACACGCTCATCATCAGCTTCAATTCATACATTTGATAGTGCAGAAGAAAATATAATTCATGGGAGACCGGCTCTCCCCATGTCCGAATCCATGTTGACCTTGGATGAGAGGACTGCACTGGACTCTAAACAATTATTTGATCTGTTTATTTATTACTTGGGTCCATCTTTGAAGTCATTCTCTTACACAATTCGTGGTGTCCTGGATGGTATGCCCTTTGAAGAAACAGATGTACCAAAAGATACTTACAATTACAGAAACAGTTTACGACTAGCTTCTGAGTTGTTTCAAAAAAAGTATGAAAAGGCAATTACAAAATTATATTCTCAGGATCTTTTCAAGATGACAACTCCAATGGAAGCTAAGATAGATGAAGAAGAAGTTGCAGCAAGTTGTGGTAATTTTGCATCTATATTATCTCAGTATTCAAAGGAACTTGATTCATTTGTTGGTCTATTGACTGTTCACGGAGAAATCTTGGAGCAAAGTGCTCATTCTTGGAAATGGCTTGCCTTTTGGAGACGCGAAGACAATAGTGATGACCCCAAACCACTTCCTGGATTGGATTATGCTCTTGGAAACTTGAACTCAGAACTTCAGAAACGTACAGATGAGACTGATCAACGTGATACATTCGGATTTAAACTTTGGGAATTTTTCAGTTTCTTCAGACGCATAGAAGTGCAGTTTGGAATCAGAGTTGGTATTGGAGCTTTTGTCATGGCCTCATTAGCATTCCTCCCACAGACGAAGCTGGTTTTCATGGAGTGGAGAGGTGAATGGGCTTTGGTCACATACTCTATTATTATGAACAAATCTCTAGGAGGTACTACCATGACCGTAAACTGGAGATTAGTTGGTACACTCATTGGAGCCATTGGAGCATATCTAACCTGGACCTTATCTGATGGTAATCCATGGGCATTGTGTATCATTGGTTGGACGATATCAGTTTACTCCTTCCATATAATTTTAAATTGGACCGACGTCAATGCGTTTGGAAGATTCATCTTATTGACTTATAACATTACTGCTTTGTACAGTTATAACACGACTAGATCAGAGGATTTAGAAGAAGGTGATGACCATGATCCAATTATTTTAGATATTGCCATCCACAGATTCTTGGGAATAGCGGCTGGTGTTATCTGGGCATTAATAATGACAGTTAGTTTCCTACCATTGACAGCAAGAAATCGATTGAAGCGTGGCCTTTCCGTATTATGGTTACGTCTTGGTATCATCTGGAACACTGACCCATTAGAGTATCGTGGAAATCAGTTGATTGGGCTTGCTGATCAAAGAGGTGTTGTTCATATCATGAGCGAATTAGGATTAGCTTTGAAGCAGGCACCAAAAGAGACAAGATTGAAAGGTAAGTTCAGGGCTGATATTTACAAGAAACTCTTGGATTCTACGGAGAAGATCATTGATGGTTTCCAAAACATGAACACCATGATTATGATAGACACTGCTTTGAATGAAAATGAGTTGAAAGTATTAGAATTTACTGAATCTGAACGAGAAGAATTACAGAACAGAGTGTTTTTAATCTTTTATATGATTTCTTCTTCAATCATCTTGGGTATACCATTACCGTCAAAACCAGCATCCACTGCTCACTCTCGAGATCGTATCATGGTGAAACTAGGACAGATCAGGCAACAGGGAACATTGGCAAATGAAGATTATGTTCTGTTATATTCCTATATTCTTGTTTCCAATGTTATAGTAAAGGAGTTGAACAAGATAATTGGATACCTTGGTGATCTATATGGTCTAGTTGATGAAGAAACTTTTGAGATTTAATTGTACGAAACCCATATATGCATCTTTAGTAAGCTTTCGTTTATTATTCATTCATTAGAATTTTCTCTATATTTTCTATTACCGTTCACTCAAATATGTATCAATAGCTCGTATGAATCGTTGATTTGTGATCTTTGCACCAGGTTCGAAATCCACTGGTGAGAGTGGATTTTTCACTATATTCTCAACATAAATCTTAAGGTATATGTTCTTTAGAACATCTTGAAGTTGCATTGTCTGTGTATCACTAATAATACAGAATCTCAATGCTGATGCAGATTCATAAAAATGTGCTCTGTATTTGGCTGTGGAGAAAGATGTCATGGCATTTTTATCCTCGGGCGTATCACCTAGTTTTTCAGCAATGCTTCGAAGTGAAAATAGGGCACCAAATAACAATTTGGCATTATCTTCATTACTCTTTGAATTAATTGTACCACTTGGTGCTGTGGAATCAGTTGTGGGATTGAGAACTTGAGTCCATTCTCTGCTATATATGCAGTTACCTAATACACGTTAGCTTCCACTCCACCAATGAAGAAAAAACAGAAGGAAAAAATCAGTTGTTACATACAATGCCTGTCAAATATCCAAAATGAGTAAATGGCCATTCTGTTGTGTTTATGGTATCCTCCTCCTTCACCCCATAAAACACTGTTGATCTTTGTTGTCCTACAAAATCTTGGTGGGGGGGACGATCAGTGTGATGTCCAGGTGTTTCCGTCTCGATTGGGACAAGTGCTCATCACTGGAAATTATTTTTACTCCACACTTTTGAACCTCGGAAAGAAAATAAAATCAGTGGGCTCAACAGGTTTTTGTTTCCTTTGTTTACAATGTTTAAAAGAGAACTCACGAGAATGGCACAGGAGCGTGTTTCATTGGTTAGCCGTCACTTGTCACAGAAGAGTTACTCCACTATTCAGAGTGGGGCCAAGTACACCACTGAGTACAGAGAGTACTGCAAGCTACCTAATGGTGAGATTGGATCTTTCTTCCATGACGTACCAATGAACCTTAACCTTGAAACTAAGACAGTTAATGTTTTAGTCGAAATACCTCGTTGGTCTAATGCTAAATTTGAAGTTAACAAAGAACTTCCTTTCAATCCAATTACTCAAGACACAAAGAAAGGTAAGCTGAGATTCATTAAGAATTTATTCCCTTATCATGGATATATTCATAATTATGGTGCTATTCCACAGACATGGGATGATCCAACGATAACTGATAAAGACACTGGATTTAATGGTGATAACGATCCAATTGACGTTTGTGAGATTGGTTCAAGAGTGGCAAAGACTGGTGATATAATAGAGGCAAAAGTATTGGGTTGTCTTGCCCTGATTGATGATGGTGAATTAGACTGGAAGGTCATTGTAATTGATACAAAAGATCAACTTGCATCTGAATTGAACGACATTGATGACGTTAAAGAGAAATGTCCAGGACTACTGGAAGCCACTCATAAATGGTTTAGAGACTACAAGATTCCAGATGGAAAGCCAATTAATGAGTTTGGATTTAATGGCCAGTTCCTCGGAGCCAAGAAGGCAATGGAGGTCATTCAGCACTCTAATGAATCTTGGGTGAAGCTTGTACAGGGAAATGCGGAGATGAAGAAGATGCCAACTATTCAAAACTCTACGCTTAATGGAACTCCAGGTTATACTTCTGAGACTGGTGTTGAAATTACTCAGTTACAAGCTCTCCCAGACGCTGAGATTCCATCCGAAGTTGACAAAAGTTACTTCATCTGAAGGTCGTTTGACCATAAATACCATATATAAATAGAAATGTTTCCTCCCTTTTTTTTTTTGTAAATAGAATGACTTGTTTTACCTATCCATTGTGTATGTTTTGGCCCCTACCGAGGGCCCGGAAGTCGATTTCCGGGTAAAAAACTTTTGGAAAACGTAAACAAAGAGCTGAAGGCGCCAACCGAGAATAACGTACCCAAACGCTCAAAAACTGGTCAATTTCTTATTGAATCGTATTCTGTTTCAAATTTATGACAGTACCATCGCTACAGCCGTCGGTTGCATTGAGCACCAGCAATTCGTCTGGTCAATGGTGAGTTTCCGCATTCAGCAGCCACGACCGACGCATCGAAATACTAACAAACAACATAGGACATTCGATCTGGCACTCAGTGCGCTCAGAGTGCCCGAGAATCAACGAAGACTGAAATCTTTGGATGAGTTCTTATCAAAGAATATGGAAATGCTTTCGAATCCCGAAACATTCCAAAGGAAGAGTGAAAAGGAGCTTCCAACAACCGATGACTTCACCATTCGTGGTGCAAAGTACACAACAACACAAAACACTAAGAAGGCTGCCAAGGAGATCTCAGACCTTCTAAAGATTAATAAGACAGAGGTTCTACGTGTTATATCCGAGATCAACGCGCGTATTCCAGAGTCAGATAGCAGATCTGATAAGAAGACACAAGGTGATCCAAATATGTCCAAAGAGGAAACACAACAGTTGTACATTTTTGGTGTTTTGAAAGACAGACGCACTGTTCTTCAAATGACGAGGTTCTTGCTCGGACATGACGTGACTTCAGTATTAGGTGACAAGTTCTCCCAGGATATCCTTGAAGATGCACAATACATCAGTAAGATCCTTTCATATCTTGAGTCCATTTGCTCAGATATTCAAGACACTGAGAGTAGTTACAAAGATGATATCATATCTGAACTGTCAAACACAGTAACAGAGATTTTGAAGACCCTTGTAACCATACTGATCAAAGTTGCAACAACAGACTCTAATGTCGTTAAATGGTTCCAGTTGATGAGTAAGTTGCAGTTTTTCCACTCTTTGGAAGACCTCATCGGTAAGGATGTCTATCAGGAGATCCATTCCCTCTCTTCCATCGTCTGTCTTTTGTTCTTTGGCCTCAACACCAAGGATGACATCTTTGATCCAGCTGCCCCATTTGCCTCCCAGCCTGCTTCTATCAGAGCCATTCATGATATCCTTGTTAACTTGCCAGATAACCCAATCGCCCTATATTCTTGGAGTATCGTTGTTTACTCACTTCCGGACCAAATTTTGAGTAAAGTCTTCTCCGAGGATGAGAACGTCGAGGATATTTGCAGAGCCTTGACATCTAGATCTGCTGAACTTGGTGTTTTCCAATTCATTGAACATATTAACAAGATCTTGTCATATGACTCTCTTTACTCAGCGATCTTGTCCTCATTTTTAATTTGTACGGTGCCATCTATCCAGCTCACAAACAACACATCCAGGACATATTACAATGTTCTCAAAGATGCACCAAACACATTCATCGAAAAGTTCTTCACAAATCCAAATACAGAAAGACTGCTATACCTCACAAAGACAAAATTCCCAGAAGTCACCACTCCATACCTGAGATTGCTTAGTATCAATGGAGCTTACGCCCATAACGAATTGTCATCAATGTCGACATATATGTCAATCGTACCGAACAGCAGTATGGACTATGAAATTGACAACGAAGCTGATACCATTACGTTGACTGATGGACTCCTTGTCAAGCCACCATTTGAACAGAATGCGGATGTGCTGATGCTTTTGCCTCCAAGGACAAAGGGTAAATTGCTTCCAACAGCAGATCAGAACACCGATGCGGTGATATTCCAGCATAATTACAATGGCTGGTCATTACTTGGTCGTATGCTACAGAATATTACAGCAGACCCGGAACAAGATGAGTTAATGATGGTGATTTTGGAACTCATAACCAACACTCTCTTCACAGCAGACATCGATACTACTTCTGAGATCCTTGAAGGTCTGTCCTCGTTTTTGGATGAAGTCGATATCCTTGATGTGCTCTTGAGAATGTTTGAGCAATCTCTTCATCAGAGAAACGTCATCCCACTAACCCTACTTACAAAGCTCTTGATCGCTCTCGTGAATACATACCCACAGATTGTTTGGTCCCATCTTGTCCGCTCAGATTTACTCGAGCGCAGTGGAAGAGGTGGCCTGATCTCCACCATCTTAGGAAGTGCAGAAACTGTTAATGGTACCTATGATTTCACTATAACGTCGTTGAAACTTTTCAATGAGCTAGTCGTTGACTGTCTCTCTCACCCAGAGGATGAATTGTACTCACACAAGGCTGAAGTCATCCCAAAGTTTACCAACTATGCTGCCCAAGTGTTTGAAAGTTTCATGTACTGGAACTACAAAGATTCGCATCAGAAGTTCGAGATTGCTACATTGATCCTAGAAGCTTTCTCCAAGATCCTCTATGGTGTATACTCTGTCGATCCAGAATCGGAGCCATCCAAAAAGATAACGAAAATCCTCACCTCATCTGCTAAGAGAGTCATCACATCATTCACCGTTTCTCTTCCAGACGTTAGAATCATTGCTCCACTTCTTGCTGCCATTGATGCTGTTGCTGCCCTTCCTACAGTTTTCGACACTTCCAGTCGTCTTGGATTAGCATTTACGCAATATGCCAGAAGTTCAATGATGTTTTCAAAACTCGTCATTTCCATCAGATCTGCAATTGGTGAGCCACCTTCCACACTTGAGAGCTCTCTGTTTGTAAAATCTCCAAAACTGATCTCCATTTACGGTAAGACTCTCACCTTGAGATCAGAGGTCCTTCAGTTACTGACACAGTTAGTCAGTGCCAAGTGGCCAAGTGGATCTCCATCTCTGTTGTCCCATCTTGGGGACTACTACACCAACGTTTTGCTCTCTTCACTCACACTAGATCTAAAGTTGGTATACGATGATTTCATTGTCAAGAAGGCCCTTTACTCTTTCTTCTCCGCAGTGATTGAAGGAAATCAAAAAGGTTTGTCCATGATATTCCTCAATGGGCGTGATATAAGAGACACCAAGACTGACCAATCATCGTTGTTGAAAGTACTCAAACAGGATGTCAGAAACATGGACTACTATCCACACTGGCTGAGTATAGACCTGGTCGACGCAGTGGCGTTTGCATTCAATTCATGGTCTTCCAGAAGACTTGACGAGAAGGAGGAGGCTGAGTTTGTGAAGACATTGGTGAAAAAGTTAACTGACTCCAAGCATCAGACAGTGGACTTTTCTGACATCTCCAACGTTATCCAGAGTTGCTATAAGTATAAGCTGAACTCTAAGATTGCTGAGATCTGCGCATTGGTTATTTTCCCTTCAAAGAAGGACAGTGCAAGTCAGCCAATTATCGACATGTTGAACTCAGATGACCTTATGGAGTTAATCAAACCATTCTATGAACCGTTTGGATATCGCACATCCCTTCATGCTGACTTGAACAAGACTTTTGAGGAAAAGTGGCCTGGACTCAAACTTCACAACTTCATTCGCTCTCCTCTTGCAGTCACAAACAGATACGGAGAAGCTGCTGTGTACGACCTCAGACTCCTTGATGGAATGCTTGGTAATGACCAATCGTGGATGGGGTCAGAACTCACCGCTGGCTTCAGATCTGAAGTTATTGCAGCCAGTGTAAACTTGCAATTAGTGTCGTCGCAGATTAGTGCAGCAAAGTCATGGGGAGCACTGTTGACCGCTTTTGCTAAGAAAGTGGGAGATAAACCATCGTTCATTAAGATCACTAAAAAGCTTCTTGAGGCCAATATTGCGGAAGGAACATCAGTTGAGCTGTTTGAAGGGGTATACCGTGCTCGAATCGAGTTGGCCTTCTTCTTGCTCTACTCTTCTTCTGCAAAGAAGCCACTGGAGTTCGATGACCTAAATGAAATCTTGGACTTGTCTTTGCAACTTATAACATCTATCGACGTTGACTTTTTGAGCAGCCTCAATGCCAATAAGTCAGAAATTTACAGACCGCTAATGAGAATTATTTTCAGATGCCTCAGTGATTCTAAAGGAAACCCAAAGATCATCGAAACTCTCACTTCTGGACTTCTAGAGTTTTTCGAAATTGTTATTGCTAAAGGATCCACTCTGTTGTTTGAGATAGTACAAAGTGAGGTTACCCTTCCGGACATTGGGGGAAGAATTGAAGATTTGTTATTAATTATTTCATTGTTCAAGGTTTTGGTTGCTTGCAAACCGCCAACAAGTTTCACTTCCAGATTGTCCACAATCTTGGTTGACTTCAACACGCTGAAGGCAATTTTAAACATTTATTCCAGTTCTCACAATCTGAAGGTGAATGACGATGTCGTCTTTGCAGAGCTTACATTGACCTACATGATCGAACTAATATCGATCGATGTTATTGCCGAGCAGCTGATATCAGCAGGTCTTTTCTCCACACTGATTCAAAGTCCTGTATCTATTACCATCCAGGAAGGAGGAATCTTCGTTCAGACAAACTCCAGGCTGCACAACATCTGGACCAACGGCTTACTCGCCGTCATTTTGATTCTTCTCAGTAAGTTCGGGATTCGCCTTCTCTCTGAGATCAGTGCCTTTGTCAGCTATTTCACTAAGCAATTCAGCTCGACCATCCGAAGCTGGTCGCAAGAGTCTGTTGCAATTACGCTACCAGCTCTACAGGAAACGGAACAGATAATCATTTTACAGAAGGCATTACAGTCTTTGTTCCATGAATTTGGTCAGTCATCCCCAAGTGCAAAATTCGAAAACTTGGAGATTGTCCCAGGCTTGGATACGGAATCCAGTAGAAAGGCTCTTATCAACTCTTTTAACCACTTACTTGCTCATCCGAAATATTTGACATCTAGAGTCATTCCTACAACCGTTGAGGAGCAGAAGCTTTTCGAAGGTGAAGACAAAATTAGAACACCACTAGTTGAGCAGCTGGTCGTTCAGATTGATGAGTTGAAACAGGCTCTGTCTGAATAAGATCTACAGATTCTAATATATATTATGATTAAAACCATGTACATTATGCATTACGTTTCTAACTTACTTTTTACCTAGTAGCATCGCTCTGAAATCAGCGTTAGAGCGCCCTATTTTTTGTGGCTGGTCGGACTGTGCTTCAGATGATGGCAAAGGAGATGGCTTGACACCTGCAGAGGTTTGCATCATTCTTCTTCTGCGCATATTGGAAGGCATCATTAGTGTGGAAGTAGGAGGTCCAGAAGTACTCTTACCACTAGATGGTAAAGATGTTGTATCTGTTTTTCTCAATTCCTTGACTGTCGTAATCTGCACTGTGTAGTCACCAATGTACTTTCCTTCTAACTTCAACAAGGCTGTACCAGCAACATTTTCATTTTGGAAAACAATTATAGCGCCAGAATTCTTCGGCTCAAGAACAACATCTTCCACCTCACCAATGGTTTCAAAGAACTCCCTCAATTGAGGAGCACTGATGGTATCTGGAAGGTTGCAGACAGCAATAGCACTAGATGAGTTGGAATAGTTTTTAAACGCTTTACGCTCCTCCTTCTGAGCTCTCACTGATTTCTTCTCAGAAATAGAAACCTGAATGACACGTCCTTCCAATGTCACCATGTTTAAAGCCAATGACGCCTGTGCCTCCTCAGGAGATGCAAACGTAATAAATCCATATCCATCATGTTTCTTATTCATAGCTCTATTATGGTCACTAAGTGGAAGATGAACATTCTGCACAGTACCGTATTTCTCAAACAACTGCTTGACCTTGTTGGCATCAACTTTGAAGAAATCAAGTTTTGTAACATATACTTCCCTTCCCTCTTCAGTTGCACCTGATCTGTTCTTCTTTGCTGAAGGGTCTGATATCTGAACTGAGAGCTTGAAACCATCAATATCCCTACCGTTTAAGAGGGCAACTGCAGTCTGAGCATTGGCGGAGTCTGCAAACTCAACATATGCAAACCGACGCTGCGAGTTGAACTTCAGTGATGGAAGTCTTATATTCGAAAGTGTACCAACTGCGGAGAAAGTCTTACGAATGTTTTCTTCAGTGAAAGATGGAGGGAAGTTTGCGACAAACAGTGTATTCTGCTGAAGTTTCTGTACTCTGACAGCCTGTCCTGATATTGTCTTGTAGTCCTTTGTAAGAGCACGAAGAACTTCTGGCTCATTGGAGAATTCAACATTGGCCTGTAATGAATCTTCAAGCGATACGATGTGAATTTCTCTAACAACACCACAGTTTTTAAAGAAGTTTATGATCGTTCTTTCCTGGGTGGTCTTTGGGATATTACGCACCGCCACCGTAAGGTGTTCACGGTCTCTTGAGGACTCCTTACGTTTCTGTGTTTCCTCCTCATCGCTTTCCAAATCATCAGCTTTACGCTTCTGTGTTTTGTCTTCAATCTCAAGTTCTTCAAACTGGGCAGCAGCAATGGTTTCTGATGCCAGAGCCCTGACTTGATCAACATCTAACTTCTTCTTCTCAATCTTTGCTCTTAAAGTTTGATATGTAGGCATTTCACCATTGAGCTCTACGAAGCGCATTGCTTCTTCAAATATTCTCTCTGGCCAGTCCAGTTGTTCTGCTCTGTTAATGGCCGCAATGAGGATCTTTTGTGCCATACTGTAATCTTTTTGTCTTCTTTCAAAGTTGTAAGAAATCAACCAACCTTCAGCCTCGGTAGGAAATGTCTTTGTCAACAGCTCATGAACTTTTCTAGCACTGGAAATATCACCTCTTTTCTCATAGATGGAACTAATGAATCTCTCTATTGAGTGGAAAGTATCGGTTTCTCTCTTAAGAGATTGTTGGAGAATTCTCTCCAAGTTCAAATCCATCGATCCACAACGCTCTTGTGCTGATAGAAGACTTACAACAAGATCTGTCCAATGAACAGAGTCAGTCTCAGCGAGTAAATTCTCCTCCTGGATTCTTTCACGTAACTGCGTGAACTCATCAACGATGTCAATGTTCCTCAACAGTTCTGTGTATGCAGGTATGTAATCTGGATGCATACGGATAAATGAATTGAGTGTTGTCTTTGGAGAGAATATTGAGTCACAAAGTAACTGGTTGTCATATAAAATAAGAATGTATTGCATCCATATAGATGTAGTATTAGCTTCAAGAATAGCATTTGCAAACACAGATGAAATAATCTGAATAGATCGTTGTTTCTTTGGAGTCAACGAAACAGCTTTCAATAATGAAGACCAACGGTCTTCTGTTTCACCATCAAATGTTTCTGTGAAGATATATTCCAAGTTCTCTTGCTTCTTCTTAGTCTTTTGATAGATGGTGTTAGCCTGTGATAGTAGAGTGTTATACTGATCTTTATAATATGTTGATACAAAAGTGGAATATCGAGAAAATGTATCATCTAAACGTTCATGTGGGATTTCAAGCTGGATCTCAAAACTGTGAAGAACTTCTTCCAAGTGTTCTCGTAATGGTTCACCTTGCTTATTATCTTCTTCTTGTTCAAAGAGACCTTTGATAGTGAATCCACTCTTATACCAAATGTACTTGAGTCGCAAGTCAAACAAGATATGAGAATCACGGAAGTCAAAAAGTGCATATCGGTTACTTTCAAGGTATATTGATTCAAAGTCGTCTTCTTGGAACAATTCCAAGTCTTCAAACCCTTCAGGTGGACCCTTAATGAGCCAATCAAGATAGTACTCCAGACACATCTTATAGAACTTCACACTATGATGATCGTTACAGAGGGCATTGAAAAAGACAGCATACAGCAATCCATACTCACCATCACTTCTCTCATACTCAACTGCATCGTTATACCATTGATCAATCTCTTCAATTGTCATTGTATAGTTCACCAGTAGTTCCTGTCTCTTCAGTGTAACCTCCTCATATGAACTTCCACAGCTTCTAAGACGGGAGATCTCTCCAGCAATGACATCTCGTGACGATTGACCACCCAACATTTGATGAAAACTGCTCTCTTTATATTAAACAACAAACATTTATCATTTTACCAGTGAAAAGTTCCATTACACACACAGCCCTCGGATATCTCGAAGCGGGTCGGAATTCCCGACCAGCCGGTGGCCAAAACCCCAAACAGGGAGGCGAAATCTCCATACAAAGGCACTTTGCCTAACAAATTGTAGAATAAAACACATCAATTATGGTGAGTTCTTTTTCTGATGATGAAGAATAACAATGGGAAATTGAGTTGAATGTTCCATTGTTCGAGCTTCCCCCGCTTTGCCCAATGCGTACTAACAATACCACAGACATCAGTTGGTACTGGATACGATCTCTCGAACTCTGTGTTCTCTCCGGATGGAAGAAACTTCCAAGTTGAATATGCCTCCAAGGCAGTAGAGAATGGTGCCACTTCCATTGGAATCAAATGCAAAGACGGTGTTGTCCTCGCGGTGGAGAAGATTGTTGGTTCAAAATTGTTAGTTCCAGGTAAGAATAACAGAATCCAGACCATTGGAAGACACGTTGGTGTTGCATACTCTGGACTACTTCCAGACGGTCGTAACTTGGTTGCTAGAGGAAGAGATGAATATGACACTTACAAGAATCATTATAAACAGGCTATCACCGTGCCTTATCTTATAGATCGTATGGGTAATTACGTACAGGCTTTTACGTGTTACAATTCCGTTAGACCTTTTGGAATCACTGCCATCATTGGTGGTGTTGATGAGAATGGCCCACATTTGTACATGATTGAACCAAGTGGAACATACTGGGGTTATAAGGGTGCTGCTACAGGTAAGGGAAGACAAAGTGCTAAGAATGAATTAGAGAAATTGGACATGGAAAATTTGAGTGCAAGAGAAGCTGTAAAGGAAGCTGCTAGAATCATTTACGTTGCACATGAAGATAACAAAGATAAGGAGTTTGAAATTGAAATTAGTTGGGTCTCAACTGAAGAGACTAAAGGATTGCATCAATTTGTTCCTGAAGAATTATTGAAAGAAGCTAAAGAATATGCTCAATCTAAACTTGATGAGGATAGTGATGAGGATGAAAACATGTCTGAATGAAGTATTCTTATTCTTTGTTATCCAGTTGAAATAATGTGTAACTAAAACCATGACTATGAAGATGAATTATATATGTAGTATACTCTCAGTTAGTGGTCCCAAGTAACTAACAAACATATAAATCCCTAATGCTAGAAGCGTATAGTAGACCTTATCCCAATACTTAAATTTAGTAGTATCAACAGAACCATTTGGAACTCCCATGTAATTACAGAAGGAATGAACAACAAAACAACTCCACAAATTAGTCTGTCTTATGAATAAATAGTCAGTGAATATACCAAATAGGAATGTATACGTCATTTGGAACAACGTTGAGAAGATTATAACGTTAAGGGGTACTTTTATGGTATATAACTCGAAGGCATGATGTATGTGGGCCACTGAAAAGAATAGGGGTGGAACGAATACCAAGAAATTTGTAGTGAGATCTGGAACCTGTTGAAATGTCACAATCAGCATAGCAGTATAGACAATTTCCTCGGTTAAGGGGCCAATCACAAGATCTCTGATACCATGTATAGTGAAGAGTTGTTCATACCAATCTCTTATAATCTCAAGTGGATCGGATGAGCTAAAGAACATTTGATCCAACAATGGACCCATAAACAACAAACATATCAATGCAAATGACTTGCAAATACATTCAATGAAATCAAACAGTCTATGTATTGTGAAGTAAAGTCCATTGGATTCATCATATGTGTACCCTGGGAGTAAGCCAAGTTCTGAGTACACTTTCCCTAATGATACTTCTGCTATGAGTGAAATAGCTAAAGGAAGCACACATATTGCAAAAATGGTAAACCATGATATCACTTTTACCCTATATCTAACCAATACTGGATCATTTCTATCAATTGCTCCTGATTGTAAGCGTTTTGCATCTTTTGGTTTATAAGTGTAGATGACAGCAACGTATAGAATAGAGATAAATAATGCCAATGAGATGGCAGTGGACAACCCGATGCTCATCTCTTAACTCCAATATCTGTGGGTTTAAACCTCTAAAAAAAAAGGATGCGAAGTTAGCAAATATTAAAGATTTTTTAAAGTATGGGGAAGTGTTTCCGATATTGATTGTCTCGGCCCAAATAGGAAATGGTGATGACTTCGAAGGTAGGGTAATTATAATGATTCAACAGATTTAAATAGTTATAAAATAAGATGGTATGAATAACAAGCTTTTTCAATATATATTAAATTATCTAAGGGCTTGGGCGGGCAAACGCCAACTTATAAAGTGTCAAAGATAAGACACTGAGGAAACCCACTGCAGAAGCAGCTATAACAACTGAAGTCAGATGATCTGATTGTACTTCTGGCTCCAGGCCAGGAGTGGCACTTTGTGGTTGATGTGAGGCCTCAACAAGCTTCACAAAGAGTTCTGATAATGAAGAAGGCCATGTAGAAGAAACGTGTAGTGGTGGTGGAAGGAAAACCGATGATGTATATTCATCTGGTTGAATATCAAATCTTTGTTGTTGTCTATCCAAATCTGCCTTCAAGGCCACCATTGTAGTTGGAATCTTGTTTATAAGTGGATGTTTCTGTGTCAACTCGACAATGTATCTGAAACTATCTGGATCTGATGAATCATAAGCCATACATAACACATCACATTGTTGCAATCTCATATCATTATCTAGAATAGCCGGTTCCAATTCTCCTAGTTCCTCCATAATCAAGTAAACTTGCTTACCACCTTTCAATTCAACACTATTAACCACGATACGTGGTTTTAATGTAGGATTATAAGTCTCACTGTATTGTCTTCCTAAAAAAGCTTCTAATAGTGAAGATTTTCCACTTTTTGGACCACCAAGTACATAACAGTTAAACACTGTACGATCTGTGACGTTAACTCTAACGGGTTTACCTTGTTTGGTTCTTTCTCTTCTTGGTTTGGTCACTGTTAATGCCACTGTTGTTGTACCATTTAATGATTCAAATCCCAAATATGCCAAATATGCTAATGTTACTTTATAATCCAAGAAAGTTGTCATACTCCACTGAGCTAACCAACCTTGTAAAGTAACATGTCCTTGTTCATTCTTCACTGTTGATTGTGGGAAATTAGTCTCTATCCAATCATTAGGTATTCCTGGAGTTGGTTTGAAAAGAGATTCCAATTCTGAATCATTAAGTCCACCATCATTATCCTTATCAAATAGTAAAAAAAGATCAACAAAGAATCTATAACCAACTGGACTCAATTCCACACTTGAATTCTTAGGAACATCAAGTTTAGGATGTAAGAACTTATCATTTAAGGATAATGAATCGGTATAATGGAAAGTTCGTAGTATACCCCAAGTTGTTTCATGACGACCTCTTTCTGCAAATATCTTATTAAGCATAAGAAATCCATTTGAAGTAAGCCCTTTATCAGTAAAAGAATCTTGTAAACTATCATTCAAAGTAGTTTTAATCTCTGCAATGTCATTTATATCCAAACTTCTACCAAAGCATTTTTTCTGTAATGCTAAGAATTCATCTTCATTTAAGTAACCATCTTGATCTTTATCACATAAGAAAAAGATTCTTGTTAAAGCTTCAATAGCATCAGGTTTCAAATTACCTTCTTTAGCATCAAATAATGGTGAAATTGGATGTGTAACTGCCCTTTGACATAAATAAAAAGCTTGATTAATGTTATATTTCTCTTTAGAACTACACCTTATACAAGTTTCAACTTCTTTAAACTCTCGTAATAAAGGTATGAATTCATCAGTTATAGTTCTTTCTGAATCAATTGTGGATAAATCTGACTTATTAGCACATAAAACAACTGGTAAATTAACACCCATTGATCTGAAAACATTCATCCAATACAATGAGATACGTTCATATGTATAATGATCAGAATAAACTAACCAAATGACATCTGCTTTTCTTATCTCTTTTTGTAAAGTTGATTGATCAGAGGCATTTGTATCAACCAAGACAGTGGAGTTTGGAGTATAAGGAGAAGATGAGAAATCTCTTGGTATTGTAATTGGTGGTAAAACTTCTTGAATATTTGGTACAAATGTATCTTTCACTAAAGCAGTGATTAAGGAGCTCTTGCCGACACCTATCAAATGTTAGTCCCCAATTTATTATATCTAAGTGAAATCGCAACGTACCTTCATCACCACAAACAACTACTCTAATTGTGTCTTTTGACATCTTTATCTTTTTTTAACAGAATGAGTGTGTAAAAGGGTAATATATATATGTCCTCGATGCTGTATTTCGCGACCTGCCTGCCTGCCCCCCTCTGTCTCTCGGAGAAAAATTACATAATCACATAATGGATGCTTACGTATACCACTGACTAAGCTATGACGTAATCAGCATTACGTAATACATTACGTAATATCTCTTAAATATAAATATATATTTTTTTCTTTTTGTATTACACTTAGAAAACTGTTATATCCACAGACTATTCTATACAAAGAAGGTATATAAGGGACACAGTGTTTTTTTCCAATTCATCACCATTTATAATGGTTTAAGTTTAATGTGCTGCTTTGGTTGCATCGCGCTCTTCTCCGACCAGCAAAAAAAAAATCTTCCAAAGAGAGCCTTTTCTTTCATTAAAACAACTTATAAACTGTCGCTATTTTAGGCTTTAAATTGGGGTGAAAATGCAAGATTACCAGAAGAACTTCTTGGACCTCGCAGTGGAGTCCCAGGCCCTCAGATTCGGCCAGTTCACTTTGAAAAGTGGTAGAATTTCTCCATATTTTTTCAACTTGGGCCAATTCAATACCGGTAAACTTTTATCAAATTTGGCTTCATCTTATGCCATTGCTATCATCTCCTCTGGTATTGAATTTGATATCATCTTCGGTCCAGCTTATAAAGGTATCCCATTAGCTGCTATCACTGCTGCTAAACTCGCTGAGATTGGTGGTACTAAGTATGAGAAGGTTTCTTATGCCTTTAACAGAAAGGAAAAGAAAGATCATGGTGAAGGTGGTTCTATCGTTGGTGCTTCCTTGGAAGGTAAGAGAATCCTTATCATTGATGATGTCATGACCGCAGGTACTGCTATCAATGAGGCATTTGAGATCATTGGTGCTGAAAAGGGTATCGTTGTCGGTACAATCATTGCCTTGGATAGACAAGAGAGAACTCCAGATTCCCAACAATCTGCCACTCAAGTTGTCTCCAAGAAGTATGGCATCCCAGTTCTTTCCATTGTTGGTCTTGCTGACATCATCTCTTATTTGTCTGGTCGTATCTCTGAAGAGGAGAAGGCTAAGATGGAGACATACCGTCAAGAATTTGCTCCTGTTAACTTCTAAACTCTCTTTATTTATATAAACTCACTCAAATATTCTTACGATTTCTTTTTTCGTTATTCTTTTTTGTGGTTGTTGTTTGTTTGTTGTTGTTGTTGCGTTTAATTGGCTGGTCCAAAACCTTTATATATCTAATGTCTCTACAATCTTATAGAAAACCCCGTACGTTAATTATTATCTTCTTACATGCATGTACTTATTCTTTTGCTTTGGCAACCCGTTACCTGGTTTTTGAATCTGCGGAACAGGTTCTTGTGGTCTTTCATCATAGATTGATTTGACTATTGGATGTCCTAGTGTGAACTTGGAGAATACTGGTACAATTGTATTCATCTTGAAACCTTTAACTCTTGGAATTTCTTTAATTTCAACACCTTTGAAATCAGGTGGTGTAGGTAATTTCTTAACAGATTCTAACGTTGTTGGATTCTTTTGTAAATGCTTTGCAATTTGAATCAATAAATGACGTTTGTTATTCACCATAATAGATTCTGGTTTACCATCATGTTTGATAGAGACTCTCACACGTCCAGGATTACCAAAATCTTGGGGATGTGTCTTTTCAGGTTCATAAACTGCAACAAGGTATAATTGTGAACATGCCTCAGCAATATCTACAGCTAATGGATTCTCCACTGCTAATTCCTTTGGAACACGTCTACCTTCTTTATGTGATCTGTTCTTATCAAAATAGCAAGGATAGACAAGTTGTAGTGTTTTCAACTTGGCCATCTCCTCTTCACTGAACTTCTTTTGGTTATCAAATTGCATCACCTCATCTTCATCATAATCATTTGAACCTGCTGTTGGGAATAATGGTGGTTCTTCATCTTGATCTTGTGAACGAACAATGGTCTTCTCAAGCTTTGGGGCAATGGCGGTCCTTAAGTTTGGATCAAACTCAGCCAAATCCATCTCCATGTTATCAATATCATCGTCACTGATCTCCTCTAAAACAGGCATCTTTCAAAAAAACAAATTTCACTTGTTGTTCTGTACACACACAAACCGTCCCTTTTTAGTGGGTTAATGGGATTTTTGATGCGATTGTCGACGTCCGAAGTCGAAGTGCCCCGAACAAAGAGAATGTCCGGGTGTCATCACCGATCATTTCGCGAATTTATAGGCTACAACTTGGTACTCACATTAATCTCTTAACATCTCTTGAAAGTTTTTTTTCTTTTACTAAAGAAGCTGGTTGATCTCTATATAAGGAGCATGGAGGACGTTGGAGAGGTACCCCCGGTGCTTGGCCTGAGTGCTAAAGCCCGGTTGCATCGAGATATGAAGCGCATTTTATCGGAGTTTGAAAGAGAGTATAAACATGATCTAGCAGTTCATCTATACTCTACACATCTTTTACACCTTGAAAGCCCGAATTTTCCCAATAGATCATATACTGAGTGGCCATTGTACCCAGAAGACGTTCCAGATCCACGAAATACAAGCATATACGTTCAAGAACCAGAAGAAGAGCTGGATCTACGGTCACAGACATTAACAAGTATGCAAAGATCGATACCCCTGAATAATGGAAGGAAAAGAATAAGGAAATCTACGGAGAATGTTATAGTTGAGAATGAAAGTGATAAATCAGCTGATAGAGAAGGTGATGGAAATCTTGAAAATAAAGATGATAATAATATTCAAGAATTGGACAATATTGATCCTCAACTACAAACTATAGAACCCACACAGGGGAAATTTGAAGTTCCACAGACAATCGAGCAGAGAAAGGCTAGAAAGAAAATGGTTTTAAGTGAAGAATTTGTACCAGATGACATACTTGAAGAGGAACGTGAAGAGGCAATATCACAAGGTTATACTCTTCCTTTAACAGAAGAAGATCAATTTGATGACTCAGATATAGTTGATCCAACAAGAACAGATCCTAATGAATCCTTACAGCTTGAGATTGAAAGAATCTTCAAACGTAAAGTCCACAATAAGATTCATGAGAAACGCTTTCGTGATAAGAAAATCATCCCATCTTTAGATTATCTCAGCGTACCACCAGAGATTACAAGTAAGGTATTTGAGAAGCTTAATACCGTGATGAACAATATTGGAACGAGTAAAAGACGAAGAGCTGTATTATACAATTGGAGGGATGTCATTAGTGAGGCCGATACTACTGCAGAGTTCTCCAATAAGATGAAGACAGTGTTTGATACAAGTGCTAAGGAATACATCTCAGAGCTACGAACAGCAGAATCAGATGATAACCTTGAAGAGACTCAACTCTCGTCAACAGACGGAGAAAATAATTCCAGTGAAGATGAACAAGAAAATGAAGAAGAAGAAGAAAAAGAAGATGATGCCGGCGATGAAGAGGAACAACATGCTATCAAAAACTCTGATATACTATACAGCAAATTACCAAAGACTAAAAACGTTACAATGGTGGACCAAACGGGACGAACGAGGAGCTTCAAACTCCATTCGAAGAGACAACTGGCAGAGTATATCGAGCGTCTGCGTGCACAATCATCAGAACTTCTGTTTGAAAAAGAGCTACAAAATTTAACTAAAAAATCACAAGAAGAAAACCGAATTGGAGACTTTCATCCAAAATGGCTTGATGACTACGACCCTTTCTCACACGACTGATATTACAAGCATATATAATATTTAATTTGCATTAATTAACAACTCATCATTCATTACAATCGAATGTCTATCCATTTATATATATATCACAATTCGTCAATCTCGGGAAATAACGCTTCAAAAAGTTTGTCCAATATCTCGTATGAAAGATTGGTATTAAGAATCTCGTTTTGAAGCATACCATAAACCCTGTTACTCGCAGTTTTGGACCCAGACTGACCGACAAATTTTGATAAAGTATCCGTCATGAGCGTCTCCAGTAGTAGCTTAGCTTCCCTTTTACTCTTCAATTTGTCACCTGGTGTGCGTGGTGCGCCACTCTCCATAAATTTTCCATCAGGCCACAAGATGTTTTCCAGCATCATTAAAAGTTCAATCATCTTCTCTTCTGAAGAAAACCCGGTGACTTGTCCTTTGATATGCTTTTCAATGGTACTTCCTAACACCTGCTGCAAAACAACGATGATGGCACGCCCACGAAGCCAACTGTTTGTGCTGTTCAATGGGAACAAGGCTATGAATAAATCAGTGATTGGCTTCACAAAGGATTGTGACGCAACACGCTCACTTTCATAACTCTCCAGTTCTTTTCTCATGTCTTCCGCTTGAGATCCGGTTTCTGCATCCAGTGTCGTTTCTTCTGGCTCCTCCAGAGTTTTCGTTGGTTTGGCACTTAACATATCAATACTGGTGTATAAACCGTTGTAGAGCTTATTTGCTGCGTCCTTGATCTCAAATCTCGACGAATCAGTGGATGGAGAGAAAAGACCCCGTGGTGTCGGCCTGTAGTCTTCAGCTGTAAGAAATCTTCTAAATTCCTTGTTTTGGCAAACCTTTGGCATATTAAGAAGCTGTTTGATATAATCTTGTAATTGCTCACGTCTTTCATCGATAACGGATTTCTGTTGGAACTTCAATACGATCTTCTTCTTAGGAAAAGGAACGTTGTCAACTTCTGGGCATTGAAGTTTCAAGACTTCATTCAACTTATAGAACTGGCTGAAACGTCGTCCAACCATCCAAGTTGAAGAAGAAGAACCTTCATTACTCGATGCTTTTTCAACTTCAATCACGTACACAATGAAGTCTCTTCCTTTTGAGCGCTGTTTGATCCAGGAGTTGATAGACGCAGACGTCTTTCCATACAAACTATTCTCGTTATCTTGTACAATCAACTGTTGTTTCAGCAGCTCTTTTGACTCTATCTCCCTTTCATAACTCGATTTGGACTTTTTCAAAAGACGAAGTTCACTAGCATTATTGGTAAGCTCGGCCTTCAAAATCAAAGGGTCCAACATTTCACTCTGTGTGGTCAATTTTTCAATCTGCTGATCTAGATCCGAGATTTCTTCCTTCATATTTAGTGCATCATGCGAAAGAGGGAAGAAATCTTGATCAGCTTCCCGTTTTTCATCATCAAGTTCATCAATTCCGTCCTCTAAGAAATCCTCACCTTCACTATCGTCAAACAACGGTTTCTGGTCCAGGAACCCATCCTCTTCTGAGCCAAATAAATCATTCTTCAGGATCATAGATGATCTTTTAGAGAGAATATCCGACGAAGGAATTGACGGTATTATTGGAGGAGAATGATCTTTGTTTAAAATATCAGTCAATGCATTTTCCAGTTGGTACAAGCTCGCCTCAGTTCCAGAGTCATCAATATCATTTCCAACTGTGGAGTCGCCGAGTGTATTGAACTCAATCTCATCATGTGGACCATCAACCTCATTTACCAAAGACTGCTCAAAAGTCTCACTGGCCAGCAACTTCAAAAAAAGGTCTGAGCTTTTAAAATCTGGGAGGTCTCTCTCTTCCATCCTTTTAAAAACTTCGAGTTGTAGAACCAGAATCAGTTTACGCACTCTCAGATACTTCTCAATGCTCCTCTCTTTGCCAATGGCAAACTCTTCAACTTCTTTGTAGGTGTTTGTGCTAATCCTGAGAGAGCTATTATCAAAGAACGAAGAGAATATCTGCTCGATGTCATCTGATCCAGAAATATCTACTGAAGATGATAATTCCTCCTCATAGTCAGGGTTGTGGGGATCCTCTAGAGGATCTTTGATACCTTGAACGGTAAGCCAGTACTGAAGGAGTACAGTTCTCGATCGCTGCTCCATAAACTCCATAAAAAACGATAGAGAAGAAGGGTTACCCAAGATCTGTGACAATGTAAGATTACTGATGAATTCACCAACGTCATGATCAAGTACGGAAGAATCTCTAGGGATTGTGAGTTTTTCCTGACCGCTGCTTTTGGATAAAATGTCTATTCGTTTGTCGATTCTTTCCTTGGCAATATTCAGTCTCTTGGAGTATTTCAAAAACTTTTCAGAGCTGGAGCGAATCCTGTGTGTTCTGCTTAGTTGCACTGCAACATAATATTTCAGTTGTTTCAGTGATGATACAGAATCTGATCTATCAATGTCTTTTATGTACTTTTGAAACTCTGGTTGTTTCATCTGAGGAGTCACTTTCGTGTCGAATAGTGGACCTTGTGGCTCTAACTTCACATTTTTAGAGTTTGGATTGTTGTATTGCTCTTCAATAGCATTTCGGAGTTCTCTAACTTGATCTCTGTCTTTCAATGTAGCAGCAGAAAACTTGACAATCATCTGATTCCAAAAATCAGAGTCCGACAGCAATCTTAACACTGGGAAAATGACTGTATTGGTCATGATCTCACGAACGAGAACTTGCACGGGGGCGGAATTCAATTCTTCTTTCGGTAGCAAATAGACAAGAATCTTGGAGATCCGGTCTCTTGCATATGACTTCTTGTCCTTTTCTGAGTCCGAACTCTTGAGCGAGACAAATGGATGTACTTTTGTGATGCTGTCGTATTCTCTGGCTACAGCGAGTTCAAGTTCTGTCGATCCACTGATGTTTTTTTCTCCAACAACAGATTCATCTGCACCAGACACTGAAATTAGATGTCTGGTAATGATTGGAACAATTTGAAACACCAAGAATTTTGAGACATCGATATCCTGTGACCTTATCTCGAGCTGATAGAATGCAAGGCGTAACTGGCGCCGAAGCTCATTAGGGAATGAATCGCTTTGTGATATTGATCTGAACCACGACAGAATAAAATCACGGATAACATATCCGATAAGTGTATCACTGGCCTCATTGAACCCTGTAGTCCATTCTGGCTTTTCAAATTGCTCATTCCGCTTAATCTTACCCACCTGCTTCTCCCACTCCTCTGTCTTTGTGAATTTGAGTCTTGGAAACTGCATTCTTATGTTGGTTCCATCATGCTTTGGCAGACTCACTATAGCAACACCAATTGACAACACCAAGACAAATGCAAATATAAATATGATCACCACAGTAATGAACGGTAGAATCAGTCTGATAAAGAAGAGTACCGCCAATGCAACTCCTATGAATTGTAGCGCGGTCAAAGAGACCCCTTCACCCGCCGTGATGCCCTTTTCTATAGGTAAGTCAGCGGAATGTGTATCCTCCTGAACAACCACAGAGTCTTGTGATACCATTGATGCACCAATTACAACCGCTGCAGTTTCAATGTGTTTCCGTTATGGTTTGAACACTTCATGTTAGGCTTTGTTTTGATTTCATATTGACACGCTGCTTATTGGCAGATCTGATAAACCCTTGTGTGTGGCTTCAATGATTAGTTTTAATTATCCAAATAGTAGGGAATATCTCTATTTAAAAAGTTGAAAGAGTTTTTTGTAATGCATTGAACCAACAAAGGTCAATTCAAATGCGTCTGAATCCAAATATATATACGATGATTCTACGTACTAATTAAGCAGGTCTTTAGGCATAAAACGATTTTCTATATATATATTCATGCTTTAGCTTTCTTCTTCTTCTGTTCAGAGTCATCAGAGCTTTTACGCTTTTTGTCTTTCCTCGTACCTTCTTCTTTCTCCTTTTTTTGCTTCTTCTCAGACTTTTCTTTCTTCGTTACTGATTTCTCTTTCTTCTCTTTCTTTTCCTTTTGTTTCTTATCTTCATTGTCCTTCTTTACTATCTTCTCGCCCCTTTTCTCCTTCTTTTCCTTTTTTTCCTTCTTTTCCTTTTTTTCTTTCTTTTCTTTCTTTTCCTTCTTTTCCTTCTTTTCCTTCTCTTTTGCTTCTGTCTTCTCTTTCTTTTTGTCATTCTTGTCTTTCTTCTCCTTCTTATCTTTCTTCTCCTTCTTATCAGACTTTGCTGTCTTGTTGAAACCTGTCTTAATCTGTGTAAGATCTGTTGTTACAACACCATTTGTTGCCATGTTTGTTTTTGTAATGATTACTTTACCATTTGTGGCCTCTAATGTCTCACCACGAACAAACATCTTGTATAATGGAGATTCACTTACAGACAATCCACTGGCGACATAACTCTCCTGCTTGAAGCTCAGACCCTTTTCAGCATCGGCTGTGACATCTAAGGCTTTTAATTGACCATCGAAAAGCCTTTCCCACCAAGCATCAACTCCACCATTTGGCTGATGGCCAATACCTTTTCTATCTTTCTTGTGTTTCACGAGGATCGGCTTTTTTAAACCACCTTTTTGGAGGGCTTCACCTTCGGTCCAGCCATAGGATTTCAAATACCTGCTACTATCCATTCTTATATCCTTACAATCTCAACACTGCAAATGAACTTCACAAATGGCCCAGCAGAGGAATAAAGGAAAAAAAAAAATAAGCGTATGCCTCCGGTACGCACACGCTCATCTCCGCGAACATTATCTATTCGCGATCCGCTTTCAAAGATATTTCGCGAACCCATAAGTATATAGTGCGTAGCTGTATAGGCACTACGAAACTCTCTTTATTGACATACCAACTTCGAGATCTCTATAACTTCATAAGCCACTCATTGAAGCGCAAAGAAGTCATTAGGATGACAAGTCGAGCCATTTCAGTACTGGATTCGATAAACTTAACAGGAAGTGCCACTGATACACTAACACCTCTCGAGAGGGCCAAGCTGAACAATCATGCTTCCCCTTATCGAAGAAAAGTTTTGAATAGTCACTCTGCTGATAAAACCATTGATTCCAATCCTACAATACAGCACTTTAGACGCATAAGTCGGCGTCGTGTCAAGTCACCGAAGCTTCTAACGGCTGAAGGATCAAGGGACTACAGACCTTTTGATCGAGAGCAGTTGTTTGAAAGAATAGGCACATATCAGAGAGTGATCAATTGGGATATCAGAGATAAGAGACTTAATCCATTAAGATGCTCTCTGCAAGGTTGGTGTTGTAATCACAGGAAACAGAATGAATTGCTGTGTATGTCGTGTGGATCCAGGCTGGTGGTAAAACTGCCAGAACAACAAGTGAGTAGTGATGTTGAACTGGATGAAATTGAAAATGATATCGTTGAAAAAGTGGTGGATAAGTATTTAGAGAACCTTGTGGAATCACATAAAGAGAATTGTCCCTGGAAGAAGCAGAGCACGCCAATGAACGTTTATGAAATTGGGTTCAAGAGAATGGATGAGGTTGTGCAATCGTTCGAGAACTTGTATCTCCATAACCTGAAAATGATTGAGAGTATATCAATTGAAAGTACACTGACGGCTCCACAGATAGACGTTGTGGAAGAGTGGCTGAAACAACACGAAATCAAAGTTGATGGAACTGTAATTGAATTATCCGTTCTTGGATGGAGTATAGAAAAACAGGGTACTACAACAATTCTTGTTTCGTCTTCAGATGCTAGACGTGTAATGGTCACAGGAAATAAGATCAATCTGTTGGATGAACATTATGACTGGTGTTGTTTCGTCAATGGTTACAAAGAGATGATTAAAATTTTGAAAGTATTATGTCACGAACAACCTGCAGATGTACCTCCTCAGACACCTGGACAAGATGATGACTCTACAACTTCCAACTACCATGACACAATAGATAGATTGAACAAAATGAGAGAAGTGTATCTTGATATTTAGATCACATGAATCCCGAGTCTACAGAGTTATTAGATACTGATTAAAAGTCTGCAATATATCTTTATATAGTCCAGGTATTATAAGAGACATGAGATATGTGTACTCTTAGTTAATTATAAATGTATCTCCTTTCACATATAAACCCAGTTTTGTTTTTTTGTTTTTTCTTAATGTTATTCCTCTCATAAAATCATAACTTGTAGTAATTATATATATTTTTTTTTCTTTTCTGTTCTGGTGCTGGGAAGCGGTATTTTTCAGAGGTGAGTCTAAATTATTAGTTTTGCTTCTGGTTGGACTCACCAATCTCGAGGTAAGTACCAAATACTTTGTCCCAGAACCAAGAAGTAACACCAAAGCCCAACTCGTAGTTCTTGTAGTGATGTTCCAAGTGGTATTTTTTCAACTTTTGCATATAACTTGGCAATTTAGCATGGTGTAAAATATAATGGGTACAGTCATACATGATGTATCCCATAAATCCACCAGCAAAACCGCAACAAGCCCAGTAGAATGGCAAAAGTGTAAATACTAACTTGTAGAATGGATAAGCCAAAACGACGAACAAAGTTGGTGGCATGACCAATCTGTATTGATCCATTGGCAAGTAATGGTGGACACCATGGAGTAAGAAGTGAATAGTTAAAGCAATAGGGTGATCTGGCAAGTATTTATCCAAATGGAACAAGAATCTGTGTAAAGTGTATTCAATCAAAGTCCAGACAAAGAGACCAATACAATAGAGGAAAACACCAGCTAATGGGTTCATACCGGTAAGACCAGTGTAAAAGAAGTAAAGATTCACTGGAATCCAAAGAAGTGGAACCATATACCACGGTGTCAAAGATACAGGTTCAAGGAAGTTACCAAACAATGGGGCGGAACCTTTACCATAATGTCTTGGTCTATGCACCTGATCCAAGTAGAAATCCTTTGAGAACCCACCAAAGAGAACCTGTAAGAGTAAAGGCTTACTTAGATCCAAGAACTTGTGATTCTTGTAGTCTCTATCGAAATCGGTGACGATATTCAATTTTTCATAAGCAGGTGTTCCATGTAGTGCCGTTGAATCGAATTCTTCATCTTCAGGTTTAACCTCTTGATGATGTTTTGGATTGGACAAAAGTTCTTCTTCCTCTTCTGGAGTAGCCAAGTATCCAATCAAATAGTTTTCTTCAAGAATTTCGTATGTTGTTTCGGAATGAGTGTGGGAATCCTC
This sequence comes from Petasospora bimundalis, assembly GCA_030569745.1. NCBI lineage: Eukaryota > Fungi > Ascomycota > Saccharomycetes > Phaffomycetales > Wickerhamomycetaceae > Petasospora > Petasospora bimundalis. The sequence goes on from JAJMLR010000001.1 coordinate 491,153, forward strand.
GTCGGCTAAGATGGTAGTGATATCCTTTCCGGCCCATTCGTTAATGAGCTCAGCACCACCTGGGTGGTCATCAACAAAGTCTGTAACGTTGTAAACCTTACGGTTGAATACGGAGACCCACACTTCCTTTTCAGTATTGTGAGCCTCGAGTTGAGCTTTCGAGATCAATGGGAGTGTTGACATTTCAAAAAAGATAGGGGCAAAATCAAAACGGGTGATGACTTGCGAGGATGAGTTTCCTTTCCGAGATAGAAACCAGAAATCAAATGGAAGCCAGGTAACAGACAGCCAATATAAAACTCAGATCACTGCAAAAGACAGAGCCAAAAACAAAAAAAATTAACCGCTGCGGGGGTGGGGGAGACCTTTGGTATATATATACTGAATCACCTGTTTTCCCGCTAAACGAGAAAGACCGCGTGAGCTTTGGCAAAAAAAGCTTTGTTTTTGTTTTTCTTTTTCGCGCAGGGGCTGTGGCTGTGTGGCGTGTTAACAAGCTGAGAATCGGGATTACATAAGACGGGCAGGCGTGATTATGTAAGGATTTTGTGCACTAGCCACAATCTACCGTTTCAGGAACGTCTCGCGCGAATTGGTGTGGCTAGTGTGTCTCAATGTGGCATATCGAGGTTTAAAAGTTGGAAAGAAGTGATAAAAAGTTGCTTTAAAAACCCAGGGAAAAAGGAACAACTGTAATACATTTGAATATATTATATATATATGGCATAAAATAACAAAATAACAATAAAAATATCAACATAAACAGCCTTTTAATAACAGGAAACAAGTTAAGTCGCGTACTCTTCGCGTCCAAAAAAACGCGTCCGAAAGAAAACGGGAAATCTCCAAAGTGGAAAAACTCAATTGAAGTGTTATAAAGGGAAAAAAGGGGAAATTGAATGGACCCTTTGTTTCCTTACTTTCCTTTTGTTTTCGTTTTTTCATACCTTTGCATTTATATTTCATATAACAGACACTTCAAAGCATTTTTACATTCAAATACATTCACACAAACTTTTCAGAGGTTTCATTTGTGACCGCGTTTGTTGATCCCCAGAACCCCCCCAACTTTAAATAAAAACTCTTGATTAAGAGTTTCAACATCTGCATTTATTTCTTCTACAGAGATCTATCACTTACATCTCTCTGTTGTCATTCCTTCTTCTTCTTCTTCTTCTTCTTCTTCTTCTTAACAATCTTGGATCTTCAGCTTTAGAAATACCATTTCAAACAGTTTCATTCCCCCTGCATACCACACAACATTAAAGTTGCTATTATCTTAACACCACTAAAACGTATTAAAACACTATAAAGTCATGTCAGATCCATACGCTATCACACGGAGAACGAGTAACTCCACAAGAGAAACAACAGAAATACAAAGGCGACAACGGAATGATCAGGATATACATCATAGAATGTCTAAAGAGATGGAATTGAATAAGGCAAAGAGAAAATCAAATGCATATTTGGCTGCAGAAGCAGTCCAACAGGAAAGAGATGCCATTAAAACTCTTAAAAGATTATCAATGGGTGGGTCATTAACATTGGACCCTGATCTGCCGTTCGGTGTTGATAATGAGTTTGAAGACTATCAAATACGTCAAACTAGACGTCGTTCATCAAGTGGATCATCAGTATCATCATCAAATTCAATTGATGATGAAGATGATGCCGATAAGACATTGATAGAGGAGATCACATCTGCTGATAATGGAAATGAGGAAGATAAGATAACAATAGACTCTGAGAGACTAATGTGGGTTCCTGCCAAATCACATCCAAGTATTGCACCAGATCAATTTAGACGTCACGTTCAATCAGCTTTGGATGATATGACAAAGAAACAGCATACAAAGGAGAAATCAAATGATTCTATTCCTTCTTTGAAAGAACTAACAGATGAGTTGGATAAGCTATCAGAGATGGCTGGACTAGCAGCTACAGATGCCGTTACATTGGCTAGAAGTTTGTCATCTGCTTCATCTTCATCTTCATTACTATACGGTGATTCATCATCACAAGTCACTTCTCCAATTCCTTCTTCTCCTACTTTGGATGCCGGTTCATCCCCAACATCAGAAAGATTGAGTGAAGATGAAGTGGATCAAGATGCTCCATTACTTGCCTTTGGAAACTCATTGAAGAGAAACAAATGGACAACATATACAAGAAAAAACCGTATGGACAAAGAGAAACAGAAAAGGAGACATTCACCACTATCAGATGAACATTTTAAGGCATTCCAAGAATCTAATTCATTTGGTGAATACAGCAATCAACAACCATCGAGATCACAGCCTATACAATCACAACATCAGCAGCAGCAGCATCAGAGTCAGTACAAACATCAACAACAGAGTCATCAACCTCAACGCTCGGTGTCTAGTAGTGAAGTACCAAGGGAGCAACATCAGCGCACAGAACATCTTTCTAGATCTCAGTCAGATATTGGAAATGCTTCAAAGAGAACAAATCATTCCAGAAACAGACATGCAGGATCTGTGATCAGTGTTGAACATTCACAAAATCCTATAAGTAAGACAGTGAAGACTCCAGCGCTTGTTTTGCAGCAAGGCAGTTCAAAGAGACGTGTTTCTCCATTATCAGTTGATGTTCGTGCTGCTGAGAGGGAGCACCAATCATTGACCCAGTCTCCATCTCCCTCCCAAAGTCACACTGAGACCTTCAACTCAACAAGTCCTAGAACTCCAAGTTCTCCACAGTTCCCACGTCCTGAGAACCAAGTATCTAAGGAAGTGCCAGAAGCACCAACCCCGATTCAACCTGCCCCAGCAAAGGAAAAGGAAAATAAGTCTAAGTCAAAAGAGTTTTTGAGTATGTTCAAGATGAAGCGTTCGACATCTCCAAAGAGTGTCAAGGAAAAGAAGAAACTTATCACCCCGACAAGGTCGACATTCTTCAATGAGGAGGAGTCACCAAGCAGTGATCCCGAAAGTTATCCAAACCAACACTACAAACAACAACAGTCTCCACCCCGCATATCGCCATATAATCAGCAGAATCAGGTTAATTCCCAGCCACATCAGAAATCCCCACAGAGACCAAGCCTCAGACCAGCCTCTTTCAAAGTAATACCACAGAGGGAGGAGCCAAAGCGGGAACAGAAATCATTACAACAGTCAGTTAATGTCGTTCCTAGAAGCAGCTCACGGTCTCTGTCTGCATCATCTACAACGTCTCAGCACAAGACTGTTGAGTCTTCTCAACCACCAACACCAACTACTCCAACTCCACAGCATACTTCCCAACCGGTGGCGGCCTCTCCAGAAGAACAACATCGTGTACACAGAGAGTTACTGGCACGTAAACTATCTGCAGAGAACATTCAGAAACCCACCAAACCGAACGCTCCTGTACAGTTCACTGATTCTGCCTTCGGTTTCCCACTGCCTCCATTGTCACACTCTACTATCATTATGTTAGACTACAGATTCCCAGTACATGTTGAAAGGGCATTGTATAGGCTTAGTCATTTGAAGTTGGCAAACCCAAGGAGACCACTGAGGCAGCAGGTTCTATTGTCAAACTTCATGTATGCCTACTTGAACCTGGTCAATCATACACTTTATTTGCAGCAGTTGGATGAGGAGAAGAACGAGGAGGGATTTGAAGGAATCGAGGGTTCTCAAGTGCTCTAATATTTATACTCGATTGAAGCTGATCATAAAAATTGTCATGTTATTATTTTGTAGTCATAAAATTTGTAAAGTAAGTCTCAGTAAAAATGTGAAGATTAAGAGACCGATACTATGAGAAACATCCCAATTGTAGCTGAGCCCAGTGAGTAGTATAATAGAATAATTAATATAACCATTATTTTGATTTCCATGTATAATGAAAAAAAAGTAATCAGCAAATAGCTGGATTGTGAATATCACCAATTTAACGATAATGGTATTCGATATGAAGAATTGTCTCTTTTGAGCAGTGTACGGTGGTGACAAGCGTGTCAATGATAATCTTCTCTCCTTCGGATATATCTCTCTTTTTATCTCTTCCAATGCCTCTATAATCTGTTCAACATCCATCCTCACGGACTCATCCCTTGATGTTAAGTTTAACATAAGATCAATGAAACCACCATGTAGGTCAGCTCTTTGATCGAGTCTCACACCTTTAACGATCTCACCTTTCAATTCAACGATATCAGTGCTTCTGAAAGGAACTCCACCAAAGCACATGAAGACTAAAATCATACCCAAAGAGTAGACATCAGTCTTTTTGCTAAACTGATGGATTTCCCCTTGTTCGACGTCTAAGAGCTCCGGTGCTGTATATTCAAGTGTACCAGTAGAACCAGTTCCCGCCCTCTTTTCACCTTCAAGCTGACTTTCACCAAAGTCACCAATGAGTAAATCAGGAATGCGATCAACTTCCGGTTCCTGTTCAAACTTGTCCAAATATTCAGTCGACAAGAGACAGTTACAAGGTTTCAAATCTCTATGAATGATGTGATTACGATGTAGTTCTGCGACTCCCTTGACAAGACTGGTAAACATGATCAGTATCTCTTCATTACTGAGGAGTCTTCCTTTGAGCTTTCTCACCTTGAATTTTTTCATCTCTTTAACCGTTAACTTTGGATTCTTCAAGTTCATCACCAGATCCTCCAAATTACCACCAGAGCAATATTGTTGAAGGATGAAGGCGCATGGGACCCTTGGCCCAAACTCATTTATACGATCAACCTCTAACCATACATGATTGTAATTGACCAAATGTTGGGTGTTACAACTGATCTTTACTAATATATGCACTTCTTTCAATATTTTACTCAACCAGACTGGATCCTGTCCAATGGTTATCTTCTTCAATGCAAATATTCCTAAGGATACTCCATTAAGCATATGCTCAACTTTATACACGGATCCACGAGAGCCACGTCCAACAAGTGATATCTGATTAAAGAATTTCTCAAAATACCCCTGTGTGAATAAAGTATCTGGTAAACGAATTGTATCTTCCAAGAGCTTAAAGTAATTTCCCTGACCATCATCGTCTAGTGGCGTGGTGCTTGTCTCTGTAAGGGCAATATCGGAACTCGAATTGTCCCGCGTAGGCGAAGAAGACCGTCTTACTTCTTGGAAAACTGCCCCACAGTGAGGACACTTAACACTCTTAAATGAAGAATCAGGTATATCGAATGGGAAATCATGCGGTGATGCAAGTGACACTTCGTTTGTGGCTCTGTTGTGTATGACGAGTGTGTTGATGTGTTGATCGTTCAGCACAACAGAATACAACTGCTCTTCTGGAGGTGTTCTCGGAGGTTTTGATCCTTTGTAAACAATGAGACTCATAACTCACTTCTTTTAAACTGAATCCACCATTTGATTTATTAATGTCCGTTGATGTATTACAATTACGCGGGGTAGAGCCTGCGGAAAATTGCCTTATTGGGACGCCCCCTTTGTGTAGCGCCTCCCCTATGCTGGGAATTACAGTGGGACATGCGTATTTCTCAGTCTTGTACCGGCCCTTAAGACTTTCGAAACATTTCACCCACCAAACGGGACATCAACGGCAAAGGGGAGAGAAAGCACCAGAGGAAAGCTCAAAAGGGGAGAACTTAAAGTATGTCTGCAGAAGACATCATCACTGGCCTCTCACAGGCTCGTTCAATGGCATTTTCACAACCGTCAACACTAACACAAGTGTTGACGGCAGTTTGTGGAATGTCAGATTCAGCACAACACCTTGCTGTTCAGCAGTGGTGCTCTCAGTTCTTCTTCGATGTGATCTCTGCAGAGTCCCAAGAGTTCTCATTCTCCGCCAAACAGGATGCGTGTACCACAGTGCTGCCGTCACTACTTAAGTTAGCCTCCGTACAAGATGTAATTGTGATCAGGAACGTGATTCTCACGGCAACATGTATGTACGAGTTGGTATTCGATCTTGTCGCCAAGATCTCCAGCGGTCATCTGTGGGCGCAGTTCTCGGAACTGAAGCTCCTCATTATCTCTAAATTTGACACACCGTTCCCATTGACCCCAAAGGGTAATGATTTGGACAAATTTGCATCCATAGGTTGTAAAGTTGCAACAGTCAAATTCATTGCCCGTGCGATCACAGTGCAAACTTCTATAATGGTTACAGCAGATCCACGTCGTAGAGGCCCAGTCTCGAATGATCCGACTGATATTTGTGTCGGCAATATCAATGACACCCACCCTGTTTTGATTAAGCGCCAACTCGAACAAGAAGCCATGAGATTATTCGACGTGCTAATGGCATATTTCCAAAAAGAGGAATTCCTAGTCGCAGAGGTGTACATCGCCATCCTTGAAAACTTGGTGTTTATTATGCAAAAGCGTAAGCATCTATGTCCTCGTATCTTTGAGGTCATTGTTGCCATCGATTTGGACTCGAAATATCAGCATGCTAGCCACAAACTACTGCGATTCAAGATGGGTCGTCGTTTCGTCGAGCGTGCCATCAAAAACTGTTTGAACTACTGCATCCGTGCGCAAATCATAACAACTCAGACACCTCAACACAATGCCTTCTCAAAAATTGTTTCTGATATCGACAGCAAGATGGTTGAACAGAAACGTAGAGGTATCTTAACCGTTTTGTCATGGGACAACCCACGCAAGAAAATGAAAGTGGATCCTTCTAATCCATTTGCAAGGGATGTCTTGACAGTCGAAGACAAATCACTTACATCCGTTTATCAATTGATCGATGACAATGACCCATTGGCTAACTTTGACGTTACCCAAGTGCCGAGTCAGACATTGGCAAATATTTGTATCGCAGCCATTTCAAGAACAGACTCTGCCAAGCTTATCACAGCCCTATCTATTGTCTCTGCACGTTATGCAGATCTAATTGGCAAAGCCCCAGGCTCTGCTTCAAGTTCAGTTCCACCACCTGCTGTAAAAGCTGAAGTGAAAGAAGAACAGATATTGAAAAACGATGATGACGACAATAAGGATATTTTACAAGAGGGTCAAGACATAGATGACATCAGCATTGACTCTACATTTGTTCTACCAGCACCACAGAAGCTCTCAGATGAGGAGAAAAAGAAACACATGGAATTGATTATTAATAACTTCTTCAAGCTTGCAGATATACCAGCTGGTGACAAATCTATATCTTCTTTCAACATTTCAAATGACAATACAGATACTGCTGCCAAAATATCACAAGTTGCAATCAATGATTGGGGTAAAACCTCTTGGTTATTGCTTTTGACAAGGCTTGCAACCAGAGGACTGCAACTTGACGATGAATCCACTGCCAGAGCTGACCAAATTAGAGAATCCATCTTCCAATACTTTTTGGAAAACGTCCATGAGCGTATTGAAATCATTATTGAGTGGCTCAACGAAGAGTGGTATGCTGAGTACACTCGTAACAGCAAATCTAAGCCACAAACTGATATCACCCCTGTTCAAACACCTATATATAACCACTGGGCTGAAAGGGTTCTTGACTCTATGATTCCATTTCTGGAGGCTAACGACAGAAAGCTCTTCATCCGCCTTTTGTCAGACTTACCATTTTTGAATGCTGATTTAGTTCAAAGAATCAAGTCACTCTGTATAGATCCCTTGAGATCAACACTAGGTTTCCATTCCTTGCAGTTCCTCATCATCTACAGACCTCCGGTTAAGAATGCTTGTATTGACATCCTAAAGGAATTATATGATAGTAATGACGACATTAAGGACGCAGCAGCTAATTTATTGAAAAAGTACGACCCGACCTTTGTCGTTCCAGATGTGAAGTCAGAGGAATAAAACTGGTCCTCCTTATATAATCCTCACAATCTTAATGATTCTTGAATTGTTTATACGTAGTTATTTTAATGATATACCGTTATTTATTACAATATCATACAAATTTTAGAAACTTACTCCTGGACAATTTCCTCATGCTCCTCGATAACCTCCTCCTTGATCTCCTCAATAACCTCCTCGTCCTCGTCGACAGTCTCGGCAACAATGCCGTACGCCTCCTTGTTGGACTCAATAGAAGATCTCCAAGTGCTCCATTCCTCGAGCAAACGACGTCTCATCAAAATCAATTCTCTAGCAGCAGTGGATTCCTCCATAGCATCAGCCTCATCGAACTGAGCACTGTACTCTCTCAAGTTCTTTCTAACCTTCTTCTTATCACCACCAGTCAAAAGAGATTCAGGACGTGGTCTCCACATGAAGACCTTGAATTCCTCAAGTAACTCCTCTCTCAACATACGGCCACCGAAGTCGAAAATCTTGTATCCGTTTTCAATCTTGTGTCTCCAGAAGGAAGACCAAGCAGCAAGGAATCTTCCAGATGGGTCCCATTCAACATCAGTGACACCACCGTAAGCCTCAGTGGCAATCAATCTGACGTGGGCATCAACATTAGTTGGTTCACCATCCTTCTTCTCACCAGAGTAATCCAAGTCATAGAACTCAATAGCACCCTTAGAGGCAGATTGACCAATAACTGAAATGGCAACAAATCTACCCTTTGGAGAGAAGTTCAAGGTGTTGTTGAACTTGTTCTCGAACTTCTTGAAGTCAACCCACTTCTTCAATGGGGAAGCCTTACCCTTGGCCAACTCTGGAGCCCAGAAGGAAATAACATTCTTTGGAATAGCTGGGTTTGGATCAGCCTCTTCAGGTCTAGAAATAGTGACGAATCTGTCACCAGTTGGCTCCCATTGGAAGTTGATAACACGGTCCTTAAGCTCAACCTTTTCGACTGGGATGTCCTTCTCGTTAAGCTTGAAGATTTCCATGTTGGTGAAGATTGTCTTCTTGGATTTGGTGTGACGGTCAACCTTGGCAGCAAGGTAGTCACCCTGGTCTTGCCAGTGGAGCTTGATGTCAGAGACTTGGACCAAGTTAGTGGTTCTGAGAACCTTCTTTGAAGGAACCTCCAACAAAGTGACCTTAGCAGTCTGGTTGGATGTCTCTGGTGTCCAGTAAGCAAGGACATGTGCTGGTTCATCTGTCTGACGGTGGTTGGCATATTTGACTCCTGCTGGGGCGAACTCAAAGTCTTGGATACCGTCAATCTTGATTGGTTTGTCCAAGAGGGTGAAGTTGTTGGCACAGTCGTAAACAGCAAGGGCGTTAGGACCGATACGGGCAACGTACTTGTCATCGTAAGACCATTTCAGCAATGGCCAGACCATTTCTCTTCTCTGTTCCAAGTGAGGTGGGAGTGGGAAGGTACGGACTGGCAAACCGGAAACGATATCCCAGATAATAAGCTTGTGACCATCGGACTCTGGTCCGTGTGGGTAGTTAGATCTTCTTGGGTGGTCTTCTGGTGGAGTCTGCAATGGCTCTGGAGACAATGTAATAAGGTATCTTTCGGATGGAGAGAAGTCAATCAAACGGACACCTGGGTGACCGAACTTCTTCAAGTTAGAGAAGTGTTCACCACCCCAAGCTTGGACACCCTGTGGATGCATAGAGAACAAGTACTGACCCTTTGGAGACCACTTCAATGGACCCTGAGTCCAATGCTCTCTTGGCTCAACAACAGGCTCGGCTTGATCCTTCTTAGACCAGAAGATACCAGTGACATCACCCTTGTGGAGTAAGAACTGGTCACGACCAGTCTCATCTTGCAACCAAGATTTGAGGTATTCAGTCTCCTGGAACTCAGCGAAACGTGGCTCAGTGAACTCATCGGCGACAGCACCATCGATGGCATATTTCTCAATGTCACTCAATTTGTTCAAGAACAATCTGTGCTTAACATCAAGTTTCTTACCATTGAGCTGTTTGATAGCCTTGTCAACCATATGTGGAGTTTCAAATTCAACAAAGGCGAAACCCTTAGATTTTCCACTTTCTTGTGGCATGAAGAAGTTTGTGACTTTACCACTGGCAGACAAAGTCTTGACCAAGACCTTAGTCAAGATTGGGATCTTTGATTCTGGGGCAATTGGACAACCATCAACAACAACATAACGTTCAAATGTGGTGTCCTCTGGGACGGCGAATTTCTCCTCCAAGTCGGAGAAGTCGACATCGTCGAGCTGGATGTCTTCGATCTTTGGTGGTTCCATCTCAAGAGACATTTTGGTCTTTTTTTTTGACTGATTCAAAAGTTAATATAACCTGGAAACTATCACTCATCGCTCGACATTTTTCCATTTGGTTCAAACACACTGCAGAAATTTTCCACATCGCGCCTCAGTGCCCTTACCGAATCAGTCACGTGAGCAGACCAAAGTTATTTGGTTGTAAATAAGAAGGGGCAACATCGCGGTGTTTTTGAAACAAAAGGTAAACACGCGTACCTTTGACGGGAGGTACTGTGTGATCTGGTATACAACGGGTAAACAGGCACTTTGTAACAGATCTCCAAGAGACAAACGACAGCAAAGGGAGCTGTTTGGGTTTTTGCTTTCTTTTTTGAGAACTGAACTGATTTGGAAACGAATCGAAAATAACACTTTCATATCACAGTTAGGTAGAACTTCCTAACATTCCTGGTTCTCCACACAGACAACAAACACAAGCACACTAGTTCTAAGGGAAATCTGCTGGTAGTAATGGAAGACAGCTCGGGGGATAACTCAATTGATGGCTCCACAGCCAAATTGAATGATACTGAGACTGCTGAAAAGACTGGAAACATCAGTGATGAGTTTCGGGACCAGGAGTCACCAGATCAAGCCACTACAGGTGTTAATCAGACCAGTGATGACAGTTTTGATGCTGACTCAACTGCTGACAATGAATTCTTGAACTCGAGTTCTTTCCTGTCACACTCCCAAATTATTCGTTCCACCAATGTTACAAGCTTCAAGCCTGCAGAACAGAATCTCATATCAAGTCCTATTCGAAGAGCAAGGGAACCTCTAGTTCCACAAATGAACAAAACTGAAGAAGAAATATCTCCAATTTCTACAAAGTCCAAAACACATTTCCGGATACTTATGAACAAACGCTCAAACAAGAGATTAGATGCTTATGAACAATCTATCCTTGAAAATGAAGAAGATGATGATGATGAGGTTGACTACGATGATGACAAAGACACAAGTGGATCTGAAGATCACAAATCAACAAAATTCATTGACATTGATGACCCAAAATCAACACCTAAACTTCCCAAAATGCATGCGGAAACAACACCTTGGAGAAGACTTCGTCCACCAAGTACTGTCAGGATGGGGGACAATGGTGTTCCATCTTTACCGAAGCCTGATGTAAACTCAATTCATTATGTTCAGTCTCTATTTGACTCCAATTTTGATCCTTCTACATCTGTTAGATCGTCTCCACGAGGATCAATGAGATCAGCCTCCCTGTTTGATACTGGATCTGCTATATCTGAAGTAGGGTCCACAACTGGACACATCACAGAGGAATTGGAGAATTTAAGAAAACAGGTAACAAACTACAAACTACATCAACGCGTTTTAATGGAGCTAATAAGAAACTTGGTTGCATCCTCTGGAATGAAAAATGATGATATCAAAAGGGGTATAATGGAAAAACTAGAAAAGGAAAATGAGCTTCTCACCAATGAGAGATTGACAATGCAGAAACAGTTACTCAAAAAAACCGAAATAACCCAGGTTGAAGAGGATCAGAAATATAATGATAAAGTGAAAGAGATTCTGGATTTGAAAAATGATCTCATTGCAGCAAAGAATGAGTGTTCTGAGTTAAGCTCATGTGTTGATCAGTTGAAAGAACAGATTTCACAGCAGCAATATGCCGCAGGGGAAAACGATCACAACAATGATAGATGGATAGATATATTGAACGGTGTTTTATCTATTCTACTAAAGATGATCAATGTCGACTCTGCTAGAGCTGTGATACAGGCAAGGGATTCGTCAAAATCCATCGATACCAAATTGAACGTTGTGAAACTAGCATTAGGTGAAGTTCTTGACAACTATGAGAAGTCTCAAGGTTTAATTTTGCAGCAGCAGAGGAATAAAGAAAACATTACTCCAGAGAACTTGCAAAATATCAAAATTCAATTCCAAGAAAAATTATCCAACTCAAGAGTTGTGGAGCAAGAGCTGAGAACTCTACTCAGACAACAGACTGCACTAATATCAACACTAAGACTGGAATATAACTCATTACAGAAGCAGTTCAAAGATAGTTCTCATGTTACAGGGAACTTGAAGAAGATGTTAGCTGAAAAGAGAACCAAAGTGGTTGAACTTAACGAGAAATCACTTGAACTGGAGGCTCAGCTAAGAGAGCTCGAAGAATTGCAGGGTTCTGGACACCAGGAGAATGAGGCCAAATTGTTGAAAAATAGGTTGTCCATTGTGAAAGTGAACCACTCAAATGAGGTTGAGAAACTTCACGAACAAATTGGTAATTTGCATATTCAGTTGGAACAACTTTCCCAACGGTCTGATGACAAGAAAATAATGGACGATCTCGAACGGAAACAGACTTATATTAATGAATTGAACGATGAGATTGCAGGACTAAATTCAAGACTATTAAGTAACAATAGAGATCATGAAGCTGAGATTGTTAAAATCAAGTCTTTATTACAAGATTCCAGAGATGATTTTGAAGGGCTAGTCAGAGAATATAATTCTCTTCAACAGGAGTATAAGGAGATTCAAGAGGAAAGAGTGCGTAAAGAGAGGGATTACAGAAGGAAATTGGAGCATGCTGCTAAGGAGTTAAATCTTGCAGTTACCAAACAGAGAACACTTGGTGCTGAAAAGAGCAAATTAACGTATGCCTTGGAAGAATCGAAGAGGGAACGTAATAACTTGAAGCTGACCAGTACTTCACTTAGTGAAAAGATTAGTCGGTTAACATATGAAGCATCTTCATTAGCCAGCTATGAAATTGGTTTTAAGAATTTACTTGATCTTCAAGTACATCATATTAAGAACATGCTAAATGATTTTGAACCTATGCTTGAAACGAGTTCATACTCCCAGGCACAACAGAAACTGGACAAGTTATCAAATTCCTCAATGGATATGGAGATGACGCATTCAATTATTCGTTCATTACTTGCCTTTTTTGAGAATGCTACTGGGTCCTTAATTGCCGATCACAAAGACTTGATGATGAATAACACCGATGATAAAGATTTGAGGAATCAAGTCGATGAGTTACAACAGCAAGTTATGTGGTATCATAATCAGATTAAAAGTGAGGATGATAACAATGATCAAAGTCCACGTACAAAGTTAAGAATTGACGATTTACAACGGAAGTTCAAATCTGAGAGGGAAAGACGTCGTGTTGAGTTTGATCAGAGTCAAAAGCTTGTTGTGAAACTTGAAATGGAAAATAAGGAACTTAGAGATGAGCTTGAAAAGCTACGTGCTAATTAATGATTTCTTACTACATGAACTTGTAGATATAATATATGCGGTTGTGTGCCCTGGCCATAGTTTTTTTTTATTGATCTGTAAGCCGGTGGGGTCCGAGTTCTTTCCGGCTTACAAACATTCATATAAATCATATAAATCATATTAATAAGGAGAATAAGGATGTTAAGAAGGCTTCAAACACCACTCAGGCAAGTCACAAGATGGTACTCTGATTATCCAATGAGCGACTATGAACGTAAGATCCATACAATTTTATCCAAAGAACTCAATCCATCAGAATTGGAAGTTGCAGATATCTCTGGAGGTTGTGGGTCCATGTTTGCCATTAACGTCACCAGTGATAAGTTCAAAGGTTTGACGATGGTTAAACAACATAAATTGGTGAATTCTGTATTAGCAGATGAGATTGCCAAATGGCATGGTCTTCAACTAAAGACAAAAGCTACATAAATGTATATATATATATATATATATATTGTCATATTCTTTGAAGATACCTATTACGATATTCTTGTAGTTCAATTTCGGATAATTTAGGTAATAGTTTTGATTTCTGTTCCTGTTGATGAGTCTCTGACTTCTTAGTCTCTGACTTCTTAGTCTCTGATTTCTTAGTCTCTGATTTGGGTCCCCATTTAACCAAATTGAGACCTTCTTCTTGACCTAACATAGCTCTATGAAATGATTGCATATCAATTTGTTCAATCTCTTGATTTTCAACAACTTGTCTATGTTGTTTATAAGCAGTTGTAACAAAGACTTCTTTATCTTTAAATTCATCACCTTCCAATTCCCTTTCATTAGCCATCTTCAAATCTGTTATTCTTAATTTGTCTTCTTTCCTTCTCTTACTAGCTTCAATCAAACCACCTATATATTGTGGTCCATTAGATCTTTTACGTTCTTTTTCAATTCTTTTGGTATAAGAAACTTCATCATACAACTCATCATAGGCAAATACAGAATCATCAATAACTTCTTCCTTCTTCGAATACAAATTCACCCTTTCTTCTTCTTCTTCTTCCTCTTCAGACTCACCAAATCCCAAATTCTTACTCATTATTAAGGCTCATAAGCTCATAGGCTCATAAGGCTCATATACTAATCTCTTCCGACCTTTGAAACCCCCGGGTATCTCCTTGGAAAACGCGCACCAAATTATTCCCCTGTTGATTATCTCTGAAACTCAGAAACCCTAAGGAAACTCTGAGAAACCCTGAGGAAACCAGAGGAAGCAAAGAGGAAACTGTCTTTCATAACCTGATAAGTCTCGAGAATTACATTGAAATTTGGGATGAGTGGCTTTGATTGGCTGAATATAGCTGGGCTGCAAAGTGATAGTGATCTTCCACCACCACCGGTGTCATTTGGAGTAACACCCACTTCATCTTCTTCATCTTTGAATTTAACACAAGAACCTATTGCTCTTGAGAAACTCATTGAAACTGCAGAGGATTTGCAAATACCCTTATCACTTAGAGCAGATCAACTTACTGAAGATGAAGCTAAGACTTATTTAAGATGGTATAATGATATTGTTGTTCGTCGTGGTACAAATTTAATACGGCTAGATGATGTTTTCCAATTCTTGAGAAATTTTAGTATATCTCAACAATGTAAAGATATGCTTTCAAAGATCTTTAGAGAAGTTAATTCATTAAATTTAGGTGAATTCTTTGCATTTTTAAGAGTCATTGCACATACAATCTTAGGTAAAACTCCAATGAGAAGGTTAATAATGGAACCTGCTCCAATTCCAAAACCTAAATCAATTTTAAGTACAAAGAGATTGAATGAAGAAGAGGAAGAAATTACAACAGATAAAAAAAAAAATTCAAGTTCATTTGATTTGGATTCATTTACACAATTACTTTTAACTGGAGAAAATCCAAGTAATAATACTCAAAAACACAAAAAGCATTCAAAGAGAATTAAATTCTCTGATCAAGTTTCAGTGGAACCAAATGAATTGAAAAATGTTGAACCTGTTAAAATTGATTTCTCTTTACCAATGGATCAATTATTAAATAAGATTCCCAAAAAACCAATTCAATCAAATTCAATTAATGAAGAAGAAGAAGAATTAAAAGAAATGCAAGATTCATTTTCTCATTTCCAAAATATTAAAAACGTTGATAGTGCTTTGATTCATGGAACACCTTCTAATATTCCATCCATTTTCTTTGATGAAACTTCTACATCACCTGATCCAACCATGAGACCATTAGCACCTAATCATACAGGTCCAGTCTTACCATTAGCACCAAATCATACAGGACCTGTTGGTCTTTTATCCCCATCACACACAGGTCCCCTAACTATGGGACATTCTTTGTTATCAAATTTCACGGGATCTTCAAATGGATTCTTACAACCAAATACTATAGATCAAAATGGTTATCTCCAGCCATCAATGACAGGTTCATATCGTCAAGATTCAGCATCACCACATACCCCACCGGTCCCACCCACGCGTCGTTCAAGATCTGCTTCATCGCCTATTCCAATGGATAACCAATACGTTTCCCTAGAGCAATTGGCAATGTCTGTATCAAAAGATCGGATAGTATCTGATCCTCCACAACAACCAACTTTGGCAGAGTTACATGCTCAGAGAGTTGCATCACCGAATGCCCCAGCACCCCCACCCCCACGGCGTCGTGGTATGTCCCAACCTCCTGCACCTGCTCCCCCACCGTCTCGCTCATCTATTGCACCTCCATTACCTCCAAAGATTGAACTGGGAATGACAGATTATCAACCTTTCCATCAACAACAACCTCCACAAGTGCATTTGAACGGGTATCAAAGCAATGCAGCTGACATTTTGGGTGATCTAAAGGCATTGCAGAGTGAAGTCGATAGATTACAGTACTATCAGACGTAGATCTGAATAAAATATGACGAATTTATATGAATTTATATATCCTTACGGTGTAGAGGTATGATTATGTAAGAGTCGCGCACTCTTTGGGGTGAACCCCACATAATTGCAGTGCAAAATATACTTCTTCCTCTTCCCATAGTTACTTGAAACCAGCTTTCTTTTTAAAGATGTCGTTCTTCCCATGGCGGAGAGAATCTGCTGCAATGAAACCGGAATTGAGTACACTGCGTTCGTTGAAGTTGTCTCATCGTGAGGCAATTGTGTCTCCTGGTGGTGCCTCCGTGTCATACTTTGAGCTCTCCAACATAACCGGTCAAATACAAACGCTTTTCTATTCTCCTTCTTCTCCATTGTTTGATTTATGTGGTCCACAGACTGCAATTGGTATTTCCCTTCCAAATGGTTTGGAATTGGTAGCTTTCTTCCTTGCCACAACACATGCAGGAAGAGTTGCTGCTCCGTTGAACCCGGCTTATAAGAAGACTGAATTTGATTTTTATTTGGATGACTTACAAACAAAAGCTGTTGTTGTCCCTCGTGGTACACATCTTGATAGATCCTCTCCTGTGGTTCAGAGTTGTAAGGACCATGATGCAGTTTTGGTGGAAGTTTGGTGGGATGAACAACGTAAAAGAGTGGAGTTTTCTATATTTGGTCATAATACCAATGATGCAATTTATCAATCGATTGGAAAACCTCTTTTCTTTAACAATACCAATGTATTCCCCGGTGAGGCATCTGTTAATGACATTGCCATGATTCTTCATACTTCTGGAACAACTGGTCGTCCAAAGACCGTTCCATTGACTCATGCCAATATCTCACGTTCTATGAAAAACATCGTTACCACTTATAATTTAACTGCAGATGATAGAACGTATATCGTTATGCCACTTTTCCATGTTCATGGTTTGATTGGTGCTCTATTATCAACTTTACAATCGGGTGGTTGTTGTATCATTCCTTCGAAATTCAGTGCTTCTCATTTCTGGTCTGATTTCATTCAATATAGAGCAACTTGGTATTCTGCTGTTCCAACTATCCATTTGATCTTATTGAATACAAAGCTTCCAAATCCAATCCCAAAGATTAGATTCATTCGTTCTTGTTCAGCTGCATTGGCACCTGCTACTTTCCATAAATTGGAAGAAACTTTTAATACTCCAGTGTTAGAAGCATATGCAATGACTGAAGCATCACATCAAATGACTTCTAATAACCCACCTGATAAAGGTCAACGCAAACCTGGTACTGTTGGTCAAGGTCAAGGTGTTGATATTGCTATCCTTGATGAATCTGGTAAACATTTATCTACTGGATCTATTGGAGAAGTTTGTATTCGTGGATCAAATGTAACTTCTGGATATGCCAATAACGAGAAAGCTAATGCCGAGAGTTTTACAAAAGATGGATATTTCCGTACTGGTGATCAAGGTTATTTGGATAATGATGGATTTCTTCATTTGACTGGTCGTTTAAAAGAGTTGATCAATCGTGGTGGTGAAAAGATTGCACCACTTGAATTGGATGCTGCACTTTTAGCAAATCCTTCTGTTCGTGAAGCAGTTGCATTTGGTGTTCCTGATGACAAGTATGGACAAGTTGTTCATGCTGCTGTTGTCTTGAAAGAAGAACACAGTGTTACTGGTGAACAATTGAGAGAATTTATGAAGGAAAGGGTTGCTAAATTCAAAGTACCAGATAAAATATACTTGGTTAAGGCATTGCCAAAGACCGCTACTGGAAAGATTCAAAGACGCAATATGGCAACTGTCTTTGCTTCCAAATCCAAACTGTGAAAACTATCATTCTTTTATTATTATTATTGTTCTTATCATTAACTGAAAATACCCTCCAAAAAGAAAGAAAAAAAAAAATTATACCTATATATACAAGAGTTTAACAAGTACATGACTTTGCACTTTCTTTAACCCTATTCAAATCGATGATACCTCTATCTTGATGTTCATCTTCATCATTCCCTGGTATTGTAAACTTATCATGTGGTAGATCTTGAGCTATAAGTTCAAATAATTTTTGAACGTTCTCTCCAGTCTTTGCAGAACATTGGACATATTCCAAGCCTTCTTCTCGACAATATTGTAAAACGGATTCATTATCAACAACGTTACTCGTGGCATTATCCTTAAGATCAATCTTATTACCTACAAGTTTAACATTTAGTGTTTCTGGGGCTTGGACTCTTAGTTCTTGAACCCATTTCTTAGCCTTATCGAGGCTCATGGAATCGGTGATATCAAACACCACGATGGCAGCATCAGCATTACGGTAATACATCGGTGCCAGACTTTTGTATCTTTCCTGACCAGCAGTATCCCATATCTCAAATTTAACACTCGTTGTTGTGTCAAGGTTCAGTGACTTGGTGATAAATGCAGCACCGATAGTGGATTCTCGTAACGTATCAAAAGTGTTCTTCACGAACCGCTGCACAAGTGAGGACTTCCCCACCGCGGAGTCGCCCAGCAGCACAAGCTTACAATGGCCGAATTTGATTGGTTCAGACATTCCCGATTCGGTTGTGTTGATGTTGTGGGGGAGGATTTGTTGTTGTGTGTTTTTCTCAAATCCTTTCTATCGCGGTTGTCCAAGTTCAAAACACTTAAAAAGGAAGAGGAAGAGGAAAGAGATGATGGGTCTTAAGGAGGTGAGTATCTCAGAGTTGTAATAGTGGAATCAAGAGACATTCTGACAAATAACAGTTTCTCCATCGACAACAGGTGATAAAACTTTACAGAACAGTGATTAGAAGCATCAACAGTGAGTATATCTTTGTGTTTTGTAAATAAAAGTATGAATGTTAATGGAAAGAAGAATTACCAAAGAATCAAAGAGGTGATTTGAAATCATATGTTAAAGGTGAATTCACCGTTGATGGTGGTTCATTGGATGCCAATAAGTTTCTCTTTAGTAAAGGACGTCGAGAATTCGAAAATATGGCTAGACAGTTAGGTGTTTGATATCTATTTATTATAATAACTATTTATTAATCTTTTGCAATTGGCTTATAGTTGATATTACATTATTTGCATATACAAAAAGTATTTCATCATTATATGAATGAATAATGAATGAATGAATATGAATGAATAATTGATATGAATGAATAATGAATATATGTGTAGCTTATATATATATACTGATACTGTATAATACCAGCTTATAATCCATTACATGAATAGAATATAACAGAGTCTTATATGTGCCGGTGTCCGGACGTAGATGTATGTGTGGGGGGTAAGCGAAACTCATAACTAAAAGCCGAGACCCTCCAAAAAATGCTATACAAAATTTAAGAGAGTGCAATCATCCATTAAAAAAGTCATATATAATCAGATACACATTTGTACAGCAATCTCTCTTTATATTTCTCTCTTTCTCTCTTTCTTCCTGTTTCCGTCTTTCTTAAAGCCGTTTATCGATGTTTTAATGTTGAGTGTGTGTAGTAGTAAAGGTTTAGAGTGAAGGAGTTGAAGGTCATATGGTTGAGGGGGGGAATGTGTTTCATTTGGTTTTAATTTACAAGGACAAAACCTTCTTAGCGGCTCTGATGATGGTTGGTGGGTCTGGGAAGGCAAAGTCCTCCAATTCCTTAGCGTAAGGAGTTGGAACCTCAGCACCGGTAACTCTCTCAATTGGGGCATCCAAGTAGTCAAAGGCCTCAGATTCCATAATCTGAGCACAGATCTCGGAACCAACACCAAAGGCTGGGAAACCAGACTCAACAGAGATCAAGTGGTTGGTCTTCTTAACAGACTCAATGATACATGGAACATCCAATGGCTTGATAGATCTCAAGTTGATGACCTCGGCGTTAACTCCGTACTCCTTAGCCAAAACCTCAGCAGCCTCCAAAGAGAACTGAACGTTTCTAGAGTGAGCAACAATAGTAATATCGGTACCGGCTCTCTCAATCTTAGCCTTACCAATTGGCAAGACAAAGTCTGGAGACATAACCTCCTCGGAGACCTCAAAGGTCTCGTTGTAAAGCAACTCGTTCTCCAAAATAACAACTGGGTTTGGGTCTCTAATAGCGGCCTTAGTCAAACCTCTGTAGTCCTCAGCAGAGTATGGAGAAACAACCTTCAAACCTGGAATAGAACCGTACCAAGCGGAGTAGTCCTGGGAATGTTGAGCAGCAACACCGGCAGCAGCACCGTTTGGACCTCTGAAAGTGATGTTACAAGGTTGAATACCACCAGACATGTAGTAAGTCTTAGCAGCAGAGTTAATGATGTGGTCAATGGACTGCATAGCGAAGTTGAAAGTCATAAACTCAACAACTGGCTTTAAACCCGCGAGGGAGGCACCAACGGCCAAACCGGTGAAACCCATCTCGGTGATTGGGGTGTCGATAACTCTCTTCTCACCAAATCTGTCGAGCAAACCTCTGGTGATCTTGTAAGCACCCTGGTATTGTGCAACCTCCTCACCAATGATGAAGACCTCCTCATCACGGTCAAGCTCCTCAGCCAAAGCGGCGTTGAGGGCGTCACGAACAGTGATCTTTGTTGGTCCAGTGGATTGAGAACGCACCTGGTTGGCGGCGAAGCTCTGAAGACCTGCTCTTCTAAGAGGTGTGGCGAGCAATTGTGTGCTCTTGGCGAAGGCAACGAACTTGGAAGCCATTGTACACAGTGAGGGTTTAAAGTGGTACTGGTCAAAGTGTGTTGTTTCTTGTAAAAGGGTCAAGTTGGTGATGGGGCCATTAAGAGGGAAGGAAAGCACGAAAAGGCGTGGGAGCCCACCGAGCGGAGAGACAGAGCGCGCGAAAACAAACCGGCCTTATGTAAGCAAGATATGTGGGGGTTACGCCATTTATCAGCCGCTTAAAACGGTTAAAACACCCAATTAGCATAGTGGTAGATTAACCTCAAATTTATCTACAAAATGATATAAATAACAACCATAAACATTGGAGTCCCACCCAAAATCTACCACTGCAAACCACTAAAATGATTCATCAGTTGATGGCTGTTGGCGCACGAGAGCGCGCGCGCGCGAAGGAAGGGGGGGGCCCACACCCGGACATCTATATAGTCACGTGATATCAAAAATATACCCCTTAATTTAAAGCCCCCAATGCGGTAGTATACCGACTATGGAATGGTTAGAGAGCACTGTGTTATAACCCGGACACCACCACATAGTGTTTACACGTACATCTCCAGTTTTCAACTCCATCATAACTTTGAAACAACGCTGTCTATTAATACATAGAAAAAAGAGAGAGAGAAAGGAAATGTCAGAGTCTTCAAATATTGAGCTTCTGCCCATTCATAACAGGAAGTCACATTCAGCATTATCTTCAAGGCCACAAACACCTTTAACTGAAGATCTCTCTTTACCATTAGCATTATCCCCTTCATCTTCTTCTATACACCCCAATGGTACACCAGCATCATCATTATCAATTCTTGATAGACCGCAATTCATCTTACTTATAGTGCTGTATTTGCTTCAAGGAATCCCTGTGGGTCTTGGATTTGGCTCAATTCCCTTTTTATTAAAGGGTAAACTATCTTACTCACAAGTGGCAACCTTTTCATTGGCATCATATCCATACTCTTTAAAATTACTTTGGTCTCCAGTTGTCGATGCCATCTTCAATAAGAGACTTGGCCGAAGAAAATCTTGGATTATTCCTATCCAATTGATCTCAGGATCAACACTGATCTTCCTCGGAACAGGTATGGATCAGTTACTAGAGAATCCTGAAGAGAATCTAATTAAGATCACTTGGACTTTCTTTTTCTTGGTCTTCTTGTGTGCAACACAAGACATTGCCGTTGATGGTTGGGCTCTGACCATTTTATCTCCAAATGCCTTGAGTTATGCTTCAACAGCACAAACTATTGGTTTGAATACTGGTTATTTCTTATCATTCACTGTGTTTTTGGCATTCAATTCATCAGGGTTTTCTAATAAGTATCTTAGATCGGACCCTCTTGATTACGGTGTGCTATCGTTGAATACTTACTTAAAGTTTTGGGGTTGTGTTTATATTCTTGTTACAATATTCTTGATATTCTTCGTCCATGAAGAACCACATCATCTTCGTTCATTGAAAAAATCAGATCTCATAACACAAACAACAAATAGAACAAAAAGTACTATGGAATCGTTGAAACAAGTTTACTCATCCATGTTTCAAGTGTTGAAACTTTCAAACATTCAAGCATTTATCGTTGTCCACCTTATTTCCAAGATTGGATTCCAAGCTAATGAAGGTGCAACTAATTTGAAACTATTAGAAAAGGGGTTTGCACGTGAAGATCTCGCAATCACGGTGTTGATTGATTTCCCATTTGAGATAATATTTGGTTATTATGTTGCTAAATGGTCATCTGGTAAAAATTCTTTGAATCCATGGATGTTTGGATATTTGGGTAGATTAGCAGCTGCAGCACTTGCAACTGTTGTTGTATGGTCATTCCCATCATCAGGTCAAGTTACAAAACCATATTTTATATTTGTCATATTACAACATTTATTAGGATCATTCATGTCAACGATTCAATTTGTTTCAGTTAATGCATTCCATACACAAATTTCAGATCCATTAATTGGTGGTACTTATATGACAACACTTAACACAATCTCTAATTTAGGTGGACAATGGCCAAGGTACATTGTACTAAATATGATTGATTGGTTTACTCTTGCATTGTGTTCTTTTGATAATGATTTGGCAAAGCCTTTCGATATTACTACAGAAGCCGAGAAAGAATTGTGTAAGCAACAAGGTGGAAATTATACCATTGTTAAGGATGGTTACTATATTACTAACATGGTTTGTATCTTATTAGGACTTGTTTTATTCTTTGGGTGGATTAAACAAAAAATTGGTTATTTACAGAGTTTACCTACAAGTGCTTGGAGAGTTAAAGACGTCTAGAGAGAATATATATATTTATATACAAATGTGTTTAAAGAAATCTTGGTATGATGTAGATCAACAAACCAATGTATCCTGCAACCAATCCACTAAGTTTTTCTGGGAATGAATGGAAATGAGTACTGGTAATCAATAACATCCACCACCAAAGAGCCAAGAGTCCAATCAAGAGGACAGTGGAGTTCATAAGGCATAACAATGCAACGTTCACCAAGAAACTTTTATCTCTCTGTTGTCTCAATGTTTTAATCTCTTCAACGATTCTCTTGATCTCTCTAAAAACACCAAATTCTACTAATTCAAACCAAATTATTAGAGAACTATGCACTAACAAGAACACGTGACCACTAGGATCATGACCTCCAATCCAATGGCCTTTAACTTTTCTACATAGATTACTTCCAATGACACCACCCATGATCTCATTCTTCAATGCATCGTATTGACATGTTCCACCTGTTGATAAAAAGACTCTATCCATCAGTGGTAACCCAAAGAACCACTGTGTGAAGAGAATCCACCATATTGTCCCCAATGTAAGTCTCACCACCCTGTTAACCGTGACACGGCGATGTTGAACAAGGAAATATCCAGTTAGGAACACAGTCCAGAACCAACCTTTCTTCACAAACACCTGATTCAGTAAATTGTGCTTATTGGTATAATAGTTTGTTACAAGTTCTGGGGAAGTGTGGTACAATAGCTGTCCCAGTAGTATCGTGAATGGGTACGATATCAACAGCACTAATTCCGGGACTTTCAACTTTGTCCTCGTATGCACATCTGCTACCAGCCGCCTTACCCTCTCACTATGTGATTTGTATACTCTTTCCATATATTTTTTCTTTTCCAGTCTTACCGAATGCAGTAATTGTGATGGATTATAAAGAGAGCAGTGGCGTAAAGTGGAGAGAAAAGTGTCAAACCGCGAAATCGTTTGTGTTGATTATCATCACAACTTTTCAACGGGTTACCATTACACTGTATGAAAAGAAGTTGAAAAAAGGCCAATGACTGAAGAACTGCCTACACGTTGGGAAGTTGAGCTCGAAGTGAGTATATCTATATACAGCCTTATTAATATTTGTTTACTAACAAAGTATTAGTTTGTTCAAGCACTTGCTAATATCCAATACCTTAACTTCCTTGCACAAAACAAATACTTAGAAAATGATGAATTTTTAGCATATTTGAAGTATTTAGAGTACTGGAGGAAACCTGAATATGCTAAACATCTCGTTTACCCGAATTGTCTTCATGTTTTAACACTTTTACAATCAGAACAGTTCAGACAACAGATCTTAAGGCAAGATGCAGCAGCAGTGTTGATGAACGATATGGTGCATAGATGGAAGGAACCACAGACTACATTTGCACCAACACCCATTCAGAACTTGGTAAGATCACAAAATGGTGAGGAGAATGTTGTGGAGGAGCAAGTTGTAACGACAGAGACACAGACAAACGGTCATGAACCAAATGGAATTGCAGTATCAACGGTAACGTCTACAGAAACACCACAATCGTGATAAGTCATTAAATTTCTTCTTTAAAAGTTATAAACCAAACTTCTCTTTAAGTGCCCTTTGTATATCCTCATTACCCAAATCGACGTTATCCAAGTCTTCTAATAACTTTTCCACTCGAGGCTTGTTCTTAGCTAACCCTAAGATCCTTAATAACTTTGTAGTCTCAACAGATAGGTACCGGTCACGTTCATTGGGCAGCTGTTCTAATCCACGAATCCCACCTTCTTTTACAGGTTTGTTAAATGCATCTTGTAGTTTGTTAACGGTATCAAAGAGTTCTGTTGTTTGAGAAACCAAATAGTATAACGTTTGATCTAATGGTGCAAGCGTCTCAAGTGTTTGCATAGCATCTGGTGATAATTCAGGGCTTGAAGTGAGAAATTGTAATGAATTTTTGTAAACTTTAAGTATCTTAATGATCTTCCTAGCCTTGGTCAGTTGTAATACAAGTTGTTTCTTAATAACAAGTTGTTGTGTAATCTCTTTGAATGCTTGGTTGATCTTAAGATCTAACTCAACAGAACGTACATCTGCCTTCTTATCGAGTTTAAACCCATCGTGATGTTTTAATCTTATCCATCCTTCATCTGTTAGTTCATTAGGTATCGTTAATATGTTTCGAAGTGCATATAACTCCAGTTTATCAAAATTCTTATCAACTGCATTTTCTAATAACGTTTCAAGCTTAGCTGTTCCTAACTCTACTTCATCTTCACTTATCCATTTCCTATGGATCTCCTTCTCAAGTAAATATGTCTCTACTGCCTGTGTACACTTGTACATGACCCCATTAACGGCATTGATGATATCGTCAATCAGTGCAATTGGTGGAAATCCAAGATGTTCCGTAAGAATCTCCGCCGAACGAACATTGGGCAGTGACATCTGCTTAAGATTTTTTTGCCAAATGCAAATTTTCTTCAGTTTCCTTTCCTAAACCTTCGTTTATTATTTTAATGGTTTGTGTGTGTTTTTTTGTTTACTATTTTTTCCCATGATTTCTCGTGTGGGCCACAGAACGCATGTTGCCATGACAACAATCGCATTCAACGCGCTTATTTCCTAAAGCGTGATATCCGACTTCTATAGTCACGTGCTGTTGTCCCGAATTCTATGAGCCCTCGACGATGAGCTCTATTAACTTCTTCAGGTTACTCTTTTATTAGTTAGGAAACAAGTAGAGAGAGAGATACAAAGAGGTAGAGAGGATGTTAAGAGCACACAACAGATTGTTTTCATCATCAACACGGCTTTTGAACAAGAAGCTTAAGCAAGACCCTAAGTTACCTCTTAAATGTGGTCTCGAGATCCATTCTCAACTAAAGACGACCCATAAGCTCTTTGCACTATCCGAAACTTCATTCCTTGATAATCCAAATTCCCATATATCCTATTTCGATGCTTCATTGCCCGGAACTCAACCAAAACTGAACCCAGAGGCCTTGGATTTGGCACTTAGGGCAGCAGTTGCATTGGGATCTCAAGTTAATTTACAATCCACATTTGATCGCAAACACTACTTCTATGGTGATCAACCCATGGGATATCAGATAACTCAACATTATGAGCCATATGCTAAAGGAGGTGAGATTATGTTGTATAAGAGAGATGGACTTAGTGAAGATGAGAAAAGGATAAGGATTGAACAGATACAATTGGAACAAGATACAGGTAAGTCTGTCTATACGGAATCTGAAACTGAATCCTTCTCAAAAATCGATTTAAACAGAACAAATACTCCATTAATCGAAATGGTTACCAAACCTGATTTTGAAAATCCAGAACAGGTAAAAGTATTCATCAAGAAATTTCAGAATCTTTTAAGACATTTGGATGTGTGTACTGGTGACTTGGAGACAGGTGCCATGAGAGTTGATGTTAACGTCTCTGTAGGTGGTGGTGAACGTACTGAATTGAAAAATTTATCCACTACAAGTGCAGTTATCAATGCTATTAAGTATGAGTATAAGAGACAAGTTGAATTGGTTAATAAAGGTGAGAAAGTTGTTCAAGAGACAAGGGGTTGGGATGGATCTAAAACCATCAGGTTGAGAACCAAAGAAGACGCTATGGATTACAGATATATGCCAGATCCAGAACTTCCAGCAATGATGTTGGACTCTGATATTGTGGATCAGGTAAGAGGAAGCATTCCGGGTACTCCAGATGAAGTTCTAACATCATTAATGGCTGAACCATATTCATTATCGCTGAAAGATGCCACAATATTGACTTATGATTTGGAGTTACTGAAATATTACCGTGTATTGTTCAAAGCTGCAACTGAATATGGAATTGATTCTAAAATGCCTGGTAATTGGTTGATTCATGAACTATTGGGTACTTTCTCCAGAAACAACATGCCATTTGATCCTCTGTATATTCCAATGGAGAAGTTGATTGAGTTGTTGAAACTCGTTCAGACGGATCACATCTCCAATTACAGTGCAAAATTATTGCTTCAACACATTTTCAACAATCCAGAAGAAACCCAGGGATCATTGGTTGATCTTATTAAAGAGTATGAGCTTTCAAAGCTTAATCCAGAAGACTTGACAAAAGAGGCATTGGAAAGCGTTTGTCAAGAGATTATAAATGATCAAAGTAAAACTGTCAAAAGCATCAAGAAAGGTAAACTGAATGGATTAAATTTCCTTGTGGGTCAGGCCATGAAGACAACTCAAGGACGTATTGAGGCACATGTATTTGAAGGGTGCTTCAAAGAGCTATTAGGTATTTAAAGGTCTCTACTTAATTTTGGTCAAATCAGCTGCATGAGCTGCATCATGAGCTAATATTAATTAATGCAGCTGCTGGTCAAAAATTTTATATATTAATATTATATTAAATAATGATATATTATATATTATATATATAACAATTTATATTGATAAATTATATATGAGCTGAGTTTCAATATATTAATATATTATGTACCTTAAGTATGGTGTATATATGTTTAATCCCATATATATATGTAGAATTGACGTGCAGTATATTATTGTTAAACCGTACGCGTACACAAAACTACTGCATATATGCATATCTTATACATTAAAGTACTATAATATATGCGGCTCGACGGTTTTGTGAAACTTTTCCTTTATCATTGCCCCTTTATGAGTTTGTGTCACTTTAAGTTTCTGTGTCACTTTAAGTTTTGTGTCATCATCTTTCCCCTATGCAGAAATATAAATAAGGTTCCTCCCACAAATATCCTTCCATCCTTCCACCACCATCTTCCCCTGCATCATTGATGAGATCCAAACCTTGTGGTGGTTCATTTTTTCTTCGGTACGGATCCTGGGTTTTC
Organism: Petasospora bimundalis; assembly: GCA_030569745.1. Taxonomy (NCBI): domain Eukaryota; kingdom Fungi; phylum Ascomycota; class Saccharomycetes; order Phaffomycetales; family Wickerhamomycetaceae; genus Petasospora; species Petasospora bimundalis. The sequence goes on from JAJMLR010000001.1 coordinate 519,119, forward strand.
TTGTTGAGTGTGGGGTTGGTGCTTGTTGATGATTGGCCTTCGGTTGGTGAACATTTTGAAGTTGCAGTTTGGACTTTTGGGGTTTATCATTTATGAGGATGGGTGATGGACTCTTTGGGGAAGAGCTTCTATTTTGATTGTAATCTAATTGAAAGTCTTGGTGATCTCTTGTTTGGTTGGGCTCTTGGGGGAGAAGGGCTTGATCTTTCTCGAATCATTTGATCATCATCTTTTCACTAACAACTTGGTTGTTTAGAAGCTCAGGGTTCTTACCTTTGGGAAAGTGATAGTGGCTGATTCTCTTTGTTGGATGATTTCAAAGAAGTTTTGTTCTGCATTGGTGTACTATTTATGTGAGGGGATGGATGGTGCATTGGTTATAACAGATTCTCTGGAAGATCTATTCAGCAAATTGGTAAAGTCATTACTCTTGATTGGTATATGTTCTTGAATGTATTATTTATGAGGATGGGTAATACTTTTGAGGAATTCACTTTCTTGAGGCCTTTACAAGATGTTAACACTCACGTTGTTTGTTTATTGGTGTATCATTTTTATGAGGATGGATGATGGATCTCTAAACAGACACTGTGGATGTTGTTGGCAGACCAGATCTCATACTCAAAGTGTATCTTTTGGTATGTACTATTTTATGGAGACTTACACTTCTTTGAAACTATTAACATTTTAGCAGAGGCATTATTATACTTTGGAGTTAATATCTTTACTTTCTATTACTGTTGATATCCATCTGATCATGTATTCTTTTGGGGGAAAGTTTACATGTGATGTGATATTCTCAGATACTGGTTGTCTTGTTGTGTTGTTGTCTTGTTGTCTTGCTGTCTTTTTGTCTTGTTGTCTTGTCTTGTTGTCTTATTCTCTTGTTGTGTTGTTGTGTTGTCTTGTTGTCTTGTCTTGTTGTCTTGTCTTGTTGTATTGTCTTGTTCTTTCGTTCTGGTGTGCATTATCTTCAGTGTTGTTATAGAAGTACTGGTTTCCCATCTGACCATGTATTCTTTTGGGGAGAAGTATACATGTGATGATTCGGTATTCTGGTGCTTTCTATATTTGGGCTATTTGTTGTCTGGTCTTTTCTTTGTTATCTGGTTCCTTCTTTTCTTTTGGTATTCTGGTATTCTGGTATTCTGGTCTTGTTCTGTTCATCTTTGTTGGTACTTCTTGTTGCTGTGTTTTGAGATATTTGTTTGGATTGGGGGGTGTCTCTTGCCTTTGTTACTTTTGAAGATGTTGCTTTCTTGATGTTACGTTTTATGGGGATGGAAGGTAATGTCTTGAGTGTACGCTTCTCAAGGATCAACTGCAAAAGATGTTGGATGACGCTTTTGATCACATATTCTTGGGGATGGGAGTATGTGGTCTTGTTTGTGTCTCTATTATACCCCTTTCAGACTTTTGGGTTTCTCTATGGGTTCACTTGACAAAGATCAGAGCTTATGGTATGGTATTCTATGAGGATGGAAAACCATGCCCATTACTTGGATCTACGTTGATTATACTCTTAGGGCACCAGACATTCATCTAAACCTGAGCTTTATTTTCTATTACTGTTGATATCCATCTGACTATGTATTCTTTTGGGGAGAAGAATACATCTGATGACTTGGTACTCTGGTGCTTTCTATATTTGGGTTGTTTGTTGTCTGGTTCTTCTTCACTGGTACTTATGGTTGCTGTATTTAGGATCTTGTCTGGATTGGGTGAGTCTTGTTGCTGGGTCTCTGGAGGGTTTGTATCCTGGGTGTTACCTTTTATGAGGATGGAAGGTAACTTCTTGGGTATACTCTCCAAAGCTCAACTGTCAAGATGCTGGATGGATATTTGGTCACATATTCTTGGGGATGGGGGTGTGTGGTCTTGTTCGTTCCTCCAGTGTACCCTTTTCAGATGGATTTCCTAATCTCTTTGTGGTTCATATGATGGGGGATTACAACCAATGGTATGGTATTCTGTGGAAATGGAATACCTGTCCATGGTTATAATCTTCGTTGTGTGAACTCCAAAGTTCAACAAATCATCTGAGCCTGAGCTCTCTTGGGGAAGAAGAGTTCCTGTGAAGATGATTTGTCTAGTACACTTTATTTCTTCTGGAGGTTTTATTTCTGACTATGGAGTGTGGAGGCTGGCTATTTCTTCATGTTTACGGAGGTTCTCTGATTTTGGTGATCCTCGTTGTGAGTGTCTCAAGGCTTGGGGGGAGGTCTTGAGAGATTCCAACTTGGTGATCTTTTGTAGATGTAGAAAACCACTAGAGCATGGAGAAGTGGCCAGGTATATAAATTGTAGAGCACAGCGAAAGAATATATAAGGGGTATGAACCCCATAGACCCCCCATGTCAAAATTTAATGTTTTTTATATATATTATATATATTATATATGGGGTTCTGTTTTGTTGGCTACAAATTTACATTCAATGTATAAAGAGGATCTCGGAGGCTCTTCCTTTCTCAGATATACTACGACTATTGCTGAAAAAACGATTGTTATGTTTGTGTCACATAACAAAGAGCAATATAAAAAAAAAACCTTTAGACCCGCGTGATCTAATATAACAAAGTCCGATAATAATATTGACACCGCCCGAAGTGTGTTCTTCTTCAGGGTGAAGTCTCCCCCTCCCCTTTCCCCCTTCCAGTCTTAAATTAATATCAAATCTTAGACAAACCAGGTTAATGCTCAAAGGAAAATTACAGCTTATCATATAGCATCGACCTTCATACGTGTTTTTTTTTTAAGATTTTGGTTTTTCAATTTAATATATAATTATAATAATATTGCACACACAAAAGCTGGAAAACCGTCTTTTTTTTTTTGACATTAATTGTACATAGGATATCATGACATGCATATGAGATTAGAAAAAATCTATAAAGTAATAGTGTACAAGTAGAACTTTTTTTGAGTGGTTATAACCACCTTTTATGTTGATTAATCAGAATCGGAATCGGAATCATCACTGGAGTCATCCTCAGCGACAACTTCTTCATCACTGTTTGCGTGATACACTGGGATTTCATCTTTCTTGTCCGACTCACCTTCCACGATAACAGCACTCATATCGGCATCGTCAAATTTGATCTTCTTGTTAGGCACCACTGGTTTAGCTTCTGACTCTGAACCTGGTTTTATGAGAGAACCTTCAACACTAACAACTCTTCCAGAGTTGTGGATGGCCTTTACTGTGAATTTGAGTTTTCCATCCACAGGGATTTCAGATTCATCAAACCATTGACCCAAAGATTGAGATTTCTTTGTAGTTGTGCTCTCTTCATCATCATCCTCTTGTACTTCATCAGCTTGATTAGGCACAAAGGACCAACCTTCTGGGATGTTATTCTTCTTAATACTGGCATTGAATGTGTCATTAACAAGTAAACCGATATGTGATGGTGATTGCATGTAAATGTGTCCTTCCAAGACGTCACCAACTTGAGGCTTCCAAAGCAAAAGATCTACTGAAACCCAAAGGAATGCAAATGGAGAATGGGCATTGACTTTAGCGATAACATCACCATTCTCTGTAATATGTTCACCAGAGAGTCTGAGGTTATCATATCCAATGACTACACCACCAGCTGGGTGGAAGTGTTTCATAAGCATAGGATCGAGATGTTGGGACTTGATACCTTCCAAAGGTTGTTTGAGGTAAGATGGTGCAAGGGAAACATAAAGAGAAGTGGTGATCTTGTGGAAGCATTCAGATGTGCCATCTTCGTTGATTGGGTTTGTCGATTTGTGCTGGATAAACTGTGGTTTTCTGCGCTTGAACTTCTGCTGTGAGTCCGAGTTGGATCTCTTTCTTGTCTCCTGCATCTTCAATAGTATTTAATGTTTCAAAAGGGGCAAACAAAGAGACTTAAAAAAAAAAGTTTATGAGCTTCGAGGAAGAAGTTTATTAAAAATAAAAAAAAATTTGAGCGCGATGAGACGCGTGTTCATAACCTTTCCTCATTGGGCGCCGAGATAATCGTTCTAGACAACGTTCTCTATCCTTTCAAAATTTAATTGGGAAAAGAGGAGGGTTTTTTTTAAAATTTATTATAATTGTATATTTCCCTCTTTATGTACGTATTCTTATATAACTTATGTCATTTCCATGTATATACGTTGATCCCCCCCCATACGTTTATCTCATCGCGCATTGTTCATATGGACGTTTCCACCCATTGAAAAAGGAGCTGTTCACACAGATCTCTTGAGAAAAGCTTCAACGCCAAAGGACAAAGCAAATAAAACCGGAAAAGATGTCCGTTGAGCTCGACGATATTACAGTGAACAACCAACGTTGTCTTCAAGTGATCAACGAACACTGCCTCCCGACCAGATACCCAGAGGAGTTCTACAAGGATGCACTTTCCGGATTCACCAAACTCGCATACTTTGGAGAAGTTGCCGTTGGAGCTGTTAAGGCCAAACTCGAAGTTCCACAGCATCACACGGTTCCTACTTCCGTGTACATTGAGTCAGTTGCTGTCTTGGAACCATATAGACATCTTGGCATTGGCAAAAAACTTGTGGATTACATTGTAGAAGAAGCTAAAAAAAGCTATGTTCATGAAGTTACATTACACGTTTGGAGTGAAATGGATTCTGTAAAGAAATGGTATGAAAGTATGGGATTCGTTGAGAAGGAAATCATCCCTGATTATTACAAGGAACAAAAATTGGATAATCCAAGTGCTGTCTTGATGTCCATGAAATTTTGATATGTTTATGCATATGTTACGATTCTATTAAGCCTTAATTGTAGTTCCTTACTTTTTACTTTTATTGATGAATTGCTTTATATATATACAAGTGCAGTGCTTTTTCTTTTATTTGATGTGTTTTTCATATCTTTTCAATCCAGTATTCATTCTTGGTCTCATCTCTAATCTCCTTTGGTTTAACACAGTTGTAAGATGAACCAAATTCTCTTAAATGTTGTGAATATTGTGCTCTCATTTCGTCATATGGATCAGAGCATTCTAATGGAACCTCATACAAACGACTGAAAACTTTATAATCAGGAACAGTTTTGGCTTTCATCTTCATTATCTCTTTCTCTTTACCTTTATCACGACCTTTTTTAACTATTTTTGTTGCAGAAGTTTTCAAATAACGAGTCATAAAGTGTTCAATAGTCTCACGAACTCCTAATACAACACCTTTAGGTGCCCAAACTTCGAATAATTGATCTGTGTTCTTGGCACCGGTAGGCTTTATCTGTACGTATCCAATATCCTTAATAATTAAATCGACAGAGCCATGGAAAGGTGGAATCACATATCTAACCATATTCTCCATACCCTCTGGTTTAACAGTGAATTTTTCTCTCAATGCCTCTGGAGGGTTACCAACAGTGCTAATGGCCTTTTCCATAGAACTGAATTTCCAAGGTTTACCACGACACACTGGTTTCAACTGAACAATTGATTCACCTGGTGCCTGTAAGAAAAACAAACCACCAACAGTCAACACTTGTCCACCCTTTATTGATTCATAGTGCTCCTTTCTCAAGTCGTTTACGAGAACTTTACGTCCTTGTAATACGTTTTTCAGTTGGTCCTCCTTTATCAATTGGAAAAGGTTATTTGAGTCAAGGAATCCCGGAGTATCAATGATAGTATTCTCACCACAAACATGTTTTATGTTTTCCCTTGTTAAAGCTGGTAAATGAGATGAACCTGTAGGTTTAATGTTCTTTGAACCTGGTGTTATAAGACTGTTTGATACATTCAAGATTCTATTTGCCAATCTCGTCTTACCAGTATTAACATATCCAACGAGATGATTCACCCATCCAAGGGATTTATAAAGTTCCTCTACTGCCCATGAGGTATGTGCACTAACAATAAACAGCTTGGAAGGTGTACCAACTAATCTGTTGACCATCGTTTCAAAATAATTGGTATATTTTCTAGCAACAGAGTCAAAGCCACAGAGCATATCCGACTTATTCATAACATAAGTCACATTTCTTCTACCTTTCAACGCCACAAGAGATAGAGGGAAATCATAAGCAGAAAAGACATGAAGAATGTTTTCCTTTTGTGGTACTGCATCAAGAACTTCATGTAAATTCACGGGTTGGTGCTCTTTGGGATTATAAACATTATGATGAAGTGCATTATGACATCTTTGACAAATGAGATCTTCCTCTTGCGTGGATGCAATTATACGATCTTCAACCTCTGATCTACCAGTACTCGACTCCAAAAATTGACGGCCTTCTTCGTCGAGCTTAGAAAATGCAGAAAGGAATTGAAGTTTCTTACTCTGATATTTGGGTACAGTTGGTTCCTTTTGTGGCTCAATATAGAACCCAACGGCATCTTTATCAATATTCTGTAATGATATGCCACAAGAGTTGCACTGTGGTACCATATCTCTCACAGTTTGAGGCTTTCTCTCCAATTTTGGCCTAAATATCTGAGATTCGTAGACGTCATCTTGCCCTGGAGATGAAGGTGGCTTGAGTGTAGACTGAGCCCTCACAGAGCGACAAATACATGAACGTAATACCAGACGAGACACGGCATGAGACCGTGAAAAGTTCCTCGTTATCATCGTATCCTTTTGGCTATCAACAACGCTTTAAAACCAAAAGTTCATTCAAATGTGTCAAAATAACTCACAATGAAAAAAAAAAAAAAAAAAAAAAAAAAAAAAAAAAAAAAAAAAAAAAAAAAAAAAACCACCAAAGAGGGTGATGATGTGGTGCGTACCGATACATTGGGCTTGATTGAAACAAAGAATCCTCTGTAAATGTTCCCATAAACAACAAATTTGAATCTTTTGGAAGATTCCCGGCTTTATAGTGGTAAGTGGTTATTTCCATATAAATTACTAGAAAATGCGGTTGTTATACGTTATATAGGTCGGGCATTTATATATATGTAGATTGACCGGAAAACTGCATCTCAGAAGCTACAGTACTGCAGGTTCATTTCGAGAATTTTATATATATAAGATGCACAGAATTAGTTTGAAATGCTTAAAGAAATTTCAATTGTTTGTAGGAAGTCCGAGGAAGTACTCAAAGTTCTCAAGCAAATTCTTATCCAACTGAGAAATCAGTTGTGTCCAATTTTGGGACCCAATACCTTGCTCCACAGCAGATAAGGTCGCCTTGATGAACTCCTTAATTCTCAAGTTATGCACAGGGTCAGCCATCTTGAATAACTGTTGGAAGCGGACATATTCACCATTCTCCTTCACCGTCAAATCATCATTATAACTGAACTCATACAAGTAGTTTGAATGGTAAACCTCACAATCGCCACCATTGGCAGATTCGTTAACTTCTTCCAAGGCACTGATCCAAAGTGTGAAAAGGGTCGCAAGGTCATCAAAGAAAACAGCTTCGCCTGATCTGAGTAATGCTGTAAGACCCAAAATATGGATCTTACGGTTCCTTGGGTTGCTTATAGTAGTTTCCATTCTGGCATACCAGACAGTGATGAACTTCTTCAATACCACAGAACGCTGGTTAAGGTCCGGGAACAAAAAGTTGAAAACCTGAACCAAATGCTCTGGGTTTAAATAAGCCAAGCGTGCGATAACCAACAGGAGCTTACCAATCGTAATGTGTGATTGATCATCATCCAGTACCATTTCAATCATGGTTGGTAATAACTTTGAATCCATCAAAAGTGATAACAGTGCCTTGTCGTGACCCTCTGTTAGGCAACTTTCCAAAACGGCAATCTCCAAGTATGATACCAAAATATCCAATGCATCATCTCTCATTTGTGGCAGATACTTACCAAAAGTTTCAAAGACACCCAAGGTAAATGGCCTAGTGGCATCATTCAAAAACAGTTGTGGAATTAGAATAGTATAACTTCTCCAAATCTCCAAGATGAGAGGAAGAATCTCTGTTTGATTCAATAATGCATCCGTGTAGAAGTCATGCAAATCATGTATCAGTGAACTGGATGGGTCCAATGGCTGTGAGGTTGGGTAGTACTGTAATATAGCCAACCAAAGCTCATAGCCATCCTCCGAGAGAAGGGAATGGAACTCGGACTGTGGAGAGCAGCACACTCTTATCAATGGCAGCGCAATATCCCAAGTAGTGTTGGAGTTCTGATTCAATGAAATCACCAAGTTCTTCAAAATTCTCAACAAACTGTTTTTAAGAATCATCTCATTGGAATTATTGGATGCATCCCAGAACTTTGGAACAATACTCAACAACTGGTCAAGCTCATTTGCAGATATTAATGGATTGGTTCTTGAAATCAGGTCACTTATTGTGTTGAGTAAGAACAATTTGGATTCTGTCAGCTCCATCTCACTGGTCAGTCTCAGTAAATGCATGGTGAAATCCTTAATGAAAGGTTTGAAGTCTTCCTTCTTGAAATCCCAATCAGTGATAATGGTCTTCAAAGCCTGAATGGCAGTCAATTTGACAACTTTGTCGTTAACAGGATTGGAAGGGTCCAAAAAGTTCAAAAGCAAAGAATAAATGTTCTGTAACGTCTGTGGTGTGATAACACTCAGTCCTACCCACTCGTTGATGAGGAGGCATACTCTTCTCTTGAGGATTCGAGTCTCAGACAAATCACTTTTTAGAGCTACCGGGAAGAAGATCCGGGCACAAAGGTCATTGAAGTCAATAGTATCGTGAATAGAGTTAGCACTGAGCTGGAAAATAGAGAAAACGGAATCCTTCACCAAAATATTTTGTACGGAGTCCTCGCTGTGGTTAGCCATTTCATTTTGCACTTTGTTCAAGACATAAGGCACAAGCAGGTCCTTGAAGTTCACCATCATATCTTGGAAGAAGTTCTCCGCGCATTGTCTGATCTGGAATTCGAAGTTTTGATTGACTTCGTCATTTGCCCATTCCTCTGGCTCTGTTAGCCAAGATTCCAGGTCACTTGGTTTCAATTTAATGTAGTAGTTGATAAGCAAGTCTGTAAGAGTCTTGATTAGATCCTGTGAGAAGAACTGAGTTTGTAGCAACATGATAGCGTTCTCAATTTCCGCCTTATTTGACTTGGACTTCAATGTAAGAACTGCACCCTTCTTGAATAAGTAGTTGATGAGGTTTTTGAATATGAGCAGAGTCTTAATTGCGAGGAACTCCCAAATTCCATCAGTTTCGTTTTCGCTGTCATTCTTGTAGACAACCTCAGCTTTATCTTTCAAAAGTTTCAATAAAGTAAAGAGGATGTCCTTTGAAGACGGTAGTAGAATCAAATTTGTAGGATTAGACTTGACCATCAAATGATAAATCTTAGCGTAACAACGGATATACTTTTCGAGAATGTCATTAGGTGCATACTTTTCGTAATTGGCCGTTAGAAGTTCAAAATGGCGCACTGAAACGGTCAAGAATTCTGCTGTCTCAGGTGATTGATGAGGACTGTCATAGACATCTGTGATGAGTCTTCTTATAACTTTTAGTGACAAGTAACCAATTTCCATGACTCCAAAGTCAATTGATTCCACCCATTCATTGAAAAAAGTAGTGTATATCCGTATGACAATTGCTGTGATAATTGGAGCCTTACTCTGAAGTGCTGGTCGTGTTCTTCCAATCTTTGCCATTGCCAAGTTCTTGATGACCTGGTTAAGGATGATGAGGGTGTTATGGATTTTGATATTATTGCTTTCCATGACTGACTCTTGTAAAAGACGTTGCAGATCATCAAACAAAGTTGGCCACTCGGCAGGGAAATCGAAACGGCATACACGGGCAATTGCCTGAGCATTCTGGATAGAGAGTTGCTTGTTTGGTTCATCGATGAGGTCAAACAAGTGTTGTTTGATCGCTTGTTTTTCCTCTTTTGAGATGGAATTTTGCCTGGATGATCTCCAATACTTCTCCACACCATTCTTGAAACTGATGATAGCTAACCATCTCGTTTGAAGAGGTAATGTGAGGTCATTGTAGACAGATTGAAGGAGTTGATGAAACCCAGGTTGCTTCTCCCACTCTTTGAGTCTATTCTCTGCAAGCTTCTGACTAGCATTTCGCTCAGAGCTGTTTGCCTGCTCCAGCACCACCGTCAATGATGCTAGATCGAGACTCATTGTATCGACTCTGTCGTTTAATACGGATAATTAAGGCTTGTTGATGCTGTAACAAAGCTTAGAGAAAAGCTCAACAGAGTAAGAAAAAAAGCACGCATTCGCGGAACACATCCGCACACCACCTCAGGGCCAAGGGCATTGAGGGCCATATGGTTGACTTATTTCTTGTCATTGAACAATGGAAAGTTGTTTTAATATTTAGTTTTTTTGTGTTTATTTTAATTTTGAAGTCCGATTGTTTGTCCTTGGCTTGGTACCTTATCTCGTTGGTCAATAGAAGCTACTTTAAAGTGAGGTCAGGCATAAGTGTAATTGTATATATTCTAGTTTTTTATTCTAGTTATAAAGCACCGGTTATATAAAGGAGTTTAGGTGCTAAGTTCAGTAAATAGTAGAGTGAATTCAACTGTTCCTGATCCAATGGAGACAACCTCCTGTACTTGACCAGAAGCAACGGCATCAGCGGAGAAAGTGGTTTGACCGTTGGCAGAGATGGCAAGGGTAGACGAGTCAAAGTTGAACTCAAATGGAGTAGTAACAGTAGAAGCACAAGTGAAGACATTGTCTTCAATAGTACAGTACCCTGCAGATGACTTAAGATAAACTGAACCGGTGGTTAGCTCGATCATCGAATAAGTGGCACAAGTACCGGAAGCGTACCATTTTCCGCTCTTGATCAAACAACCGGATTCATCAGAGAGGTAAATGTATCCTTTAGTGGTTGAAGATGTTGAGGCCGAGCCACCAGTAGTTGTGGTTGTTGTTGTCCCGGAAACTGTAGATGGAGTTGTGTCCAACTGCTTTGGTAGGAAAGACACATTGTCTGAGCAGCCAGACGTAGTCAAAGTATCAATTGGGAGGTAGTCACCACCAACGAGAGGACCTCTGAGGTGGTACATGTACCAAACCTGCTCCAGAGCATTTGAAGAGTCACAAGAGATGTATGGAATAGCACCAAACTCGTTTGTCAATGCATCAATAATGTCTGATTTAGAGTAAGTCACGTTTTCAGATGGAACAATACCAGCAGCACTCAACCAGTCGTAAGTTGGTAGCTCTTTAAACATTTTAACGGTCTGTTTATAGTAGTCATAGACGTACTCATACTCAGTCATATTATCAGTGTAACACTCAGGTTTCAAAGTTGAATAACAGGTACCATGCTTGTTGAACTCATGCTCCCACAAGGATGCGTCGTCACCAGTGTAATCCTTCCAATATTCCTGCATGTAAGACAACAAATCGGAATCATAGGAAGCGACGATCGACTCTGGATCAGAAATTTCCATAGAAGTATCACAGTACTGGGAGTATGTTCCATCACAGTGGTCTGGCCAGAGTCCATGGATAGTGAACGAATCCTCTGGACCAGTTGCTGGGTTATAGTCCCAGAACTGCGTTTGAAGAATGACACCACCAGGATACTCAAAACAACAAAGATCATCATCCATAGATGTAGTGTTGGTACAAGAGTAAGGTAAGTCCAGTGGGCAGCTTGCAGTGGAAGTAGCTTCAGAGCTAGAGGAAGATTCAGTGGAGGAAGACGAGGACGAAGATGATGAAGACAAAGATCTTGAAGAAGATTCAATTGACGAAGTTGATGATAACGATGAGGCTAATGTAGAGGATGGTGATGATAAAGACAATGGAGGATCAACAATGGATGAAATAGAGGAAGACTTGGAAGACTTGGAAGACTTGGAAGACTTGGAAGAAGCAATCTCGGAGGATACAGTTGAAGATTTAGTAGTAACTGTCTCTGGTTTAGAAGACATCACAGAATAAACAGTGGAGTACACAAGGCACTGGCTTTGGGTGATAGCATCAGCAATATTGAATGCATCGGTAGATGCCAACGTCGCAGCAAGGATAAGCAGGGTCTTCTGCATTGTTAATCAATCGAAATTATTCCGAGTTGATCCCATACTTTATCGACTCTACCGAAGCATGTGGGTGCTCATGCTGTTATATATATATAGTCTCCGATCGACAGACCTCGGCATCTCGCTGATCAAAATGCAGTGATGGAACTGTGTATTATTCCTTATGTATCCCTCGTGGGCAATATAAACAACACGCAAAATCGGGGCTTGCATCTCCATACGTTAAGGGTCCTGCACCGGGTATACTGCTGATAACCGAGCGCAGCAGCCGACTGATCCAACTAAATTGAGGTTCTCAGCAATGACAATTTGTATTTGATGTTATAACCTCTGCTTATTCAATGAGTTAAAAGCCATCCTTACTTCACCAATGCTTAAGTTGTAAAATTTTTGTACGATAAAGCTCGGGAGTACTCGAGTGTCTCGAGAGACACATGGGCTGTCTATTGTTTTTGAGGGGGGTCCTTCCAGTTTAGGAAGTCCGCACATTCCTGAGTTGGACTGCAGATCCTCTCTCTGAATCCCCCTTTACGTCTTAAGTTTAGTTGTCGGAAGTGTGTACAGCTATTGATAATAATAAATCCCATATTAACTCGGTTACGATTCATTTTATTATATACATGTGAGGTGGGAAACTGTGTGCGTGGGGGGGGGGGTATCAACAATATTATTTCATTCATCCGGAGCAGCTGTCGCACGGGGAGTCGTCTCTTAAATTACACGACATACCAGACAATGGACGGCTGCTGTGGATATCAATTACCTCGTTCTGAGGTGGAGTATTCGGCTCGGTTGATCCCAGTGCCAATGGAGAGACTTTTAGTCTCTTGGCTTCTGGTGCTACCAACGAAAGCGTTGCCTCTGTAGAGCTTCGACCCGACGATGGTGAAGAAAATACTGTAGATTCAGCGATTATCGATTGGAATGACTGAGTTGGGCTTCTTCTCATTGGTGTAACCGAACGATCGATTGTAAACTTAATCGCAGCTGATGCTGCTTGAGTCCTCAAGTAGTACATACCCGTCTTTAAACCTTGTTTCCATCCAAAGAAGTGCATAGCAGTGAGCTTACGGAAAGTTGGTTCCCTCATGTGTACGTTTGTACTCTGTGATTGGTCAATGAACGGACCACGATCAGCACACATGGTTAACACCCCCTTTTGTGGGAGTTCCCAAACTGTTCGATATAACAGCTTCAAATCCTCAGAAATTTCAGGGATATTAGCAATAGATCCATCGTCGTCAATAATCCGATCTTTCATCTGCTGGGACCATAGACCCAAGTCTACCAAATCCTGAACTAGATATCTGTTAACCAATTGAAATTCTCCAGAGAGAACACGTCTGGTATAGATGTTTGACGTCAGTGGTTCAAAGCACTCGTTAAATCCCAAAATTTGTGATGTCGACGCTGTAGGCATAGGGGCAACAAGCAAGGAGTTTCTTAAACCATTGATCTTCACTTGATTCTTCAATGAATCCCAATCGTACATCCCAGAGAAATCAACTTTCTTCTCGGTCCAAAGATCAAACTGTAATAAGCCTTGAGATGCTGGGGACCCCTTAAAGGAATCATAAGCACCAAATATCTTAGCCAATTCCATAGAGCACTCCACAGCACCATGATATATAGTCTCGAATACCTGTTTGTTTAATTGACGTGCTTCTGTACTATCAAATGGGTAACGGAACTCCATGAACAAATCTGCAAGACCCTGTACACCTATAGCAATCGGACGGTGACGTTTATTACTTTCTTCAGCTTCTGGTGTGGGATATGAGCCAACGTCTATGACTCTGTTCAAGTTCTTAGTAAGAACTTTTACAACGTAATGTAGCTTTTTGAAATCAAAAACCTTTACGTTCTCAACAGTTTTAACGAATGTAGGCAATGCGACGGATGCCAAGTTACAAACAGCAGTCTCAGTTGGTGAAGAGTATTGGACAACTTCACAACACAAGTTCGATGATTTGATAACTCCAAGATTTTTCTGATTGGATTTTCTATTACAAGCATCTTTGTATAGCATGAAAGGGCCACCTGTTTCCACTTGTGACTCTAAAATCGAGTGCCAAAGCTTCTGTGCTCTGACTTTCTTTCTCTCCAGTCCTTGTGATTCATACTTTTCATACAACTTCACAAATTCATCACCATATACCTCATTTAAACCAGGTGCCTCGTCAGGTGAAAACAGACACCAATCCTCATCGTTCTCAACTTTAGTCATAAATAGATCTGGGATCCAAAGAGCATAGAAAAGGTCTCTTGCACGCATCTCCTCTTTTCCATGGTTCTTCCTCAAGTCTAAAAAGTCAAAAACATCTGCATGCCATGGTTCCAGATAAATGGCAAATGCACCTGGTCTTTTGTTTCCTCCTTGATCAACATACCTAGCAGTGTTGTTATAAACACGAAGCATAGGGACAATCCCACTCGAAATACCATTAGAACCTGCTATGTATGCACCAGAGGCCCTAATGTTGGATATATGGATACCAATTCCACCAGACGCCTTTGATATCATTGCAGTTTTGTGAAGAGTCTTATATATTCCATCAATTGAGTCGTCTTCAATCCCAAGTAAGAAACATGACGATAAGTAAGGATTTGGTGTTCCAGAGTTAAACAAAGTAGGTGAAGCATGAATGAAGTATCTTTCACTCATAAGATCATAAGTCTCCTTCACAGCCACAAGGTCATTACCGTGGATTCCTAGTGAGACTCTTAAGAATAAGAACTGTGGCGATTCTGAAGTGATTCCGTTACACTTCAGCAAATATGACTTTTCCAACGTCTTGATTGCAAAGTATGTGAAGCCATCATCACGTTCTGTTTGGATCATTGAATCCAATTCGTCTTTGTGGGACATCACAATATCATAGACCTCTCGTGACACTAGTGGTGCACTTTTGCCTGTACCTTTTTTGCAATAATTATACATTATCTTAACGTTATCACTGAACTTTGATGGGAATCTAGTCTTCATGTGTTGGAGATAAACTCTGGCGCCCAAAATGGAGTGGTCTGGATGTACAGTAACCATTGTTGAAAGTGTTTCTGATGTCAGAGTTGTAAGTTCACTATCTGTTAGTTCCTCTGGCAGTGCAATTTCAACTTTTTGGGATATTAAATCAACGTCAATGAGAGATGATAGGCCATGTCGTAGATCGGTCAACGTTGCTTTCAAGTCCTCCACGGAAAAGGAGCTCTTCGTTCCATCTGGAAGTAGCACCTGAACCCTTGTCATCGTTCCCAGTCACACTACACTCTTCCTTTAAATATATATGGGCAGTACGTGGGATCGAGGAAGCTTGACGGTTGCCTTCACTTGTTCAGGAGATGTGATATGTCACAAACGCACCAGCGCACGGTAAAACAAGAGAATGAAGGGGGGGGTTGTCTCTCCAAAAAGGCGCAAGCAAGTCAAACACACTAAGAACAGGGAGAACCTCTTGAAGAATCTTCGTGGCCGGTATAAATGGGTCAAGTGGTATGGATTCTGAAATCAAAATGTCTACGCATCCCCTGAACAGAAGTGGGAGGCAAATTTACGGTTAACTATCGGTTCGGGCCGCATATTGTATGCACGCTATATAACCCCGATTGGGACACTTTCTAGAGTTCGGCTCATCAACCGTTTTAGTTTCATTTATATAAGTTCGTTTATTTAAGATCTTGCTGGAATATGAGCACTTGAATATGCAAGAATCCATTTCGTACTGTGTGTTTTTTCAGTTAGTAATTTGATAAAAAAAAATCATTAATGCTGGTAATAAAATTTAACTTACTTTGTTAATAGGAACTTACAAGCACTAGTCCATTCGTCATCCGCTGTTTTTGATGATAACCTTACACTTGCTTCTCCAATTTTGTCCTTGTTCATCTTATAAGGCAAATCAATAGTGGAATCATACTCTTTAAGCTTTGCTGCTATCTGAGATAAAATATCTAATAATGCAACCATCGAGTTGTCTAACTTTGAATGGTTAAATAGACGCTCAATTTGATATTCACCTGATGAGTATACTTCTAAAACGGTCACTTTAGGTTTTGAAGCGTTATTGATATCACGCTCATATTTTTCAATCTTGGAAGTAGACCCCATTGGTTTAAGTCTATAACCTTGAAGCTTAATGTTAAGTCTTGATGTTACCGTTGCTAATAGCAATACAACGTTTCCAAGTGCAGCATTAATTTCTTGCCAAGGGACTCTAATGGATTCAAGAGATCCAAGACGTAGTCCATTAATAGTTCCAAATGGACCATCATGAGAGATATTAAATGTATCGTTATAAACATTAGTTTTTCTTAGCTTCTCTAATTGTGAAAGGTTAAATTCATATTCAGCTGTAATTGTATCTCTTTCCTTAATGAATTCTGTAATTTCTAATGCTCTTTTGTTTTCTTCGGTCAAGAATTCTTGTTCTTGAAGTTTTATCTGTTCCAATTCCTTTTCCATTGCTAAGATATCATCATCTATACTCTCTTTTTCATTTTCCAACTGTTTCAATTCTTGTAATAGTTCTTCTTCTTGAGATTTCAGCTTAGTTATTTCCATTAAACTTTCTTCGGATTTTGAAATTAATGGAGCTTGTTTGTTTTGTAATTTTTGTAAGAATTGAATATAGACATCTCTCTCTTTTGAAGTTTTATCGTATTGTGATCTCATGTTTTCAAGTAAATACTGAGCACAGTCCTTACATATGGGGAAATCCAATTCCCCCTTAGAAGATAGTAAAGTGAAAATGCTGGAAAGCGTCTTGATCCTATTTGATAATACCTTATTTTCAGCATCACTATCAGATGAATAAGTATCATCCAATTCATCCTGACCTTCAAATTGAGGTAAGATAACAAATGATTCTGTACCTGCACCTTCACTTCCACTTCCACCCCACTTCATTGCAGAGTCTCTTTTCTCCGTAGATTGGGCAGCTTCCAATATCTTCCTTCTATCTTCTGCGATAAAAGGTTCATTACCGAGAGCCTTATCCTGTTCCTTAGAACCATATCCAAGTCTTGCCGATGTCAACAGATGCGTTTGAGCTCTTGATAAGTTTGTAAGCGAGCTGTCAATGACAAGTGGAAGTTTACACCTTTGACAATTATAATTCAAATTATTCATCTTCTAATTAAGTACCCTACAGACATGAAATGTATAGTAGTATGAGAGGGTTCCTAACCCAATCAAATCTCCTACTCATTCGCGTTTTCGGTACATCCACATATGCGGAGAGTGGGGGGTGGAGGGAACGAGGAACGAGAATTTTTGTTAATAAAGTCAGCTGTTTGCCTTCTACTTTTTTTACTATTCACTGCAATCAAACAAAATGTCATTCATTAAGAACTTCTTCTTTCCGGTAAAGACATCTGATCCAACCGAGGACTCCGGGAGTGCCGGCTCCACGGATCCTATCGTCGAAGGACGCTTCACGCCACGTACATTGTCCCATTACAACGGTCATGATGACGAGAAAATATTCATCTCTGTTAAGGGAACTGTTTTCGATGTGACACAGGGACGTCAATTCTATGGTCCTTCTGGTCCATACTCTAATTTTGCTGGTCATGATGCTTCTAGGGGACTTGCATTGAATTCGTTTGATTTAGACGTTGTAAGAGATTGGCATCAACCTATTGATCCCTTGGATGACTTAACACCACAAGATCAAGAGGCATTGGACGGTTGGGAAGAACATTTCAAGAAGAAGTACCCTATTGTCGGTACACTTGTTGCGGAATGAACTCAATATCTTCTCAATATCTTTTCTTTTAATCTATTTTAATGCTATTACGAAAACAATGTTTCTCTTTAAGTAGTGTCTGCCATCGGCTTGCCGTGTCAATAGCATGTTGTTCTTCTGCCATTTTCTCGCCGTGTCAGTAGTGCGGGCGAGATGGTGAATCGTGGCCAGAAAGAAGTTTGTTACCAACATAAGGAAATTGTATAAAAGTTTTGATATCTCTCGTTTGCATAACTTACACGCAGGAATGAACTCGAGATACGACTACGATGAGCATAGTCAAACATGGCCCGTTTTCGCCCTGGCGGTGGCCTCGGTGATTGTGGTGCCCGTTACTATCCACTCGATCTATAACTTCTTCAGTGAGGACAACAAGCTAAAGAGTTCAGAAGGTTCGATTCCTCAAAAGACAACTCCACAGGAAGTGAAACACTTTAGACAACAGAGAAAGCGTAAAAACGCGCTATTTTCAAAGAAATCTCTGTTTTTACTTGTTGGATGGACACTCATTGCATTCTTTGTGTACATCATCAATACAACAGATGCCGTTGTTGTAGGACAATCTTTTGATCCATATGAAATTTTAGATGTGGAGTTTGGATCCAGTGAAAAAGTTGTAAAGAGTGTATATAAGAAACTCTCAGTCAAATTCCATCCGGATAAAATTAGAAACAAATCTGAAGAAGAGATGAAAGAGATGGAGGAAAGATTTGTCTTGATCACCAAGGCTTATAAGGCTTTAACTGATGAGGTCACAAAGGAGAATTATGAAAAATACGGTAACCCAGATGGTCCACAACCGGCTACCCATGGTATTGCCTTGCCTAAATGGCTTGTCGAAGACTCAACTTCACCTGTTCTTTTGGGTCTCTATATTGCCTTTATTGGATTCATTTTACCATATGTCGTTAGTCAATGGTGGAATAAATCCAAGAAAATGACTAAAAAGGGAATCCGTGCCGATACTGCTTCAATGTTTGTTGAACAGATCTTGAACCAGAAGAATTCGGAAATCATTAGAATATCCACCATTATGGGATATCTTGCTGAAGCATCAGAATATACCGAACTTCTTCCAGGAAAATCTGTTGATGACATTTTGGACCTCTATGACCAGTATTTGAATCGTAAATTCTCAAAAGAGAATTTGATTGCTGTCTCTATTGTCCCAACATTGATCACAGGTCTTGTTGATATCGCTTCCTCTTTTAGAAATTTGGATATTTCAGTCGCTGCGGTGTCTACTCTCAAGCATTTCATTCAAGCTTTACCAGAGAATCCTAAAAATGACTTGTTACAATTGCCACACGTCGACCCTGCTGCAGTTTCCAAGTCTAACATTATTAGATTGGGTAAATTGTTCACATTACCAAAGAACCAAATCAAGGAGACTTTGGGAATTCAAGATGATGCAAAGCTTGCAGAAGCTATGGAAGTTGGTGCAAAGATTCCTAGAGTGGAAATTTTGAAAGCTGAATTCAAAGTGCCAGGTGAGACTGTTGTTACCCCACAATCTAAAGCATATATCTCATTAAAAGTATTGGTCAAATCACCAATTCATCACGGTGCATCCAAGATTGAAGCTACGAAATTGGAAGAAGAAGAAACAATGGAATCCCTCAGAGATCCATTCGAGATTGTCTTTAAACAGCCACAGTTGCCATTGGCTTACTCTCCATTTTTCCCAGAGGAGAGACAAAGTGGATACATTGCCTTTGTCGTACTACAAAAAGATGGTAAGATCTGTGAACAACCTGTCATCATCAAGAATTTGGGACTGGAAAATTTGGAACTGACAGAGGAGGAGTTTAAAAATGGTGAGAAGTTGACTGTTGGTACTTTGAAGATTCCATTATCTCAACCAACACCAAAGGAAACTGGTAAGATTCAGTTCCGTGTGATTGTCAAATCCTTGGATTATTTCACTAATGACATTGATGTTCCAGTGGTGCTTGACATTCAAAATCCACCAAAGATTGAGGAAGTGGACTATGACATTCCAACTTTGAAGGCTGATTCTTTAGCTGGTGCGATGGCCAGTTTGAGAGGTGAAGAAGTTGATGGCGTGTACAGTGATGATGAGAGCGATTTTGAAGATGAGGAGGAAGAAGACTTCACAGATATTGACTCCGATACCGATGCTGAGGATGAAAAGTAGATGTAATTAATAAAAGGGGCTACATTTTTCCTGCTATTGGCAATTTGTAGATCTAAAATTCAAAAAAATTAATAAAGAAAAGAAAAAGAGTTACTTGGCCCATCTATGAGCCTCGTCACCTTCGGACCAATTTCTTTCTGTGTACCCCAAAACATGCTTAACCTTATCCACGGTTGCTGAATCACCAGTGTTTTTACCCATATTATCACTAATTTTAACTGCTGGATTACCATTGGCCTCTGATAATTTGATCACTATATTCAATGGCTCTGACTTGGTGTTAGTAGATAAAGAGATGAAGTCGTTGGTGAAGTTAGTTCCAATACCAAAGATAGCCTTAAGACCAACGCTGTCAGCTTTTTGTTTATACTTGAGTGACTTTGCAACGTCCAATGAATCAGAGAAACAAATGACTTTACTGAATTTTTCATATCCAAGAGAATCGTAATGGTTGGCAATCTTTTGAGCGTACTCTTCTGGGTCTCCCGAGTCCTGTCTAACACCACTGTAGTAATCTGAGAACGGTTTTGTGAAAGCTTTAAGGAAGTTATCAGTACCAAAAGTATCAGTTAGAGCTAAACCAGCATGTTCAGGTCCAAATGCAGAGATCCAATATTCTAAAGCCTGTTTGTTTGCCAATGTGTAGTCTTGTGTTATGGCTGCAATTCCCATGAACCATTCATGAGCGATTGTACCTATTGGTTTAAGATTATATCTCATAGCTAGTAAAACATTAGAAGTTCCCAAAAACAATTTAGCCTTTAGAGGTTCTGCCTTAGCACAGTAGTCCACAATGCCTTTTATAATCAACTCTTGTACTTCAAAGGATCTTCTTCTTCTTGTTCCAAACTCAGAAAAGGCAATACCACCATCTAATAACTGCTGTGTCTTCCACTGAACCTTTTCAAGTTGCCCATCGAGTGACCAGTCTTTGTCCACAAACTTGAAGTAAGCCTCCGATACCAAAGCAAGCAAAGGAATTTCATAGAGGATGGTATCTTGCCATTTGCCATGACACTGAAGGTCCAATGATGCATCGTCATTAACGATCAATTTAACCTGTGTCTTTGGGTCCAACTTGAAAGTTGTAAGGAACTCAAAATACTCCTTTGGAAGATATGGCACTTCTTTCTGCAGATACTTAATCTCCTCAGTGGTGAATCTAAGCTCTTCAAGACTAGAAATCTCCGTCTTTAACCATTCAATTGCCTCAGTATTCAACTTCTTAGCAGGTGTTCTATTTGTAAAGGCATATGATACAACTGCTGTTGGGAAATGCTTATGAACAGCAGCATGCATTGTGATCTTATAAAGATCTGTGTCTAAAAGAGATTGGATGAGCATTCTTTGTCTGTTTAATGGGTTCCAATTGCAATTCTCCTGTAAGTGCTTTGTTATCAGTTGAAGGTGTCTGTGTGTGTGTGTGCTTTTCCCCAGCCTTCTTCTCCGTACGCGGCTTATACATGATCGTAAGCTAGGCCGGGTAACACCCAGCTGTGTGATACCTGATAATGCTTTACTATAATAATAATACACTGAGAAGTTATTAATTTAGTACAATGTCATAATAATAAGTTAATTAAATCAATACAATAACAGATCATTTAAATATGAGGCCATGAAAAAAGGGAACTTTTGAAACAATCAGAGCTTCAAGTAGAAACTATCCAGGTACTTATCGAACTTCCTTATGATGAATTCAGGTAACGAGGTCTCCAACTTAGTGACAGTGTACAAACTCCAAATTCCCCAAAGAGACACTAAAGAGATGGCATTCATGGCTAATCTCCTTAGTCTCATCTCTTTTACTCTGAACCACGTTAGCATTCCATATACCGTGTGGTAGGTGGTAAGCAAGATCAACAGTGGGCACACTGCCCAATTCAATACAAGTCTCCATACACCTTGACCATTACCGAATACATAAGAAACGTACTCCAAGTTAATGTAGCTCGAATCACCCTCGATGACCCAGGGGATCAATCTCATCTGTGTAATATGGAATACAATCAATGGGATACTCAAATAACCCGCAAATTGCAAAGGTGATAATCCAACAGCTCCATAGATAAAGCTCTTCTTAGGCTGTGATCCCAAGTATCCGCTAACACCACCGGTCAGTCCAACACTCTTATCGTCTTTTGCCTGGATAACTTCAGCGTCTGTCTTGATGACTTGTGTAGATTTCTTGGTTCTCTTTCTGTGTTGTATCTTTCCTTCATCATGGCGAATACGGTATATCCAACCTCTAATCAGTCTAGCTGATATACCAGAGATGACATGAAGTGATAACGATCCAAATACTAATAACTCCTCTATGTATGGTGCCTGGTAAATGGTTCTTCCTATGGATAATAGCTCCTCAGAGACCGAGCTTGATATCGCTGGTGCTATCAAGACAGCTGCACCATGAATAACTGAGAAAACGGTAAATGATATCGAAGAGTATTTCTGAATACCATTCAACATTGGTAGTGAAGAGGAAGCAGCATTATATAAAAAAGATTTTGACGGCGTATCATCGATCATAGGCGTCGATGATGTCATGGGAATTGGTGGTAATTGGTTCATTTCTTCATGACTAGGACTCAATTCTTTAGAGTGTGACATCGTTCAATGGATTGATTTATATACATCAAAGCATAAAACTTCTCTTCAACGATTAAAAAATATTATTATTGTGGCAAAAATAACTGCCGTTTTGGCTTTTTCTTTATTTTATGGGGTCTTGCTTATATAAGCAGCATCGCAGTTACTCTAATTGGTCAATTGGTAGTTTTTTTTCTTTGTTTTCTTATTTCTTCTATATATATATAAAGAAAGAGGAGGAGACGGAACTTTAGAAGATGAACTGCAAGTTAACATCAATTGGGTGGGAACTTGAGAACTGTGGTTTTTGCGAGTACTTTCCGTTCATAACTTCTCTCATGTTTTGTAACAACGAAAGATAAGTCTGTTGAGGAGCATTACCCATAACTTTGACAAAGGCATAAGACATAGCACCTGTTGGAACACCGCCTTCGTTAGCATCAGCGGATGTCTGATCATCTTTAGAACCGGAAAACATAACGACATCTGCTGGTGCAGTTTTAGTACGTTTAGTCTTTTCATATGCCTCTTCACTGGCATTACCCTTTGTAAGCAATGTACCAAGTTCTTTCAAACCTCTCATCATACCAGTATTGTCACCCTTAAGATAAGACATTGCTGCACCCAAGAGTCCCTCACCAGCCTCCTTGGCCAAGTTTGGCTCCTTTAAAATACCCTTTGTGGAGTACATGTAAGGCAAGTCCAAAACTGATCCTGAGTGACAAGAGTCAAAGAGAGCAGTGAGTCTAACACCGGCTTTCAAAGGTTGAACAAGTCTTGCATGGAGTTCATCATCTGTAATTTGACCAGCGGTCTCATAGTCCAATGGAACAATGGTCTCATCGACTCCATCTTCTTCATCTCCATCTTCATCGGCAACTTGGGAACCGTGACCAGAGTAGTGGAAGAAAAGGGAGTCATTAGCCTCAGCATTGTTAGTCAACCAACCAATTGCCTTTATAATATTTGCTCTCAATGGAACTTTGACCATCATCTCTTGGTCATCGGTAAGCATGACAATATCACCTTCATCATAACCATGTTGCAATAAGAATTGCTTAACATTGTGCACATCATTTATACAACCTTTCAACTGAGCCTTTGTACCAATGTAATTACAACCAATGAGCAATGCTTTACGTTTACCAGTACAGTTGGAGTATTGGTAACTATAACCATTTACACCAAATGACTGTGGCGCAGTGGTTGGTGCTTGAACGTTAGAAGCCTGGGTGATGTTTTGAGTAGCAGACCCATCGTCCTCCTCACGGTAGATCGACTGGGATTGAGCAGACTGCTGGATCTCCTCTTGTGCAACTTGTTGAGTTGGAATTGGGGCAGCTGGACGGCTATACTGTCCTTGTTGCTGGTACTGCTGCTGGTACTGCTGCTGGTACTGCTGCTGCTGCTGCTGGAAGAACGCCGGTGGGGCCTGTTGGTACTGTGAACCTCTCTGACCTGGGAACATCTTTCTCTCTATGTCTTAATGGCAATGAACAATGGTATAATAAAGGAAGCTCATTTTGAATCTTTTCGAGCGAGTTTCACCTGTCGAACTAGCGGGGGTGTCGGAGCTGAGTGCCACATAACCTCGCTAAGCCCTGTGTTGCCCCTTAACCACTACGCGCTTAAACGTCCAATGCTCTCTCTCCAATTGTCTCTCTATTTGTGTGATTTTTCCTTGGTTATAAGGGAGAGAAAAGGCAGTGAAATATGGGGAAGAAATCTGTTCAATCGGTGGATGGTGATGGGAATCCCTACGATTTTATCGTTGTAATTGATGCCGGTTCCAAGGGCTCAAGAGCTCATTTGTATAGATCTACACGGTACACGGGAGCAAACAAAAGAGACGATGATGGATGGAGTGTTGAGGATATCACAACCAAGAGTAAAAATTACCCACAGATTGAACTCATTAGAAGGAAAAAAGTGAAGCCAGGAATTGCAAACTTTGCTAACAATCCAAAGAAATTGGGCTCCAAATACGTTGGTAAACTTCTCGATGACATGGAGAAACATATCCCAAGAGATCAGATCTCACGTACACCGGTGTTTTTACACGCAACAGGTGGAATGAGACTGTTAAAACCAGATGAGCAGGACCGTATATTAAATGAGGTATGTACATATGTTCAAAAGCACACTAATTTCTACTTACCCGATTGTTCTTCTCATGTGAACTCCATCACTGGAGAAACTGAAGGTTTATATTCTTGGATTGGCTTGAACTACAAATATGGTGTCTTTGACCGCTCCTTGGATGATAAGTCCACATATGGTGCTTTGGATATGGGTGGTGTTTCTTCACAGATGGCATTTGAACCTTTGAATGTAAAAGATGAGCAGGTTGATTACTTATTCAAAGTCGATCTCAACTACTTGGAACCACAAGACGAAAGCATTTTCAGCTATAAAGTGTTCTCTCAGAGTTTCCTCGGGGGTATCAACCAAGCACATTTGAAATATGAGGAGAAATTAGTTCAAAATAGTACTTTGGTTGATCCCTGTTTACCAAAGGGATTTATCAAAACAGTTACGTTGAAGAAAACAGGTGAGAAAGTCGATATTGAAGGATCATCAGACTTCAACGAATGTCTGACATCTTTGTTCGATGTGTTGAACGACATCTCAGTGGATAAATATTGTGATCCATCAGATTCACAAACAACAACTTCGTGTCTGTTATCAGATTCGATGCCAAAGATGGAATTCAACGTCAAAAAATTT
Organism: Petasospora bimundalis; assembly: GCA_030569745.1. NCBI lineage: Eukaryota > Fungi > Ascomycota > Saccharomycetes > Phaffomycetales > Wickerhamomycetaceae > Petasospora > Petasospora bimundalis. The sequence goes on from JAJMLR010000001.1 coordinate 544,268, forward strand.
ATTGGGATCAACGAATTCTACTCAAACTTGAAAGAATTTTTGAACTATAAAGACGCATATATGCGTGCTCAAAAGATCTGCTCTATGCCGTATACAGAGTTATTGGCTGAAAGTAAATTACCAGATGATGACTCTGAAAAGGCACCTGAGCTTTGTTTCAAAGCAGCATGGACTATCAATGTCCTCCATCAAGGTTTGGACTTCCCGCGTTATGGTATCGATGCCGATGCTGATTCCGATTCAAACTACACACCAGATTTCACAGTCTTGGATGGATTCTCATGGACTTTAGGTCGTGCTGTGTTGTATACGTTTTATGAAGCCGCATTGAGAATGGACAACTCAAGTATACCAAGAATTGGATACTTTGAACCATCATCACAGGTGTTCATTCCAGGTGGTGAGGCTGTCGGTATTGCACCAAGACCAGAGTACGTTGTTGATTATTACGGATCTAAAGGTCATGATGATGATGACGACAAACATGATGGCCACCACCACCACGATGATGATGATCACGATGATGATCATGATGATGATCATGATAACGATTGGGATGACGTCTCTGATCATAGACTTTGGGGATCGTTCTTATTCCTCTTAATCTTGATGGTTGTGGCATACTTACTTCTTGGTAAGACAAAAAGACGCAGTATCATTGATGCAGTCTATCAAATGCTACCTGATAAACTTAAAAGACATATTAATTATACCCCTATTATTGTCGACGATGATGATATTGACGATTTGGAATTAGGAATTCAAGCTGAAAATGATGCTAATGATGAGACTGTAGGAGATGAAGTTGGTGTTGAAAGAAGAAGAGAGGACAGCTTTGATATTGAATGAAAGAAAGTTTTGTTTATTCTAAAAATATGTATTTACACGTGAACAGGGCCAAACTGTTCTGAGTTTATCTTTGATAAATCAACACCCTTGTTGGCCAGTATATCATTGAGGCAATTCGTATAACCAATTGGACCAATCATAAAGTATTGGAAATCTTTAGCGTTATCATTTGTAATGAATCTCAAATCATCAACACATACCCTTCTCTCATGTACATGAATAGGTTTAGAAGAGGATGTGCCACTGGATTTCAACCCTGAGATGAATTGATGAACTTCTAGGGATTTAGAATGCTCATTTGCGAGCTTCTCAAACACATTGATGAAAGGACAAGCTTTATCATTTGAATATGAAAGCAGTAAACGAACTTTGTTACCTCTCTTTAAAAAGTACTCCAACAGGGAAATACATGGTGTGATTCCGATACCACCAACCAAAAACACCACAGGTTTCTCGCTATCAGAGTCCTTTGACTTTATGGAGTTCAATGTAGGCTCCAAAAGTTTTCCAAAAGGAGCACTAATCTCGATTTCATCACCGACAGACAAGTGGTCATGGATATAGTTCGAGACAACACCATTTCCAATTCTCTTAACTGATATTCTGTAGTGTTTATATTCATTTTCCAACTCATTGGACAAGGAGTATTCACGAGACTGAATCGTCTCACCATTGTCAGTGGATAATCTAATACAAATGTACTGACCTGGGAAAGGGGTTGCGTAATGACCATCCAGAGTCTCAATGTAGACGGACTTGACAAGCTCAGTTTCTTGAACCAATTTAACCACTTTAGCAATCTTGAACCCAGCCCATGCATTTTCTGTTCTTATGACATCAGCATAACGATCTTTTTCCAATTGGATCAAAATGTTTGCCAAGTCAAAGTAAGCAACTTTCCATGCCTCCATAAAGTCAGGGGTAGCAGCATCACCTAGCATTTCAGCGAGGGTATGGAGTAAACAAACACCGACAACTTCATATTGTTCAGGGTATACTTGGAGACCAACGTGTTTCTCGACAATTTGTCTCACAAACCCGAGTAATGGTGTTAAATCATTAATGTTCTTAGCATAGTTTAAAAGTGCAAATGCAAGGATCTTTGGTTGTGCCTTTGTAACTTGATGAGATTTGTTGAAGAAAGGACGTACCTCTGGATGGGTTTCAAGCATATATCTATAGAATTTTGAAGTCAATTCAACACCATGCTCCTCCAAAAATGGAATAGAGGCAGTGATGATTTCTTTCTGCTCCTGTGTAAGTGGCATTATTAATGTCTTGAAGAGAATAGGAATCCTATATTTCTACCATCATATACTCTTGAGGTCATTAACCCCTCTTATATATATATAGAAAGAACAATCAGCTTGAAATCTATGATCATTAACAATGAAGTAGGCCCATTTTCTGCAACAGTTTTTTATTCTCCGCCTAAATAAACGGCATCAGCATCGTAAAATCCGCTACATTATTATGCACTGCACGTGCTTTCCACGTGACCACCATACATTTGTATCGGAGTTTAATTTTTCAGAGGGGGATGGAGGGCATTGCGTGGTTTCACTGCACAGTTAAATGTGATGTGACCATTGGCGATGCTCTCATTGGACCATGGAGCTCTCGCTATCACGTAACACTAACAAGGTTCACAGGCTGGCTAGGAATAGACTGCTTTCAATAGCACATGACGTACAATGGGTCAAGGAAGTCCATGAGGCTTATGGCAACAACAGGCCATTAATCCCCAATGAACGATGTGGTTTGTGGTATGCTGATCCAAAGGATGTTAAAGAAACATGTTATTTCAAGTCCACAGATGGGCACACTCATCAATGGCAGTTTTCCACCAGAAGGTTGAACTTTCATCTTCTTGATCTGCTTCCTGTAGAGAATGGAATCATCATTGTAGATTCAACAAGGCGAGGTAAGACAATGCCCGATGCCCTTTCAAAAACGGTCCCCATTTGGTGTGCCGTGATTAACTACATTATGATGGAGGGCAATAACACAAATAACAACTTCTTCTTTTGGCCAAGACAAACTCTCTCTGTTAATGAAGCAGATTGTATCACTCAACTTATCCCACAGTTTGCAAAGACAGTCTTAGACCTTGGGCTCATCACACCAGAGACAATCCGTTCAAAACTTGGAGGTAAGATCATCAGACCTATATGGGTCCACCCTGGTCATTCTTTACCCTTTGAACCACCTGTTTATGATGACTTCATCCCTGTGATATGTTGTATTGCATCAGAGCGAGCCGATGATGGTACTAAGCAAATCCGAGTTGATGGCTCATACTTCACTTATGTACAAGGTGCCGCAGATGATCACGAGTTATGGGCAGCTAGTTTAAGTCCAGAGCTCTTCTGGCAGAATTTCGATGCATTGACAAATCCACGTTTAAGTTCTGAAGAAATTGATGATTCAATTTTACAAATTGGTATCAAAGGTCTTTCTGTTGAAGAGACAAGCAATTGCTTGAAAGATGTTGTTTCATTAACAAATACATTAACAGTTGGTACTGTAATCTCTGATCTTAATTTTGATGACCTTAAGGACTACGATACTGTTATACTATTAAGCGGTGAGTATAAACTTCCACTATCACAGAAGACCAAAATTAAGGCATTTGTCTTCAACTGTCCTGCTAACAAGAAAGGCTCTAACGAATTGAGAAAATGTCTCCCACAGATAATGAGCTTGATTGATTCTTCCAAGAATACATTGATCATGTGTGATACTGGAACTGATTTATCAATTGGTGTTGCTCTTGCAGTGCTCTCTTCCCGTTATGACATCGAGTGGAAGCTTCAAGACAATATCATAGTTACAAAAGATGTTATTAAACGTCAATTGGCAAGAATATTGGAAATCAAAAAAGCTAATCCAAGTAGAGCAACTCTGCAGGCGATTAATACGTATTTAATGTAAGTAATATATATATATATATACATATGGATGTGTGTGTGTTTGGTGTTTTATTTTTTTTTTACATATTAAAAAAAACTATATAACAAAATGGGGTAAGCAATCTATCTCATGGTATCGTCAACCAGAACTTCTTATTCTCTAAGACTATCTCCGCTGAGAATCTCAACTCTGGGAAAACAGTAGCAACTTCATTAAACAATGAATCGGCAAATGTGTTAATGAAGAAGAGTTGTCCCTTATGCAAGCCTGGGTTCTCCTTCAATGCATCTTCAACTGATTGTGGGAAGAAAGGACCATCACGACGATCAGGAATGGAATCAATTTCTCTCCCCGTGGTCATATTCTCAGTCAGGATATTGATCTCATTGAATTCTCTTCCCAATATAACACCCCATTTGGCGGAGATCAATAATGGTCTTGCGACATTAGAGATATCAGCACATTTAATAATCAGTGACAAGATGATCCCTGTATGTTTCAAACTATGCTTAACTTTCAATCTCTTTTCATCGCACTTCAACACTTCGGAAATTTCCTCCACTTTCGAGATGTATTCAAAGTGGTTGGCCATATCGGTGGCAATTATGCTATCCACTTGCATGGTACGTGTGTTAAGTGGGTTATCTGGTTTTGTAGTGTGTTCATTGGTGAGGAACTGTGGCCAATGAATTCCCAAAATGTCTTGGAAAATTGTAGAATGGTAATTTTCCAAAACGGATTGATTAGAGTAAATGCGAGCAACTGGAGATTTCTGTTGGATTAAGAATGGATTAGTCAAACCCGGGTGACCAACATCATGACCAATGGATGAGACTAGTAATGCCAACGTTTGAATTGGGTTCAACAATGACGTTTCAGTGTCAAAAGGTGGGAGATCATGAGAAGTACCTTGTGCTTTAGCTTTTTCAAATGAATCAATTGGATGAGTTGTGAAATCTTCTGTGTACTGTGGGAATTGTGGAATAACACCAAGACGAACTAAAAAGTAAAAAGTTGCCTGTAAGACATCAACTGCATGTCTAAAGTTATGGAACGAATTACCACCTCTATATGAGTCTCGAAGAGAGAACAAGAAACTTAAAACATCATTATCACTAAGTTTTAAGCAATCACCATTTGATTCCAAGATAGAGAAAGCTTGTTGGAAGATTAACAATGCACAAAAAGTTAATTCATCACAAGTTAATTCTGGGGCAATAAATCCCCAATTACCAATACAATGCTTATAAAAATCTTTATCCTTTGGTAATGTTAAAAGTCCAAAGAAATCAACATCTGCATTGATCAATTCGACATAATTTCTAATTTGAGATTGTAATTCATAATCACAATGTAAAATTGTTGAAAGACAATTTGTCATTGAATGAAGACAAGGACATTTCTTTGCAGCTTCATTATTAAGTCCAACCCAAGTTTTCATCCTCACAATTCTATTCTTTAAAGTCTCATGATAAGCGTCAATGTCATCGTTGATATGTGTTATGCTAAGATCTGAGAGTTTATAAGTCAAGACAACAAGATGTTTAAGATGATGTTTCAAGAGGTGTTCAACATCTTCAAATGGTAATACATTTAGTGCAGTTTTCTTTGTTCCCGGTTGCAACTGAGACTCTGGGGTATCAGATGAAACGGTGTTCTCATTGATGATAATGACAGTTGGATAGTTAAGATCAAGTTCCGATGCCCCAGTTATAGAGACAAAGGAGATCAGATCACTAAGATTGCGGAAGGAGTGCACACTTTCTCTGTTAAGGGAGATATCAAACAACCTCAACTTCTCCTGAACAAACTGCTCCGGTGAGGTTGAATCCAAATACAGAACCTGGGACATTTCTCAACAAAGGAAATCAGCTGGATTATATATGAAATATGACTCAGAGGAAGCTCTGTGGGATTAAATCAAAAGGGGGGTGGGCAGGCAGAAGACCACAGGGAGTGGGGGAGGAGGAAGGTAAAAACAAAAAAAAAAACACACAAACTGGCCAGATGATAGTGAGACAAAGTCAAATCACTAATAATCAAAGAGTTCAGTTATAATTTAAGCGTTCACTTTGCGCAATGTTCCCTTGCACACAAACCACGGCTGCCACACACACCGGCTTTTCTCATTTGGGGATTTTCGCGCGCTTTGGATGAAATTAATTTCTTTTTTTTTTTTCTTTTTTCCTTCTCTCGGTACGGGCACTGTTGTCCTATTTTGTGACACTTTCTATATAAAAGGGCTTAAGATGTCTCTACAAATAGTGGGTCAGTCGGTGTATATTTGTGTAAATCTGGTGGCATCACTCAATGAGCCCGTCTTCGTAGTACTGCCTCACAACCTCGAATGCCTTTAGCAGTTTGCCCCTTGCGCCCATGGCGGTGACACCCTTCTGCGACAATTTCTCCTCGTCAAAGTAGATCAACTCCTTCCATGGTGTGTCTTGAAGACAAGGTGTATACTTATGCAATCTAAGAGTCTTCAACCACGATGGAATATCAGAGAGCAACTTTGGGTTAGTGATTTGCTTTGGATTGATAGCTGGTGATTTGGGTTGACCTCCAGTTGGACTTTGAGGTGATTTGAGTGGAGTTGTTGAATCATTCTTTGTAGCAGAATTTAAACTTGCCATCTTAACCATATCCTTTGTAGGATGATGTAATGATTCATAATAGTTCACACGTTGTGGTGGTGGAACAGAAGAAGTACGACCATAATCCTCAGTAATGGTGTTTCTACCACGATCATCATGCTTTCTGTTCTTACCAGAGTCCAGTTGTACACGTGAATTGATGGTGGAAAGGGCACTCAACTTCAATGAATTGACATTACCATAATCAATACCACCAGACCCAGTATTAGTAGTAGTACTAGTATTTCCTCCAATTTGTTGAGCAGTTAACTGTTGAGCAAGATTTGTAATATCAAAAGCACGTTGTCCCTGTTGATTTTGACCAGATGAACTTTGTGATTGTCCAAATGAAATGTTCTCTTGATTATAAGTGTTTGGATATTGTTGATATCCACGAGTCTTGGAAGGAGTCTTGCTATATGGATCGGCACTACGTGGTCTATTAAGCATTGCAGCTTCATGAACAAGAACACTACTACGATCCATAGTTGAAGCAAAGCTTGGTGAAAGAGCTCTTTGCATCTGAGAAACACCAGCTGGTGGGGACCATGGTTGTTGACTTCCATTCAAAATAGAGTCTAAAGTCACTGGCTCTTGCATCGTGGATTGATACAACGGTTGAGGTGAGACAATCTGATGTTGTTGTTGTTGTTGCTGTTGTTGTTGTTGTTGTTGATGCTGCTGGTAAGTCAATTCCTCCACTCTGGTTCTGGCATATGACAAGATATCCTCACTAAGATTGGACAATAGATTGTCAACGACAGAACGTTGTTGATTGGAATTTAAAGACCCTAACCAGTTGATCAAGTTTCCAACGTCATTCTTAAAAGTTAAAGAGTCAATTTCCATAGCACTGAGTGGTCTATCCGGTACACTAATTGATGGTTGATTATCAATCTGTTGTGTACCAAATGATCTAAAGGGATCAAATGAGTTTTGGCCAAAGTTGTTAAAATCTTGAGCACTCAATGGACGTTGAGAATGATTAAAACCAGAGAGAGATGTATCGAGAATTGGAGACATTGGACGTGGTGCCAAAATAGCCGGTTCCTCGGAATCAAATGCATATCTGGAGCCTGTTGGAGACAAAAGACCTGAAGCAGACGTATTAGATTGGATGAATGGTTGTGGAGATAACAAGATCGATGGTGTTCCTGTGGTGGCTCGCACCTGAGGTGACAAAAGAGCGGCACCCGGGTGTGCCCTTGAGTTGGCATTGTTATAAGCAGAGCTCCCCATGGAAGGTGGTGACGTTGAGGTCATTTCTAGGACTCTGTCCTCAAACCTTTTCTCCATCTCTCTCTCCTCCGTCATATTCTTAAAATCGAGTATATATCTTCACCTGTCAAATGCTTAGGGCTTCAAGTAAAGAGGGAAAGAAAGAAAGAAAGAAAAAAAAGTAAAGAAACCAGTCTCGATCTGTTCTAAAGGGCTGAAGGGGACTCTCTGTACAGCCAGTGTATTGAGAGGTGGGGGGTTTCAACTTGTGAAGAGGTTCAATTGTACACACACAAAGGAGAACTTTCAATTGTACTTTTTGTGCGTGTGTATGGGAAGCCCTCGAACGTGGCAGGTCAAAATTTCTTTGGCACAGCGGCGCTGAAATTTGGTATGCACCACAGCCGATGGTCAGGGCTCGAAACCCTCGCACGGCGCGCAGTTGGTGAAAGTTTCATGGTTCAATCCAAATTATGAAGGAAAAGAAGTTTTAAAAGAAGTTTAAATATCAATTATCGTATAAAATAATGCTAATAGTAATTCATCTTCTGTTTGTATGCCTTCCGAGAGTTGGCGAAGAAATCACCGACGCGCTTATCACCAACAGAGTTCCCAATCTCGGATTGAATTTTCTTTGTAGGTTTCTTACCGGTATAATCAGGCAAGAGACGTTCATCGTATCCAATGAGTCCATATGGGTCAAGTAACTCAGACTGAAGTAATCTAAGATCAACCGAACCATCTTCATAACCATTAAAAAGAACTGTAGTATCATTTCCCTTCTCATCATTTTGAGGTTTCTTCTTTGTCGTTCTCGATTTCCTTGGTTTCTTAAAATCTTTCTTTGGATTTAAAGAGTCAAGAGCATCTGGAGAGATTAATTCGGCAATCATATCAAGATCATCATCTTCTTTTGCCCTCTTGGAAACTCTTTTCTTTTCTTTCGTCTTTGTATCCTTGTCTTGTGATTTGGTGGTTTTCTTAATCGTGGTATCAGTTGCAATCACTTTAGATTTCTTCTGCTTCTGTTGTTCAGTAGATGGTCGACCTCTTTTACCAGATCCAGTTGATCTCTTATAATCTGTAAACAAAGTCTTGAACTCTGATTCATCGGTACAAGTTTGCATCTTCAAATATGTCTCCTTCCAAGATGGGTTTTCTAAAGAGAATCTATAGTCTGCATTTGAAGATGTCTTTGTAGAAATGACATTATCATTTTTAACTTCAACCAAAGGAATTTTGCTCTTTAAGTCGAAATTTTTACCTTCTCCCAAATTAGAATCTGGTTTGGCAAGTAATTCAACAATGTTTAATGATTCACCTGGTTTTACTGCCACTTGGTTGGATGGAGTAATACAATCCATATCAACTTCCTTTCTGAAAATGTGGTCAACATCAACAGCAGAAAAAAATGCACATGATTGAGGTAAATCCTTCATACCCAAATTCTCTGAAAAAATTGCCCTGGTCCAAATGTTACTGATTTGTAAAGCCATAGCAGCACGATATTTATCCTCTTCTTTAACCAAATATCTGATTTCATCATGAACACTCAAACTCAATCTGGCTTTAATGCTGTACTTCTTAATCAAATAATTCATAGAGATACAAAGCAAATGCAAATAATCAACACCAGAAGATTGGATAGCCCAATTGACTCTCGAAGTTAAAAAGGAATTTGCATTTAAATTCTTCTTCATTAATGCTCTTGTGATACTTGCACCCAAAATAGGTGTTTTAGGATGTTCCTGATGTGCAATTCTTTCCAATTCGTTGAAAAGTACAGATTCAGATCCTCCATACCAAAGTTTATGACTCTTGTTGTTCAAATAATAATAACCTGATTGACCTTTAGTCTCTGTGTATAAAGCCTTTGCTCTCTCTGAACATTCTTTATCACTTAAATCTGGGTTAAACTGTTTTAACAATGAAGTTGCAAATTTGACACCGGCACCATAAATACGACCATAGTTGAAGATTTTAGCCTCATTTCTAGAAATTCCCAAAATGTTTGCAGTTTTAGAATGCAAATCTGTACCTTCACTTTTAGATCCTTCTAATGTCATCCATCCAATAGCAGTACTGGCATGAGTTTTAAACAATGAATCACCCACAATTGATGCAATCCAAAGCTCTTCTGAATCAACATCAGCACCAACAAAGCAATAACCCTTTGGGGCAATGACTTTAGATTTCAATTCAGAACCAATTCTAGATTTTTTAGCATTTGATGCAGTGAGCCAAGTCTTTTCCACAGCACGACGAGTAACAGTACCCATCGTGACAACTTGTGGTAAAATCACTGAATATGAATCATCCTTTTTAACGACAAATTGGGACATAATACGTTCACGGGCACTGATCCAGTAACTACATTCGGCATTCATAGTGAGTGCCTCTTGTGCAACTGGATTATCAGATTTCAACAATCCCTTTTCATAAGAAGTAGCAAACTGTTTGGCTAAAAGCATTGTTGTTCTATGTAATGGACCCACAGAATTTGGTATACGGAAATATATGAATTTTGGTAAATTATCTTTGAAAAAGCAATCTGTTTGTTTTTCCTTGGCTTTTAATAATTCAACTTCTTGTTGTTCTTTGAAATCTTCATCTTTCTCTAATTTTGCCAATTGTTTCTTTGTAAGAATTTTTTTACCTAAAGTTTCTTCAAATGTGGGACACAATGAATAATTTTTAGCCATAAGTCTATCATATTCTGTAGATGGAGCTTTAAAACACCAACCAAACATATCATGCCAAATCACTGGACAATTTTCCCATTTCAATTTAAGTAAGATAGGTGTAATTCTAGCTCTAATGGTGATATCCAATTTGTCCTCTTTGGAATTATAAAGTTCTTTATACCATTCTGGGTATCCTGGAAGTTTTTGATTTTTATATGGTATCCCTAATTTTGTAAATTTAATAGGTTTTGTAGTCCAATCCAATTGACTTAACCAAGGATCATTTAAATAATTTTGTTGTTTAATAGCTTCTTTTGCAAGTTCACAAAGACTTTTTTCAATTTTTTGTCTTTTATTTTGATAAAGATTCTCTGCATTATTAATATAATCATCCCAACTTTTATTTGTAGTTAAGATACCTGCACCAAGGAATCTTAAAGCTGCAAATGATACTGGATGTGGTGATTCATTTAAGAATTCTGGTAATACGGTACTATAGACTTTATGAGTAATATAAACGTCATTAGCACAATAATTGATTAATTCTTGGAAATTTGATTTAATTTCTTCAATATTATCAGTATTAAATCCATCTCTTTGAGATTTATCCAATTGGGCATTAAAATAAAATTGTGCAACTTCCTTTAATGAATTTGGACTTGAAGATTTAACCCAAGGATCATCAATTTCAAGTTCTTGAATGATATCATCATCTGTTTCTTCATCATTTTTCAATTTACGATGTTCCATCCATCTAGCTCTTTGTCTTGAACACATACCTGATACTGCTATATGAAGAGCCATTGTATCTAAGAAAAAAGCCTTTGTTTCTTCCAATTCATATTCTTCTTTTAATCTAGCTCTATCATAACCAACATTATGACCAACAATGATTTTTTCTTGATTCAAAGTATTCATTGGAATCAAATGTTCATAAGAATCCGATTCTCCTGTAAGTTTTGGTGATATCCAAGTATACCAAGCATCTTTACTAGCTGCAACTGCCATTAAACCAAAATTTGATACTTTATATTGAGTTTCAACATCAAATATTAAAGCATTTGAATCTGGGAATTCCACTTTTATTGGTTCACAATCTTCCATATATTTTAACCAACCTGATTTAAATTTAAATGATTTGGGTTTTGTAGGTAATTGATTATTTGCAAGTTCAATTGCAATTTTTAAATATGGTTTACTTGCAAAAATTGCAAGTCTTTTAAAATGTTCATCTAATGTATTACCTTCTAATGAAGGTATTTGTAAATTTATAGGAGTTGTTATCGATGTCTTCTTACCTAAAAGTCCATGTTTTTGTAAATGCCTTTTAGAGATATCCATTAATTTATCATCATCTTTTGTAATAGTTTTACAAGGAAACACAAGTTTATCCAAGGATTCTGAGAGATATTGCACTCCGACACCACTGATTCTCGGCTGTTCCACACTGAGACATCTCACCTGTGTCTTCCATTTGAAACCACCTGCTATATTTCTTGCTCGACACTGCATTTTCATTTAATCCTTATATAATCCCCATTATATATAATACTCTGTGTACTTTCCCCTTTGGGAACAAGTTGTTCCGCCCCGAGGGCCGGCATAACTGCCACGGCGCTGTCGCGACCGTGCACGACGACCGCTCCCTGCTCGAAGATAAAGAGCAGCCACTTCCTTTCCCTTTCACTTTCCCTTTCCCTTTCACTTTCACTTAGTGCAACGCTTTAAAGATGTCTACGCGTGCACTTAGTGACAATCAGGTGAGTCTCATCAATTCAATTCATCATATCATTATCATATCATTGTATTATATCATTGTATTATAGTATATAGTATATGGTATATGGTATATGGTATATGGTATATGGTATATGGTATATGGTAGATGGTATATGGTATATGGTGTATGATATGATATGATAGATATGATAGATATGATAGATATGATATGATATAATAAGAGAGAGACTAACAAGAAAAGGTTGCCGATGAGCTCAGAAAGATGGAGTCCTTCATCTACAAGGAGGCTGATGAGAAGGCTAAGGAGATACAACTGAAAGTGAGTACCAATTGTAATGAAATATGAAATTGTGAGAGATTACTAACAGTTTATAGGCTGATGAAGAATATGAAATTGAAAAAGCCAATATTGTTCGTTCTGAAATTGCTGCAATTGATTCATTGTATGATCAAAAGTTGAAAAAAGCTTCTCTTGCTCAACAAATTACCAAATCTACAATTGCTAATAAGACAAGATTAAAAATTCTTTCACAAAGAGAAACAGTTCTTGATGGTATCTTTGATGAAGCTGAGATTAAATTGAAAGAAATTTCCAAAGATAAATCTTTGTATAAACCTGTTTTAGCCGGTTTAATTGAAGAAGGTTTACTTTCACTTTTGGAACCAATTGTTTCCATTAAAGTTCGTAAACAAGATGTTGAATTAGCTAAAGAAGCTGCCCAGGAGGCTGCAAGGGAATTTGAACAAAAGGCTAAATTTGAATGTACCGTTGTCATTGAAGATGATTCTTTTATCAATTCCGAAGATGCTGGTGGTGTTATCTTAACTAATGGCTCTGGTAAGATTGAAGTTAAGAATACATTGGAGGAAAGATTGAAATTACTCGCTGAAGAATCCCTTCCAGCTATCAGATTGGAATTGTTTGGTCCTTCATTGACTAGAAAGTTCTTTGATTAATCTTTTTTTATACTTTTATATCATAAAGTCATTATATACAATTTTTATTTCTTCTTTTCATCTATAAGCCATTTCCAAACAACTTCACGTTGTCCTTGATCAGAGATGTGTCTTTTCTTATTGAAAAATCTCCACTTGGGGAAAAATTTTTGTTCCATTGCACTTTCTCTTGCAATTGTATGTTTTGATCTTTCACCAGGTGACATTAAAGTTAATTTTTGAACTCCACGTAATGTTTTGAAATTAACTGCAGTTACAAATAATGCCATTGTAATTGATACTATCATAACTGTACCAAATCCTAAATTTGATTCTTCAATGAAATTTTTAAGATTCATACCATAAAATGCAGGTAATAACGTTGCAACTGTGAATCCTAAAGTGTAAATTGTAACTTTTAATTCAAATAACATTAATGAATTTCTATTAGCATCCAATATTATATTAACAATCTCCTCAGTACTTTTAATATCACTTATTAAAGATTCTGATTGTTGAACAAATTCATCACATTGTTTATAATAAGCTTCTAATAACATCTCGACTTCACCAAAATCTGTTCTTTCAATTAATTTGTTATTATTCAATTTATCAGTAAGATACATTTCGGAAAGATCATCATCATGTTCTAATAATTCATCCAAGACATTTCTAATTAATAAAGCCTTTTGATAAAATGCACTTAATGCCTTAGATTTAACCAATAAAGTTTGTAATTTATCTCTATCAATTTGATCTTCTAATTCAGCCAATATTGAACCACAAGTCTTTAAATGATATTGTAATTCTGTATCCAAACATGACATAACATTAATTAAAATAGATTCCAAAGCTCTATGTTCATATTGTTGAATCCATCCATGATTATGAGCTTTCAATTTAGATTCCAAATCATAAACAAATAATCCTAATTTTGAAGCTGCACTTGTATCACTTGTATCAAATATCATAACTTGATCAGCTTTAACTAATGCCTTTATATGTAAAAGATTAACAAGAATACAATTTTCTCTAATGACAATGGATGGTATAACATCAATTGCAGATGTATCAATTTTCCTAAGATCTCTTGGATAAAGTCCATGTTTTTGAAGAAACATCATTTTAGGGAAATGCTTTGATACTGAAGATACATTACCATTTAAATCTAAAATTGTACAACTTACAAATGAATCATTTGGAGTAATTGGTTTAACTATCTTTGTTAAATCATCTGCAAATGAATTTGGTATATTGAAATCAGAAGAAGGTGGAGATTCTAATAAAGGTCTTGTGGAATTGAATCTTTGTTGAATAATTGATACCCGTTGTATACTTCTTATAGTTATTCTCGGTGATATTCTTATACTTGAACTTATACTTGAACTTATACTTGAGCTTATACTTGAGCTTATAGATATTCTCGGTAGACAGAGCCGCGTAGCCATGGTGATAATGTATTTGATATAATATATGTATATGTATCTGATATGATATGATGTGGTGGGAATAAATACTGTGAAAAATTAATTAAATAGAAATCACGCAGCCAGTGAGAATCGAACCCCGGAACGTATACAAATGATGTTCGGGTGTCACTCACTCCCTGCCCCCCTCAAAAACGCGCTTCAATGTTAAATAGCCGCCAAATTAAAACACCAAATTTTAGCCCCCATTTTTACAAATTTAACAATTTTAATTGGGAAAACAAAAGCGAAATTTTCCCTCTTTTGGCACTGCTTCAATTGTGATTTCGGTGTTTTTTTGGTGTTTTGTTTTGTTTCCATCTTTCCATTTTGGGCCACATTTCTTTGAGGGGGGAGAGAAGAGAAGAGAGAGAGAGAGCGTTATCTATTGAGAAATATATATCAAAATGAATCCAGCAAGCAGTGCCGCCGTGGCATCAACGCCCAGTATCAAAGGAGGTGTAACGTTGGATAGCTTTGATGCTAGAATAGTGGAATACCAATGTGCAATCAGAAAATTTGAAGTTTTATCTACTCATGTCAAGGCGGTTAACATCAAAATCCGTTCTCAACAAGATCTTATACCATTAATACATTATATCATTACCCTTGCTGGTCCATGGGTCAGTGGTGCAAGTGAATTGTTGAAAAGACGTATTGATCAATTATCAAGACTTGAAATGGTATCAGATACACGTAAATTACCTCCAATTTCTACAATGGCGGTTAATTTTGAAATTGATGAAAATCGGGAAATTAGGGCCCCTGATTATACAATGGAGAATGTTGATTATACTGGATTATTGGAAAATCTTTTGGCTATCTTTGATAACTCATTAATTATTTATCAATCAAAATTGAAACAGTGTACTTTGGAAAGAGATGCTCATAGAAGACCAGATGCTAATCATAAACCAATTCCTCTTGATTTAACAACTTTTAAAGATATAATTGAACCTATGGAAGTTATGACATTATCAAAATTGGTCACATCAAAATCAGATTTAAAAAATTGTCATTTCAAAATTATACCATTCTTATTAGATTCTATCAATTCCACCATTCAAATCATTATTAAATATCATTCAGAACTCATTTCATATAAAAAAAAACCATCTGAAGCAATCCTTAAAAGATTACCAGCATGGACAAACACAAATCATAGAATATTTGCATGTTTCGTCAAACTCGGAGACCTCTATAACGTTCTTCGGAAACTTGGTCGAGACCTTTATTTACCAATCTCGGAAATTTTGCATAACCCAAAATTATTACATGAAAATGTTAAACTTGAATTGGCATTAAATAGTTGTGATGAATTCTTCAAATCTACAAGAAAAAATGAACAAATTTTATTCACATTAACAAGAGTTACACGTCAAGGTTCATATTTTCATCTTAAAAGAGATACAATATTATCATTCATTTCACCACTTGAACAATCAATTCTATTAAATAAAAAACTCATTGAAGTTATATCAGAATTTTTGAAAAATTGGGAATTTGCAGATGCAAAGGAAAAAAGAGCTGCTAAATTGAAAATTGATAATCAACTTGCTAAAGAAAAAATTGAATCTACATCTTTTACTAAAGTATCATCATCTCCAACAAATAAAAGATTAAGTATCTTGTTTAACCCAGAAAGAGAAAAACATTCACAAGAAGTCATTGCTAAACAACAAAGAGAAAGAGAACGTTCAATATTGGAAGAACGTACTGAACGTGAAAGAGCTGAAAAGGAAAGACAAACTGTTGAAGATATCAAATCTAAAAGAAGAATTGAAGAAAGAGAACGTAAATTAAGAGATGAACTTATAAAAGAAAGATCACCAACGGTATCTCGTAATAGTTCATTGATGAAATCAAGACAACGTTCAGATAGTAACGTCTCAACTTCATCTAATTCAAAATTCAATTCTTCTGCTTCTGTTTCAGTCGTTACAAGACAAAGATCTGGAAGTAATGCTTCAACAACTTCAAACTCCAGTAACTCCTCCGTTTTGAACAGTATGAGAAATAACTCTTTGAGTAATGTTCCTCTACAAAGATCTCCAACTGCACTGTCTCGTTCACCATCTGTCCAAGTTAGAAGACCAGCTTCCGTTTATATGTCGAGTCCAGCATTCGATATCAGAAGTGAACTGAGACGTCAAGAAAAGGCAAAGACCGCTGCTGCTGCCGCTGCCGCTATGTCACCTTCATTGACTAGTTCATCTTTAAAGAGAACACCATCTTTACCAACTCGTACCTCACCGGGAACAAATTCAAGAATTGCTGCTGCTGCAGGTGCAGCTAGTGCACTGAAACAAGACAGACAGGTTAAACAAGAAAGAAGCTCTTCTTTAAAAACACAGGCTGAATTACAACAACAACGTCAGTTTTCTCCTACTAGACAACAGACTCTTGGTGTTAATGATAGGCAACAACAACACACAGGGGCTTCTCCGGCTAGAAGATCTCCTTCACCTTTACGAAACAAACAAGAATATTTACCTGATATCAAAGAGTTATCCATTCAAGAGCCAATCACCAGCACTCCACCGAGACCATCTGTTGCAAAATTGAGCACACCACAGATTACAACCACACTCGTTGACGATTTTGCCATTACTCCAACAACAAAAACACTCATTTCTAATTCAACAATAGATTATTTGAGTTCGGATATCCCTGATACCCCTTCTAAATCACCATCTCCTGTCTTGAAGCCTTCCTTGAAATCTCAAAGAACATTAGATCCTTCAGCATCGTCATCTCCTTCTGATCTAAGCAATACTACTGAAACTGCATCTACTGAGTCTTCGATTTCATTTGATGAGCATTTAGAAGGTGAGAGCTCGGATGGGAAGACACTCACCATTATGCCCGACACTCCAGAGACACTTACTCCGAAAAAGACAATTAAGAAAGTCCGTTTTACTGGTGTTCCAGATGAAATTGAAGAGGATCGTAAACCAAAGAGGAAAGGTTGGATCCATCCTCCAAAGATTCTTGTTAGATCTAATAAGCCACCAACCTCTCTCAGTTTTGCAGCACAAGCTTTGGTACAACAGGAGCGTGTTACTTTCTCTAATATTAAAAGAGGTCAGTTTGATATGAAATCTGGTAAAGTTGTCTATCCAGCTGATCAAAAGAATACTAGAATAATGAGTACTTTGGTGGGTAACGGAAACACTCAGGTATCTCCTCAAAAGGGTAAATGGAAAATTGGAGGGAGACTTAAAGACAGATTCTCCTAATCCATACAGGTATATTTTATATATAATGATCCATTCATATACGACTTAGACTTAAACTACAATATATCCATCTCTCTAATGCATTATACAAGATGTTTTTAAGTATTTTTTTTTCTAAATAATTACAACTTCTGTGTTTGTTGTTGTCTGTTTTTTTTTATGAGCCTCATTGAAATGCCTCTGGAGGAATTTGACCCTGTTGATGAGACTGTTGGAAACCAGCAAGGGCATTTTCATAGACCCAACCACTCTGTTCAGCTAGCAAAAGGGTGAACTGAAGATTCAACTTCGTCTCCATCATCAACTTAGTGGTAATCTCCTTTTGCACAGGTGTCAAGTTGTCTGGAAGTTGGACACCTGGTATTGGTGGTGTTCCAGATGCAGATGGCATTGATGATGAAACGGCAGAAGCCGGTGGGAGATCTTGCCATGCCTTGTTGTTGGCAAGTGGTCTTACAATGAGTAAATCTGATGCAATGATGATTGAATTTGCCGTTGGAACAATGACAAATGTACGATCAAATGATTTTGGTGTCAATTTTGACGAAGATGAACCGGTGACACCATTACGTCTATGACCACGTTGTGGGCCATTAGCATCAACTTGTGGAGCACCAGTTTCTTGGAATTCACCGTGTAATGAAACGATGATTCCATTTACTTGTGAGTATCTCCATGCTTCCATTGAATAAGATGAAGGGTCGGAATCCAATTTATGCTTTGTCTTTGGAAGTTGTTGAAAGAGTTTCCCAATTTGTTCTGCACCTTTACCCAGTCTCTGTTCACGTGAACGTTCTGATGATACACGTGACAAGTTTCTCGATATTGGGATGTAATAACCAAATGCAACATCTGCTGCAGATGCATCATTTGGAACTGATGAATCCACGGAAATGGAGAATTGTGAATCTGGAGTGTATAGGGGTAAAATTTGGGTACGATCATTATCCCAACATTGAAGGAAGTTTGCAATGAACTGAGTTGATATTTGTTGGACTTCATTATCTTCAAAGAAGAACTGTTTACGTGAAACTGGAAGTTCATAAATGCTCTTAAGTTTATTCTCATCACGGATAATGACACCATCTAAAATGACAAGTCTTGGAAATACTTTTGACACTTCATCTTTATATTGAGGATCTGTTGTTATTGGGTTATTCATCATCAATATTTCACGAAGGGAACGGAATTTATTTTTCCAAATCTCAAGTGATCTAAGTCTAGTAATTCTGTTATTTGTAAGTGCCAAATTCAAAAGCATTGGATATGTTTGTGCCAATGACGTCACAGCAGAGAGATCTTCAAGGTTATTATCACTAATGTTAACACTTTCCACTGTGAAATTTTCCTTTTCTGCAAGTTTCATTAATGCTGGGAACATTTTACTCTGTGTTGAAATTGAAGAAAAAGCACCAGTTTGTTGAAGTTCTTGATCTGATGCAATATTTGAAAGATCAAGCATTTTCATTTGTGGATTATAACGACGATGTAAGAACCTCTTTAACATCTCGATTGTATTAGAAGTAGTTGGTGAACGTGCCGTTATACGTAATGCATTACCTGCAAATCGAACACCACTCCATTTAACAAGAGCATCGGCATCAGTTTGATTTTTAACGTATCCAACAATTGCATCGTTATCCAATTCTGCATTCAAAAGTGCAATCCTCGATTTTCTGGATAAAAAGGATACACATTCAGACATTGTAGCACCTTGCCAACCTTTAACTTCGATGGTTATAGAATTGGCTTGTTGTTGTTGAAACGCCGCTTGTGTAAGTTGATGCCCACTAAGAGCACCACCGTTGTTGTTGTTATCATAGGTCATTCCATTACTGCGTCCACCCCGACTACTCCGTCCTCTATAACTCATTGCTTCACTGTCTTCTTTCAAATTCTCTTGTTCTTTTCTGTTAGTTAAGGGTTTTTGTCCAAGTATTAAAAAAAAAAAAAAAAAAAACCAAAACCAATAAATCTGTCATTTTATAAAGTGTCAATTAATCTGTCATTATATGAAGTGTCACTAATATCTGTCATTTTGTAAAGTGTCACTAATGTCTGTCATTTTAAAAAGTGTCACTAATATCTGTCATTATATGAAGTGTCACTAATGTCTGTCATTATATGAAGTGTCACTAAGATGGGTCACATGTACATGATAAGTTGCTCTTTTATAATCCCCCACCAAATTAAAAGGGGGTTCTCTGTAAATGTTTCTTACATCAAAAAGTTTATTAAGAACACAGAAGATGCCATTGAGAACATTACTTACCATTTCCAATTCGATTGTTGAATCATTGAAGAAGGAGGAGATCTTTAATGATGTTTTACCAACTTTTAAACCTTTAGGATTACTTCAAGTTTCATATGGTGGTTCTAATGAAGTTGCAATGGGTAATACTCTTAAAGTTATTGAAACACAAGAAAGACCAAAGTTTCAATTTGTTTTGGATACTGCAAGTTCAGGTGAAGAACCAATGAAGATTAAAGAAGAAGATTTATTTACTTTAGTATTAACTGATCCAGATGCACCTTCAAGAAATGATAAGAAATGGTCTGAATATGCTCATTTTATAACAAAAGATATTTCATTGAAAAATAAAGAATCTGAATTTTTATCTTGTGAAATAGATTTAGATATACAAGGAGATGAAATTTTGAAATACATGGGACCAGCTCCACCAATAGGATCTGGTAAACATCGTTATGTTTTTTTACTTTATAAACAATCACCAGGTTTGAGTCCACAAGCACCAAAGGATAGACCAAATTGGGGGTATGGTACTCCGGCAACTGGTGTTTTAAAATGGAGTCAAGAGTACAAATTGGAACCATATGCAGTTAACTTCTTCTATGCTGAAAATAAGGCATAATTATTTTATTATATAATTTTTATATGAATAAACGGTTAAGATCATGAGAATTAAAGAAAAAGATTATACAAAACATAACACATTACACATTTAGGGAAAGAAAGAAAGAAGATCAATATCTGTTTTCATAAGGGATATCAGTGTAGTTTGAATACTCACCATTTTCATATTGTGGTTGAGGTTGTGGTTGTGGTTGAGTAGTTGATTGGAATCCCATAGATCCTTGTCTTGATGTAGATTGTCTCTTTGGTCTATCATCTTCACGAGGTACGATATCAATTAAAAAATCAAACATATCAGATTTTTGTAAAGCAGCAGCAATATCACTTCTTTGTAAAGTTCTTCTCTTATTTTCTTCAGCATGAATCCATGCTCTCATTGTTAATTCTGTTATAAAGATATCACAACCTTTTGCAAATAAAATTGGTGCTTCAGCTGATATCATTCGTACTTCTTCATCAGTTTTCATTACTTTTTTAATTCTAGCAAGTGGTAATTGATGATTTTTAAAATCATGATCTTCATGTTCAATTGCATTAATAGTCTCTTGCCAATATGCCATCATCATATTTCTATAATTTCCTCGAAGACCAGCACCAACATTAGCAAATACACTTTCACCTAAAATCTCTTCATTTTGAACTTCAACTTCTTCATTTGGTTGTTCTTGTATTGGTTCTTGTTCAGATTCATCTTGTGGCACTTGTTGTGACTCCACTGGTTCTTTATAGTCCACCAACGGGCTCTGTTCAAGAATTATCTCATCTTCATTCAAGTAGTTCTCATAAGGCTCCTCCATTGTTATTATTATTATTATTGTTTTCCCCCCTCCTTTGTAGGGTTTATATAGTGTTGTATATAGGAAAATGGACGTTTTTCCTTTGTGGACGATTCTTCGCGCACCTCTCGGAACGTGGAGATGCTCACCTTTTATGTACATTATGTACATTATATTGTGTATTATATTGTGTATTATATTATATATTATATTGTACATTATATTGTGTATTATATTATACATTATATACATTATATACATTATATAAATTATATACATTATATAAAAGAATGTGAGATGTGAAATTTATGCTTGTAGTTAACCTAAAAGGGGAAAGCGCATAGAGCGAGTTCGCGAGGAGATATTTGGTTGGGGCACTATCTATACATCTATATGTATATTTTAATGTGGATCTTTTTAATACTGTTTTTTTATAACTTTTCTTCTATTTTTATTTCTCTCTTCTTTGTATTTTGTTCTATTTCTTTTGAATAACTGTTTTCATTCTTTGATATTTAATATAAAATGCTTTTACTTCATTGTTCATTCCAAATTAGGAAACCCATTTGAACTATATACATAAGTTTCACATCTGTTTGGATATATAAAGTTACTGTTTTTTTTTTTTGCCTAATTCAGTCAATTGAATGTTATACTAATCCATAGTTTTATAATATATTTTTATAATTAGGAAATTCGAATTCATATGCAAAAAGATTATAAATAGAGGAGAAAAGTCATTAACTCTTACCGTTTTCCATCCATACACAAGGAAACCCAATAAAAACCAAATAACCAAATAACCAATTAAACAATTAAGAAAATGCAACCAATTACTTCTAATGCTACTCCAAAGGAGAATGAGTCTAATGACAATGGTGTCATTATGCGTGGATGGGGAGGTCAATGGTATACTTGTACCATTGCTTAAGATATATCTCTTATCTCTACAAATCTTTCTTTCAAATATAATCTATACATTTATAACATTTATAACATTTATAACAATTATCTATAACAATTAGTAGTTAATTAATAAGATTATGGTTTTCCAATGAGATCTATCACAATAAAACCATTGATTCATTTTTGACTCCAGCATATTAATATACATTATATACATTATACATTGTACATTGTACATTTTACATTATATACATCATATACGTTGTACATTATATATATTATATACAATGTACATTGTACTAGAGTTTAGAAACACTTAAGGTATATGTGTGTGTCCCTTACCGGATTCTCTCTGTTGCTGCAATCTGAAAACAAGAGAAAATGAACGCATTAAACCCCTCCCCCCAAAAAACCACCGGGAGGGAAAAGAAACAAAGGTTCAATGGCTCATCGATTCAGATCTTTTGATACAGAGGCTCAGGAAGCTCTCACATCCACAACTTCCAATACAAAAACATCAACTGATAGTGCAAAAGTCATTAAGGAACAAACGTTTGATGAACTCTATGGTGAACCAGAGAACTTTTTGGAAATTGAAGTTGTTAATCCACGAACTCATGGATATGGAAGATCAATGTATACAGACTATGAAATAGTTTGTCGAACGAACATTCCAGCTTTCAGAATGAAAAATAGCAGTGTACGTAGACGGTATTCTGATTTTGAAAATTTTAGATCTTTATTAGAAAATGAAAGTTCAAGAGTGGTTATACCATCATTACCTGGTAAAGTCTTTACAAACAGATTTAGTGATGAAACTATAGAATCCAGAAGAGCAGGATTGGAAAAATTCGTTCAAATAGTAGCTGGTCATCCATTATTACAAACTGGAAGTAAAATATTGGCTAGTTTTATTCAAGATGAAGTGTGGGATAAAAGAAGTTATTATTAAAATGTATGAATAAGGACGAATAAATCAGTAGAGTGTTAAAGAATTAACACAATCTTCAACAACATCCCAAATTTGACCAGGTAATGCATAAGCCATAGATTTACCCCATTTAATTTCATTCTCATCACCTTCACAAGGTGCTCCTTCCAAGAGTTCAATAGAATTAGATAACATTTCATTCCTATTCAAAACAACAGCTGGTGTGGTTGTAGTTATCAAGTTCATTGTTGAAAATGACATATAATGACGTATTTCATACCGATTAGATAGTGTCATTGTCCATTCACATCTAGCATACTTACCAAACATTACATTAGTAGGTAAATTATTATGAAGTACCATCTTAGATAACACTGCTCCAGTTCTTGTTGTCCTATATAGCAAATCAAATCCAAATCTGAAATAATTATGGAAAACTGAAGCTGTTATTATCGATTGATCAACTTCAGAATTATGAATCAAAGTACGGGAATCATTCTTAGTAAATACTTCATCTGGTGGTCCTAATGCAAGTAATATATCTTGTTGTTTGCTCTTATTCAATTTAATTGGTAATTTCTTTAATGATGGATGCTTGAAGAAGATAATCTCAATAAAATCTTTATTAATCGTAACTTCTTCAATTTCAATTTCATTAAGGCAAATTCTCTTGGGTGAACATTTAGGTAATTCCTTATTATTAGTAGAATATTCTGACCATTTAGAAAATTGATGAACTGAAACGCTTGTTGCCTTAGGATTGGCCTCCAACAAAAACGTCAACAACTCCTTTGGATCACAACTCCAAACATTCTTAGGTATATCAAATCGGAACGATAACCCCGGGTACGATAAGATATATGTCTTCTCATCTCCAAAATCAACCTCACCAGGATACGTAGGACCAATATAATGATCATATAACGTTCTAAATCCCTTATCCCTAATGACTTTACCCTTGTATAACAGATCTATCTTCTTCAAATCAAAAAGCTCAATGAACATCAAAAGTTGTTTTTTCGCATCAAAAGTTAATTTGATTGCATATTTCTTGATGATTACCGTTATAGGAGTTTCAAGAAGTTCCCTGTTTCGACAATAAGCAACTTGAAGTTGTAAATGTGAAAGCTGATCAAGTATCGTATGTAAGTTCGTACCAATCTTGATCTCTGATAGCCCTACAGAAGGGTTGAGCTCAAATTGAGGTAATGACATTATTAATAATCTCTCTTTCTCTTTCTCTTTCTCTTTCTCTTTCTCTTTTCCCAAAACTTATAAAATCTGTAAAATCTTACTTATCAGGTGGGGTTTCTTTGTTATGAAGGTTGCGTTATCCGATAAGGCGAGTGCATTTCTCCTTTCGCGGTAAGCGTATATATATAGTTCACAATTATGCTTTGGATTTCCTGATTAGGAAGTCAAGGGTACCTAGTAATACCCACCACTCTTTAATCTTCATCTTTGTGTATTTTTTGGTTGTCTGTTTTTTCAATAGAGTGGATGTTGGGATTGTCCAATAAGAGTGAAGATTCCTCGTAACCGATTTTGTGTCACTCACATTCCCCTAAAACTGGTTTTGTGTCATGTTCTTAACATTTGAATATAAATACAGTCCCCCCCCACAATTTTCTGTATTTCAATCACCACGTACTTCTCTCATTCCTCATTGGTTTTACTTGTCTTATACTATCTTAGGTATGGAATGTGACTTTGTGGTGTGTTTTCTGGTATCTTGTTTTTCAATTCTACTTGTGCTGCTGCTGCTTGTGTTTGCATTGATGAAAGGGTTTTCCAATGTTTTTTTTTATTTTGAGATTTCCAACTATCTTTGCCCATTTTGATTAGACTTTTGTGTGCTCTGTGATCTAATTCTCTGTTATAAGTACCTTGTCTTATCATTGGATCATGCTTTTTTTATGATGGAAATCTCGCTGGAGCTTTGGGATATTGATTATAAACTCAACATTTGATGCTTCTCTTCTCTTTGTTATATTGAACTGTGTATGGGGATGCGCAGTTTGATTACAATCTGAGGATGAATCTTCTTTTTCTAGTGTTGGGTTTTGATTGAGCTTCTCGGGTTCTTGAGATGACTTTTGTTTAATTTGCAAGGTACATGTACTGCCTGGTTATATTTTCATTTCTTGAGATGTTCTTTTTGTGATCTGACAGCTGATGGGATTATTTTCTTTTTGTAACTTGGATTGTGTATGGGGGGATGCCCAGTCTTTGATTATAACTTGAAAATACTCTTTCTCCTGTCTCTCATTTTCAATAGAATTTTGGCTTCATTTTGTTTATTTTGTTTATCTGCTGCCTTCTGTTTTCTCTTGTTGGTTTGGTTTCCATATTTTGTGAGTTATTTGAAGGTCTTAGTTCCAAAATTGATTGAATTATCTTGTTCGTTGTGTATCATAGCATGGGTTGGATATAAGGGTACGCCTCTTATGAGGATGGGGGGTTTTGTTCCCTAATCTACACTTCTGTGATCCCAATACATAGGATTTCTTTTCAGCTTTAGATGCTTGAGGAGGTGTCTAAAGTTGTTTGGGGTACTATAGAACAGATGATGAAGTTTTTTTGGGTCTATGTTCTTTTTCTCAACTCCAGATCAAGGAACACAAATTGCAAATTGATGATTTAGGGTGGATAGCTTTGCAAAAATTCACTTGACCCTATTCTCTTGATCATATGCCATTATCTACTGAGCTTCTTCATAAGTCAAACTCTTATGGCTGTCTTAAGAGTTGTTCATTTGGTATCTCAACGTTTTCCACATATGTTATCGAAAATGGGTATGTGGTTTAGTCGGTTTATTCTTTATATCCATTTCAGATCTCTATATTTTCTTGAATTTCATTTACCAATAACACAAGTTAGCAATTGGTGTTCTATGCCGGGGGTGGGGGTATAAACCTTTTGATATTGCAAAACAAGTCGTGTGGACATTAATATTTACGTTACTCATCTGAACATGAACTCTTTTGGGGAGAAGGGTTACTTGTGATTATGGTGTGACAAGAAATATTATTATAGATTCATTTGAAGGTTTTTCATTTAGACTATGGAGTGTGGAGGCTGATCACCTTTTTTTCATGTAAAATGTGTTCGCTGGTTCCGGGGTTATTCTGGTTGTGATATCTCTAAGACTTGGGGAGGTCTTGGGGGGATTCCATTAACTTGGTGAAATCCTGGAATTGTTGAACACACTAGCACATGGATTTATAGGTGGTAAGGTATATAATTGTAGTGTTACTCGAAATTTTATTATAAGGGGTATCAGCCCCACAACCCCCTATGTCAGATTTTTTTTATTCTTGAGAAGGTTCTCATCTATAAACACGATCGACAAAAGGGTATATTTTGAACTCGTTGATGAACTGCGAATGGGATTCATTAGCTAGTATGTAAGACGATTAACGTCTAAAAACACCCGTACATCTCCAACTACGGGGATGTGCATGTATTAAATCACGTCCTTACCTCAATTTACCATAATTTATGGTAGTGATCCTTCTTTTATAAGTAAACTTGATGCTGTTAATCCAAATATGTTGTTTAATAGTTAAAAACAGTATAAAAAAATTTCAATTTTTGTAAATTACAGAAATCGGGAGGGTCATTTTTTCAATTTATTCAGTTTACTTGTAGTTGTTTTACCCGAATTATTTTCATGTCCCTCTTGAAACTCAATGCCTGACAAATGTTTTGTATTTAATTGTAGAAAGAACACTTCGTTTTATAAGAAGAGGTAATTTTCTAAGGCCCTACAATTGAATAGTAAGAAAGAGACTATTTAATGTTCTCAACTGATGATTTCTACACCCGGACATAACATATAATAAGCCAAGTACTAATTCTCAGATTTTGGGACATTGACGATATATAAACGTTTCAGTATGTATCTATAAAGCTCTAATATAATAAGTAAACCTCCCTTCTTTGTACAATCTTTTGATGAGAATAAATACATTCAACCTTAAGAATTATTTTTAAACCAAACGATTACATAATCAAAATCTGGTTAAGGGGACACACTCATCACCATGGCAACCAAAGAGAAACTTGATAGGCCCACCAAAAAAAAATGTAAACAAAGGGCAAAATCAACTTTCACTTACAAGCAGTTGCAGTAAAAGGGGGAAAGAGACGTAAAAGAAGGAGAAGATGAGTGGAAGATATGGCGAAGACACTGAGTTGTCGAGTCTAACGAGTATTCGTCTCGACAACAGAAGGGCCAAGCAACGGTTTATCGAGGAGGTGCTTGGGGATACAAGACGATACACAGATGAAGACAATACAATGGAGATTTTGAATGGAATTGAATTCCAAGATGAGTCACCTTTGAAGTTGTATAGAAGAAGAAGAAGAAGATCTCCCCAGAGAGAGTTGGACTCTAAGAAGAGCGTGAACAGAAGACAGAGTGTTGCTGCCGATAACGTACGGGGACCGCTGGTTGGTACTCAGACAAATTACGACGTTGATACTAGTCTGTTGGATCTTAATAACTTGAGATACTTGGACGATGACTCATATGAGCTGGACACTAAGCGTAATAAGGAAAAAAGGGAGCAGTTTCTTAACAGTGTTGTGTATTCGCCACAATCACTGAAGAAGAGCAATAGATTACATTTGGGATTTAGACCAAGAGATATTCCTAACTTGAAACCCACCAGTGCGAGAGATTTGAGTGTTAGTCCAATTCCAAAGAGAAGTATAATATCTCCAGTCAGGGGACGTGAAAGATCAAGTGCCAAAGATGAAGGGGACGATGATGATTTCAAGCACCTTATACAGAAGTACAACCTTAAGAACGAGTCAGAGAATTCATTGGATACTTCTAATGATAACCCTGAGCTTAAATACTTGAAATCACAAGTGAAAGACATGGAGGAAGAACTTGAACATTGTCAAAGGGAATTGGCCAATAGTAAGTCAGCCATGTATAAGAACGATGAGTTATATAAAAAGAATGCAATGTTAGCAGCAGAGATCAAAAAGCTGAATCAGTTTATTGATTTTATGGACTCAAACTTTAACGATATTTACTCGAAATGGAGAAAGGATAAGAGAGAGAAAGAACGGCTTCAGGAATTGGTTGATGGTATGGGTAAATTGGATATTGACAATAGTCCTACAAAGTTTTGGAAAAGACCTTCAATGAAGCCATTGACTAAAAGAAAAGATAGTTATGAAAACACTGAGCAACTTCTCAACTTGGACTTTATGAAATAAATTAGGTAATGAATTCAGGATATAAATTATGTTTTTTTTTGTTGTTGTTGTAATTTTGTTCCTCTGTAGCAATTAATAGACTAGTTGTTGTACATTGGGACAAACAAGAGGTTGAATTCAACTTCACCATGACCTAATTTGACCTTTTCCTGGACTTTACCACGTGGAACAGCATCAGCAGAGAAAATTGTTTGTCCATTAGCACTCAACATTTTTGTTGTTGGATCAAATTCGAATTCATATGGAGACACGTTTGGTCCACAAGTGAAAGATCCGTCATGGATTGTACAGAAACCACCAGAAGATCTTAAATTAACAGAACCGGTATCCAAGACTGTGATGGAATAACCAGCACAGGCACCAGAGACGTACCAGTGACCATTTCTAATGAGACAACCTTCCTGGTGACTGAGCTTAATGTAACCTCTCGTTGAAGGGTCAGTTGGCTTTGGGTATGGAAGTGTGTTTGTTGGTTTCAAATGTGGGATTTTTGGTGGGAAACGAATACCTTCTGAAGGACAACGAGAGTTTGTCATAGTCTCGATTGGTAAGTAAGATCCACCAACGACTGGGCCTCTTAAATGATGGAAGTACCAGACTTCCAAAAGTGCATTCTGAGAATCGCAACGAATGTAAGGCTCAGCACCAAACTTCTCTCTCAAAACAGAAAGGATCTGCTCTCTTGAATAAGTCTCTGTTTCAGATGGGGTAATACCAGCCTCAACGAGCCAATCGTAAGTTGGAAGGTCTTTAAACAAATTCACGGATTGGTTGTAAAAGTCAACCACATTCTGGTTTGTAGCCATCGTCTTACCGTAACAAGAAGGTTTCAAAGTAGAATAACAAGTACCGTGCTTGTTAAACTCATGCTTCCACAAGTATTCATCACGACCATGGTTATCCTTCCAATAGGTACGCATGTACTCCAAGAGGTCAGTATCATAACTCTCAATGATCGATGCTGGGTCTGAGATTTCCATCTTGGAATCACAGAACTGTTCAAAAGTACCATCACAGTTATCTGGCCAAAGACCGTGTAATGTAAATGAATCGTTTGGACCAGTGGCTGGATTGTAATCCCAAAATTGGGTCAAAAGCACAACACCACCAGGGTATTCAAAACAACAAAGGTCAGGATCCATGTCTGTGCTATTGGTACATGAATAAGGAAGGTCTAATGAACATTGGGAACGTGGAGAGAAGTCCATTGTCATTGGCGATTGTGGGGCCGAGACCTCCATAACACTTGGGAGATCCCCAGAAGAGCCAACCACCGAGTGAAGGCCAAGGGACCCCATGGCTGCCACTAAGGCAGTAGCGAGACGATCTTTCAAGAAGATGCCCGATTGTTCGTTAACTGGTGGCATTTAATTCTTCAATATCTTACAATTTTTAGCTTGTTTCAGTATGTTTGTCGAGAAGTGAAGCTGTCACCGAAAATGTCAGATTTTCTTATCGGGGGGAAGCGCACATGCTAAACGTTATCGCCCGCCCCCGCCCCCGCGGACGAGGAGTTGACATGTCACGTGACACAGTACCAGGAAAGAGGTTTTTATTAAAGGGGGACAAATGTATTATATTTCATGTTTCTCGTTATAAAATAAATCAATAGTGCAATTATTCCTTTGGAAGCACTTGAATGAATTTCAAAGCTGGCTTTGTAGAATGGTTCACAACACCATTGATCATTCGCATCCGGCCATGTCTTTCCATAAACAATCCACAAGCATTACAAACTCTTTCACCATTTATACCATTTCTCCATTGACTAGATACAGTAGTTAAGCAATGTGCACATACTTTAGCTGCCCCCGGGGTATGATATGTATGTGTATTTTGAGCTTTCTTCAAAGCTTGAGATTTACCCATAGAATTGCGTCTGGATTTTGGTGTAACTGGTGATATTGGCTGTGGGGTGGGAGGACCATTACATGGAAGTGATGGTGACATGGTAGGAATATCTTGATCATCCTCCGTAGAACCTGTAGATAGCGGACGTTCTGCTATCTGGGTCATATCGACATTGTATCTCAGTGAATCATTTTCAGTCTTGACTTCTTCTTCTTCTTCTCGTCCAACTTCAACTTTCACTTCTGAGTTTTGTATATCCCTTACTCCTCCAAATCTCGTACGAACTTGCTCTTCCGTCTCGTGTTGGGATACTGGCTCTCGAAAATTTGTGGGGTGTGGGCTAGTGGGTGCATTCTGATTGGGATAGGGAGACGGGGGATTCTGATCGTCTTTGGAGGCGCTGGACGCTGAACTGTCTTGTTCTTTCCCATTGGTAGAGTTAGTCTCATTCTTGTTGGAAGCAGAAGAAGAAGAGGAAGAAGATGGAGAAGAGGAAGATATACGTTGCATCTTCTTAGGTCTTTCTACTGGAAGATCATTCTTTGGAGGAGGGGAGAGTCCAGCTAAATGTCTTAATAATCCAGCTTCTTCAAGTTCTCTTAAACCTTCACCATTACGAATATGTCTTCCCAAATGTTGGTTTCTGTTATCCTTCCTTGTAAATTCACGTTCACAACCATCAACGGGACAAAGGAAAAACTTTGTAGAAGAATGCTTTGAATGGAAATGTCTCTTCAAATGTTCACCACGTTTAAAAGTCATACCACATCCAGGGAACTGACACAAATGTGGACGATCATTAACCTCTGGAGTCGATTCTTTCTTCTGTTTCTTTGTGGATTTTGCCTGTGTCTTTGTAGGTTTTTCAAGTGTATTTGATGTCCCACTTTTTGAAGTTTTGGTCTTTATAAGCTTTATTGAACGTGATTTTACAGGTTTCCCAACGTGTTTAAGTGTCTTATGTTCAGCCAGTTCAATCCTTCTCTGGAAACTTTCGGTACACCCTGGTTCATCACAAGTGAACCCTTTAGTATCACTCTCTTCACCTGACAAGTTCTCATTTGTATCATCACCATTATTTAATTCATTTTTATTACCCATTTTAGCTTCTTCTTTGACCTGGATCGTTCGTTCTTTTGTCATTGTCATAATTGGATTTTGAGTTTCAGGGGTTGAAGCCTGTGCTAGTTTTATAAGGGGAGAAATGACATTATGTTGTAACAAATGTGCATCAAGTTCCTTTTCCATAGTGAAAACCAAAGGGCAATTACCATGTGAACAATAAAAGAGTCCTGACGTGTTATAATGGACATTCATATGTCTTAACAGTTCATCAGATTGTTCTTTGAATAGTAAACCACACCCTCTAAAATTACATCTGAACATACCTGGTGGTGGAGGCATAAGTGCAAAGCTCTGTGTATGTACATGATCTTGTCCAGTAGCATATACTCTAATCACATCACCTTCATCCATTTTCCAAGAAAGTGGGGTGGACATTGGAACAAGACTTGCGTCCATACAAGAGAAATCCAACCCCTCCAGGTTTGCTGGAAGTCCCATATATTGTGAATAGTATTGGAAGAGGTATCCCAACGGAGTCTGGGGGTTTGTACATAATAAGACACGATATTGCGGTCCTGAGAGTCTACCAAATTGCATTTCAAATTGGAGAACCAAACCGGGAGACGACCCCTTAATGAAGTACTCCGAGGAGGCTGCGGTGGACGCCTGGCCCGCAGGGAGGAGCCACTGGGGATGATTCATCGTATCTTGGGTAATATTTGGGCGTAGGGTTGGGTTCTGATACCAGTTCACTGTTTCTTTTCACCGTTGTGGCGCTGTTGTTGTGCGATGGTCCCTTCTGCACAGATCTCTTGAAGATCTGCAACTTTTTTTTTTAAGGGGGGGCAGAATTTATGGCGGTGGGCCCCCTGCGAAATTTTGCGGGGGTTTTGGCGAAAACGAAAAGCGCGAAAAACAGGGCTCATAACACAAATTTCTCTCTCTCTTTTTTTGGTTTGTATTGTTAACACTTAATTTATTGTGTTATTCTAATAAGTTATTTAAAGGTGATATTATCATATTGGATAGATAAATTCTGCAAAAAAAGTGTTCTTTCTTTCTATTTTTTGTGTTTTCATCTACAAAAATACCGTTGTAATAGCGCTGTATATATAGAAAACGATTAGCTGGTTTTCCAACCTCTCACACACACAATACACACAGCTTATATAAACTCCGTTTGTCTCTACTTACAAAACAAAGATTATCTTTTAGAACTTTGAAATAAAACTTCAACAAGCAGGGCGCTTACGATAATTCATTGACGATAGTCTTTAAAACCATGACATTCATCACTACAAGCATTTCAGCTTATAACCGCCGTTTACTTCACAACTACTTTCCCTTGATCATTGGTGTTCCTTCCATGGTTGTAATTTTGATCTTTATGTTAGAATTTGATGCTTCTTTGACTCCAACATCACGCAAAACTATGATTAGTGAGATCCCTTACCTATTTGAGGAAACTGGACCTTTTGTTGTTGCACCGGTTGCTTTTATTGTCACTTTTTGTTACCAATATACCATGTGTGTTTACTTAAACAGTGCTTTGAAAAGGATTTGGAAATATTCTTACAGAGTTAAAGCAAAAAGTTGGATTCGGCCTGTTACTTCAATTATTTCAGTGATTTATGCTGTTAGTTTGATCTCTCTCTATTTGAGCTTAAGAACTATTGAGGCAAATTTTGGATTAGGTCAACAGGGAAAGCCATATATCACTGAATCCGTTATACTTTTCATCCAAGTTAAACCAAGAGATTTATTTATTGCAATCTTTTCAACGATTTTTTTCTCTACAAATTTTACCTGCTTAATGGTGGTTATAGCAGTCTTTTTAGCTAACCGTGAGGGTTTACAAGAAGAAAACAAGAAAAATATGTGAATTAGGTTGCAATCTATATATATATATATATGCTACAAACATTGGTTATCGTAATATCGTATATTCATTAAATTATTGTGGTTTTATCCCCTAAAGAGGAAAAATATTGTAACAATGTTTCATAGCAGAAAACAAACTGATCAACCGATTGCACCATTGATATTCTTTGCTTTCTTAACTGTTGCACTGTGTAATAGATAAGATCATCATCGGTTCTCCAAACGTCAATTGTAGTGAGATCATTTGATAATTCAGCCTCTGAGAGCCTTGAATGATGAGTCTTTCTAAAAGCTTCCAAAATGAGATCAACAGTGATAAACACACCTGTTCTACCACATCCAGCAGAACAATGAACAACAACTGGTGATTTACTATCACTTGTAAACTGATCTTTAACACTTATAAGTGATAATAAATCCGAGTATTTGATAATACCAAAATCAGGCCATCCTTTCAAGTGTAATTGTCTTATGATTCTCTTATGTCCACGTCTTGTTAATTCGATTGTTCGAACAGTTAAACACTCAACACCTTGAAAATCATTCTCCTCTGATAAAACGTGTACTTGTGAACTCTCTTGCCAATAAACATCAGATTGTTTACGACCATTCTCATCTAAATTGGTCAATGTAACAATAACTTCAACGTTATTGTGCCAAACGACTTTCCAAAAATCATTTATAGTGGATGGCAAAGGTGCCTGGGTAGCTATGTACTTGGCATCTTGATCAATCTGTGGAACACTAATGAAGTTGGCATTGAAGTAATCGTCAGTACGTTTGTTAGAAGTAGCAGAATTTGGTGAAACAGCTGGTGTTCTCAAAGTTATTGGGTTTGATAAGCTTGGTGTTCCAACTGCACTCATTGGTGAAGGTAATAATCTTACCCTTGAGTGTTCATAAGGTAATATGTTTGGGTATCTGTTCTTTAATCCATATTCTGAACCATTCAAAGTTATATATTCTCCAGGTGAAGTCTCCGAGTTGTTATGAGATGTTGATGAAGACGATGCAGAAGAAGAAGATCTTCTTCTTCTCTGGACAGATGCTCCAATACGTGCATTTTCCATGTTTTCAATATTTCTGAAATTGGTAATAACGCTATTCACAGCACTTGGATTTGAATAATGTTGTAGCCATTTAGGCAATTCGTTTGAGTCTTTAATATATGGAGCTTTTAACTGTGTACTTTTAGTGTCTTGATAAGTTGAGTCGTTTTTCAATGACATTACAAAAGTTGTAGCAGCATCTGCAGATGGTAACACGAAATTTGAAAAAGTTTCAACTTTTGATGATTTGAACTTATCATAATCGATATCTTCTTCTTCAAACATTGCAAACCCTCTATCAACGATGTATAAAGAGATGGTCTTATCATAATCATCTATAGAATCTTGGAACTTCTTAATGATCTGATGTAAATGTAGTGAACAATGTTTAAAATCTGAGGTAGAATCATAGAAAACAACACGTAAGGTGTTATTACTTTCAAGCTTAGACTGTAATTCCATTTCTTGTGAAGCTACCATCGTCTTAAAGATATTACTCAAGTGGAACGAAGATCTCTTCAAGAGTGTTGTTGGTACACATATACTTAAAGCCTCTTTTACTCTTGAAACGTTGTACTGATTGAAAGGTCTGAGGTCGAGTATAACAACATCAACACCATCTTCATGTTTTTTGATGGATCTGAACTCTTCTGTTGTCTTTATTTGAGTGATGTTCATTCCAGTACAGTTTGTAAACTTACTATTGACATGAGATGAAGCATTGAATTGAGGTAATTTAGCCATAGCCATTTGAAGTCCCAATGAATTAAAGGGACTTGTAGGTGGACTCACTGTTATTTTGATTTGTGGTACAGGCGGTGGTAGCGTTTGATCAAACATTTTCATTGTAACGGCAACGGTGGCGTTAGTTGAACTATTTGACCTTGTTATTGCAATAGGTGATGCCAATGTACCAGTCGATGATTCTGTGCCAGGCCGTGAACAGGGAGAAGTTGAAGATGAACTATTCTTCTCAAATGCAAAATAGCTATGTTCCGGCACTAAAGGAGATGACTCTGCTGATGCCATATGTTTTTCTTTTCTTTTCTTTCTTTCTTTCTTTATATAAGTGCTTTGATGCTTATAACGGGCTTATGATTGTTTTGTTTTCGTGACTTATTTATAAAGCCAGGCGGTGCGCCTCCCCAGGTTCTAGAACATCTGGAACAATGACGTCATGACACAAAGTCAAAAGTTCATTGTTTATTGTTTGTTTGGTGTTTTATTTTTATTGTTTCTTGTGTGTTTAATGTTTCTTGTGTGTTTAATGTTTCAATGCTTAATGTGTAATGTTTATAACTCATTGTTCAATGTTTATTGCTTATATTTTAAAGTTCAATGGAAGTTTATTCCTGCAAGGAAGTTATTCATATATAACGAACAGCTTGTAGAGGATTAAATAATATGATATACATTATAATAGAATATAATGAACATTATAATAAACAATATAAACATTGTAAAAAAAAAATAAAAATAAAAATAAAAAAAAAACATTTACAATGCAAAAGACAATATTACATTAAAGCTGTCATTGATAACGTGTCATTAACATCTGCCATTATACTCCGTGTCATTTGCACACACTAAAGGAAAACATCAACACTTTCGATTGGTTCCTCTCCTCCCCCGCCCACTTCTTATAAAGGAAAAAAACAACACACACACAGACAAAGAGGATGCCTAAATTCGTTGTTGCCAATGCTGTTAAAGAGATAAGATTTCATTTATCACAGGCTGCTGAGTCTTCAAATGCCTTGAGGTAAGTTATTTATTTCCTTAATTCATCTATACAATTAAATTACTAACATCAGTAGATCTTTTATTGTTAGTTCTTACCCTGTACTTACAAAGCAGAATCCAGAATTACCTATTCTTGTTCGTGAAGCATCAATGGTTAAACCAACTGTCTTTGTTAGATTTGAAAAGGGTAAAGAGGTTAAGAAGGACTTGGAAGGTTTGGATAAAACACAAATTGAAGCTGAGATGAAGAGTCTTTTAGGCTTTTGATCTATAAATTTATTTATATTAAACTATTTATTTTATTTATCTTATTTATTTATTATCTATTTATTACATATTAAAGCTTTGGCTTGTAATCTCCAAACTGATAAACACCCCAACCTAATGATAATGTTTCACTAACATATAATTCTTTAGCAGGTTCATCATTAGCAGCGCCAGCAGCAACGACAATTGGCATAAAATGTTCTAAAGTTGGATGAGATTTCCATAAGAGATCATTTTGTTTCAAATTTTGTAAATTTTCAAATCTTTGATCATCAATTTCAGTTAAAATGTTACCTAATAATTTGTTAAAAGGTTTAGCATAGGGCATTGGTTTACCCAATTGCATAGAAACACCCATATCTCTTAAATTATGAACAGACATACCAGAACAAATGATAACACCACCTAATTCTCTGTATTTACTTAAAACTTTACCCAATTCTTTATGAATGACAAAATCATTTGTCTTTTTTAAAGAAACTTGAACAAGTGGAACATCAACATCCCAATATTGATCAATTGGTTTATTTGTTGTAAATGCAACTTTAAAAGGTACCCAAACTCCATGATCAATTCCTCTATTAATCAATTTTGCCTTAATTCCGGAATCAATCAAAGAATGTTTAATATCCTTAGCCAATGGAATTGAACCAAATGAATGAAATTGTTCCTTATACATATAACTTGGGAATCCATAAAAATCATAAATAAGTTCATTTTCCATTAAAGTTTTATTACCAAATATAGCATCAGCTGAACTTGGAACGGCAATTTCAATGTTATCATAACCTTCATAATGTGCAGATACAACAACAATGAAATTAGGTTTAATAACTTCTTTAATGTATTTACCAAGTTTTGAAACTGCTTTATAAGCACCAGGTTCACCAAAATCATCATTTGGATACATAAAAGTTGGACCACCATGAGATACAAAGAAAACAGGAGTCTTTGGTTTATTTTGATCA
Source organism: Petasospora bimundalis (assembly GCA_030569745.1). NCBI lineage: Eukaryota > Fungi > Ascomycota > Saccharomycetes > Phaffomycetales > Wickerhamomycetaceae > Petasospora > Petasospora bimundalis. The sequence goes on from JAJMLR010000001.1 coordinate 581,493, forward strand.
AAAAGAGTTGATGATGACATTTCTGTTGTTTCCCTTTCAACAATGGTTGAAGAATGACGAAGAGAAACTGTAAATAGTCTCTGAAGTTGAGTAAATCTTGATGCAAACAATGTGATAACAATAGCTAAAAGGGCAATGAACAATGCACGAGGAAGCATCAAAAAAAAAAAAGTTAACTTAAAAAGAAACAAACTCTTATATGGACTGTAAAATGTAAAATATTAATCATTGAAAGAAAAAAAAAATAAAAAGAACATGCGATGCACCTGCTTTTTATAATCTGGGGTTCCGAGTATCGGGTTACTAACAAAAATTACTAAGCTTACTAAGTTGACCAAAAGCCGCACATACGACTTTTTTTTTTCATTATATAATTATTTTTTTCAATGTTTATGTACAAAATGATGAAGTAATAATAAAATTAACGACTCCACCAGCTTTTAACTTCAGATCTCTTATTTTCATCAATCGTTTCTATTTTATTCATCATTGGACGTTCCTTTTGTGCAACTGTTTCTCTAGCTTGTTGTGCAAATTGAGCCTCTTTACGTCTTTGTGAACGACATTGTTCCCATGATACAGTAGATCCCAGTAAGAACCCACCAACACCCCAATTGGCAGCCTTTGATGGTGATTTCTGTGCAATAAATACAGCAGCACCAAGAACACCCAGCGCCGAAAGACCCGTTAGTGCAGCATCTCTAAAACATGGAATCTTCACCAAACTATCAAACTTGAAATCTTGTAACGAAATTCTACTAACAGCTTCTTTAATGGGCAGTTCCGGTTTGGAAGGTCCGTTGTTAAATCGAGGTTCAGTATCTTCTAATAAAAGTTGTTGTTGTTTGGGTTCATCAACTTCATTCTTCACCCTCTCAGAACTTCTCTTGGGTATTTGACTCTCCTCTTTCTTACTAAATGGCCAAACCATAGTTTTTGTATATGTAAATCACTGGATTATCTCTTGAAAAAGAAATGCTTTATTAAAAGAAACTTCTTTTGTTTTCCTTTGATTGATCTCTAATTGGAATTAAAAGAAAAAAAAAAATACGTTGGACAATACTTAAGTGCCCTTACCAAACTCATCGCGAAATCGTTTTTTTTTTTTTTTTTTCTGGCGATGGGCTCGGGAAAGTTTTTCTGAGTGCGTTTCCCTCTCGTTTTTATACTTTGCATACTCTTTAAATTTGATATTTGGTTTCATATTTCGAATAAATAACTCAATACAATGGGAAAATTATCCAAATCTACCAAAAAATTCCAGTCTAAACATCTCAAGCATACGCTTGACCACCGTAAGGAGGTTAAAAAGCATAAACAGATGTTAGCTAAACATAAGTCTGGTCATAAAACTGATGCTTCTAAATATGCTGGTGAAGCTGCTCAAGAAGCTAAAAAGGAAGCCGAAGCTAAGAAAAATGAAATCTTCCAAGATATGAACGTTGAAGAGTTCTTTGAAAAAGGATTTGAAGCTCCAAAGGAGAAAAAAAATTCTAAAAAAAAATCTGCCCCAGAATCTGATGAAGATGATGAATCCTCTGAAGAAGAAATTTTGGAACATAAACAAGATTTAGAGCAATTGAAAGAAAAAGACCCAGAATTCTTCAAATATCTCCAAGAGAATGATAAGGCCCTCTTGGATTTCAACCCAATTAACCCATTGGATGCCATCTCTGATGATGAAGAAGATGATGATGAAGAAGATGATGATGAGGAAGGTGAGGCAAAACAAGTAAAGAAGATTCAAAAGTCAAGAGAAGATAAGATCGAAGTTACCGTTAAGATGGTCAAGGATTGGTCCAAGAAACTTCAAGAACCACAGTTGAAATTGATTAAGAACATTCTTATGGCTTTTAAGGCTGCTGTTAACGTCTCTAACGAATCAGAGGAGTACAAATATGCTGTCACAGATCCAAAGGCTTTCAATGAACTCATTCTCTTAGGTTTGAAGCAAATCCCAGTTGCTGTGCAAAAGATTGTCCCATACAAGATTGTCAAGGGTTCAAGAACCGTGCCAAGTAACACAAAAGTGAAACAATTAAACACTATCATCAAGTCCCATGCTGGATCTTTACTCACCATGCTTAACGACATTACAAACACAGAGACCGCCGCTTTGGTGTTATCTTCAGTTCAAGAGCTTTTGCCATACTTTATCTCTTTCAGAAGACTCATTAAGCAGATCATCTCATCTGTCGTTACCGTTTGGTCCACTACACCAGAGGTGGATACACAAATTGCCTCATTTGCCTTCTTGAATAACGCATCAAGGGAGTTCTCCAAGTCATGTCTCGAGACAATCCTCAAGCAGACATATTCCACATTTATTAAGAACTGTCGTCAGACAAATGTCCACACAATGCCAATGATCAACTTCCAAAAGAATTCCGCCGCTGAATTGTTTGGTATTGATCAAGCCCTTTCTTACCAAATTGGATTCGATTACGTTCGTCAATTGGCAATTCATCTTAGAAACAGTATCAACAACACTAAAGATGGATACAAGACCATCTATAACTGGCAATACACCCATTCTTTGGACTTCTGGTCCCGTGTTTTGGCTCTTCATTGTAACTCTGAAAAGGAAGGCAAGAAGGAGTCTCCACTTAGACAACTTATTTACCCTCTTGTTCAAGTCACTTTGGGTGCTGCTCGTTTGATTCCAACTGCTCAATATTTCCCATTGAGATTCTACTTGATTAGATCTTTGATGCGTTTGTCTCAAAATGCTGGTGTCTTTATCCCATTGTTCCCATTGTTGCAAGAGATTTTAAACTCAACAACATTGACAAGAAATCCAAGAAATGCTAATTTGACTGCATTTGATTTTGAACATAACATCAAAGCTAATTCAGCTTACTTGAACACCAGAGTTTATCAACAGGGTGTTTGTGAACAATTCGTTGAGTTGACCGGTGAATTCTTTGTTCTTTACTGTAAATCCATCTCCTTCCCAGAGTTGGCCACACCTGTGACAATCTCTCTCAGAAGATATATTAAGCAGTCTAAGAATGTCAAATTTAACAAACAGCTTTCCAACTTGGTTGAGAAGTTGAACCAAAATTCTAAGTTCATCGAATTGAAGAGAGCTAACGTTGAGTTTGGTCCAACAAACCGTACTGAAGTGAACAAGTTCCTCCAGGATTTGTCTTGGGAGAAAACTCCACTCGGTGGCTACGTTGTTGTTCAAAGAGAGGTCAAGGAAGAGAAGTTAAGATTATTGAGAGAGTCATTGGCCGAAGAAGAGGAGGAGAGAAAGAGATCTAAGGAGATTGTTGAGAGTGATGATGATGCTGAGAGCGATGTTGACATGGAAGACAGCGAACAGGAGGAGCAAGAGGAGTCCGACGAGGATTCTGAATGATCATTATATATGTTGTACAGAAAGGGGAAAAAAAGTTAATGCTTCTATAATAGTGTTTTTTTTCTTTTTGGTCAAATACAATTAGCATAAATATATATATGAAGAGAAAGTCCATTAGATCATCGAAAATTAACTTAAAAATAACTCAATCTATGAGTTGTATGCAATAGAACAGAATAGAACAGAACAAAATAGAGAAACATACCAAAAGAAAAAAAAAAAAAAAAAACTGATAAAAATAAACACACCCAACCGATATTAAGGGTAATACTACAACCCACTCATTAATGAATTACTTCATCACTGTCATCTCTCCACTCGTTATCAACAGGGAATTGTTGGAGTACTGCCGAAGGTAATAATCCATCAAGTTCTTCCTCCACATGTTCAGCTTCATTTTCGTTATACCCATCCGTTTCTTCTGAGATGTGATCCCCTGTCTTCAGACTGTTTGGTAGCATATCCCTCACAGGGGGACTGCTACTATCATTGTCTGTTTTCAATCTTGCAGAACCTGGAATCGGTAAGGAAAAGGAGTTATCATCGGCAGTTATAGTTTTGTCTGGACCATTTCCGCTCTTTGGTGACATCATTATAGGTGTACTTGATGTCATTGGGTCAGAAGTCTTAAAAGTTTGAATAGATTGTTGATGGCTCAGAACTGGATTTGTGGCAAAGACACCTCTGTTAAAACTGATACCTTGTTCACTGTAATTCAATACCGGCTCTTTTCTCAGTGAGTTACCATCATTGATTGTATGTGATGTGTCAAGTGGTTGTAGGTTATTTTCTTCATCATGATCATTAACTTCTTCTTCTTCTTCTTCTTCTTCTTCTTCAAGTGATGTGAATGGATCTGGACATTGAGCAATCAACTCATCTAAACCACCACCTGACCAACCTTTTTTAGCAATACCTTCATATATTTCCACTTGAGCCCTTACCACAGATCCCACTTGTGTTAATACATTACTTGAAGTATCTTGAACCAATTCAAATGCAGATTGATAATAATCATGTTTTAATTTATCAATTTCATCAATATGAGATGTCAGTTGCATAAGTTTTGTTCTATAAGCAATCAAATTTCTTGTTTTAGATTTAGATAATTTTGCATTTTCCTTTTCTTGTTGTTTTAATGCACGTACTTTATCTTTAATAACCAATTTAAAAGTTTCATCATTTCTCATACTAACTTCTTTAAATTTATTAACTTCCTTTTGTACAGGTATTTCAAATGATTCTTTAACACTATGAGCTAATAATTGTTGATGATTTGCAACAAGAAAGAATAAACCACCTGCAGATAAAAGTCCATCTGCAGCTGTTCCTGCTCCTTTACATTTGGCAGCTTTTTCTAAAGCTGCACCAAAATCACCAGCTGCTTCAGCAACTAATGACAGAGCTTTTCTATATTTTGCAGATGCCGTCAAAAGATCTTCCAATGATTCTGTTGTATGTGATATCTCAGTCTTTGTTACTAATGAACGGAAATCCAATGTTGATGGAGTAAATGAAGTATATGAACTTAATGATTGTTTACGAGAATGCATCCCAGGTTGATGATACGACTGATTCTTAGATTCTGGTGAGAGATTCATAGATTGAGTGACGGAGCCTCCATTCAGATAAGGATAGAACTCCGTCAAGTGTGTTGCCTTGGTGTACCTTGAAGGTGACGCTGTTCTTGAAAGGTCTTCGGTCATTGTTTATACCTGATCAAAAGGGCTTCAAATAGAATCAAATAGAATCAAAGAGACACCCGCACAAACAAATAAACAAAAAACAACACAACACCCAGGTAATAATATACAAACCCCAAAGTATATGTTAGCGAAAGTCTCAAACTTTACCGCCCGTTTATAACTTTTGTTTTATACCTTTTTATTGTTTGTTGTTGATGATAAGCGATGCCATTCTCTCTCTCCCCCCCTTCCGCCAACAAAAGCTCATGCAAAAGTTACTGAGCTTCGCGAATAAAATGTGTTCGCGGAAATTGGGGATGTCGATGGGTACATCCAGACACCCACACATCACCACCGGATTCGTCGAGATTTTTTTGGGTTTTAAAAAGGCCGGAGTTTTCCCAATTAAAGAAATTGTTATATAAAGAAGTTCAAGCAGAAAAAGGAGATGTTTAAACTTGGAAGATTACAACAGATCAATCAAGTGAGATTCTATGCCACCGGGGTCGCTTCAAGCGCTTCGAAAAGTTCGGAAGTCGTTCAATACCTCAAGGATCCACTCTCGAGAAAGACATATCTCATTAACAGATATAATACAATTGTCTCTGATTCTCAAATAATTCTTTTCTTACATCACAACAACTTACTTAAGAATGAGATCAACAACTATAGAGATCAAATCAGATCATTTGGTGCCGATATGACAGTTGTTAGAAACAACCTTTTCAAAGCTTACCTTAGATCTGAAAATGAAAAAGAACCAGCTAGTAAAGAGGCATATTTAAAGAACAAACGTGTTAATCATCCACTTGAACCTTTACTTAGTGGTCCTACTGCTATTGTTACATTGAAGGAGAACAATCCACAAATTGTTAATAAAATTCTTAAGTTCACTAATTCAACAAATGAAAAACTCTTTGTCGTTGGTGCTCGTATTGAAAATAATCTTTTTGATATTAAACAAATTCAACAATTTAAGGATCTTCCGACAAAGCCAGAATTGCATTCACAACTGGCAGGATTACTTACAGTACTCAGTGGTGCAGGTTTGGTACAAACATTACAAGCTGCTTCTCAACATTTGTATCTTACTTTGGAATCTCATAAAAAGAACAATGATCCAAATGAAAAGACTGAGTGAAAAAGAAAAAAATGGCATTAAAAACCTTGTATATATATAGATAAATGTGACTTTTATCATCATCTTTTTTTTTATTTTACTTTGTAATTTGCATTATACTGGTATCTATAAACTACATGAAATTTTTTATGTCTATGTATAAATGTATTTTTCTCTCTTTTTTTTTCAATTAAGCTCTAAATTTCTCAAAGCTATCATCGTCATCTGAATAAGTTTGATCAAGATCATGTAATGTAGTATCATTCATAGTTTCATCTGGATTTGTGACTCTTAGTGTCTTTTCATGTCTTGCATCAGGTAATGAACCATTACTTAATCTTTTACGACCATTTTCAGCAGAATAAAATGGAATTGGTGGAACACTTTGGAAAGCATCTTCAGAACCGAATCCTGCACCATAACCATAGACACGACCATTAGAATCATGAGATGGTGACATGTCATTATGAACTGGTGGTGGTGTATGTTTTTCTGAATATTGATCTTCATCATCATCATTACGACGAGAACGAATGAAAAAGAAGATAAAGATTGCAAAAAGAATCAAAACACCAAGGATAGATCCAACTGCAATACCTGCAATAGCCCCTTTACTTAATCCAGATGATTTTGAAGTAGTAGAAGAAGAAGAAGAAGTTGATGAAGATGCCGAGGAAGTAGAAACTGAAGTAGTAACTGAAGTGGAGATAGTATTTGATGCTGTCACTATTGAGGTTATAATGATTGACGTGGCTGTTATAGGTGCAGAAGTTGTCTTTGAAGAAGATGAAGAAGAAGAAGAAGAAGATGTAGGGGAAGATGAAGAGGATGATGATGATGAAGATGAAGTAGGGGAAGATGATGAAGATGAAGATAATGAAGAAGATAATGAAGAAGATGAAGATAATGAAGAAGATAATGATGATGAAGAAGACGAAGATGAAGTAGAGGTAGAACTTTGTGTACTTGAAGTCTTTGTAGAAGAAGTCTTTGTAGAGGATTTTGTAGATTTAGTTGATGATGATTCAACAGGTGATGTATCTTCATCACCATCTGTACTAACTGTTAAATAACCATCACCACCACAAATTTCTGATCCATAACCATTACAAGTGGAATCACATTTATCACTATCAGCAGCATCTATATCTGATGGAAGATCATTTCCACAATAACAAGTTGCACCATTAAGTGTAGCAGCAACGGAATAACCACCAGCGGTACAAAGTTTCTCACAGTATGAGTTTGTTTGATATGTATAATCACCTTGAGATGTGAGATAAGATTTCAAAGAAGAAAGTGAATAACATCCCTCGGTGGTGAATGTGGTAGCCATGGCTACAGGTAACAAACTTGTCAATAAGAATTGGGGCAGCATTGTTTACTTTTCCAGTTAAGCGAATGATCTGGATCTGGAAGTATGGAAGTATCTGGAAGTATCTGGAAGTATGGGTATGAGTATATGGGAATGAGGGAATGAGGGAATGAAAGAGGTTTATTCCATTAAAAGGTGTTTTTCAAGTGAAAGGGGGGGAGAGAAAAGAAAAGAACAACAAAATCAAAACAAATTTCATCAGCCTCCTTCGCTTGCAGCACACACACACAGAAAAAAAAAAAAAAAAAAAAAAAAAAAAAAAAAAAAAAAAAAAAAAAAAACACCGAAAGCGCGTTGTTTATGTGCCTGACGCAGGAGGGAAGCGCGAAGCGCGGGCCTAGAACCCGTCGTGCTCATAACCCTTTTATATACACATAGACATTTATATCTATATCTATATCTATATATTATATATAATATTATAATATACATTATATATATATATATATATATATATAGATAGTTATATATAGATGTTATGTATAGAAGTTAGAGGTTATAGAGGTTATGTATAGAAGTTATGTATAGAGGTTAGAGGTTATAGAGAGGTATAGAGATAAGCACTCAGACATAAATATTTATAGAACTTATAGAACTAGAAGAATCTCGAGGTAGCACTAACACGATCACGTGCCTCTCTAACTTCTTGATCAACTTCACCTCCACTTAATTGACCAACTCTTTCAATTAAAGAACCGTCTCTTCTCTTAACAGCTTCATTTAAAACCTCTTTCCATTTTTTCAATTGAATCAAGAAATCAATCTTAATTTCATTTCCAATCTTACCTCTATTTATCAATCTTATTGCTAAATTTTCCTCTCCAGATTTAATCAATCGATCAATAATTGGTTCTAATCCAATACTTGGTTTTGCATTAATACTCCATTCATATAATTCATCAAATCTTTGTGTTATTATAAAGTTTTCCAATTTTAAATAACAAAATTTTTTATCAGAAATTTTAAAATCTTTAACAATTTGTGATATTTTAGAAATTTGTGATAATGATAATAATTTAATTATAGTTTCAGATAATGATAATCCAATAAATTCAATATTAAATTCCAATGTTAAATCTTGTTGAATTTTTAAAAGTTTTAATTGGGTTTCCAATTGTTTTGTAATTGTAGAATTTCTTGAATTATAAGTTTCAATTGCAAATTTAATACTCTTTTCTGAAAATTTACAATTAAATAATTCAAAATTTGCAGAATCAATGATTCTATCTGATTGATTATAAAAATCTCTTATCAATTGAATAGAAGATCTTTGGAAACATTCAAATACATTAGATGATGGTTTAGATGTATTTAATAATTTGAAAAATTGTGGATATGATAATGTTGATTTTAAAATCAATAAAGTTTCCAATATCAAATCTATATTTGAAGATTCAATAGATTTTTGTAATGCTAATTCATGTTCTTCCATAGTTAAAAGTAAAGGTATCTGTTTTTCAAATAATGATTCAAAATTTATAAGTATTTTAGCAAGATTTAATCGACCTTCTTGAAAAGCAACAGTAGCAATATTTGCAAATGAAATGTATTTCCCAGAACTTAATTGTTGGAATCTACTCAATAATGATTGAGATAATTCTTCATCTCCTAATGTGGAATATTTGATCTTACAACATGCCCAAGAGACGAAAACTGTATCCAATGGTAATTTAAGAAATTTGGAAATTTGGAAAGCTTCGGAGAATTTTTGTCTTTTAACTAATAATTCAATGATTTTCGTTATACCAATTGTTTTAAAAGCAAAAGAACTTAAAAACATACCAATATCAACATCTCTTATCATATTTAATATTCTTAATTCATCACATACTTTAACAAATTTATTGGTTATTTTATTTTCACCATTAATCATTTCTAATTCAGCTTTACCAAAAGAAGCTGCCTTTAACAATTTTTTTTGCCAATATGGATCAAATTCTTCTAATGCAGCATCTAATGTATCATTAATAGCTTGTAAAAGACCATCACCAATGATCTTTAAATTTTCATTAGCCTTTGGAGAATGTCTTGATAATTTATCAACTGCATCCATTAATATAGCAGCTTTAGCACGTGAACCTATCTTAAAACATTCCACAGTGGAATCACCAACTTTAGCTAAAATTTCTAATGAATTGGGAGTTAATATTGTCAATGAATCCAATTCTGTTTGAAGTACATAACCATCATAAAAAAATTCCAATTCTCCACCTGGAGCAACTAATTTCAAAGTTTCTTCATATTTTAATGCAACTGCATCATTTCCACACCATTTCATATCAATTGGTTTTAAACAATTCCATGTCATAACAATTCTATCAAAATTATTAGTGACTATAACTAAACCTTTTAAAGAATTCCATAAAACTATCAATCTTCCATCTGCACTTGGATTCATCAATTCAAATGGTCCATCAATAGAGAATTTGATCATCTCTTTTGATGATACACGATAAACTTCATTATCAATAGAGATATATGAATTATTATCAATATTACACCAAGAATGTATTTCACCAAATTCTTTAAGATCACGTATTACCATTGACCTTCCAGATCTTGTAACTCTAATCAACTTCTTATCCATGAGTATAACCAATAGACCACGTTTCTCCAATGACCAATCTTGGATTCCAATTAAATTAGCATCAAATCCAATCGAGAATTCATCAAAATCACCTTCAAATGAATAATACCATCTAACACGTCCATTAGTTAACACGACACATAATTCTTCAGTTGTTGTCCATTGTAAACCAACGATACGACTATTGACGTGATGATTCCAAGGAATACGTGTAATTAACCCACCAGAAGCCGTATGGATCTCAATGGCATCTCCATCACTATTTGTGGAGAAGGTGGCTATTGTATGTGTAAAAGGTGCCACACTGGTGAATAGAGGAAGTGTCTCAATGTCCCACGAAAGGGTGTATAGCTCACGAGACCTATAGTATACGTCCCTAAGACGTTCCCATCCCAATGATGGTGTTGACATGTTGCTTTATCTTGTTGTATTCCCCCACTTAAAACAAGTGTTTATTGAGGTTTAATCCTTTCCTTATACTTCAAGAGAGATTATATTAATTACGCGAATCGAACGTGTTCGCGACAAAACGTGAAACGGTGTGTGTCCCCTAACACAGTGGCATGGTCTGCGCACTCCTGAAAACAATGCGGGTATCAACCAAATTTCACGTTGCTTAAGGTAAACACCAATCATTTGTAATTTATTGTAATTATATTAAAGAGTTAACTATGGGATTATTTGATCGCAGGAAAAGTGTAAGTATTTTACTTTGTGTATGAAAGAGATAAAGAGAAAGAAAGAAAGAGATAAAGAAAGATAAAGAAAGAGAGAAAGAGTGAGACATAAAGGTGTATATCTTTCTGTGCCATATTCATACAAGTACAAATGAAAATGAAATGAAAATGAAATGTAATGAAATGACTAACATTTATAGAATAAACATAAGGTTCCAGACCTTAGTCGTTATTCTCAACAAAATCCAAATACATTTAACAGGGATTCGATTGTATCAACAGGAGCAGCAGCTAGTGCCTTACGAACTCATTCACTTACTTCATCATCTTATAATCCACATAATGATCATTTTAACAATTATCAAAGACAACAAAGACAATCACGTACGATGTCATTAACATCACATCGTGCCAATTCATTATCTATGCTTAATGGATATCAAAGAAGTAATTCATTAACTAGTAATTCATCAAGAATATCACAACAACCTATTATAATTCGTACAACAAAGACAAAAGATCAATATGGACGTACCACTTCTATAACAACTGAAACCATTAGACAACTTGGTAGTTTTGAACTTGTTAAAAAGGAAACTAAATCATTAAGTTCAAATGGTGTTCAATCATATTTAGACAAGAATGAACTTGATAGTATATTAGAAGAAGAAGGAGATGATGAAATTGGGAAAGTGATACCAGTTCGAAGTATTTTAAAAAATGGTTATAAAAAAAAGGAGAAACGAGTTAAAGTTATTGGTGAAGATGAAGAAATTAGTGATGGTGGTAGTATTTATTCAGATGCATTAGATATTTTACCAAAAAGGATAAAGCAAAAGGCAAGTTTTGATAATGTTAAAGTATCTGAAGAGACTACAACAAAAAATTTATTACAAACTAAGATGAATGAAGATGAAATGTATCAAATGGCATATCAAGTTGCAATGAAGAAAGTTTATGGTGATAAGAAACCAATTGAGACTAAAAAAAATGGATTTAAAACGTATTCATTAAGAGATACACCATCAAATTCATTACCATTAAACCCAATTGATAAACCATTAAATACAATTGATACTGAAAACAATCATACAATTGATACTGATACAATTGATACTGTACCAGTACCAATTGTATCTGAAGTTAAAGCTAAAAAAACACGTAAAACTTCAATATCCAATTTCTTTGCACATCCTTCAATGAAATATGAAAATGAATATTTTAAAAAAGATAAGAAAAAATTTAGTTTTGGTGGGTTATTTAAGAAGCTTTGAGATTTTGTTGAGCTGAGGCATATTTCCCAAAGGGGTGTGGCGAGACGGTGCGCGGGGTATCCGATTGTTAGTGAGGGGTGATGAGCGTGGGGGGGTGGTGGGGGTATTCCCTTTTAATCTATTTCATTCTATTATTCTATTGTATTCTATTTCATTCTATTATATAATCTAATAGTATATAATATAATAGTATAATAATAGTATAATATAATAGTATAATATAATATAATATAATAATATAATATAATAATATAATATAATATAAGATAATAAGATAGCATGGTATGATGTAGCTGTGCATCGGGGACCGAATGGAGTCCGAGGCCGGAAGCGAAAGCCTCACCCCTCAACTATATAATCCTCATACAATCATTTCATTTCATTAGTTAGTTTATTAGTTAATAAGAAGTTAAGAAGTTAATAAGAAGTTAATAAGTTAATAAGATAATAAGATAATAAGATAATAAGATAAGAAGAGATGCCACCACAAAGACGTTATATTTGTTCCTTTTGTGCAAGGGCCTTCTCGAGATCTGAACATCGTGCAAGACATGAAAGATCTCATACAAAGGAAAAACCATTTAATTGTGATAAATGTCCATCTGCATTTGTTAGAAGAGATTTATTACAACGTCATTTAAGAACTGTTCATATTAAAGATAAAATAACAAATCAAATCTCTACAATTATAATTAATACTCCAACTGCAATTGCAAAGAAAGAAGTGAGAGTTAATGATCAAATTTTTAATTCATTATTGAAATTAAATTCTAAAATTGATTTAAATATACAATTAAATTATAAAATATCATTTTATTTTATGATTTGGAGTACAATTTCAAATAAAAATTTACCAATTGTACAAAATTTTGATAAAATTAATGATTTATCATTAATTTATTCAATTTTATCATTTGGTGCAGCTGATTCAAAACAATTTGATGATTGTTTAAAATTATTAAATAAATCTTGGATTTTGGTAATTAAAGAAAATAATATTGATTCTTTAATTATAATTTCTTATATTTATATCAATTATTATCAAGATTTAATTAATAAGATCAATTTTGCTTTAATACCAATTGAAATTATAATGATGTATTTGGATCAATTTTTATTAAATTTAATTAATTCAAATGCAAATTATAATAATTATTGGTTAATATTTGATATCTTATCAAAATATTCATTATATTATAATAAAAAACCAACTTGTTGTTATAAATTTTTCTTAAATTTACAATCAAATGATGATAATTTGAAAAATTTATTAACAAATGGTATATTTGATAATGAATCATTAATTATAATGGCATTATCAAATGAATTACAATCATTGAAATTTTATAATAATGAAAATTGTTTAAATGATAATTCTTTACATAATTCAATAATTATGATTAATAAGAAATTATCACAACAGGAAGAAGAAGATTTAACAATTTACATTAAAAAAAATTTATTGTTAAATTGTCCAATTAAATTCCAAGATTTATTATTAAATTATATTGTTATACCAAAAAGTTCTTATCATTGGGATTTATTAACTATTACTTTAAAAGAATTTAATTTTAATAATTCAATTTCATTAATTCAATTATTTCAATTACAAAACAAATTCACAATAAGTGAATTGATTTTGAATCATATGAATCAATTGGATATAACAAATATTAATAATAATTTAGGTATTGTGGCAATACCTTTATTATTTATTGGATTTACAATTAATTTCCATAAAAATTTACCAAATGGTGTTTTTTTAATAACAATTATTGAAACATTTACAAATTTATTGAAAATTTTCATTAATTTAAATGAATTAAACATGAATAATTTAATTATTCAATCAATTATTTATTTAATCACTGAAATGGGTAATTTAAATGATAAAATTTCAATGGATTTTAAAAAATGTTTAATTGAAGAAAAAATTTCTAATGAATTTATTGAAATTTTAATTGAATTTTTAAAAACAAATTTATTAAATTGGATTTCAAATTGTTATTTTGGTGGAAATAAAAATTGTTTAATCGATGGTATAAATTTAACAGTTAAAAATTTATTATCAAATGATGAAGAAATTAAATTACCACCAATCAATTTCTTAAACCAACAAAGAATATTACCACCATTCAAAACAATTAATTAATTATATAATATATATATATATATATATATATAAATTAATATATAATTATATATATTAATAGATAGATATAAATGAATAGTGAGGGTATATGCTTGTGGCCCATACCGGTGTTTACTATTTGTGGCGCATACCGGTGTTTACTTTATGTGGCCCACTACCATTTTTTTGAGTTCTTAAGCAGGTCACGTGGTTTTGGCTGCATAACCGTCACACCTTCGTGTGTGACGGTTATTCCAGGTTTTTTAAGAAGGTTTTGGAGAGATGTCAAGTGGCATTAGAAATTTACCCACTTCACAAACAAAATATCCTTTTAATCAAACAAGAATGTCAACTGAAGAACTTGAAGCGATTGGTGATGATTTTGCAGTGTCTCTAGCAGACCTGACTTTTAATTCAAAGCCAATCATTACAACATTAACAATGATTGCTCAAGAGAATACCAATGCTGCTCCATATATTACACAAGCCGTAGAGAAAAGAATTGAAAAAGTAAGTTTATTATATATATATTATTAAAGTAATTTACTAACGGATATGATAGGCTGTTCCAGAGCATAAACTATTTGCCTTTTATTTACTTGATTCAATTTCTAAGAATGTTGGTAGTCCATATACTTTATTATTTGGTCAAAAATTACATCAAACTTTTATTCAAACTTATACAAGAGTTGATGAATTAACAAGGAAAAAATTAATTGATTTATTTAAAACTTGGAAATGTGCAAAGACTTCAAGTGGATTACCATTATTTCCAGAAGAACCTATAATTTTAATTGAAAATTTTTTAATTAAAGCTTCAACAATTTATGAAAAGCAAAATTTTATAACTTCCAAAATGTTATTAACTACAATTGATAGATTATTAAATTTAACAACTCAAAGACTTCATTTATCACCAGGAGATGAAAAAATTAATCAAAAAATTTCCATTATTAATCAATTAAAATTTGCAATTCAAACTGAACAATTATCATCACAAGCTTTATTAACTACAAAAAATCAATTGGATGAAATGACTAAACAAGAAGAAAATCTTATTAGAAATACTACACCACCAATAAGATCTCCAATTTTAGTTAAACCTAATCCAATTTTACAAAATGATAGTACTAGTAATCTTTTAGGTTTAAGTTCATTAAGTAATTTACTTAAACCACCAGTTAAGATTAATGAAAACAAACCGGATTTATCAAATCTTTTATCCAATTTATCTAAAGCTGGATTAATTAAAAAAAAAAATAATATTCCATCAACTTCATTACTTGGTTCATTATTAGCCAAAACTACAACAATTAAAAAATCTAACAATGTATCAATTTCCAATGAATTATCAAAATATGATATCAATACTAAATTTTTAAATTTTGATCCAAAATTTATATATAATTCATTATTCATTAATTTAAAATCAAATAAGTGTGGTACTTGTGGTAAAAGATTTGCTAATGATATTGAAGGTCAAAGGAAATCACGTGCCCATTTGGATTGGCATTTCCGAGTTAATAAAAAATTAAAAGATGGTCAAGGTGGTATGTCAAGAAATTGGTTTTTAGATGATGTTGGATTTGTGGAATTTAGAGATGATGAAATTATTGGTTCAATTGATGAAAAACATGAAAAAATTGAAAAATTTACTAAAAAGAGAAATTATGTTATCGTTCCACAAGATAATGATATGAATGTTATTTGTGGTGTTTGTAAAGAGACATTAAATGGTAAATTTGATGATGATTTAGGTGAATGGATTTGGGATAATGCAATTTTGAAAAATGGTAAAGTATTTCATGATCAATGTTTTACAGAATCTACTGGATTTGAAAAAAGAAGTATTGATTTAGATTTTAACATGTTGCAAAACATTGTAAAGAACGTTAAACTCGGTGATGGTTCAAAAGTTAAGAGTTTATAATATATATTTATTATAATATATATATATATCTACGTATATAATATATAATATTATATATATCAATTGTATGTATAAGAATTTTTATCCTTCAAGGATTTCGATCTTGATCAGATTACTGACCAAGACATTTCAAGATGTCAGACCAAACTTTTGGTGGGGCCTGGGAAGCATCAATACCAGACCAAATACCAGATTTCTTGTAATAATCAACAATTGGTTCAGTTTGCTTATGATAAGTAACCAATCTCTTGGTCAATGCATCAGCATTATCATCAGATCTTTGAACCAATGGTTCACCAGTTTGATCATCGGTCATCTCCTTCTTTGGTGGATTGAACAACTTATGATAAGATCTACCAGAAGCTGGATGAACTAAACGACCAGTAATTCTAGCAACGAGTAATTCATCTTCAATCTTAAGTTCAACAGCTTTTTCCAATGGTTTATTAGAACTCTTAAGCATCTCATCAAGCTTTTCAGCTTGTGGGATTGTTCTTGGGAAACCATCAAGAATGAAACCATTCTTACATTCTGAATTGTTTTCCAATTCAGATTTAATCATATTAATCATAATATCATCAGAGACTAAACCACCTTGATCCATAATCTTCTTAGCCTCAAGACCCAATTCGGTCTTCTTGGCAACCTGGGATCTAAGCATATCACCAGTGGCCAAATGACAAGCACAGAATTTCTCCTTCAAGTTTGGTGCTTGAGTACCCTTACCGGCACCTGGTGGACCAATAAGAACCATACGGA
Source organism: Petasospora bimundalis (assembly GCA_030569745.1). Taxonomy (NCBI): domain Eukaryota; kingdom Fungi; phylum Ascomycota; class Saccharomycetes; order Phaffomycetales; family Wickerhamomycetaceae; genus Petasospora; species Petasospora bimundalis. The sequence goes on from JAJMLR010000001.1 coordinate 598,395, forward strand.
TCGATTTTGGAACAACTGGAACGAGTCCAGCCTTCTGCTCAAGGTGGGCAATTCTATCCTGGAGCTTATGAACAAGTTGCTTAAGGTCTTCAACGGAGGACATCTTTTTTACTTTCTCTTTCTTTTGATTGGGTTGTATTGGGTTGTATTGGAAAGAGTTTGTTGGGTGCGTTGTGGACGTTTTTTTCGGGTCAGGTGCCCCGTGTGTGCCCCTACCACTACAGAGGGGGAGAGGGGGGCTCCGTAACCGTCTCGGATTATCCCGGGTAACTAATGAATTTCTATATTTCTATATTTCTATATAATCACTATATTTCTATATAATTACTATATAATTTCTATATAATTAATATATAATTAATTATGTAATTGTCTTTAACTTCAATGTTTTTTATTTACTTATAATAGGTTTAATTAACTTATAGTGCTTAATATACAGCTTTCTCCGGATCTCCGTCGGTTTAATGGGGCGTAGACATAACATTTAATTTATTCTTAATTAATTCTTTCTTTAATTTATATATATAAAATGTATATAAAATGTATATAAAATGTATATAAAATGTATATAAAATGTATATAAAATTGATTAAAATTGATTAAAATTGATCAAAATTGACTACAATTGATTAAAATACATAAATTCATAGAAGAAAGTGCTTATCGCGCGCCTGTACCGGTTTAGGAAGCGGAGAGTGAAAAAATTTGTGCTGTCGACTCATCTCGATTGGCATTAAAAAAAAAAAAAAAAGACATCGAGAAGACCTTTCCCCCTCTTAAGAAACCCACCATATAACAAGAAATAAACAAATGTCTCCTTCCCACACAGACAAGAAGCAATCCGGTATTGCTAGAGTGCTTGGTTCTGCCTCTGCCGGTATCTGTGAGATTGGTGTCTTCCACCCGGTTGACACCGTCTCCAAGAGACTTATGTCTAACTCTACAAAAGTTAGTAACTTATCTCAATTCAACTCCGTTATCTTTAGAGAACATGCACAAGAGGCATTTGGTAAAAGATTCTTTACTTTATTCCCAGGTTTAGGTTATGCTGCTGTTTATAAAATCTTACAAAGAGTTTATAAATATGGTGGTCAACCATTTGCAAATGAATTTTTAACAAAAAATTTTAAAGATTCTTATGATTCTGCATTTGGTTCAAAGACAGGAAAGGCACTTTTATCTGCTACTGCTGGTTCTTTAATTGGTATTGGTGAAGTTGTTCTTTTACCATTGGATGTTTTGAAAATTAAAAGACAAACAAATCCAGAATCTTTTAGAGGTCGTGGTTTCTTAACAATTATTAAAGATGAAGGTTTTGGTCTTTATAGAGGTTGGGGTTGGACAGCTGCTAGAAATGCTCCAGGTTCATTTGCATTGTTTGGTGGTAATGCCTTTGCTAAAGAATACATTTTAGGATTGGAAGATTATTCTCAAGCAACTTGGTCTCAAAATTTTGTATCTTCAATTTGTGGTGCATCTGCTTCTTTAATCGTTTCTGCTCCATTGGATGTCATTAAAACTCGTATTCAAAATAGAAACTTTGAGAACCCAGAATCAGGTGTTACCATCTTGAAGAATATGATGAAGAATGAAGGTATCTCCTCTT